>CM076580.1:1532674589-1533274589 GCA_034641835.2 Pinus albicaulis | reverse complement strand
TTGACAAATATGTTCACTGAAATAAAGTGCTCCAAGAGAATAAGTTGATGTTTAGAGTCTGATTATTATTGAGAGCTAATAATAATCAACATGCATATATTTTTAGATCGACGATCTATAAATAGACTTCACCCAATATTCTAAAAATAGAATCTCATTTATTTTTCACTTTTGACCAACCATCTACAAATAGCCTCTTGCTACATATAGAATATGCTCACCATGTCTAAAAATAGACATACACCTAAAAATATCCTGTGTGGGCCCCACCTAGCTTAGGTGATTATTTTCCAACTAGGATCAAGGATGATGTTTCAGGATGCCTCCTTCACTTTTTCTTGTTGCAAAATTCAACAGAAGAAGAAACGGAAGAGAAAGAAGAAGAAGAATAAGAAGAAGAAGAAGAGTTTGCTGAAGCCATGAGGGATATTGAGGTCCCTAAGGAAAATACAGCCCCTGTTGAGACAGAAACAGAGGAAGATTTGGTAACTCCTGCTGCTCGGATAGCTGAACTAGAGCTTCAAGTGCAGAACTTAGAGCAAGTCATAGCTAAAGCGTAGGAGGATAAAGAACATAGTAGAGAAGAGATAACTTTAGAGATCCAGAAAAATAAAGGATAAGTTAGAGTTTGGAAGTACCATGCTACAGAATGTTTCAGGCGACTTAAAAAGGTGACAAAGAAATTGAAGAATATTAGAAAGAAAAAGTCTGAAACATTGCAAAATGATGATAGTATGCCAGAGCAGGAATGAGCTGGAATGATCAAAGTTTTGAAGGTTTTTTTCAAAGGTAAAGAGTTGTGTGAGGACGCACAACAGCTTAGGGATGGGAGGATGTTAGCCCCCTAATTTGCTCTCTTTTTTCCATTTTCCCCTTGCTAAACCATAACCATTTACCTCTGTTTTACCTCTTTTATGCACCCTCATCTTGCACCAGTCCAAGAACGATGACATATTTCGTATAAACTTCATTGTTCATATTTCTAATTCAACCTAGCATTTATTAATCATTTATTACATGGTTTCTTACTTTTAATCACTATTTTTAACTTGTTGATATATCCTATGTTTATTTGGTAGTTAGAGCACTTACTGTGACCGCTGATCCTAGTGCAGGATCGAATCTTGCACCATTGCTAGCACAACAAATCTTTACAGCAGATCTGAACCTCCTTGATCACCGCTTTGTCTTGAGCCTCTTTAGCCACGATAGCAGAGTGATCCAAAGGCAGCTGAGACCAATCCGTGAAGGGCGAAAGATGGTTAGCTACGACCAGTTCTGCTAACTACCTAATTTGAAGATGGAAGCTAAACTTTGCATTTTGTTATGTAATCAGTTAAAGGATCTATCTATTTTGGCCTTTGTCCAAAGGGCTATATAATGTAAAATGTAGATAGGAAGAAGGGAGCGAAGTTTTGATATTAGAGGAGAATAGGAACATAGTTGAGAGGCGGTAGCAAGTCTTTGTATTTTGTTATCACCCAAATCTGGGCTGGATGATGCCTTAATGTATGCACTTGCCTCAGTAAATTAATAAAAGGAGCTCCGCGTCATGTTTCAAATTTATGTTTCTGTATTGAGTCGATGAATTAATTAAAGCACTGAGCAGCGTTTTCATTTAAGAGGGAACCTTGCTGGTTGTCTAGGGCCCAGCCAACCAGGCACATTTACCCCGTCTTGTGTTTTCTTGTAATTTGTGTTTACCTTGTCATGTGTGATTTAATCTTAAGCACATGTATTCATGTCTGAGTGCAAGCGGATCCGTTTTGTGAAGTAGATAACTTTTCTTTTCCTGCGATTTCAGTTCCTGCACTTGATTTCATATTGGTTTTCTCAGCCTGGTCCAAGAAGGAGAAATGAACCTACACCAGTGCATGTTGGTGTGATGCAACAAAATTTGTTAGTTTAACTTCCCGCAACCTTCTTTCTCTCATCAAATGCTTATGACAGGATAACTATATATATTGATTGTTTCTTTATTTTTGCACTTTGTTAAGATCACAAACATTCACTTTTTATGTGTGCAATCTGATTTAACAGCATAATATCACTTGCAATAATTAAGCACTCATTTTAAGAATTAAATGCTAAGTGCAGGAAGCTCTGATCCAGTGCAAGAACTAGTTTCTTGCCACAGGGTCCGAGTGCCTTGAACCTAGAAAATTTCAAGACCTTGCATGAAGTAAAAAGCCTTTAGTAAAGACATTATTTATACCTTCTGCATAAATCTTTGTTCCTGCACTAGTGCAAGCAGACTGCAAAAGTGCAAGACAGATTAGTGCAGAAGGAAATCTTTAAAGGAGAAGATTTAAGGGCCCATTTGATGAGACTGTTATGTGTCTATATTAAAGAAAAACACATACTCAGTAGTTAACTGATAATCAACTTGAGTGATTACCTTTTTTTTCAAATGCATTCTTTCTTGTTCCAGTCTTAGATTATTTTTGATGGTTCAAGTTGTCTTTCTTTTCTCTTTTTTAATTTGATTCTGCAATCTTTCCCTTAATGAAAGTGGGGATTTACATTAGGAAGATTCATACCATATCTGGCATTGCCTGTGCTTCATCTCTAAGTTTACAAATCCCTCGGGTTGAAAAATTAAGTGTTGATGAGTTTTCTTAAGTGTAATTCCTGCACCCAACACTTCTAGCCAAGTTAAACAGATCTCTCGGTTCAAATATGGCTTAAAAATGCCCAAATCCCATGACTTAGGGAATGCAGAATTGACTGAAGAAAATAAAACATAATTATGAGAGGGTTTCTGTAGAAATATGTTATAAAAAATAGATTTGGAGTTTATTTAGCCCAAACTCAGAGAAAAGTAGAGATCTATCCTCTTTTACACAATGTGAAGATAACCCGGAAAGGGTTTCTTGAAAGAATGAGTATACAAGAGTAGATCTGCAAAACTAGATCTAAAACAATGCAATTATACTGTAGCTCTACAAATATGTAGCTGAATAATACAAGTAACAGGAGAATATGTTCTATACAATCCTTCTGTGAGAAGGGTTTTCCCTTCCTCCACAGAACAAGCTCACAAACAAGGGTCTTGACCCTACTGCTGCAACACTGAGTAAAATGATGCAATTCCTGCCAAGGACTATGCTGTAGGAGATGGAGACTGCTTTGGCCAAGTGCCAAGATGTAAAATATGCCCAGATATCTTCGTTACAGATCTTGCAAAAAAAGGGAAGCTCCCTCCTCTGAAAGATAAGTTGAGAAGGTGGTGCTGTGATCCTTCCACTGCAACACCCTGCAACACAACGTTATGCTCTGCAGAAATAATGTTGTGGCTGAAGGAGGATTCTTGGCCTCAAGCCTAAATGTGGAAAACTTAAGTGCAATCTCCCTCCATAGGCCTCTCTTGAGTGTAGAAGGAATTCATAAACAGCAATGCCTTTTTCTAAACAACACTGTAGCTCTGCTAAACAGCAAGAGGATGCCAGATAGTCATGCAGACCAAAATCAATAATCAATAAGCTAACCCCAAATGGTTGCCTTCCTCTTCCTTATAAGCTATGTGAGCCTCCTCACCTTGGGTCCCACCCATTAGGGTTTCCACATGCACATGATCAATCTCCCTCCAAAACTACATTGTATCTCCATTAAGGCCACTCTCCCTTAACATCGATGTTTGATTTGGTCAAGGTTGACCTCTTCAACCTGCTTCATCCCTGTTCACACTCAAGTGCCTTCAATCCAGCTTCCATATGTCTGTCTAATCTAATCCTTGTTCAAATTGAGCTATTTCATAATTGATCCACTCCTCTTCATGCATGATGTTGACTTGGTCAAACTTGACTTTGTCCACATGCAAAAGTCCCTGTTCACACATGAGGGCGTGAAATCTAGCTACCAAAGTGATCCTCTTCCATACCAAGAGGGATTTTATGCTAATTAAGTTAAGTATGGGTCTCCTCCCCCATTTATTCATCTACTGGGTGAAAAAACCCAAAATCAATATTCCAATTAGCATACATGCTAATTTAGGAATATTACACATTGCGTAAGACCAACTGCAACCCAGAAAAATATTATAGTTGAGATGACGGTCTACGATTTCCATGTCCACCATTATCGTTTTCCCACTAAGTGAAATGGGAAATATAGCAAGGTATCCTTTTTGGGAGGAAAGTGTGGCCATCAAAATATTTAAGGGAATTTGATGGTAGAGATAGAGTGGGAGAACCTAAAGTGAGCCAACATGCAGTTGACATAATGCAAGTTGAAGCACCTTCGTCTATGACAGTGCGATGGATTGGTCTCCCTTTCAACACAACTTGTACCTGGAAAGTAAGCTGGTGTGAAAGGCAAGGTTTGGATTTTTCCATGTCAAAGATGGCTAGCGTAGAATCCTGGTAGTCAATTCCACCAATGGCTGAAAGCAAAGCTTTCCTTTGTGTTGGGAAGGTTTGCAATACTTTGAGTTCAGACATGGTTGACAGTGCTTGTGCCAAATCTTCTATAGTATTTTATTTTTGGGCAACATGTGTAGAGGTATTATCAGTCATGCATTAGAGTGTCCCTTTGGGGGGACAAATTGCAAGGTCAGTAGCAGGCCTTTTTATATGCAAATCGTTGGGCGGCAATGGATTCGAACCTGTACCAGGTTCTTGAGTCTCAATGACTGGATTTCCATAGAGTTTAGCTCGTGTTTGGAGTTCAACACTCTCTATGCCATAAATGGCGAATGAACCTTCACCAGAAGGATGGGTATCAATGTTACCCCTTTGGGGGGGTTGTGTCAGGTTTGCAAACATGTGTTGTTGTTGCTACTGTGGATTAGGGAAGGGATTGTGAAGGATGACAGGTGTCCTTCTAGAGTCCTTCTTTGTGATAAAATCTGTGCATTCTTGTAGCCGAGGACATTTTTATTTCAAGTGGTCCTCTACACAAATTCTATAAGGGAATATCATTGGTTTCTCCTTTCGTTTGTCATTCTTAGTAGAATTTTTCTGATTGGGATTATTCAGAGTACTGGACTACTCTTCAGAAGGATAGGTCATTTTCTTATTCTTCTATTCTTTTCGCTAGGTTTTTGTGTAGACTACATAGATTTTAGCTCAACAATGGGAAGAGTAGTCGATTGGTTAGGGGTGGTGGCAGCCAAATATGGCTAGGAAGTTTTCCCACTAAGTTGTTTTATGGCTACACCGGAGGTTGCACCAACGAGTCTGTTGGCCTGCGCTCTAGGTAATTGAGTAGCGGGAGAATTCGGATTGCCAGGGGCATGGGGGAGTAATTCATACAATGTGCCAGATTTCAAATATATTAGATGTATATTTTGTGCACTATGGATGGATTGGTCTTCCATGACCGCACCAGACAAGCAAACTCCCTTAGCTAGGTGTAATATCCCCAAATTGGGACTGCTAGCAAGGCATGCCTGAAAAACACATTTTTCAAAAATGGATGCTACAAAATTGGAATTCAGCCCTTGGATCCTTTAGATCTGATAATCCAAGACCCAAATCCAAGAGGGGAACATAAACAAATCTTTCTAGGTGGGTTAAACAGATCTCCCACACCTAGTACAACTGGAAAATACCCAAAAGTATGACTACATCAATGTATGAATAATATAGCAAGGAAATAATGCAGTTCACTTAGAGCAAGGGTAGGAGTCCAATAAAATTTTCTTCAATAGTATTTATAGTATGAATATAATTGTATAATGAGGCCCATGAAATACATGGCTGGAAATACAAGACATAAACAGAAGAAATTCCCTCAAAAGAGGTGCCGCAACCATGTGAATGAACTGAAACTGCCTTAACAACATTATTTTATTATGCTGCAAACTATTTTGGATTAAATGTCAGACCTAGAGTAGATCTATGCATAAAAATTCAGATCCATGATAGATCCATGCACTATAAAGGCTCCTCTTTCAGATCCCCTTGGGGTTTTGAGCATTACACCAAGGATAAGCAGTAGATTTGAGATCTAAGTAAGAAGATCTGCAGAAATATTCAGAAATTATGAAGTATTTAGAATATGCAGATCATATCTAAAATATACAATGTGTATATATCCTCCAATGGACCTCAAAGTGGTGGGCAGATCCCCAACACTCAGAAACCAGCTCTCCAAATAGTGCACCTAAACTCCCTGCAACAACTCCTACAATAATAACACAGACCTAGAGTAGATATTGCACTGTAGGGTATAGATATCAGCTGGACACATGCCAAAATCAAGAATTGAATCTCATTCACTCCAATAAACTTCCTCTAATAGAGCATAGGACTCCTCCACTGAAAAAGAGCACTAAAATGTCTTAGATCTGAATAGATCTAATCTCCACTTGCTCCAGCTTGCAAAGATAACCAAACCCTCAACTGGATATGAGTTGTAATTTAAAGGAGAAGCTTGGACTTCAAGCCAGATAGTGGACTATGCAATACAAACTCTCCCAAGAGCTACTCAATGGGAAGAGGAAGAACTCCTAAATAGGAAATCCAATGCTAAACAACATTTGCAATCTAGGCTAAACAACCAAAGAAAGCTATACGGTCTAAACATCAAATATATCAAAATATCATATCCTGAAAAACCTCCTCATGTTTCCTTCCCCTTATTCTTATAAGATGAGAGTGTGAAAAACCCTAAACCACCTTCAATGGACTCATCCCTTTCACACAAGAGATCTCCAACTAGAATTACGTTGTGCTTATTAATGAGCACTCCTCCAATATAGCGTTGTAGATTTGGTCAAGGTTGACCCAGTCAAGATGATTAGCCCCTTTCACACCTAAGGGTTCTTATTTACATAGCCAAGATTTATCCTTCTTCATATTTGGCATTGATTTATTCTTCATTGGGAGTTTGATTAACCTCCTTTGCACATTTATTCATCTAACCAGATTTTTAAAGCAAAAATAATATCCCTATTAGCTACATGCTAATTTAGGAATATTACAGTCTTCCCCTCCCAAATGTTGCTTGTCCTCAAGCAACTGAAAGGGTGCTGCAAAATATCCCCTCCTCCTCTTTTGGCCTCTTCATTCAATAGTGTCCACCATTGCTTCATATTTTTTGCAATAATTTTTTCTTCCAATGGTTCCTCTCAAGTGTGCAAGTTGGCCTTTGATGGATAAACCAAATGGCTCTCATCATGAAAGAAAGGAAGGTCTATATGGAAACCTCCTTGCTGATCAATGGCCTCCTCAAGATAGAAGTGATGACAATCATGGGAATTTTCATCATCAATGAAGGACCCCCACCTCCAAGCTATCATCCAAATGAAATGAATTACCTCCTAGCTTGGTAATTCATAGTAAAGCTCCTCCCAGTTGCTCATGAGAGGCATGCCCCAAGTGCTCCAATCAATCATATGGTCCACCTCATAAAGAAACAAGTTATTTGATATAGTGGCCATATAGTTTCCCATGCTCCCCTTAGAACATGTAGTGCAAAAAATGTAAGAAATTTCTTTCCCCAAGGACACATCCAAAAAATGTGTCTCTACTCCAACCATGTTCCCAACAAATATAAGAATATATTCAACATATGGGATCATAATTAAGGTCATGATAGCTTCCATATGCAATAAAAGAGAAGGACAATGGTCCCTCATGTGCAACCAATGCAGTTTTACTCCTAACTGCCATATAATATGATATGACACGTGTTTTCCCCAACACTTGTTTGTTGCCCCATCCTTCTTTCATGCTTGGAGAAGGTGTATGATGGTTGGTGTTAATGAATCACACCATGAAGAGTAGGTCATCTCTCCAAGATCTCCCAAGCAATGACCAACATCACCATTGTTCATGGCCCAAAGTGACTCATGAAGCCCATAAGAAAAAGTGCCCCTTCTTGGAGCCAAGACCTGCACATTAGTGTTAAGAAAATGCAAGTATATAATAAATATATCATGATTTTCAGTAATACAATGTTTATCATACAGTTGTTTCAAATCAGCAAGGTAGCTCATGGATGATCTCCCTCTCACACTCAATGAATAAGGAGGTGATAATGATAACTCTTCCCAAGAGCTATGTTCCTCCTCAACCAGAAAATGATCCATGCACTTCATCATATGAGAGTTCATCTCTTCTTTGAAGTTTTCCCACATGAATCCATCAAAGATAGTATGTTATGCTTTAATGAAACCAGTGGGTTTTGAAAGCAAGATCTCATAGGCTGCATTAAGTAGTTTCTTCTTGAGCTGGGAATCTCTAGCCAAATAGATATGATCATGGGAATAAACGACTCCCTCAGCTACTCTATACCTCCCATCTATCACTTGCCCATCAAGAACCTTACATGTGAAAAGGTACTTGGAGTATTCCATCAAGATTTGGGAATCCCAATAAGGATGTAGGCTCCCCAACAATGACAGTGCTGTAGAAATTTGAAATGCAGCCCCTCTCATAGCATCTCTCTCCTCTTTGACCTACTTGATGTCAAAGTCACATGTTGGAGTACTATAAACTTCATTTTTCTGCCTCCTTTGCAGCTTATCTGGCTCAAGACAAGATTGAAGCAGATGGAAGTCAACCTCCCCTTGGAAATTCCTTGTCTTCCGAAACTTCCTCAATGTGGCCCATGCATGCAAGAGTGTTGATATCCTCTTGTCATGTTTATAAATCTATTTTGTGAATGAAAATATCACTAGCTACCCCAAAGATATGGAGTTTCCATATGACATCACGACCATGCCATCATAGAATTCTGAATTCTCCTTTTTCGACACAAATAACTGAGTGGGAGATATCAATGTCCAATTCAGAAAAATTCTTAACTCTCTTTTGAATCCATGAAAGATTCTTTGCGTTGTGCTTGTAATATTCTAGATTTGGAATAGCACATCAAGCCTGCTGGAATAACGCACTCCTGGGAGATTGATGTATGGAAATGAGTTTACAACCCTTGGATCCCTTAGATCAGCAGATCTGGAGTCTAGATCCACAAGGGGAGCAAAAACTAATCAAACTAGGTGTGGTAAACAGATCTCCCACAACCTAGTCTAGCTGAAAAACACCCTACAAGAGGGGATGTAGCTATGCACAACAAACTGCTTCAGAAATAACGCAGTCTTGGATAGTATGAGTAGGAGGGCATCAAATATGGTTAAATTATGAATGTACAGTAGAAAATCAGAATTGTAATGAATCTCTTTCAATATACAGTAGAATACATGAGGCAATAGAGCAAGAAATCCTTAGAAAAGAAGGCTGCAACACATATATAAATGCAGAAATGGCTCAACAATGTTATTTTAAGGAGCTAAAGTAGATGAATATTACAACTAAAATCTAGGACATATCTGTGGACAAAACATCAGATCTATTTCAGATCTGGAAGCTATATGGTCTTATTTACAAGATCCCCTTGGGGTTTTGACCAAATCATGCATAAACAAGAGTAGATCTGAGTTTCAAGTTGAAAATATGTAAAATGCTACAATAATTTTTGAATATAACATTACATTACAATAGATCAGATATAAATAGAACATGGATCTGCAAGCTAATCCATGGATCACCGAAGTGGAAGGCAAAGCCCAGCACTAGAGATCGCTCATGAAAATTGTGATCAAAACACCATAAAGAACCTCATATCAAAATAACCCAGTTCCTCAATGGAAATAGCGTTGTAGCTCAAATGACATAGATGGCCAACTTCCAAGTTACAGATCTGAAGTGCAAACAGGAGAGGCACTCTTCCAGGAGGTTAAAAGACACACTCCATGAGAAGAGGCTCCCAAAACAAGCTAGATCTCTGTAGATCTAGAATCCCACTTGCTACAGCTTACAAAAGCAGAAAAACCCTCACTGGATCTGCACCCCAATTGAAAGTAGAGCTTAGCCTCAAGCTTGATAGTGGATCAAATCAACAAATACTCCTGCAAGAATCCTCAAAGGAAGAGGTGAAATCCCTACATAGGAACTCCAAGTTCTAAGCAGCACAATCCTCCACTAAATAGCAGAGAATAATATTTGTCTAAATAGAAAAGATACTCAAAAATATAATCAGTCAACAACCCTTTCTCGTTGCCTTCCCTTTCCTTTTATAAGATGAGAGCCTTTTCAAACCCTAAACCACCTTGATGAGTTAGCTCTTTTCACATGAGGGTCCTCCTTCTAGAACTGCGTTGTCCCTTCATGAGATACATTGAACCTAGACAGTGTTGTAGATTTGGTCAAAGTTGACCCAGTCCCACATCTCAAACCCCTTTCACACCTGCAATTTATTTATTTACATGGCCCTGATTTATCTCTGTTCACATGGGCATTGATTTATTCAGTATTTTTAGGAGTTTTACATGTCCTTTTTTATTCATTTATTCATGCAACAGAAAGTAAAACAAAAATGAATATTCCTCTTAGCTCAGGCTAAGTAGGAATATTACAGTCCTCCCCTCCAAAATTTTGCTTGTCCTCAAGCAACTGATAGGGTAAGAGCTTTTTTCCTTCTCCTCCTCCATTGATGGCATCATCAAGGATCAAGTCCTCATCATAAGCCAAGTTCCCAACAAGCCAATACATCATGAATTGTTCCTCCAAGGCCAACATAATACGTGCATAGTCCATCCCTTTAGGAGTGAAAAACTCAACAAAAATAAACATGGTTGAAGAAAGTTACATTTCAAACATGTATCATGAAGTACAGGTAGAAGTTCCAAACCATGTGGTACATATACACTGCCCATCCTCTATCCATACAATCCCATAAATAATACAACTATATCATCCAATTATGGAAGCAAGACTACAGATATGCAAACTGAAATCTGCACTTGAGGAGGTGGGTCAAAATCCCGCATGTGATGCCAATGCAGTGCATCTTTTGTCTTCATTAGATCCAAGTGTGGCAAGTAGAATTCCCACCACACTTTTTCTGCATGAGTCACCTTAACATGGCTGAAGGTGTTACTTAAGTTTGGAGCCATTGGTAAGCACCCATCATGAAAAGGAATCTCCCTTTGTGCAATAAGGGAGTGGCCAAGTTCAGAATTTCTATTGGCCCCCAACAAGCTATGAGATCCACATGATATCTCACTCCCTTTATGAGTATCATCCTACAAAAACATGGCAAAGTAATGTAATAAATCAGAAAATAAAACTTTCTTGGCATGATCAAATGATTTACCATCATAGTCCTTCACAAACATGGAGTTGTGCATGAGCGTTCCCCTTCTCTCAAGAAAGGGAAGAGCTGGCTAAGATGACTATTGCAAAGAGTCCATTGGCTACCCCAATCCTCCATAGCTATTACACTCTTGAAAATGCTGATGTAAGTCCTCTCTCATGCCTTCCCAATCAAAACTCTTCATGATTAGGGTATAGATCTTCATTGAATACATATGGCTGAGGAAGAATTATTCATATTCTCCTTGTAGGATATTTTTCTTGAGCTTGGAAGCTCTAGCCAAGTAGACCTTAACATGATAATAGATGACTCCCCCTTGGACTAAGTAGCCCTCTTCCTGCTACTTGCCATCCAGTATCATACCCGTGTGGAGATATTTGGAATACTCTACAAGCAGTTGAGATTTCCAATAAAGATCCATACTGCTCAATAATGACAGCGTAGCTGATACATCTATGGAAGTGCTTGTCTTGTTGCTGATTTCCCTTTTTACATTACACATGCCAAAATTGTTTGTTGGAAGGTTGATCCTCCCATTCTTCTCCTCCCATAGCACAAATTTAGAAAAGTGAGAGGGTGATAGTGATGCAGGAAGAAGATCCTCCTCATTCTTGGGCTGTCCCAAACCTCCTAGCACTGTAACTTGGTCTCTCATTGCTCCAATCCTTCCTGGATCTAGATTTGGAGCAGCACTTTGTGGAGCCTTCCCCACAATATTTGAATCTGATGGCATTCCAGGTGGTTTTCCATGAGATAATAATGTCCCTTGTAGCATCCTCATGAACATGAGAGAAGGAATTGTGAGATCCCTGCATCCACTGCGCAAATACATATTTGTTGTTTGTGTGGAAGTACTAGGTGAAGGATAAGTATGCATGCCTTGAATAATTTGTGGTTTCCCACTCTTCAAGTCCACCCACTCTATTTGTAAAGCTTTCCAATTAGTGGTAACCTTCCCCAAGGTAATAAACCATTAGACACCGAAGATGATGTTGGTGTTTGGTATGTCAACTACAAATAAGTGATCCACCAAAGTGTAGGATCCCATAGTGACAGAGAGTGATGGAACATATTACATGCATTGCATGGTCCTATCTCCTAGGACCAAAACAGAAAATCCCTCAAAACCATCAGTAGGGATTCTCTCTTTTGCACAAGGTGAGAATCAATAAAGTTGTGGGTTGCCCCACTGTCAATCAGGACAGATACTCTCTGATTCATGGCTGAACCTTGTACTCTTAGGGCCAAGTACTTGGGCACTCCTCTCAAATATGCAAGAGTCCCATTCATTGGAGCAAAGGCTCCCTTCCCATATCTGGATGATGTTTGATCTTCCTCATCATCATCAGCATTGTGACCCCTCCTGGGTTCATCATCTTGATATTCCTCCTCAAGATCTGAGAAGACTTCTATGTAGTGTGATTTTCCTATAGCACATCTATGTCCCGGTGCCCATGACTCTTGGCAGGTGAAACAGAGTTTATTTTTCCTCAATTCCCTCCTGAGATCAATATCAAGAGGCTTCCTCATAGAGATCTCCTTGGGAGGAGTATATTTTCCATCCTTCCCCTTAGAAAAGTGAGGGGCCTTACTTTCAAAAGTTTCCTTTGCTTTTGGCAAGGCACCTTGGAGGTCTCTAGCCCTCTCAATGGCATCATGCAAACTGATGGGCTTGGTAGATTTAACCAACCGATGCAAAGGTTCCTCCATGCCATCGATGAACATGTAGACTCTCCTTGCTACAGATAGATTAGGGACGGTGACTGATAATCTCAGAAACTCAGAGATATAAGTCTCTACATCCCCTGATCGCTTCAGATTTGCAAGGCTTATGAAGGGTGCTTTAGGATCCTTCCTGTCAAATATCTCCACCAGTCTTCTAGTAAATTCTGAATAGTCAGTCACATTGATATGTCCCAATGTAGACAACCCATGGAAACACCAATTATGTGCTTCACCTTCAAAGTGTAGCGCTGCAATCTTGATGGCTTCAGTCTCAGGGACTTTGTTCAACTAGAAGTAAATATCTCACTTTTCTACCCATGCCTTGGAAGAACTGGAGGATGATCCATCAAACTTGGGCAAAAGGAATCTACCCATAGAGTGGTGTCTATCTTGATGATGAAAGAACCCACCATCTCTATACTGCTGCCTTGGTCTTCTTCTATCCTTGAGGTGACAAAAGTCTTGGAAACTCAAGTTATCCTTGAATCTCTGACTCTGGGAATCATAATCCACAAAGTAATCTTCAAGGGAAGCTTGTTCTTGTGGTCCTTCATTCTCCACAACCAAGAAATTAGGCATAGTGGAGCGTTGTATAGCTTGTGGAGCTTGTGGCAAATCCACTGGTTGACCAGTCCCATGATGAGACATGTCAAAGCTTTCTCCCAGATGAAATATCCTAGGAGATTCCCTCATTTTTTCCACCCTCATCTCTTTTATCTCTCTAGAAAGATCTTGCATGGCCACCAAAATATTTCTTGCAAAATATTATGTTTCTTTATCATTTACAACTTCAGGGGCTTTACCCTTGTCTTGACCCTTGTCAGCATCATCAGTGGTATAATAAAACTTCTTGTGACTTCTGTTTTGATACCACTTCTCCCTCTCAGTAATAGGTTCATCTTCTTCTGAATGAAACATGGCTTTGATGCTCCAAGGAAAGCACAAGCTGTGCCAAGAAAGGAGCTTTGATACCACTGTAATATTCCAGATCTGGAATAACATAGCAATCTTGCTAGAATAATGCACTCCTGAGAGATTGTTGTAAAGAAATGAGTTTAAAACCCTTGGATCCCTTAGATCAGTAGATTTTGAGTCTAGATCCATAAGGGGAGAAAAAACAAATCAAACTAGGTGTGGTAAAAAGATCTCCCACAACCTAGTCTAGCTGAAAAACACCCTACAAGAGGGGCTCCAGCTATGCACAACAAACTACTTCAGAAATAACGCAGTCTTGGACAGTATGAACAGGAGGACATCAAATATGGTTAACTTATGAATGTAAAACAACAAATCAGAATTATAATGAAGCTCTTTCAATATACAGTAGAATACATGAGGCAATAGAGCAAGAAATCCTAGGAAAAGAAGGCTGCAACACATATATAAATGCAGAAATGGTTCAACAACGTTATTTTCAGGAGATGCAGCAGCTAAATATTACAAATCAGATCTAGGAAATATCTGTGGACAAAACATCAGATCTATTTCAGATCTTGGAACTATATGGTCTTATTTATAAGATCCCCTTGGGGTTTTGACCAAATCATGCATAAACAAGAGTAGATCTAAGTTTCAAGTTGCAAATCTGTAAAATGCTGCAGTAATTTCTGAATATAACATTACATTACAATATATCAAATATAAATAGAACATGGATCAACAATCTAATCCATGGATCACCAGACTGGAAGGCAAAGCCCAGCACCAGAGATCTCTCATCAAAACTGTGATCAAAACACCATAAAGAACCTCATATCAAAATAACACAGTTCCTCAATGGAAACAGCGTTGTAGCTCAAATTACATAGATGTCCAACTTCCAAGTTATAGATCTGAAGCGCAAACAAGAGAGGCACTCTTCCAGAAGGTTAAAAGACACACTCCATGAGAAGAGGCTCCCAAAACAAGCTAGATCTCTATAGATCTAGAATCCCACTTGTTGTAGCTTGCAAAAGCAGACAAACCCTCACTAGATCTATGCTGCAATTGAAAGTAGAGCTTGGCCTCAAGCCTGATAGTGGATCAAATCAGCAAATACTCCTCCAAGAATCCTCAAAGTAAGAGGTGAAATCCCTACATAGGAACTCCAAGTGCTAAGTAGCACAATCCTCCACTAAACAACAGAGAATAGTATTTGTCTAAATAGACAAGATACTCAGAAATATAATCAATCAACAACCCTCTCTTGCTTCCTTCCCTTTCCTTTTATAATATGAGAGCCTTTGCAAACCCTAAACCACCTTGATGAGTTAGCTCTTTTCACATGAGGGCCTCCTTCTAGAACTACGTTGTCCCTTCATGAGATACATTGAACCTAGACAGCGTTGTAGATTTTGTCAAGGTTGACCCAGTCCCATAGCTCAAAACCCTTTCACACCTGCAAGTGATTTATTTACATGGCCCTGATTTATCTGTGTTCACATGGGCATTGATTTATTCAGTCTTTTTAGGAGTTTTACATGTCCTCCTTTATTCATTTATTCATGCAATAGAAATTAAAACAAAAATGAATATTCCTCTTAGCTCAGGTTAAGTAGGAATATTACAGTTCTAGTTTCTCCCAAAGCTCTTTCATTAGCCAAGTATGTATATGCTGCCCATATTTGAGGGAACACTTTAGTTTTCCTCCCATCAGGAGGTCTCCCCAGTGTATTGTCTCCATGTAAAGAGACATCAAGGAATAGAGCAGGATGTGTATGTGTCTGGACAAATTTGTCCTTTCCTTCATTACATAAATCCTCTTGCCTTCTTTGTACATAAAACTTCTGAAATAGAGAGGGCTATATGATCCTCATCATGGGATGCTTTCCCACCTCTTTTCCTTCTTTTATCTTCAAGATGTCACCATTTAATGATGATGGCACATGCTGCACATGGATTGTGCCACAATCTCCATATGTGAGATTCCTTGGAACTCCTTGCAAGAGTGCAAGGGTTTCTCTCCTTGGAGCAAGTGCTCCATCTTCCTCTTCATGAGGTCCTAGAAGTGCTCTTTTTATGACTGCGTTATCGTCTCTAGCCTTCTCTTCCATAGTTGAAAATGCCTCATTTTCAATAAGAGACCTTAGATCTTGGTCTTCTTTTGAAGGAGGAATCTCCATGTCTTCCTCTTGAAAAGAAAGATCTTCATGCAATGGGGACCTTGACCTTGGCAAACCATCATACAAGTTCCCATCCCCTTGAAAGGTTTTCTGAAATGGAGCTGAATTTAAGGACCCTTCCAATCCATGCAAAATTCTTGTTTGATATGGTTTGATAGACTCCATAGAAGGTGTTTCATGAGATTTCTCATCAAACCTTTCCACTATTCTTCTAATGAACCTTTCATAGGTAGATGTATTTGCATTCTTTAAGGAAAAATATTCAAACAACCACCAAGCATAAGCCTTACCCTCAAAATGCAACCCTGCTACTTTGTTGGATTCCTTTTATGAAACTTGATGTTGTTGCACATAAGTGTTAAGTTCCTTCACCCAAGCCCTATCTAGACATTTAGGTGATCCATCAAAAGTAGATAAGAAGAATATACTCACACCATGCTACTTGCTTCTTCTTTCCTCCTTGATTTTTAAAACCCCTTGGAAATTGAATTGATCTTTGAACTCCTTAGTGTAATATTCCAAAATGGGAGATTTCTACAACAATAAGAATATCTTAAGATATTATTAAGTTATAGCTTCAGAAATCATGAGCATGTCAATGTAAATCAGCTCATTAGATGTAAAATAACATCTCACCAACATATGAATGAATATCAGTAATAATATGGCCTATACACTCCTTCCAAAGTGGGGAAATGCAGCAGTATAGGGCATAAAACGGTTGTCTTCAGAAAATAACGCTATATATGAGAGAAATGTGACTTGGATCCCATATAGTAGACCATATACAACTCACATACATAATTGGAGTAGAAACAAATCCCTCTAGCCAAGATAAACAGATCTCCCAAAGCTAATATGACTCAAATAAGCCCAAACCCCATAGCTTAACTCATGCAAAAAGGACTGAAGCATGTACAACATTATTTTATTAAGGGTTTAGGCAAAAAATAATGAGAAATAATAGATCTAGGTTCTACAAGTATCCAATGGCTGAGAAAATGGATATTCCTCCCTCTTTATACACAATAAGAATAACCCAGCAAGGGTTTCAAGAAAGTACAAGGTGTAAAAGAGCAGATCTGCAGATCTGGATCTAAGAAATGAAGTTAGACTACAACTCTGTATAAATATGGCTGAAATATAAAAATAACAGAAGAAGAATTATATACAATCCTTCTGGAGAAGGGTTGGCTCTTCCTCCAAGAAACTAGCTCAAGATCAAGGGTCTTGACCCGACTACTACAACACTAGGAAAAATAACGTAGTTTCTGCAAATTACTACATAGTAGATGATGCAGAAAGATTTTTCCACATACGAAGATGTAAAATATTCTCTGGAACCTCCTATGTAGGTCTTGCAAAGCAAGGGGAGCTCCCTCCTCTGAAAGATAAGCTTAGGATCTGGTGTTGTAAGTCTCCCACTGCAACACCCTGCAACACAACATTCCCTGCTATAGGAATAATGCTGTAGCTGAAGGAGGATGCTTGGCCTGAAGCCTAGATGTTGGAAAATGAAGAACAATTTTCCTCCAAGAGCCCTCTCAAGGAAGGAGAAGGAATCCCTAAGCAGGAACACCTTGTGCTAAACAATACTGCATACTCAACTCAATAGCTGAAGAATGCTCAATAGTCTAAGTAGACCAAAATCAATAATCCATAAGCTAACCTCAAATGTCTGCTATCTTCCTCCTTATAAAGTTTGTGAGCCTCCTCACCTTGGGTCCCACCCATTAGGGTTTCCAACACCACATGGCCTCTTTCCCTCCAAAACTACGTTGTAGCTCCATCAAGGCTATTCCTCCATACTGCATTGTTGACTTAATCAACTTGACTAAATCAACATGATTCTCTTCCTGTTCATACATGGAAAGTGCAAAATATAGCCACTAGGATGTCCCCTTTTCATACCAAGAGGGTTTTTTGGCTAATGCAATGTAAGTATGGGTCTTTTCCCCCATTTATTCATCTACTAGGTGCAAAGATAAAAAATTAATTTTCCTATTAGATGCATGATAATTTTAGGAATATTACAGTCCTTCCCTCCCAAATGTTTCTTGTCCTCAAGAAACTGTAAGGATAGAACTGGAAATTATCCTCCTCTCCTCCTGTAGCATCCTCATATGATGAGCTCTCCCAAAGAATCAGATGTTGTCTCAACAATGAAACTCCATATTGCCTCTCCCAAGCATACAAATTAGCATTCGGTGTACATCCCAAATGGCTATCATCATGCAAAATTAAAATACTCAAGCAAACAACTATGTGCTGTCTAGAGGTCATCTCAAGGCATAGAGTTTGAAATTCATGGGAAACTTTCATCCCCAAGTGAAACCTCCACCCCCAAGCTATCATCCATATGAAATGAGTCACCCTCCAACATGGAAACTCATGAAAAATCCCCTCCACCTTTGGCTCATAAAGTGTAGGTGGGTTGAATAGATGAAAATGATAGGTAAGAGGGCCTATCCCACGTTGTCCACCTCTCCACTTATGATAAGTGTATAGGGCATGTTGTTCTTGGGCTGCAACATGGTTGCCCTGTTAGTCATCAATATTTTTCACTTGTTGGTGATGACTAGTTGTAACAGCCAAGTTTTCTAGCAGCTGATCTAAAAAATTGTCAAATTTTCCAGCGGGAAAACACCCATAAAAATTTTTGCCCTCCTTCCTTTTCAATCCACCCATGACGAGAGGAAACCTCATTATCAAGCCCTATCTAGCCTTAGCCATACTAGCTTGTCCATCAGCTCCAAGGAAAACAATCCAAATCTGTCCAAGAAGTCCCCCCTAAGTTAGGTAGTGGTGCTCTAGGCATTTCTCCCTTGACAAACTATCATATGCCAAAGAACCTCTATCTATGATCAACCAGTCCTAACTGACCTTCCTATTCTGCAAATAAAGTTTGGTTACACCCTTAAATCACGCCACTAACAAGCCTTGAAATCTCAGCAATGCATGTGCCATAGGTCAAACTGATATTAGGTAGTTTTACAGTGTTTCAAAGGATCTTCCAAGAGCAGAAGTGTACCAGCATCCCAAAAGACAGTACTTAGCTCAACATGAGAAGACAGCTGCTTCTCATGTGATTTTGAGCCTGGGATGCAGCCACAGGGCAGAGAGTTGTTTCATTAAGCTCCTGCAATCACAGTCAATGGTTAGTAAATTATAAATGACAAGAAGTGCTTTGCAAATACTAGCCAAACTGCTTGTGATATCTAAAAGAGGCGCAAAGGTATTTGGAAAGTACAATTACATGTCTCAGAGAAATGCCCATCATGAATTATTGAAATTTTGTCATCTTCATTTGCTTAAGCATGAATAGGCAGTGAAGGGAAAGATAACACTGTTTAAAAACTGCTGAAATGGCATCACTGAGAAAACCTCCTTCATTTTACAAGTAGAGGGTTGAAGACTGAGAAAACCTCCTTCATTTTATAAGCAGAGGGTTAAAGGCACTGTGATAAAGGCCTCCTTCATCTATAAGTAGAGGGCCAGGGATAAAGTTTGATTTTAAGATTTTCACTGATTGTAAAGGCAAATTTTAGGTACAGTGGGAAAGCAACTAAGGGTTTCTGAATAAAAATGGTGTTAAAAGTAGAGGAAAAGTAGTGGTGCTTTTAAAATTTGTTTACATAAGTTTCACTGTTATTAAAATACAATGTGAAGCTACTGGGGTGATTATCAATGAAGAAATATTGTTAAGCAAATGGCCAAAGAAGTCAAACAGTCTTGGTCTCAAACTGACTTCTGCCATAAAGTACAAAGAAAACCACTAACAGTGTATTCATAAACCTTTTTCACTTGGTTAAAACAGGAGTTGAAAATAACCCAGGCATTTGTCAAAAATAGGCCACCTTCATTACAAGTAGAAGGCTCACCATTATGTAAAGATGAAGAGCATTCATTTTCAGTATGACTCAGATTTCAAAGGGACTGTTGTCCAAATCGTAAAATGAATGAGAAATTCATTATCGTTGTAGACTCCCTTCACAAAGGAACAAAGGGACAGTTTTCAAATTTTACATCTTAAACTTCAGCCCATCATCCCCTGCTTTATCTCCATAAAAGTTGAAGACTCGTTACTTTAGCAATCCAGGGTTAGTCAGTTGCCTTGATGATGGAAGCTATTTATAGCAGAGTTTTTAATTTACAAATTCAGGCGAGGTTCTTCACCCACAGTCAAGAGAAGGGTTCAAAGCCACACTTGCCAGCTCAATCAGTTTCACAATGGGCATGATCACCTTCAAAACATCAGGAGAAAAAACTGTCAGTTTAAGTTTTAAAAGGGTGAGCTACCTCCTTACGAAAATGTCAAAGAAAACCTCACATATCACAATGTGTCTTTCAACAGGTTTTCTTTTTCAAGAAAAACACTGAGTGATGTTGGCCTTCAAAATGACTTTCTCATTGTGAAAAGGATTTTGGCCTTGGGATGATTTTATTATAAGTGGGAGGAGTCATATTTATAAAAAACTGTCCAAATAGCATGCACAACACTTTATTACCAACGTTATTTGAATATGGGCCCCTTGTAGAACTTTCAAAGTCATTTGGTTTTTTCATTATAACAAAGGCATTTGTTTTAAAGAAGAACATTCAAACCCTCACCAAGCAAGTATCAAAGAGATGTTGGCTTTTTCATGCTATAAAGGATGGATTGACCATTGGAGAAATCCCATTTGCAAGTTTCAAAAACATAAACCAGCACTCACAATCGCTCTCCTATTTTCCCATTGAAGAAAAGAGATTTTTTGAGCAAACTTGATAGAGTTTGAATCCTTTGAGACTGCGCAGCGTGCCTAGAAAAGCGCGCGGCGTGTTCAGGATCATGTTTACAAAAAGTTTGTATTGTGGCATGGCGCACCTGTAGGCGCCGGTCATGACCGCCCAATCATGAACCTAACACCCTGTCTATTTCGCGGCGCCTTTCCATTTCAACGTGCCGCGCATGTTTTAACAGTAAAAACGCCTCCAAAAGGGTCTTGAAACTGCTCAAATATTCAAGCAAAGGCCACCATCCATCTTTGAGGTTTTTTTTTTGCCTCCTTCGTATATTCAATTTTCTAAAAGGGTGATCAATGCTGTGTTTTTCAAGACTAAATGGTGGTGAAAAAATGGAAGTCTTGGTAGGAAAATCAAAGTGATTTGTTAAATTTATTGACAAAGTTTGTTACGGTGGGAGGCTAGTAGAGTGTTCATATTAGTTTCAACGGGCCTAAAGCTACCCTCAAGGCAGTGATAAACCATAACCTCTGTCAGCAATATGTAATGGAGAAAACAGTGTTATAAGGTGAAGGTAGTTTTTGAAAGGAAAACACAGTGTTCCTAAGGTAAAACAGTGAGCCTAATTTAACAATAGTGATCATGCATGAATGACTTTATCACTTTCAAAAGTCCTCTCCGTGTGGTAAGAAGAAAAACTAGTGCTGCCTTCTTTGATCCATGAAATAGAATATGGTGAGTGAAGTTGTTAAATCAATTTGAAAGTGTTTTTGTCTACCTGTGTATGTGAAACAGTGAAGTACAAGAGGAGTGTTTTTGATTGGGAGGGGTGTTTTGTTTTCTACAAGGTTGTCTTGCTTACACCAAAACACAAAAGAGCTTTGTGACCTTACCCAAACACAGTAATCATTTGACTGTGTGTACCTTTTTATTTGATAACTATTTGTTGATTGACATACAAAGGAAGACAAACAATGATTTGTAAGGAACAGGAGGTTGGTGGTAAAGAACCATTTCACACATCATTTGAAGCAATTTTCCTTGGTCAAATAGTGACTAAACAAAGAAGACAGAGTTGTGTGCTTGAGAAAACATTCCAAAGGCTATTTGAGGCAGCTTGGTGTTGCAGAGGGAATTCAAAACAAGATGCCTCCCAGGCAAGATAGTAGGAGTGGTTTGCATAAGAGATTTGAGCTTGTTTCCACTGAAGAAGTGAATTCCCACCCATCAGTCTTGTTCAATTTCCATGAGGTTGGTTGTTCATATTTTTGTCAAAGAGTGCAAGAGGTGAAGAGATTTTCTCCTTTGACACATCTTTGTGCTTTGAGGTTTCAAGAGAAGCATTTCCAACTAGCAGGCCTAGATTTCAAATTCTCTCTGAGGTCCATCTCCAAGGCCACTAAAATCCCTTATGTCGGGGAGAAGTGGTTTAAACAAAGCCACCTAGACTCAGAAGAATACAATCCCTTTCCAAAGCCTGAGCACAGAGATTCATGTCCTTCCATTTTTCCCTTCTCATATGTTTTAACTAGCTACACCCCCCTTATGAAGATCATCATGAAATACTTCACTTGTGAGGGAAGATTCTCCCAAGTCTATGCCTATCACATTTGATTACTCATGCATTTCATGAGGGAAAAATTGCTAAATCTTCCTTTCTTCTTACATAGAAGCATTGAGAAAATGGCCTCCACTTTTCAGAAAAAGCCTCCTTCACAGCAAAAAGTCTGCCTTTTCCATCACTCCCTCAGCAAAGTCATCATTCTTCATCAGCTTGAGAAGAGGGAGGTCTCTTGGGATAATTTCATCACCCATCTAGATTTCTCCACTGTCCCTCCAGTTCATACATCTCCTACACCTCCTACCCACCATCCTTCACCTTCTTCTAGCAAACTTGTTCCCAAGAGGCTCAAGTTTACCATAGAACAAACAAAAGAGTCTGATGAGGAAGAAGAACATGAGCAATAAGAGGGAAGTGATGATGAGCAGTAGCAAGATGAAACAGGGCAGCAAGGGGATAATGAGGAAGACGATGTAGGGCAGCAGCATGAAGATGTGCAACATAGTGAGGGTGAGAAGACTCATAAATATGCTGAACAGGGGCAGCCAAAGTAATATACACAACAGCCACAGCATGATACACAATAGCCACAGCATGATGAACAGAAGCAGCTACAGGATGATGAACAATAGCCTCCTAAAAATGAACAACAGCCTCCTAAAAAGGAACAACAGCCTCATAAAGAAGAGGGGCAGTAGGATAAATAGGTGCAACACAGTGAGGAGGACAACCCTCAAAAGGAAGTGCAAAAGGACAGCCAAGACATCCATGAAGAAATCCAAGACAGTGGCAAAAATGAGGAGCAAAGTGACAAGGGTAAAGAGCCCATGGAGCATGTGCTAGCTGCCTCTCCTAGGCAAGGGGCCATGCTCTCTTCTCTGAAAGTGGCCAAGCCCCAGAAATCAAAGAAAAGGGTGCCTAGAGTTGTAACTCTGAATGTGACTAGGGCCCTTTGAAGCAAGGGAAAATTTCCCAAAAAGCCCATGTTCGAATTGCCCAAGAGGAGGAAGACTAAAAGAGCCACCCAAAGCAAAGGGAAGGACAAGGAAGAAAGCAGTCATGAATAGGAAAGGGAATTCGACATAATCCAAATCCAAAGTGATGATAGTGATAATGAAGCCCAGATTCTTGAAAATCTCTTGATCCATAGAGAAAGCCAAATTGATGCCTTGAAGACTAATCTTGATAGGGCTAGGAACTTCAATCACTTTTTGCAAGTCCAAAATAAGTAGATGAGTGTCCATATGGCTATATATGAGACACGGTCCATCAAATACAAAAAGGAGGCCTCCAAAGCACAGGTGATATTGGAAGAACTCGTGGGTGAGTTCGATGAAAGCGAAGGTGAATATCGGCCTAAGCAAAAGAGGCCAAGAACCATGGGGCTCAAAAAAGCCCTTGAGAAACAAAAGGAAGAAGAAAATGCACTTCTCCAATCTACCCCTCTCACTGCATTTTTCGAACAAGAGATAGAGAACAATCAGGAAGCATGGCTTGAGAGAGTTAATGATCACTTGGAGAAGAAATTAGAGAAGGTAAACAGGGACTTGGACCTTCAACAGAGGATGACTGGGCATTATAAAAAGCTAAATCAGTTTGCCCGGCGGAAGTTGAAGGCTGCTCAAGAAAAACTCAAGGAGGCTAAAGGGAAGCGCCCGACACCAAAATTGAGGAAAGACACCTCAAGGCTCCAAATTTTGGCCTCTTCTTCACAACATGTTGCTGAAAACCCTTGAGGGTCATGCTCGCCAAGTTTGGGTGAAATTCGACATGTTTTGGTTTTTTTGTCATTTTTGGATTTTTGGCCAAAACTCATGGACATCGCCATTTCAGTTTGGGGCATCATCAAATGATGAAAATGGTATCATTGGATGCCATATCTTCAGGGGCACATACTCAGCGATTTTCAAAACAATTTAAGATCATTTTCTCCCCCAAAATGGCGAAAAACACTCGCTTTTTCTACACTCTGCCCTGTTTATCAGCAAGGCCTATTTTCTAGTTTTTTACACACAGGTCTGTTTTTGGAGGACTTCCAGTGGTCAATTGGGAACAAGCTAAACATTTTCAGAAAGTAGAGACTCAGATATTTCAAACGAGTCATCATGAGCCTCGTTTCGACATCGGGAAGGCTTCCAAAAGTTGCCGGCAAGTCAGGGGACCTTTTGCTGATGTATTTTTTGAGTATTTTTGTAAAAATTGAACCTTTCAAAAGTGACTTTTTTTCATGTGCGTTTAGCTATTTTTGTGCATGATAAGTTATGAAAATTCAATTTATTTCCCTTTTTTAGCATTTTTGAGATATTTTATTAGATATTTTGTTCCTTGGGCTTTACAAAGCCTCAAGGACAAAATCAGATATTTTGGATAGGCCAATGAGATTGCAAGTTGAACTAAGAGGTTTTCCTCACTTTGGCCTATATATTCCAAAGGCTTTCATTGTAAACAAGGCTGAAATTGATGAATAGAAGAAATATATGGTCATATAAGCTTTGGAAGAAATACTTGTCTCATGCTTTTGGATAGTTTCTTGGATGTTCTTGGATGATGAAAGAGGATTGTTGTTGGATTCCATGACTTGGTAGAATGGTATAGTGTCTCTCTCTTTGTTTTGTTTCTTAGTTTTCATTCATAAATCCATGTTCTTGCTTTCTATAGGACAGTAGAGAAAACATTTGAGGCATGCCCTTGGAGGCACCTCAAATTTCATGTTTCTTCATAGCTTCCATGTTTTCTTCATTCATAGTCACATTAAAGAATTCTTGATTGCTCTTTAATAACTTAAGAATATTGTTTGCTTGTTTCATTCATGGTTTTATGCATGCTAAGTATGATTTATGGTATTCCCTGCTTACTCATGGCTAGTCATAGCTTCATCTATGAAAATTCTCTTTGACTGATTAGATTTTCATTTGTTGAACCAAGGAGGTCTTGTTCTGATCTTTCCCTTTGCCTAAGACTATACAATATTGTTTTCAAAGTTCCCAATAGCTTGAAGTATTGTGTTTAGGCTTTCTGACATAGTGATTTGAGTTTTTTGTCTGTCTTAAATGTATTTCCCCAAAGTCTGATAGCCATTTCCTAAAGTTAGAGAGTTATATATCTCTATGCATGGCTTGAATGTTTATTTCTATGCATTGATTAGCTTATAGTTACATTTCTCATGATTAATGGTTTTCCGTACCATGTTTATGTCAGCTATTAAACTAGTTATGCTTGAAATCCTTTGTTATTCATAAACTTGATGTCCATTTCACTCCATTTTTCCCAAAGATCCATTTTACCTCGAATCAAATCGGCCCTTCAACAACCTTGTATCACCATCTGAAAAGATTTCTTGACCTTTTCGACCCCATAGCCCAGTTGATCTAACATATTTTTACCTATCTTATGTCTTTGATTAGTTCATCCCTCACAACCTAAAAACCAAAACCAAAAACCCACTTCATAACTAGCCTAAAATTAGAACACAATAAGCAAACACACATATATCCCTTACACAAATAGAGAGAGCCCTCTCTGAGTCCAGGAAGGCTAGGTCCTTGGGCTCCAAAAATTGGTTTGATGTTACACTGTCATTTGGCTTGCCAATCAGCCAAATCACGAGACCCTAACATGCCCTCAAGTGGCAAGAAGAAGATTGAATCTCCAAGGATCCTTTCTCCAATGTCATGAGCCATGCTCACCCAAACCATCCCATACATGATGAATGGCACCCCATCACCATATGGCATCCAAATCAGAAAAATGTTGTAGGTTAAGTGCAAGTTTGGATGGTACAAATGGTTCTCCAAGTGAATATCACGTAGTCTCCCCAACTATTGTTTGAGAATGTCATGTGGGAAGTGGTTCTTCAACAAGTTACAAGCTGTGCATGTTTTCTCCTCCACCATGGGGTGGTAAGCATCAATGGATATCATCTGTACATAATCAAAATAACAATACACTTGCCCAAAATCATGTATAGATGGGCTCCTAGCATTACAAATATTGGTCCTAAAGTGAGCATGAGACCCAAAAATACGCTTGCTCTCCTGTGGAGCATTTCACTGTTCATATATGGTGAGAAGATACAAATACTCAATGGAGTAATCAAAAAGTATAAAAAATTTATTGCTTGCCATGCATGGTGAGTAAGATAAAATTGAAGTCCATGAATTAGTCCTCCCATGAGAACCTCCTCATAAAGTCTGTAGAATGAGAAAATGCATACTCCCAAGTGACAGCGTTGTAGGCCTTAGTGATAAGGCTCTTGTCACTCCATGAATTCTCCCTTTGATATTCCACATGCCCAAACCATCCATCATCATGCTGCTATATGAGAGGATCCCCTTCCTTTATGGAAGCCTCTCATGATCCTCCAATTCTGAAGGGTATGACCCAAGATGGCCAAACTCTCTCAAGAGTAGCCAGCACAACTTTTCTTCTTATTTCCCTGTGTCATAGATCTGAAAGTGGTTCACAAACCTCTTGCTCTCTATCCACCTCCATTCATCCAAGTGTGGATGCCTCCAATCATTCTCCCCCTGTTTATCTCCCCAATGAAGACTACCAATCTCCCAAAGAAGATATTTCTCCTTACACCTCATGGGAAGATGAGATGTAACCCCTTGGAGATCTCCTAGAGAAGACCTCTCATCAATAATCCTCTTGAATCCAAAAGAATCCAAGTGTGATGAAGGTAAAACATCATCAGAAAATGGCACAACACTCATTATGCCCTCCAAAATCTTTCACCCCAACTCCTCATGTTGCATGAAACTCAATAAAGGTGCAAGGGAATGAATGTTTATCCCTTCTTGGATCAAACCAAAGTTTCACAGTGTTGTGCAAGCTTGTTGCTACACATTAGCAATGTGTTTTGATCTTTGACCATGTGGAGACAACTTCCCAATATTTCCCATAATATTTCTTGAAAGAATAAAAAACTGAAATCCATGCATACCTTGGTGAGTCCTGGGAACATCTTGTATGGCTGCAAGAGTTCCTTCCTCCAATGTGTTGGCTGATCCAACTACTGATACATATGGCTTCCCCTCCATGATTGTGACAGTGTTGGTACAAGGCTCCTCAAGTGGGGAATAGGAATCCTCCTTCTCTCATCTTCTACTGTCAAATATTTTGATTACCTGATGAGTGAAATATGAAAATCGGACACTCTTGCATGACTCACATGGCTGAACCACTAGGTGCTTGCCTTGCCCTCCAAGTTCAGCATTGAGATCTCCACAGGCTCTTTTTCCACTACTGGATGTAGTAGGAAAAATGCTTCTAACTTCATCACCCATGATTCTGCTATACATAAGGGTGATCCATCGAAGGTAGACAATAGGAACCTATTGCCCCTTATCATCCTATTGATGTATGGCCTCCCTTCTTCCTTCAGTTGGATAAAATGATGAATATCTAGAGTCCCTTTGAAAGCCCTAGGTTGGCACTTGTACTCTCCCAAATATCCACTCATGATATCATTTTCTAAGTGGTATTCTTGCTCTGCACTCCTTCTATGAGAATAGGAAGTGCATGGGTCTTTTTCTCTCTTTTGAAACCCTCTAGAGGTCTCATTGAATATTTTTTCTTTCTTCTTAGATCTGAAAATTGATGAGAGTAATCTCATCCTCTCCATCATTCTGATCTCCTCTTTTTCTTATCTTCTAGATTGGATCTGAAATCCACAGGCTGAGCCAATATGGTAGGTTTGATACCACTGTAATATCCCAAAATGGGAGATTTCTACAACAATAAGAATATCTTAAGATATTCTTAAGTTGGAGCTTCAGGAAATCATGAGCATGGAAATGCAAATCAGATCATTAGATATAAAATAAAATCTCACCAATAGATGAATGAACAAAAACAAGAATATGGCCTATACACTCCTTCCAAAGTGGGTAAATGTAGCAATATAGGGCATAAAACGACTGTCTTCAGAAAATAACACTATGTATGTGAGAAATGGGACTTGGATCCCATATAAAATACCATATACAACTCACACATAGAATTGGAGCAGAAACAAATCCCTCTAGCCAAGATAAACAGATCTCCCAAAGCCAATATGACTCAAATAAGCCCAAACCCCATAGCTTAACTCATGCAAAAAGGAATGAAGCATGTACAACGTTATTTTATTAAGGTTTTATGCAAAAAATAATAATAAATAACATATCTGGGTTCTACAAGTATCCAATGGCTGAGAAAATGGAGATTCCTCCCTCTTTATACACAATAATAATAACCCAGCAAGGGTTTCAAGAAAGTGCAAGGTGTAAAAGAGAAGATCTACAGATCTAGATCTGGAAAATGTAGTTAGACTACAACTCTGTATAAATATGGCTTAAATATACAAAGAATATAAGAATAATTCTATACAAGAGTTCCGGGAGAAGGGTTGGCTCTTCCTCCAAGAAACTAGCTCAAGATCAAGGGTCTTGACCTGGCTACTGCAACACAGGGAAAAATAATGCGGTTTCTGCAAATGAATACATAGTAGATGATGAAAAAAGCTTTGGCCACATGCCAAGATGTACAATATGCTCTGGAACCTCCTGTACAGATCTTGCAAAGCAAGGGGAGCTCTCTCCTCTGAAAGATAAGCTCAAGATCTGGTGTTGTAAGTCTCCCACTACAACACCCTACAACATAATGTTCCCTGCTACAGGAATAACACTGTAGCTGAAGGAGGATGCTTGGCATGAAGCATTGTAGCTGAAGGAGGATGCTTGGCATGAAGCCTAGATGTGGGAAAATGAAGAACAATGCTCCTCCAAGAAGCCTCTCAAGGAAGGAGAAGGAATCCCTAAGCAGGAATGCCTTGTGCTAAACAACATTGCATACTCAACTCAACAGCTGAAGAATGCTCAATAGTCTAAGAAGACCAAAATCAATAATCCATAAGCTAACCTCAAATGTCTGCTATCTTCCTCATAAATTTTGTGAGCCTCCTCACCTTGGGTCCCACCCATTAGGGTTTCCAACACCACATGGTCTCTTTCCCTCCAAAAATGCATTGTAGCTCCATCAAGGCTACTCCTCCATACTGCATTGTTGAATTAGTCAACTTGACTGAATCAACATGATTCTCTACCTGTTCATACATGGAAAGTGAAAAATCCAGCCACTAGGATGTCCCCTTTTCATACCAAGAGGGTTTTTTGGCTAATGCAATGTAAGTATGGGTCTTTTCCCCCATTTATTCATCTACTAGGTGAAAATATCAAAAATTAATATTCCTATTAGCCACATGCTAATTTTAGGAATATTACACTTAGATTGAGCTTCATACTCTTGCAAATAATCACTAAGAGTCTCATTGTTTGGCACATCTCCCTTCTTCTTTTTCTTCTTTATGAAAAAGTGGCTGATAGAGCGTTTTAAATCTAATGATGTGGTTGAATGCTCACACCCATCATATGAAGAAGTGGGGCTTCATTCATGTGCAAACTTTTCAAAATATCTTCTTGTCTTTCATTCTTCATTCCCTAGATTTCTTCTTTCAGTTCATTCAAAGCTTGAGAAAGTGTTTTAGAGAAATATTCTCTTTACAAACTTCCAGTTAAAGGGATCTTACCCTTTTCTTTTGTGTCTTCAATGTAACCACATTTATTCATCGGTCTTTTCTTTCCTTGAAAAGACATATTAGCTCTTCAATAAGCACAAGTTGTGCTAAGATATATGCTCTGATACCACTGTAATATCCCCAAATTGGGACTACTAGCAAGGCATGCTTGAAAAATGATTTTTTTAGAAATGGCTACTACAGAATTGGAATTCAGCCCTTGGATCCCTTAGATCTAATAAACTAAGACCCAAATCCAAGAGGGGAATAGAAAAAAATCTTTCTAGGTGGGTTAAACAGATATCCCACACCTAGTATAACTAGAAAATACCCAAAAGTGGGACTGCAGCAATGTATGAATAATACAGCAAGGAAATAACGCAGTTCAATTAAAGCAAGGGTATGAGGCCAATAAAATGTTCTTCAATAGTATTTATAGCAGCAAGATAATTGTATAATGAGGCCCATGAAAAACATATTTGGAAATACAAGACATAAATAGAAGAAATTCCCTCAAAAGAGGTGTTGCAACCACATGAATGAATTGAAACTACCTTGATAGCATAATTTTATTAGGCTGCAAACTGCTGTGGATTACATGTCACATCTAGAGTAGATCTTTGCATAAAAATTCAGATCCATAATAGATCCATGCACTAGAAAGGCTCCTCTTTCGGATCCCCTTGGGGTTTTGAGCATTACACCAAGGATAAGTAGTAGATATGAGATTTAAGAAAGCAGATCTAAAAAAATGTTCAGAAATTCTGAAGTATTCAAAATATGCAGGTTAGATCTAAAATATACAATGTGTAGGTCTCCTCGAATGGACCTAAAAGTGATGTGAAGAACCCCAACACTCAGAAACCAGCTCTCCAAATAGTGCACCCAAATTCCCTGCAACAACTCCTACAAGAATAACATAGATCTAGAGTATATACTACATTGTAGGGTATAGATATCAGCTGGCCACATGCCAAGACCAAGAATTGCAGCTCATTCACTCCAATACACTTCCTCCAATAGAGCAGAGGACTCCTCCACTGAAAAAGAGCATTGAAATGTCTTAGATCTAAATAGATATAATCTCTACTTGTTGCATCTTGCAAAGACAACCAAACCCTCAACAAGATCTAAATTGTAATTAAAAGGAGAAGCTTGGCCTTCAAGCTAGATAGTGGAGTATGCAATACAAACTCTCCCAAGAGCTACTCAATGGGAAGAGGAGGAACTCCTAAACAATAAATTCCAATGCTAAACAGCATTTGCAATCTAGGTTAAACAACCAAAGAAAGCTATATGGTCTAAATAGACAATATATCAAAATATCATATCCTGAACAACCTCCTCATGCTTCCTTCCCCTTCCTTTTATAAGATGAGAGTGTGCAAAACCCTAAACCACCTTCAATGGACTCATCCTTTCCACACAAGAGATCTCCAAATAGAATTACGTTGTGCCTTATTGATGAGAACTCCTCCAATACAATGTTGTAGATTTGGTCAAGGTTGACCCAGTCAAGATGATTATCCCCTTTCACACCTAAGGGTGCTTATTTACATAGCCAAGATTTATCCTTTTTAATATTTGGCATTGATTTATTCTTCATTAGGATTTTGATTAACCTCCTTTGCACATTTATTCATCTAAGTATATTTTTGAAGAAAAAATAATATCCCTATTAGCTACATGCTAATTTAGGAATATTACACTAGGGGTGGTAAGAGTGACTTACAAAACCAGTTTGGTAAGAGATGATCCGAGATTGGCACTTTGACTAGCCTCTACCTACGTCTCCATTCATGAATGTGATCGGAGATGTGGGTGGCAGTGTCTTGGCACAACGAGGTTAAGAGTTTCGTGTCGGTTACGTCTTGAATAGGTAATTGAAAGTTCTTAAGAAATATCATAGCTAAGGCACCAAAATTATTGACGTCTCCACATGATAACTCAATACACCATTTGGTAGTGTTGCCTATGAGAGTGCGGGGGAAAATTCTGAGCTGGATACTATCATCCACCATGGAGTTAGAAACAAACCATAGATGAAAGATGGTGATGTGGGTAGCTAAATTGTCCCCTTGTTTCCCTTCAAATTTAGGGATGATAGACGACATTTGTGTGGTACCGGAGGCTAGAATAGGTTGTGGTTGATGGGATCATTGGTCAGTTTGTAGAGGTCAGGGATGTCTAGATCTGCCAAGAATGGAAATTGTGTGTTTGCCCCCGGATCTATCCAAGGAAGTGTTGGTTGACCGTTCGGACTGTAAGGTCCACCCATCAATGTGTTACCAATGGAATAAGTAGGACTTTGTTGACAAAAGTTCCCAATGAGTGGGGATGTAGGGATGTATGGTTGTTGTCCGTAGGGTATGTTGTACTGGGGGGAAAAATGTTGGTTTCCCCCAATGTAATAGTTTCCCCCTTTACCAAAATGACTTTGGGGTTGGTTTGCCCATATGGACGCGATAGACTTAGCCAGTGGCATACTGCTATTCACATAGTTAAGCATCATCATAGACCCTACACTAGAAGTTTGACCACTCAAAGGAACAACGTTAACAATTGGCTGTCCTGCTTGTCTTAATGAATGTAGGGGTACCGAAGTGCCCCTTGGCATAATAGACATGGGGTTTGAACTTAGAAAAGGGTTCCAACTGAAAGGGTTGTTAAAAGGAATCAAAGTATCCCCACTAGTGGGAGTGGAAACCATGGATCCCGATGCAGTCACAATAGGAGCAAATCCCGAAGGGTTTGGTGGTCCGCTAACAGTTGTGGTGACCAGATTGCTGGGACCTTGTATATTCTGGCTACTGGGGTTGCCAATCATTGACATAGAAATAATAAATGGCGAGGAATATGGTGGTGGACCAGAGGTGGCCACCAACGGAATCGACCCCATAGGCGTCATTTGTGAAATGGATGTAGGTGCAGCCGAAGACATAACTTGGCATGGTGTGGCCTAAACAAACAATGGCCCCAACGGGTCAGTGAGAGGAGGATTGTAATGAGGTATGGCTCCTTCCATAAAAGGATCCTCTAGAAACTGTAATATTCCCAAATTTTGAAATGATATTTGGAATATTAGATTTCTTAATTTTATTAATGATTTAATTAAATAAAAGGGTGGAGGGACCCACAATCCTCAAGATGAGTAAATATCCAATTTTTATCTGTGAATGTGGATTAATTAAGCCTAGATCTACATAATGGGGTAGTGGAGCAACTACTGATGTGAATGGATTGGAGATCATGTCTCATTAATGAGATATATCATGGAGGTTGAAAGAGTCAACTAAGATCATGGAAGGCATATAATGAAATATCATAGATCGTTCATGATGAAGTGATGGAGGAAGTGGTGAAATTAATGCACACATGATGGAGAGGGTGTACAATGCATCTAGAGATGATGGAGGACTTGGAGACATAGTGCAGTCAAACATTGAGGATTATGTCCACATGCACAACGCAGTTTAGAGGTGGGCCAAGGCATGGGAAGGCTCATAAAATATATAAAGGAGATGAAGGCAAAAATGAAGTTAGACTATTGATTATAGATTTTGAGGTTTGTTTAGATCTGGAATTGTCATGTGACATTCCATGCTTTCTTTGGCTGTTTAGCTAATATTGCAAGTGTTGTTTAGCACAGGGTGTTCTTGGTCAGGAATCCATCCTCTTTCATTGAGTAGCTCTTGGAAGACGGTTTCACTTCATTATTCATCAGGAATTGGTGCCACATATCATTTCCATTCTCTACAAAACATCTACCTTCAGGAATTACACAATTTCTGAAGATCAGTTTGGAGATGGAGGTTGTCTTCTGTATTTTAGCTGGAGAACCGGTGTAGGTTTATTCCTATAACCTTGGGCTTGAATATTAGTATTCCCAGGGATTCATTTCAGATTTGGAATTAGGCCAAACATTATCAAACTCCTATCAATAGCAATCCCATCAACGATTGCACAATCCATCATTGCAGATCCAAAGGAGGAAGAAAGTTACTAGTATTTCGGCTAGTAATCATGTGAGGGACCATCCCCTCACCTTGCCATCACTATTTCCATCAGCCCAGAGACTATTGCAACATATTTCAGTAGGCATAAAGCCTCTCCCTCTTGTACAACATAGTTTCTGTAGCAGATTCATATTCAGTTGCTGCAACTTGAAGGAGGAAGAAGAGGAGACAAGATCTCAAGCTCTTAGCTTGTAGATCTGAAGGAGGGATCAACCCTCAAAGCTCAGATATATTTGTAGAATATATTGCAGCCATATTTGGATTATATATAGCTTTAGATCTGTATAAACCAGCAGTCAAAGGATCAAACCCTAGGAGGGTGATTTTCCAAAGTTTTAGATCTGGAAAATCCTTTCTTGGTTATCTTGGGTTCCCATCACATTGGCCAGATCTTAAAACTTGGCATCATCAGTGCTCCTGAGCTCCATATATCCATTAGAAGCAAGAGGAACAATGCATTATTGATTCCTGTAAGCTCACCAGTTACGCAGTGCTAGCTGTAGCATCATTGCAGGGTGATTTTAGGCCATCTCTTTGGCTAGATCTACTCATATTTTGTACATTGTGTAACTAAATCCTCTCCATCTAATAAAAAGGCTCGGATTCTCTATATATTCTGATGTTGTCTTTATATTTTTTTGTTTACTTAGTTGCAATTGTTATATTTTTTTCAGTATTACTACATTCTCCCTTTTGGGATATTATAGTGGTATCAGAGCATGATCTTTGGCTCGGCTTGTGGGCACTTCATCTTTTGCATCAAAAGAAGAAGAAGATAGATGAGATATATCATAAACGAGGATTATAGTTTTGCCACTCCTCTCTTTATATCCATGAAATATCTCTCCAAGGAGGTCAATCAAATGAAGAGAGAAAGGCAGAAAGAAGATCCAAGAAGAAGATTTGATGAGGAAGGTCCAAGCACTTCCTATCAACAAAGAAGAAAATCGAAGAATCATACATCTCCTCATAGATATACTATTGCCTAATTTCTATGAAGAAGGTTTATGGTGTAGAAATGAAGAAATAAAATAACCTGAGACTCATGAGACTCTCATTTTGTGACTTAAAGAGTACAAAGCACAGTCTAGAGTATCAAGGAAAGTCTAAATCTCTAAGAATTCTTTAAACTCAAGGAAGAAAGAAGATCCTATAATAGAAATATAAGAAAGAGGCACAACAGATTCTATTAGTCATCAATAAATTTTTCTATTTCTAGATGACTAAATTACTTGTCCTAGATTTCTAAAAACAAGATTCATGAATATTGTGAGTTTTAGAAATCTCACTACCTTCATTATCTTTGAAACAAAATTTTCACTATTTCACTACTCTGCCATTCCCTAGTTAGACTACCACTCCTAAAATACCCCTCATGGGCTCATGCCACTCATATTTTTCCTATTCTCCCACCCATAACCTCAGTACTCGGTTTTGCCTATACTTAACCCCTCCACTTTCCATCTAGGATTACCAAATAACCTACTCCTTCTTATGTTCATCAAATGCCTCAAGCATTTATGGTCTCAAAACTATCTCCGTAGGCTCTTTAGATAAATCAAGTACATTGGATTTTGGGCCTTCAAGACATCAATTTTTCGAAAACTATGTTTTTTCATACTTTAATACCCTAAGTCAAGCTTTCAGTCAAAGACCAAGTCAAAAGAGCCTTCCACTAAGTCATTAGGGTTTCATAGGTTGTAGGGTTATCCTTGGTGTTCTAAATCACTGTTTTTCAAGTGATAGAATCTAAATCAAATATGGAATAAGGTCAGCACCTTTTTGTCCAAGATAGATCAGAAAAATCTCCAAGGAAGGTCACCTTATCAAGTTCAAGTTCTACAAAGGTAAATTGTTCATTTTGACATTTTTGCAAGAGTGTCAAGGTGATTATGAGTAGAAAATTGGTAAGATGAGAGGACTGCTCCTCATCAAAGACATTCAAAGCAAAAGTATATGGATCAGTTTATGTCCAAGGAGAAATCAGGGTTCCTAAGACTGATTGGGCCAGCATTGTGCCAAGCAAGGAGCCAATGAAGCAAATCACATGGATAGAGGCACACCAGTACAACCAAGCATGAATTGAATATTTTTATAAATTATAAATGGAAAATGGAAAAAGGTGAGGTGAACTGAACAAAAATGAATGAACTTGAAAGGGCTATATAGAACTTAGAAGACAAAACTAATGATTCCTCTCAAATAGCCCAGAAACCTAAGGTTTTGGAAAGATAGGCAAGGGAGATGAAATGAAGATGATAGGCCTCCATGATGACAGAAAACAGAAGGTTTGAAGAGACTATTGTAGGTGACTTCTAGGGTTTGACAAGATAAAGTGTCTCACTGCCTCAAAGGGAAAGAATGCAAAGAGTATCAGTATAAGGAAGCTCAAGCCTTCATTTTCAGTCATTTTCACTCAATGATCAAAGGAATAAAAGCATAGGGTTGAGTTTCAAGATGGAAATCCAAGCTGATCATGAGGTTTTTGTTATGTAACTGAATTTTTCAAACACCAAGAAACATCATAAAGGGCTAAATCAGTATGTCATGGCACCTGCAACAAATTGGAAGTGGCCAAAGAAGAGATATGGAAAACATGATTATAGTCATTGTAAAAGGTAAGTTTATCATGCCCAAGGATTAGTAAAAAGGGGAAAAAACCATGTTCTTAAGTCACCCACACTCAGATAGGTCAAAAGGAGTAAAAACATGATTACAACTTCACCAATGAAAGAAAATAAAGGTTTTGATAGTGCTAAGGTAAGGAAGGGTCTCTCAAAATGTTTTAAAAAGTTGACCATTACTGAATGAGCTAAAAAGATGTGTTAGATTTCAAAATTAGCAGAGAAGGCAGTTTTTTTTTTTCTGCTATGTCAAAATGAGTTAGAGAGAACCTCAGGCTAAAGAAGTACAATTTCATCTCTCCAGCAAGCTTCCATCAAGAAGAAAAGGAGCCACTTAAAAGTTTTCAAGTCACCTCCAGAGCGAATTTCAAAAATTCAGTGAAAGATAAAAAGGCTAAAAGCATTAGCAAAGTGGGTTCTTTGATTTAAATTTATTTTCCTAAAGATATAAAGGAATTTTTTCTCTCCTCTCATCTCATTTTGCAGTCGCAAAAATATTCATAGCATTCAAGAGAAATTTGCGAATTTTCAATGAAAATTTGGGTAAGGTTGCCTAGTGTTATGCGTTCATGCAGGTGCTATGCTTACAGTGCTTGGCGCTACACGTTTGTAAAGTTTTATAGTGTAATTTTACACTGCACCATGTGTTTAGTGGAACGTGTTGCGTGTACAAGCAGGCGCTACCCGTTCGCCCAGAACTGCCCGACAAAGAGAGTGAACGCACTCGTCGCTACGTTGAGGGAGCCCGACAGGCCCAAAGGACGTTCAACACTATGCTCAGGAGGCCCGACACGCCTGAACGCGTGCAGGCACTGTGCTCAGGAGGTACGACACTTGAAAGAATGTTTAGGTGTTGCGGCTAAGCTAGAAACCCTCCTCCACTTGAAAATTGTCAAAAAATCCACAAAGGAGCACCTCCAAGCTGCATTAAAGACTCTCAAAAGCATTGAAATTTGGTAGGTAGATGTTCTTTTCCTTATCCTCCAAGTGAATTTGATGATTGGATGATTAAAGGATTTAACCAAACCCTAATGAATAGAAACCCTAAGTCTTCATGACAAACACTCTGTTTTGACCTCCAAGCATGAATTTATCAGTTAAGAAGGGTGTAAATTAGGGTAATTAGAGTGAGTTCATGTTAACCCTTCATCAAAGCTCAAAGGAGACTAGTCATACACCTACACCTCCCTCTAACTCACTTACAAAAACTGCCTTGCACCATCATTTCATTTCACTCCTCCCACCAAGTTTCACAAGCAGGCTTAGGGTTGTTTAAAGGCAGCACTAATCACAATGTCAGGATAAGAGGGGAGTGTGAGAAGTGAAGGAGGCCAAGTGCTTATGAGGCAAAAGCACAAGGGTGGGAAGGCTAATAGATTTGAACCCCAAGACACTGTGGATCTTACTACCTCTCCCATGACTCTCACATGCTTTCAGAATGTAGGGTGTTTTCAGTTTTGTGAAAAGGCCCAACAAGTGAAAAGTCACCCTGCGCTCACTAGGTTGTTTGTCCTCAACCTACACAACAAACAAGTAAATATTACAGGGGTAGACTTTGAGCTATCATCAGATACCATTGCCCATGCTACTAGCCTACCTGATGTTAGTTAAAAATGGTTCAAAAGAGAAAATATGGACATGAGCTACTATGAGCCATTCCTCAAGCCTAGGTACAAAAAAGGTTGCAAGACTATTTTCCTTTTCTCACACTTGTTGGAGAGGTATGCACCCTTAATGAAGGCCATCATGAAATATTTTACATGTGAGGGGAGATACTCTAGGCTCTACTCCTACCATATCATATTACTCATGCATTTTACTAGGGTTAAAATTCTTCATTTTCCCTACTACTTGTATAGGAGTATTGACAATATGTCTTATGTTGTCTGAAGGAGGAATTATTCCCATCAAATGTAGAGTTTGTTCCACCACTCCTTGATCAAGATGGTTGTGCCACATCAGTTGGAGAAAAGGGGCATACCATGTATGTGTTTATTAATCATGAGATCTTCACAAACCCAAAACCTCATCATCAACCAAATTTACCCTCATCATCTCATCCTCCTCTCTCCACTCCTCTATCACCTTCTACAGATCATGCCTCATCATCTACACAAGTAGCCTTTCCTCAAGTAAACATCCATTCCTTAGCCTCTCCTAATGCATCAGATCAAGAAGGAAGTGGAACTGAACAAGAAATTGACCATAAGAATGAGGGTGAAAATGAATCAAACCAAAATGAAGATGAGGATGATGATGATTCAAGCCAACAAGAAGCAGAAAACATGGAGACAGAGGGAGATGGTAATAGTGAAAGAAATGAAGAAGCTTGTTAGGGTCCCTTGATTTAGCAGATTGGTAGACCAAATGCACAGGGTAACATAAGACCAGTATTTGGAGTCTTAGGACCTAGCCTTCCTGGACATAGAGAGGGCTCTCTCTATTGTATGCAAAGGATGTGAACTTTGTGCTTCTAGGGTTTTATTTTAGGCTAGTTGTTAAGTGTAGGGTTTGTTGTTGTTTTGTTTGGTTCGGTAATATGTTCAAGTAGAATAGGTGGAGTGAGAGGTCTTCAAATCATTGGGCTATGGATTCAATGAAAGTCATATATATCTCAACAATGAAACAAGATGCATAACAGGGAAAATATAGCTTCGTCAAATGGATCTATAAGGCATGTGTGAAGTGGAATGAACAATAAGTTGGTGAACAAAGTAGGTGTGTAAGGGCAGTGAAGAATCCTTAAACAAATACCTTTTAAAAAATATGGTCTCAAACACTGATAAACATAAGGACATAATCATAAGAAATGGCAAAACAATAGCTTTCTAATTATACTTAAGCAAATAAGCATTTAAGATGAACAATTCAGTGAACCATAGAAAAAAAGAAACTAATCTAACTTTTAGTGATTTAACCTTCAATATTTAGAAAACATTCAAGATAAAAAATAGCTTTAATTAATGAAGAGGGAATGCCTAAACATATATAATTGAGCTACAAGGAACTTTAAGGCAACTTCTCAAGTATGGAAAAAGGGCATTATCAAAACATGGCCTCTTTGGCTAAAACCTAACAAGTAATACTTCAAATAGAGATTCCAAAACAGAGTTTAAATAACATCAAATAGGTAGGGCTAACCATAAAACATATTTGAAACTAATTTATTGAACCATTCATGGAATAAGCAAGCATATGGAGGTCTAAGGAGCAGCTAATAATTCCTTAAAAAAACCCAGCAGAGGAAAACACAAAGACAGTAGAAACAGGAAGGACTAAGGTGCCTCAAAGAACATTTCTTAACCTATACTCTTATATTATATTGCAACATAGAAGGATAGAAACATAATGAAAACATGAGAAAACAATAACGTAAGAGAGAAGCACTTCACCAATAACCAAGCTCAGGGATCCTGTAAGCTATCCTCATTCATCATCAATCAAAACAATGCATTCAAAAACTCCAGAAGACCAATTTCATCTTCAAACTCATAAAATAATTTATTTCTCTCAAAGCTCGTCAAATGCCAACATTTACATAGGACCTCCTTGCTCTATTTATCTTAGCAAAGGAGGGAAAAAACCATAGATAGGGTTGGAAAATGTCAAAATCACTCATAAATGTCATTAATGCCCAAGAGACCATGTAAGGCCCAAGGCACAAAATATCCCATGAAATAAATGCCAAAATAACTTCTAGCACCTAATGCTAGAGTGATTTGGCTAAAAAAACACTAAAATATGATTTTTCAATAAATGAGTGTTTTTTGTTGAATTTTAGCCAAAAACACACAGTGTTGTACATAAGCGCAGCGCCACCTTAGGCAGAAAATAGGTCCAGTTGCAGCCAAGTTGGGGGGACCTTCCCGATGTTGGAGTTTGTTCCGTGATGGCCCATTGGAAAGCCTAATGAGTATACTTTCCAAAAATACTCTTGTTTGCCTAACCCAGCCCCTGTAACCTGTCAAAAATTTCAAAATCACAACACTACTCTGAGCGCAGCGCCAGGCTTGAAAAGGAGGCAGAATGGTGAAAAATGAGGCGTTGTTTGACCTTTTGAGGGGTAAAAAATGCTCCAATTTCTCTGAAATTTTGTGAGCATAGTGTGCTAGCCATGAGAAATACAAAAAGGTAGAGTTTTCCCTCTGAGGATTCCTGAGGGAAAAGTGTAGCGCCAGTGGCGCTGCGCTTATAGGCCTCCAAAATCTCAAAAAACAAAAATTTGTCCAAATTCCTTCAAAATTGGTGGGGGGATCCTTCAAGGGGTCTGAGATACCGGTAGGGAAGCTAATGCAAAAATTCCATGTCTAGCTTTGTATTCTCCTCTTTTTCGTACTTGGATTTAAATGAGGGCCTCTTTGAGTTTGGCACAAGCAAGTTTGTTTTTCATTGCATAATGCTTGGTCATCTTTTTTTGGAGAGCAAGGCCCCTTTTATCTTCTTAAAATACTTGCCTTCATTCTTATAATACTGAATGATATGCTGAGCCATCTCAAAATATCTCTCTAGCTCCCCAATTTGTGCATCTTTGCTCTGGAGTAGTATTCTAGTGGCCATCTCCTCATCTTCATTATCACTGTCTAGGTCAATGAATTGGGGCTTTTGTTTAGTTTGCTTGCCTCTCTTACCTTTATCACCTTTCTTCATTTTTTGTTTGCGCTTGTCAAGCTTTTGAACTGGGGAATATGGCATGGTCCCTTGCCTCTCGGAGGCAGAAAACACTACCCTTGGCCCTCTTTGGTATGTGCATGCAAGAGGTGTGATGGTGATTTTTTTGGTCTCTTTGTCACAGTTGTGATCATCATTTAGACTATGGGCCTCTCCACTTTTTTCACTGTCATCATGACTAGGGTTACCTTCATCTTCATCTTCTGCACTTCCATCATTGTCATAATCACTGAAGGGTAGATTTTTGTCATGACTATTTTCCTCTTTGTTGTCTTGTCCCTCACTATCTTCCTTATCATCTGCCTCTTTGTGACTATTTTTTACCTCCTCCTCACTGTGGTCTATCTCATTTGCATCACTACTGCCTTTAATTTTTGCATTCTTCTTACTATCTTCATATTTTTCATTGTCCTCTTCTTCTTTTTCTATTTCCTCATTTTCATCATCAATGCTCATGTCATTTTGACTCTCAAGATCTCCATCTTCCTCACCATCCTCTTGCATATTTTCACTGTTTTTCTTACTATCGTGCTCACTATATTTTTATTCATTCTTTGTTTCTACCCCTTCTTCACTTTCATCATTCCCTTCTTATTCATCTTCATTTTCTGTCTCTGCCTCATTATTTTCCTCTTCTTCACTGATTTCATCACCTTCATTGTTAGCACTCTGTTCATCATCCTCACTCTTTTCCTCAATTTGGGTTGAATTATTTGCACCATTACCCTCACTGTCATTACTTTGTCCATTATTTCCACTCTCATCCTCTTCATTTGATGCATCAAGAGAAGGGGAAGAAGGGAGGTTTCCTTGAGGTGAGGGCACTTGTTTAGATGAGGAGGGCAAGTTTGGTTGATGAGGAAGTTGTGGGATTGTGAAGACTTCATGTGCTATGAATACCTCCCAAGGTATACCCTGTTGTTCCAACTGATATAATACCACCATCTTGATCAAGGAATGGTGAAATACACTTTGCATTTTTTGGGAAGGACTCCTTCTTCGAACAACAAAAGACATTTTGTCCATACTTCTATAGAGGTAGTAGGGAAAGTTGAGAATATTGACCCTTGTGAAATGCATGAGGAGTCTAACATGGTAGGAATAAAGCCCAGAGTATCTCCCCTCACAGGTGAAGTACTTCATGATAACTTTCATCAAGGATGAAAATCTCTGTTTGAGATGTGACAAGGGAAAATAGACTTGCAACCTTATTTGTACCTAGTTTTGACAAATGGTTCATAATAATCCTTGTCCAATTTGGCTTTCTTAAACCATTTTTCACCAAAAGCAGGGATACCAGTATAATTTGAGATGGCATCTATGGATAGTTCAAAATCCACCCCTGCAAGGCTTGATTGTTTGTTGTGTAGATTGAGGATAAAAATCCTTGTAAGCTCTGGTTGGCTTTGTACTTGTTTGACTCTCTCACAAAATTGGAAGCATCCCACATTTGGGAAACATGAGAGGATCATGGGAGATGAGGTGATATCTACTGTGCTCTGGGGTTCAAATCTGTTCACTTTTCCTCCCTTGTGATTTGGCCTCATAGGCCCTTGACCCCTATCACTGTTGCTACTATTTTCTGCCCCTGACATGGTGATGGGAGCTGTTTGTGGACAAACTAGGGTTTGGAGGAGAAAAATGAAGATTGTGGTGAGGGCAACTTCTGTGAAGGAGTGATGTGGAGGCTAGTTTAAAGACTGAGTGCTTTGGAGTTCAAGGGGGGTTTTCTTGAAAATGAATTGCAACTACACTAATTCACTCTCCCTCAAATGAAACTTAATTTGTTCAAGGAGGCAAAAAACATAGGTTTAATATGTATTGAAGACCTCGCGTTTGCATAAATTAGGGTTTAACTATTCCTTTAGCCTTCAAACCACTAAAAATACTTGAGGAGGAAAAGAAATAGGCCACCTACCAACTTTTTATTTTACTCCTCTGCAAGATTTTGAGGTGTCCTTGAGCTTTTTGGGCAATTTTTTCTTTTGTTTGAGGGCATTCTGCATTAGCACAGCGCCCTGCCTGAACATTCGAGTTGGTCTGTGGGCATAGCGCTAGGTGGGTTAGGCCTCTATGCTAAGCGCATCGCGGGTGTTAAGGCCTCCCAGTCGGGTCCTGGGTGTGTCAGGCCTGTCTTTGCATAGTGCCACTTGATTAGTGCAGCGTTGCCCCGTATTTGTGCACTAACGAGTTATTCTGAATGGAAAAATGCTCGATTAGCGCAGTGCTAGGGCCTGTGAGCACAACGCCACTCTATTCACGCAACACCAGGGAAATTTTGCCCAGAAATAGTAAAAAACCCTGATTTTTTCCTTAAAGGATTTTTCTCTCTTTACAAAATGACAAGTGAGCTAAGAAATGATAACTTAGGAGCCCTTACACCCTTTGAAAGATAAATCAAATTTAGAAAACCCACTTTTTCTAAGTTTTTTTTTGTCACTTTATGAGTTTCGCTGATATCCTGTGACCATTTTTTGTAGGTGATTTGCAACTTTTCAAAGTGATTTTTCTTCTTTTGGTTAGGGTGTGTTAAAGAGATGAAGAGGTATCCTTTAACTTTGGGAGTGTTGGCACTATTAAACCTCTCCTTATTTGCACTAGGAAAACTAAAAAACGTGTTTTTATCCCCTTTTGAAATTTTTGAGTGTTAATGACCTAAAAACATGCTCATTTTATCTCCTTACTATTTTTTAACAGTGATACACTCATTTTGACAAAGACAAAAAATTTTGTCTACTATGTCTTCCATTGGCCACTTCTGATCTTTGCAGGTGCCTATGACACATTTTTTTTTTGTTCCCTTTTGTCACTCTTTGGAGTTTGAAAACATTTAGTCACTCAACAGTGATCTCATGCTAAGCTTGATTTTCCATTTTGACACTTACCTTATTTTTTTCTCCTTTTGAGCATTTTGAGGGAAATTGATTGTACTTGAAGGCTTAGTCTCCCTCATACTGATTCCCTTTGCATTATTCTCCCCTTTGATGTAGTGAAGCATTGTTACCTTGGCCAACCCTAGAAATCATCTTTAATAGCTTTTGGAAACTTTCTGCTATCATGATGGAGGTCCATCATCTTCAATTTTCCTGCTTTTCCTACTTTTCTAAAACATTAGGTTTCAGGGTTGTTAGAGAAAAATAATTAGTGTTGTATTCTAAGTTCTCTATAGCCTTTTAAATTTCATTCATTTATGTTCACTTCACCTCACCTTTTCCATTCTTCATTTATAATTTCTAAAAAATCTTCAATTTGTGCTTGGTTGTGTTGATGTGCCTCTGTCCTTGTGGTCTTTTGCATTGAAATCTTGCTTGGCAACACTGTTTAGCCAATCAGTCGTGAAAACCCTGATTCTCTTTGAACATAGCCCTGCTGCCTCTTCTTTGTTGTGGTTTTCCTTAGTGATGAGCTGGCCTCTCACTTTACCTCATTTTCTACTGATGGTCATCTCAATCATTCCTGCAGAAAGGTCGACAAGGGTAGCTGTCCCTTGTAGAATTTTTTCTTGACCAAGGAGGACTTCCTTGAAGGATTTTTGGTCTATCTTGGGCAATCAAGTGCTGAGCCTCCTTTTTCATTTAATTTCATCTTCTTGTCACATGTAAAATAGTGATCTCAGAATACCAAAACAAACCTACAACTTATGAAACCCTAAATGACCTAGAGGGAGGCTTTTGAATTTCGCCTTTGGCTGAAAACTTGACTTAGGGTTTTTAGTTATAAAACAGAGTTTTTTTACAAACTCTATGCATTTCAGACCCAAACTACTAATTTTGATTTATCTAAAGATCCTAGAAATGTAGCTTGAAACCACCAATGCTTTAGGCACTTGGTGAATAGGGGAAAAGGTTAGGCTACTTGGAAATCCAAGGTGGAAGTAGAAGGGTTGGGAGTCAAAACAGAGTGGTAAGGTCAGAGGTGGAAAAACATAGTGAAGATGAGTGGCATGAGCCCATGATGGGTCTTCTGGGAGTGATAGGTTGGCCATGACTTGATAGAGTAGTGAAATAGTGAAAAATTTATCCTAAGGATAATGAAGGTAGTGAGATTTCTAGAAATCACAATATTCATGAATTTTGTTTCTAGAAATCCAGGATAAGCATTTAGTAATTTATGAAAAGAAAAAACTATCGATGACTAACAGTGGCTCCACTTGGGGAGGGCAGCTCTTTTTCATGAGGAGGTCTCCAGAACCTTGGATCTCTGGTTTTATGAAGACCAGTGCCTCATCCAGTGGGAAAATTTTTCTTTCTTTTGATTTGCTGATGCTTCTTTAAAGTTGTGACCTCAATAATCTGAAAAAATATGGTTAGCTTAACTTCATTTCTACCTACCCAACCTACTTGCCTAACATTTTTTCTTCCTTTCATGCACTTGAACTGGAAAACCATGAAATTTTCTTCTTTTGAAAGAAAAACAAACTATCTACTTCTACTCTTATTACTCCTAAGAGTTCAGATTATGCTAGTGAACTCTTTTGTTCTCTACCTAGACTATTTGACTGCCAAGATTAATCTATTTGGAAGACTTCATTCTCTAAGTTATTGACATGAAATTGAAAGCATGGTTTAAATCAGGATTAAGCAATCTGACTTACCATGGGTTGTGGCATTAGAACAAGCTGCACACAAAGAATATTTTTGTACAAAAAAATCTAGGAAAATAAGGGCTATGATTTATCTTTTGGTATGCATCCCCATCTTCCTCTTTGGTTCAATTTTGAGCATGTGGAACCAGTATCTTTCATTCCTACTTTATCCTTTCTAACAAGTCAAGTATGAATGATTTGAAAAGATTTATTTTACTAACTTATTGACACAAAATTAAAGCATGTTCAACCATGATTAGGCTAGACGATTGAACAAGATCTTCCTTTTGACAAGTAGTGGAATTTAGGCTTACACACTTTCAGTAGTACTATTTTTTGGGTATGGGGCTATACCTTTTTTTAAATCTACCCTCTTCTTCTTTCTTTCTTTGTTTTTGTATTTTTGTTTTTTATGATATCTCATCATGATATGCTATGTAAAATGAACGAAATTTTGAAACTAGGACTCTTGATAGAAATAGTGTTTGAGCATCTTGCCATTGACAAGACCTCCAAATAATTCTTCTCCATTCAGTCCTTGTAAAAATAAAGCATTATGACCTCTAACTGACTGAATGAGATAAGGGCCTTTCCACAAATTATCAAATTCACCATATTTACCTTTGTCCTCTCTCCTGGAATCCCATTTCAGCAGTGTATCTCCAATGTGGAAATTGTTGGTTTTAGTTCTTCTGTCAAAGATTTTCTTTATGTTTTCTTGCACTGCTTGAGTCATGTTATAAAGTTCTTCCATTTTATGCTGCAAATGAATGGTTTGGCTCAACCTCCTTTGCATGTCATTTTCTTCTGATTTCACTTCTTGGAGAAGCCTTACCACCGAAACTCCCAAGAATGTTAGGAAAATGGCATCCATGCCATACACTAGTTGATAGGGAGACATACCAATTCATTTCTTGGTGGTTAGCCTATCAGCCCATACTGCATGTACTAGCTTTCCATGCCATGATTTTTGATTATGTTCTAGAAGATTCTTGATGATATTGACCAAGCTTTTGTTAGAGGACTCAACTAACCCATTACCTTGAGGGTAATAAGCTGTGGAATGTTCTAATGTGATGTGATATTTATAACAAAAGTCAACCATTCTTTTGGATGTAAAGGCATCAGAATTATCTGTGATGATATTTTTGGGGCAACCAATTTTAGACATGATGTTTTTCTAAATAAATTTGATAATGACTGAGTCGGTGGCATTCCTAGAAGGGATGGCTTCTATCCACTTGGTAAAGTAATCAATAATAGTGAGGATCCACTTATGTTAGGCAAATGAGGTGGGCTGAATCTCTCCAATGAAGTCTAAACCCCATTGTTGAAAAGGAGATTCAACTGTAATGGAATGCAAAGTAAGAGGTAAGAGTTTTCTCTTGCCATAAAAAAAATTTGGCACTTATGATAAGTCATGACCAGCTTGTGGGTGTCAGGAAAAAGGGTGGGCCAATAGTAGCTAGCTCTAAGGATTTTGTTAGCTGTGGTTTTCCAGTAAAGGTGGCTTCCACATTCTCCCTCATGCAGCTCATGCACGATTTTACCTGCATCATCCTCAAGCAAACATTTAAGCAAAATTCCTACAGAATTCTTCCAATATAACACTCCATATAAAATGCAGAATTTTAAAGCATTTTGTTTCAGGAATCTAACTTTTGTCTTTGATAATGTAGGAGGAGAATTAAGATAGAAAAACACATATAGGAATCAGCATGCCAAGATGAATCCATAAATACTTCTTCAACATGAGGAGCTGTGCATTCTTCTTATTCTTCTAAAACATCAACCATATTCATATCTAATGCTTTGAAATTTGATTAAGCCATAAGTTTTGCAAGTCCTTGCCCTTTAACCAGTTTAGTGGGTCTGATTTCTAAGTCATATTATAAGATAATAGCAATCCACTTTCCTTTTTTACCATCAAGGTCCTAATTCAAAATGTCTTTGACAACTGTGTGTGGAACAAAAGCAATGATATGAGAATGTAAGATATAAACTATAAAGTCTTTTAATGCCTTAATCAAGGAAACGACTTATTTCTCCATGATGTTGTACTTTAGAGGAGAATCTCTAAGGGCTTTGCTAAAGAAGGCTATGGGCTATTCTTGCCCCATCATGTTCTTTTGCAATAACACTGCAGCAATGGTATGTTCAGATGCAAATGATAAAATGTAGAAGTCTTTGGTAAAATCAGGACTGATTAGAACCGGTGTTTGGGTGAGTGCTAGTTTAACCAGTTCAAAAGATTGTTTGGCTTCCATGGTCCATTTAACCCCTACCTCCATTTTTATCATGTTTGTAATATTCCTCAAAAGTTCAACAAGGTTGGGGATGAACCTCCTCAAGAAGTTTATCTTTCCAATAAAGGATTGCAACTGCTTGATGTTTCTATGATGGCTGATTTGCAATATGCCTTCAATCCTTTTGGAGTCTATTTTTATTCCCTCTTCAAATATTATGTGGCCTAGGATCTTTCCTTCCTAAAGACCAAACAGTGTTTTATTGGGATTCAAGGATCGGCCATACTTCCTACAATTTTTAAAAACTTTCCTCAAGTGAATTAAGTGCTATTCATCAGTGTTAGTGTAAACAATGATGTCATCAAGTTAAATGACTATGAAGTAGCCTATTTCTTCTGAAAAATCTATGTTCATGGCCCTTTGGAAAGTGGCACCCTCATTCATCAACCCAAATGGCATTACATGAATGTACCCCAAGGGGTGGTGAAGGCAGTTTTGTGTTGATCACTTGGGAATACTAGCACTTGGTTGTAACCTGAAAAGCCATCAAGTAGTGAGATTCTCTTAGAGCCAACCACCCTTTGAAGTATGTGATCCATTTTAGGCAAGGGGTAGTTATCTTCTAGGGAGGCTTTGTTCATATTCCTAAATTCAATTCAAAGCGTAATCTCCTCGATCTTCTTCCTAACTGACACAAGGTTGGAAACCCACTCTGAGTATATAATGGGAACTATGATCCTGACATCATACATCTTTTTGATCTCTTTATCAACTAAAGGTAGGAAGACAAGGTTTATTCTCCTCAACTTTTGTTTGAAATGTTTCTAATTTTCCTTAAGAGGAATTTTATATTGAATAATGCTTGTGTCATATGATTTCAAATCCTCGTACCCCCATACAAACACATATTTAAACTCTTGAAAAATCTCAATATATCTTTGTTTTATGTGAGGAGGAAGAGTTTTGGACAGTTTGATCATTTTGGGTTCCTTTAGGCTACCTATGTTATATTCCTCTACATCAATCTCGGTGGATTCTATCTTAGGTTTTTTATCCACATCATTAAAGTCAAACAACTCTTCTAATGGTGCAAGTCCCCTTGGTAATGTATCATCTTTACATTGTAAGACCTGAAGGTCCCTTTGGTCTAGATCCTTAAACATTTCTGCCTCAGAAGGATGTGCAATCAGATTTATATCAAAAATAGAGGATAGCTCTATTTTATGGGCTTGTTATTCAGAAAAAACACCTTCATCACGCTCTAGGCTTGGTCTTGTTCTTTTAAATTCATTCCTAGATTGCAAAAAGTCATCAATTTGTTCATCACCCTCAAACACTTGCCAATGGTTTATGTTGTCTGGCACTATGGGCTGGTTTTTGACTCTGATAGTGTATTGTTCAGTTGCATGGGGTATTTGGAAATTGTTGACAGCAAAGGCAAGCTCATTAGCAAGGCAGTTTTGGGCTCTAGGGATGAAAATGAGCTGATATTTCTCAAAGGTTTTGAGAAGATCTAGGGTAGTATTTTGGTACTCTCTCAATATTGGGTTCTTTGCTGAATACTCACCTTTGATTTTTTTAATAACCAGCTCTGAATATCCTTGGGCAGATATTTTCTTAGCTCCTAAGTCTTTGATAAAATGTAAGCCAAGGAAGAGAGCCTCATATTCTGCAATGTTATTAGTGCACTAAAAATCTAGTTTGTATGAATAGACCTCATTTGTGTTATGTATCCAAACACCAGCTCCTAAACCTGCTTTGCCACAAGAGCCATCAAAGCTCATGTTCCAAAGTGTTCAAGTTCATGTTCACCATTATGTTGTTGTTCAGGGCTACTAGACTTTTGGATGATATTTTCTTCATTGGAGGATAGATTGGACTGTTCTGGTGGGCCTAGATCTTTGTCATTTTCATTTACTTGTTCATCAATGTCATTTTCATTATATAAGATGAATGAGTCCAAGTCTGAATGAATGGAATAGACAGGGGTGTTGTTTTTCCTATCTAAGCCACTTACCATATATTTCATGTGGGACTCCCGGTATAGTCTCCTAGTTTGGCTGAAAATAGGGATGGTAGCATATGACATGATAAGTTGGAGGTTCCCCTGAAGCTTGGCTCCCCAAGATCTAGATAAAAGCATGCCATACTTAGGGGGAATGTTAGCAACAACTATGTCCATGACTAGGTTATTAGTAGGTATTTGTGCCAGATTGACACAAAGATCCTTGATTAGGCCCAAACACTTGACTCTACTCGAATCGAATGAGTACAAGTCTTCGTAAGGTTTAGTAATTTCTAGGCCTAATCTCTCCATCACAAGTTTAGGCATGAGGTTGTGAGAGGCACTAGAGTATAGCATGACATTATGCAAGATTTTGTCATGTATGTTTAAGCTAACATAGAAAGGGGGAATGACTCCTTCGTATTTTCCTTCTACTTCAGGACCAAACAACATCTCCAGTTTATCATCTGTCAAGTTTAAAGTATCAGTGTCATTTTCTATGTTCAGGACCTTCAAGACTTGGGACCTATACACTTCTTAAGTAACGAGTTCAGTGAGAAGTATGGTAATCTTGATTTTGGAAATCTCTCCCTCAAAGCTAAAAGGTATTTGTGTTTTGGGCATATATACATCATTTTTATCAGCCATGAACTTTTCTACGTTTTTAATTTGTTGAATCTGATTCATGGAAAATTTTAGGGGCTAATATTCACAGGTGCGCTAATTTTCCATGGTTTTTACAAAAGAAATATTCGCCAATTTCCATTTTTTTATAAAAATGATTCACCCAAAATTTTCAATATAAAATTATTTTACGTAAAAAATTGCCAACATTATATAGACAATATATATAATATCATTATAAATTTGAATAATTTTACAAATAAATCAATAAATATTTTATAGTTTACATATTAGGGACTACTGAGATTCGCCAATTTTTTAAACTTCAAGGTAATTTTCCATCCTTAAAATTATCCCTGATCTAATTTGGGGTTTTAGACAAAATAGTTTACTCAAGGCCACTAGTGGAGGCACTAGGGCAGCTTGTGTCACCACTTGGTTGCCTGATTTTTTCTTTGTTTGGATCAGTTTTCTTAGCCATAGTGTTTGGGTTGCTTGTTGTATTTTTAGGATTGCTTTCAGGGGTTTTCCTAACAACAGTGTCTAGATTGTTTTTTTGGGCGCATCTTGGTTCTTTTTTCTCCTAAGGTCATATTGCTTATGGACCTCTGTTATGGCATTTTCAAATCCTAATCGGTAGTCTTCAGAATCCTCATGGTTTATTTTAGTTTGATCTAAGGAAAAGAAACGTTGTTCTTCTTCAGTGAGAAAAACATCATCTTCATTATCAGAGCCTATCAAATTTACATGGTTTTCTTCTGGCTCCATAATTTCTCCTTCTTCTTTATCTACACAGTTTTGTTGGAAGGGAGGTATAATTTGTTGGTCATTTTCCCTTTGTTTGATTTGAGGAGTGTCTCTTCTGAAGTTTTGAGCTCTATTTTTGTTTTGGGGATTTGCATGGTTCTCCCTAGGAGGTGCCCTTTCATTCAAGTTTATCCTTTCTATCATCCTGTCCATTATTCTCATTAGGTTGTCCATTTTGGCATCAGATGAGGAGGTTGAGGCTATGGTTTCATCTTTCTAAGTGACTCTTTTTTCTAACCTCATTCTAGCTCTCTTTTCAATCAAGTTGGCCTCTGCACTAATAACTGCCCTCTACATCTCTTCTAAAGTTGTGGGTCTCTTTCTCTCAATTAGTATGTCATGTATGGATCAAAGCCTTCAGGAAATTTCACTAGTGCTAGGCCTTGTGGGGCTTTCATGTGAGGTGGGAGGGCATTGTATACTCTGTTAAACCTAATTTAATAATCTTGTACACTTTCCCCTACATTCCTTTTAATATTGTTATATTCAAAAAGGATTTGGAGGGGGTTTTTCTTGATTTCCCACTTGTTTATGAAAGTTTGGTAGAGGGAAGGGAGATCATGTATGGTGTTAGGAGTTAATGCTTTGAACCATTTTTTGGCTTCTCCTCCTAAGATTTGTGCAAAGGTCCTAATTTTAATGGTTTCTTCTTCTATTTCCATGTAATCAAAGGCATCATTTATCCTATCTACATGCTGTTGGGTAGTGATGGATTCAACTCTTGTGAAATGAGGGATCTTGGATTGGTACCATTTGGGAAAGGTACTAGAGGTTGTGATAAAACAAGGGGGCATACCAAGCTGCTATGATGGGAGCTAATGGAGGATTTACAAGAGGAGGTGTAGGATGAAGTGGGGTGGTTTGCATAGTGGTGGTATAGATGGGTGTGTTGGAAATACTTGGAGCAGCAAACTGATTCTAAGAAAATTTGGTATGGAAAGAGCTAAAGTGATGGAGAAGCTAAAAGTTAGGTGGGGTGGAAAGAGAGGCTTCTCTACTAGAACTCTACTGTAAGTCTATGGGCTCAATGTCAGTTTGGTCAATATCGCTTTGTGACTTGGTTCTGAAAAGGTTCTTTATATGGTGCAAGTCAAACTGGCTGTCTTGCAAAGCTGTAAGATGTTTAGGGACAGAGCTTTCTCTATGAATGGTCCTAACAGTATTTAAGTTTCTAGATCTAAAATTTTGCCACAAAATCTTTTCTGGGTCATCAACTATGGTGGGAGGGTTTGGGTCTGGATGAGATTTGGTATTGATCCTTTGTGAAGCTAGATTTCAAACTCAAAATGTAGAAAGGCCGAAATTTTGGGACCATTTTCAGAAGTTTGGCCTCTCTTAGTACTTGGTAAACTCGCACAATACAGAACTAGGCTTCTAAACTTCTCCGGGTTAATTTGATACAATAATAGGGAAATATAATGAGAACTAGTGAAGTAATAGGCCTACTGGAGGCTAGTGGAGTCACCAGGTGGATTTTTTAAGTTGTTTTGAGGATATGTGTATATGATCCACCGCCAATAATAGACAAAAAACCAATCTAGGATGTTTTTGGGGTTTTATGAGTTCCTTTAGGGATACTAAGATTGTCACTGACTCAAAGATCCCATTATGATCACCATTGTGTTAGTGATAGTGATGAGGTGGTTATAAATCAATGGATAAACCTTTAACAAGGGTTTTTGAAGTAATAAGGGGTACTTAGATTGTCACTAACTCAGAAGGTCCCACTGTGATCGTCAGAATGTTAGGGTCTCGTGATTTAGCAGATTGGTAGACCAAATGCACGGGGTAAGATAAGACCAGTCTTTGGAGTCCTAAGACCTATTCTTCCTAGACTCAGAGAGAGTTCTCTCTATTGTATGCAAAGGATGTAAACTTTTTTCTTCTAGGATTTGATTTTAGGCTAGTTGTTAAGTGTAGGGTTTGTTGTTGGTTTTGTTTGGTTGGGTAAGATGGTCAAGTAGAATAGGTGGAGTGAGAGGTATTCAAATAATTGGGTTATGGAGTCAATTAAAGTCATGGATATCTCAATAATGAAACAAGATGCATAACGAGGAAAATCTAGCTTGGTCAAATGGATCTATAAGGCATGTGTGAAGTGGAATCAACAATAAGTTGGTGAACAATGTAGGTGTGTAAGGGCAGTGAAGATTCCTTAAATAAATAACTTTTAAACAAGATGGTCTCAAAAACTGATCAACATAAGGACATAATCATAAGACATGGAAAAAAAATAGCTTTCTAATTATACTTAAGCAAACAAGCATTCAATATGAAAAATTCAGTGAACCATAGAAAGCAAGAAACTAATCTAACTTTTAGTGATTTCACCTTCAAGGTTTAGAAAACATTCAAGATAAAAAATAACTTTAATCAATGAAGAGGGAATGCCTAAACATCAATGATCGAGCTACAAATAACTTTAAGGTAACTTCTCAAGTATCGACAAAGGGCATGATCAAAACATTGCCTCTTTGGCTAAAACCTAACAAGTAATACTTCAAAGAGAGATTCCAAAACAAAGTTTAAATAGCATCAAATAGGCAAGGCTAACCATAAAACATATTTGAAACTACTGTATTGAACCATTCATGGAATAAACAAGCATATGGAGGTCTAAGGAGCAGCTAATAATTCCTTAAACAAACCCAACATAGGAAAACACAAAGACAGTAGAAACAGGAAGGACTAAGGTGCCTCAAAGAACATTTCTTAACCTATACTCTTATGTTCTACTGCAGCATGGAAAGATGAAAAAATAATTAAAACATGAGAAAACAATAACATAAGAGAGAATGACTTCACCAATAACCAAGCTCAGGGATCCTACAAGCTATCCTCCTTCATCATTAATCAAAACAAGGCATTTATAAACTCCACAAGACCAATTTCATCTTCAAACTCATAATACCATGTATTGCTCTCAAAGATCATCAAATGCCAACATTTAAATAGGACCTCCTTGCTCTATTTATCTTAGCAAAGGAGGGAAAAAACCCTAGATAGGGTTGGAAAATGTCAAAATCACTCATAAATGCCATTAATGCCCAAAAGACCATCAAAAGGCCTAAGGCACAAAATATCCCATGAAATAAATGCCAAAATAACTTATAGCAACTAATTAGAGAGTGGTTTGCCTAAAAAAACACTAAAATATGATTTTGCAATAAATGAGTGTGTTTTGTTGAATTTTTTCCAAAAACACACAGTGTTGTCCATAAGCGCAGCGCCGCCTTAGGAAGAAAATAGGTCCTATTGCAGCCAAATTTTGGGGACCTTCCTAATGTCAAATTTTTCTCTGTGATGGCTCGTTGGAAATCTTGATGAGTCTAAGTTCAAAAAATAATATTTTTCTACTTACCCAGCTAATGTAGCCTATATAAAATGCCAAAATACAACACTTCTCTGAGCGCAGTGCCAGGCTTGAAAAGGAGACAGAATGGTGAAAAATGAGGTTTTTTTTTACCTTTTGAGGGGTAAAAAATGCTCCAATTTCTCTGCAATTTTTTGAGAATAGTTTACTAGCCATGAGAAATCTAAAAATGTAGTTTTTTCCCTCTGAGGATGCCTGAGGGAAAAGCGTAGTGCCAGTGGCGTTGCACTGATAGGCCTCCAAAATCTCAAAAAACAAAAACTTGTCCAAATTCCTTCAAAATTGGTGGGGGGATCCTTCAAGGGATTTGAGAGACCTGTAGAGAAGTTGATGCAAAAATTACAATTCTATCTTGGTCTTCTCCTCTTTTTAGTATTTTGATTTCAATGAAGGCCTCTTTGAGTTTGGCACAAGCAAGTTTTTTTTTCATTGCATAATTCTCGGTCATCTTTTTTTGGAGAGCAAGGCCCCTTTTTATCTTCTTAAAATACTTGTGTTCATTCTTATAATGCTGAATGATATGCTGAGCCATCTCAAAATCTCTCTCCGGCTCCCTAATTTGTGCATCTTTGCTTTGGAGCAGTATTATAGTGGCCATCTCATCTTCATTATCACTGTCTAGTTCAATGAATTGGGGCTTTTGTTTAGTTTTCCTGCGTCTCTTACCTTTCTCACCTTTCTTCATTTTTTGTTTACCCTTGTAAATATTTTGAGTTCGGGAATATTGCATGGTCCCTTGCCTCTTGGAGGTAGCAAACACTAGCCTTGGCCCTCTTTGGTGTGTGCATGCAAGAGGTGTGATGGTGATTTTGTTGGTCTCTTTGTCATGGTTGTGATCATCATTTAGACTATGGGCCTCTTCCCCTTTTTCACTGTCCTCATGACTAGGGTTACCTTCATCTTCATCTTCTGCTCTGTCATCATTGTCATAATCACTAAAGGGTAGATTGTTTTCATGACTATTTTCCCCTTTCTTGCCTTGTCCCTCACTGTCTTCCTTATCATCTGCCTCTTTGTCACTGTTTTTTACCTCCTCCTCACCGTGGTCTATCTCATTTGCATCACTGATGCCTTCAATTTATGAATTCTTCTTAGTGTCTTCATCTTTGTCATTGTCATATTCTTCTTTTTATTTTTCTGCCTTTTCATCGTCAATGCTCATGTCATTTTGACTATCAAGCTCTTCATCTTCCTCACCATCCTCTTGCATATTGTCACTATTTTGCTCACTTTCATGCTCACTGTGTTTCTCTTCATTCTCTGTTTCTACCCCTTCTTCAATTTCATCATTCTCTTCTTCTTCCTCCTCATTTTTTGTCTATGCCTCATTATTTTCCTCTTCTTCACTGATTTCATCACCTTCATTTTTAACACTATGTTCATCATCCTCACTCTTTTCCTCACTTTTGGCTGACTTATTTGAACCATTACCCTCACTGTCATTACTTTTTCCATTATTTCCACTCTCATCCTCTTCATTTGATGCATCAAGAGAAGCGAAAGAAGGGAGGTTTCCTTGAGGTGAGGGCACTTGTGTAGATGAGGAGGGCAAGTTTGGTTGATGAGGAGGCTATGGGCTTGTGAAGACTTCATATGCTATGAATACCTCCCAAGTTATACCTTGTTGTTCCAACTAATGTAATACCACCATCTTGATCAAAGAATGGTGAAATAGAATCCTTCTCCGGACAACATAAGACATTTTGTCGATAATTGTATAGAGGTAGTAGGGCAAGTTGAGCATCTTGACCCTTGTGAAATGCATGAGGAGTCTAACATGGTAGGAATAAAGCCTGGAGTATCTCCCATCATAGGTGAAGTACTTCATGATAACTTTCATTAAGGGTGCAAATCTCTGTTTGAGATGTGAGAAGGAAAACATAGACTTGCAGCCTTGTCTGTACCTAGTCTTGACAAATGGTTTATAACAATCCTTGTCCAATTTGGCTTTCTTAAACCTTTTTTCACCAAAAACGGGGATACTAGTAGCATATGAGATGCCATCTACTAATAGTTCAAAATCCACCCCTGCAAGGCTTGATTGTTTGTTGTGCAAATTAAGGATAAAAAGCCTTGTAAGCTCGGGTAACTTTGTACTTGTTTGACTCTCTCACAAAATTGGAATCATCCCACATTCTAGAGATATGAGAGGATCATGGGAGATGAGGTGATATCTACTATGATCTGGGGTTCAAATCTGTTCACTTTTCCTCCCTTGTGATTTGGCCTCATAGGCCCGTGACCCCTGTCACTACTGCTACTATCTTCTGCCCCTAACACGGTGATGGGAGCTATTTGTGGACAAACTAGGGTTTGGAGGAGAAAAATGAAAATGGTGGTGAGGGAAAATTCTGTGAAGGAGTGATGTGGAGGCTAGTTTAAGGACTAAGTGCTTTGGAGTTCAAGGGGGGCTTTCTTGAAAATGAATTGCAACTACACTAACTCACTCTCCCTCAAATGACACTTAATTTGTTCAAGGAGGCCAAGAACATAGGTTTAGTATGTATTGAATACCTAGGGTTTGCAAAAATTAGTGTTTAACCATTCCTTTAGCCTTCAAGCCACTAAAATACTTGCAGAGGAAAAGAAATAGGTCACCTAGCAGCTTTTTCTTTACTCCTCTGTAGGCTTCAAAGGTGATTTGGAGGTGTCCTTGAGCTTTTTGGGCAAGTTTTTCTTTTGTTTAAGGGGCTTTTGCATTAGCGTAGCACCCTGCCTAAATACTCTAGTCGGCCTGTGGGGCAGAACTGGGCGGGTCGGTCCTCTATGCTAAGTACAACACCGAAGTTCAGGCTTTCCGGTTGGGTCTTGGGCATGTCGGGCCTGTCTTCGCGTAGTACCACCTGATTCTCGTAGTGCCACCCCGTATTCATGCAGCGCCAAGTTATTATGAATGGAAAAATGCCTTATTAGTGCAATGCAAGGGCCTGTGAGCACAATGCCACTCTGTTCCCGTAGCGCCAGGGAAATTCTTCCTAGAAACAGTAAAAAACCCTGATTTTTCCCTTGAAGGATTTTTATCTCTTTACAAAATGACAAGTGAACTAAGAAGTGATAACTTAGGAGCCTTTATACCCTTTGAAAGATAAATCAAATTTAGAAAACCCACTTTTTCTAAGTTTGTTTTTGTCACTTTATGAGTTTCACTAATACCCTGTGACCCTCTTTTGTAGGTGATTTGCAACTTTTCAAAGTGATTTTTATTCTTTTGGTGAGGGTGTGTTGAAGAGATGAAGAGGTGTCCTTTAACTTTGGGAGTGTTGGCACTATTAAACCTCTCCTTGTTTACATTAGGAAAACTAGAAAACCTATTTTTATCCCCTTTTTAAATTTCTGAGTGTTAGTGACATAAAAACATGCTCTTCTTATCTCCCTACTATTTTTTAATAGTGATACACTCATTTTGACAAAAACTACAAATTATGTCTGCTATGTCTTCCATTGGCCACTTCTGATCTTTGCAGGTGCCTATGACACATTTGTTTTTGTTCCCTTTTTTCACTCTTTGGAGTTTGACAACCTTCCGTCACTCAACAGTGATCTCATGCTCAGATTGATTTTCCATTTTGACACTTAACCTTATTTTTTTCTCCTTTTGAACATTTTGAGGGAAATTTACTGTACTTGAAGGCTTAGTCTCCCTCATACTGATATCCTTTGCATTCTTCTCCCCTTTGATGTAATGAAGCATTATTGCCTTGACCAACCCTATAAATCATCTTTAATAGCTTTTGGAAACTTTCTTCTATCATGATGGAGTTCCATCATCTTCAATTTGCCTGCTTTAACTATTTTTCCAAAACTTTAGGTTTTAGGGCTGTTAGAGAAAAATAATTAGTGTTGTCTTCTAAGTTCTTTATAGCCTTTTCAATTTCATTCATTTCTGTTCAATTCACCTCACCTTTTCCCTTCTTCATTTATAATTTCTAAAAAATCTTCAATTTGTTCTTGTTTGTGTTGATGTGCCTCTATCCTTGTGGTATTTTGCATTGGCTTCTTGCCTAGCAACACTGTTTAGCCAATCAGTCCTGAAAACCCTAATTCTCTTTGAACATAGGCCTGTTGCCTCTCCTTTGATGTGGTTGTCCTTAGTGATGAGTTGGCATCTCACTTTACCTCATTTTATGTTGATGGTCATCTCAATCATTCCTATAGAAAGGTCAACAAGGGCAGTTGTCCCTTGCAGAATTTTTTCTTGACCAAGGAGGACTTCCTTGAAGGATTTTTGCTCTATCCTAGGCAATCAAGTGTTGACCCTCCTTTTTCCTTTAATTTCATATTCTTGGCAAATTTAAAATAGCAATCTTAGAATACTAAAAAAAACCTACAACTTATGAAACCATAAATGACCTAAAGGGAGGCTTTTGAATTTGGCATTTGGCTGAAAACTTGACTTAGGGTTCTTAGGTGTAAAACAAAGTTCTTTTACAGACTTTATGCATTGCAGACCCAAAAATACTGATTTTGATTTATCTAAAGAGCCTAGAAAGGTAGCTTGAAACCACCAATGCTTGAGGCACTTGGTGAATAGGGGAAAAGGTTAGGCTACATGGAAATCCAAGGTGGAAGTAGAAGGGTTAGGCAAGTCAAAACAGAGTGGTAAGGTCAGATATGGAAAAACATAGTGAAAATGAGTGGCATGAGCCCATGATGGGTCTTCTGGGAGTGATAGGATGGCCATGACTTGATAGAGTAGTGAAATAGTGAAACTTTTATCCTAAGGATAATGAAGGCAGTGAGATTTCTAGAACTCACAATATTCATGAATTTTGTTTCTAGAAATCCAGGATAAGAATTTAGTCATTTATGAAAAGAAAAAATTATTGATGACTAACAAAGCTGATAGTGGAAATTAATTAAGCAGTGATGAAGAAGAGGTCAGCAATGAAGCATAACACAAGGAGGTGGATAATAATGAATATGAGGCAAGTGACAAAGAAACATAGGATGATCCTAAGGACAACAGTGAGACTAAGAACCCTAATGAAAGTCAAAACAATAAGGCTCCTAGTCATGACAAAGATGAGGCAAAATATGAAGAGAGCAACAAAAATGAATATGAAAATAGTGAGGAAAATGGAGAGACTGAAGATATCATGAACACCATTGAGGCAAGTAGCTACAATGAGGAATAAAATGAAAGTGAAAAAATCAATGAATAGGCTAAAAGTGAGGTCGATGTTGAAGGCAAAGAGGTAACCAGCAATTAGGGTAATGAAGAGGAAGACATGGAAACAAATGATGGTAGCCATGATGAAAACACAAAAATAAGCAGAGTTGAGACTTTTTCATTAGTATACCAAAGAGGGGAAAGGCATGTGTTTGCTGCCTCAAAAAGGAAAGGGGCCATGCCTTCCACATCCACTAAGCCACTAGATAAATGCAAATAAAAGGTAAAGGAAGAAGAAGATCAACATGAGGTTGAGAGAGAGTTTGAAATCATTCAAATTGATAGTGACGAGGAAAATGAAGCAAGGATCTCAAACTTGTTCATCCAGAACAAAAATTCCCTAATTGAAGACCTCCAAACAAATCTAGATAGGGCCAAGAGTGTGAATGATGCCCTTGAGATGGAGAACAAGTAGCTAGGGACACAAAATGCCATTTATGAGGCTAGAGAAATTAGGGCCTGGAAAGAAGCTCAAAGGGCACAGGTAAAGCTAGAGGAATTCATGGGCACCTATGAGGAAAGTGAGGATGAAGAAGGGAAGTCTAGGAGGAGACCAAGAACCATGGCTTTAAAGAAGGCCTTGGAAAAACAAAGAGAACAAGAATCAGCCTTGGCAAAGAAACTCCCTCTAGATGAGTTGCTTAAACATGGAGACATAATATGATGAAGAGTCTTGGCTAGAAAGAGAAAACATACACTTGGACGCCAAATTGGAGAAAGCCAATAGAGATCTTGATCTCCAAAGGAAGATGACCAAGCATTATTCCCGAAGAAACCAAATTGCAAGGGCTAAACTCAAAAAGGCCCATGCTAAAACAAAAGCACTCAAAGAGGAAAAAAACCAAGAAAACCTTGAAATCTTGGTTGAAGCTTCTCTACAGGTCTCTTAAACCCCATAAGGAAGACATCCACCAATTTTGGTTTTTTTCAAATTTTGAGGCCTCTAAGCGCAACACCCTTGGCGCTACAATTTCATATAAGACATCCTCAGGAGGAAAGCTTTGAATTTTTTCAATCCTCAGCTCAAGTACAAAATTATCACCAAATTTCAAAGAATTTGGATCATTTTTGGTCCCTCAAAAGGCTAAAAAACACCTCATTTTTCACCTTTCTGCCTCATTTTCAGGCCTGGCGCTGTGCCTAGAGCAGCTTCGGGAAATTTACTTTTTTGACAGGTTAATGGTGCCCAATCAGAAAACCAAGGGCTTTTTTTGAAATTAGGCTTAGCATGCTTTCCAACAGGCCATCACGGAGCCAATTCAGACATCGGGAAGGTCATCAAAACGTTTCCGCAAGTGGACCTAGTTTCTCCCGTGCAGGCACTACACGTTCAGACCTCACTATGCGTTTTTGGCCAAAAAGTCAAAAAAAGACACTCATTAATGGAAAATTAATATTTTATTGGTTTTGGGGGAAAATCACTCAAAATTTAGGTACTAGGAGTTATTTTTGCATTTATTTCATGAGATATGTTGTGCCTTGGGCCTTGCATGGTCTCTTGGACATAAATGACATTTATGACTATTTTTGACACTTTCAAACCCTAGTTAGGGTTTTTGCCCTCCTTTGCTAGATAAATAGAGCATGATGGAATTATTGTAAAAGGTTTTCATTTGATGACTCTTGAGAGCAATATATGGGTTTTTGGAGATTGAAGAAGAAATTGGTGTGGTGGAGTTTGTGAATGGCTTGTTTTGATTGATGATGGAGAAGGCTTGCTTGCAGGATCTCTGAGCTTGGTTAATGGTGATGTGCTTCTAATAAGTTCTTGTTTCTTTATGTATCATTGTGTTTCATCCTTCTATATTGCAGTAGGACAAAGGTTTTAGACTAATAAATGTTTTGTCAAAGGCACCTTAGCTCTGTTTGTTCTTCAATGCCTCTATGTTTTCCTCTGTGAGGTTAGTTTAGGGAATTCTTAGTTTCTCTCTAGAGCCACCCAAGCTTGTTTATCTCATGAATGGTGTTAGGCCATGAATACGACCACTTTTTAACACTAATTTCATCCATTTTTAATCTTCTTTATCATATCATTTATTATAATTTATCATATAAATCCATCTTATAATGATTTATGCTCTTATGGATGAATATTATTTATTCTCCTTTATTTTCAATAAATTGATGATTATTATGCATAATTTTATCAATTATGGTTTATGATATCTTTTGTAATATCACTCACCATTTTAGACTCCAATATATTTTCCAGACTACAGATTTGATTTCAAAATCATCATGAAATATTCCAACTTAGAAATTCGCTGGAATAAGAAGTGACAGTTTTGTGGTTGAGATTCTGGGCAAATGAAGAAGAATCTGGAAAATCGGAAACATGGGTTTTGTCCAGAACGGCCCCAATTAACTTTTTTAAAGAACTACTTTCCCAAATTCTGCATGTATTGAGAGAAATGTAGGGTTCTTTGAGCACAATTTTCTCAGATTTGTTGTTGCGGCCGTCCTCCAACTCTTAGCTGCAAAGCCAAATTCGCCTTGCTCTTGTTGAAATATTGTTGCAAATATATTTTTTGGTTGATCAAGTTGTTGGGAACAATCCAATATTGTTATGGGAGATCATATTTGCTATTTAATTTCTCCTCCTTCTGATTATAAAAGGAGAACATGTATTGTGTATTGGAAACAATGGATGATTATTGAATTCCCTTTGTAACACTATAATTCCTTGAATCTTGTGAGAAAAGAGCAATTGATGCAAAAGATATTCATGTTTTTTTAATACAAACAGGAATTCTCGTTCCATTTCTCAAGCTCTGTAGTAGCCCAGTGGTGCTTTCACCGGTGGTTGAGGACCTGACCCTGGTGGAGCGATCCACTATTTGTATTTCTATTCTTTTATTTCTATTGTGTGAAGTGTGTCTACTATTTATTTCGATTACAGAGTTGATTGACTGATGTTAGATTGAATACAGATCCATTAACGAATTGCATTGTTATTTACTTTGTTGTTCATTTATTCTGCTATCATTATGAAAGCTTTTTTGTTCTGTATTCAACTCTAAGTTATTATTATTTGTGATTGATTGATCTGCAATATTGGTCAGCGATAGATTGAGATTAGTTAAGTTTGTAATTGCTGTTCAAATCATATTGTTGTTCCATTTCTAGTTATTTCTTATTTCTTATTCATAGTAGATAGTTTGGTTACAGTTGTTGTGTATGCGTAGGAGTTACAAGTTACTATTCCTTTCTATATTTTGTTCCTTTCAGTTACTTTCATCAGCACGAAGATTGAATTTTCTTTCATTTCAATTTCTTTAAGATCACCAGCTATAGATGATAGAGGTTATTTCTTCCAAGTCCCCGGATAGGTTATCTTGCATCGATTTCTAAGGGAAAGAGTTATTTCTACTACATCCCTGATCGATGTTTTGCAGTTTGATTTAATTCAAGTTTCAGAGCATTTCCATTTGTAATTAGGTTCCTTTACAAGCATTTTTTTATTTTTGAATTTAGAATTATGTGCTACATCTTCACAGCATTGCTCTTGGATGAATTGTAGCCTTAGACAGAGTACACTCTTGAAGTAAAAAGTTTCTCCCGGATTGATAATTAATGTGAGATAAATAGGTGTTAAAAAGATACCTTTTTATGCCTCAACATTTTGGCATCATTGTCGGGGAGAGTGTATGCCATTTAAAAAGAGTGATACACATTTGACCTTTTTTATGCTTGGGAAGAATTGGGTATTAAAGACGGAAGGTAAGAACCTGCGCACTGAGCAAGAAACACACTTGTTCATTGCCCCGCTTTACAGCAGAATTGAGTGAAAGATTAAGGTAGGAATGAATGCTTGTGTTTTTTTTTTTGAATTTTAGAGGTAGAATTTTTGAAAACATCTTGTAGCTCCACTCAAGTGGTGATGTAAGCACCACCTATTTCACTAACCAATTGACAAGAAAATTGGAAGGAGGATCCTCAAAGAAATATCCTCAAAGAAACACATGAAGAACATCTTCTATTATGGTAAGAAATGTCTCACATTGCAACTTTTGAATTCCCTATCAAAGATCTAGGAGGAGTGACACAAATGCACATAATTCCCCCATTGTCTCTGTTAGGTCTCCGTAATAAGCAAGATTGGAAAAATTCCAATCACAGAGTTAACATCATTTCAACCAACTTTGGGATTCTAGGATCTAGCCCTCTTGAATCCGAAGATGGATCTCTCCAATATGTACAAAGATGGATTTGTCTTTGAAAGCTTAAGGTAATGATATTAGGCTAGTTATGTCCAAGGTTTTGTTTTTTTTTTTTGGATGGTTGGGCATGATTTTCTATTTGAGGCGGAAAGATCTATATGCAAAGAGTTTCAAAGGTGAGAAGTTGCAAGAAAACAGGACAGCTTAGGGTAACAGATAGATATAACACTGGTTTTTAGTCCATTGGGCTATGGAGTCATATCTGGGCTTTAATTGAAAAACAACATCAGGGGTGATCCAAGGGGCAAGTCATCCATATCACAAGATTAATGAGATTAAATTGATGGAATGGAAACAATAAAGTGTTGGAAGGGTGGAAATTGATAATAATTTCTCAGAGGATTTATAGTCAGTCCAAACAAGAAGAGCCTCTTAAGTAACTGTTTAAAACCAACCAAGGACAGGGCTAACCATAAACTTCTTGGGCAATTTCTATTAAAGCAGCTTAATTGACAGACAATCCAGTAATCCCCATAATTACCTTCAGAAAGTATGAAAACATATAAGAAAAACAAAGTGTAACTTAAGATCAGATAAAGTACTTTGAAACCTAGTCTGCTTTCAGCCAACACCAAGGGAAACTTTCAAGATCTGCTTTTGGAGAAAAGAATCTAGGAATCAGGGAAAACCATGTCTTCTCTAGTCTAACTTTAATAGAAAATAATGGAAATCACATTCAATAATAATGTTTAAGCAAACAGGAGGACGAGGGAATGCCAACATTCCTAACTGTTTAAACTATATTGAATCATTCTTAAATAAACAAGTTTAAGGAAAACATTAAGATAAAGATTTCTCAGCCAGAGAAGGTTACCGATATACAACAGGTCCTAACCCTGTTTAAAATGTTCTTTACAGAGGAACATGGAAAATATGGAATACATAGAAAGAAAACATTTAACAAAGAAAGAAGCACTTCACCAGTAACATAGACCAGGATCCCAAAGAACATCCTTTATATTGATGTCAAACTAGTTACAATCTTCAAGTCCAATGTTTCAGTTCAGAAATCATCTTCACTATTGAACCTAAATTATTTATCACAAGTAGAGCTCCAAGGGCCAGTGAACACTATTTACAAACAGAAGTCTCTAGCTCAATTACAATACGATGCTCAGCAAATTTACATAGCAACCAACCAACCCCTCACTCATCTTCTACTGAAGTATTTATAGAATAATGAGGAGGTGAGATCTGAAAAAAGATCTCAAAATCAATTAATACAGGCATTAAAGTCTTCTTGGACTTAGAGGGGCTCAACGAAGAAACTATACAGGTGTTCCGCTGTATTAACTGACTTACACTTATGATTTTAGCTCGTTGGGAGCTTTGTTGACCTTTTGAGGATCTGTGTACTATTAGGGTTACTCTGCGAACATTCTATCATTAAATCTGAGGCAGAAGTAACTTCTTTGGCTGTTTCGAGGCAAAAAATCTGATCCTGTTCAATAAGTTCGGCCTCTGATTGAGTGTTTTGAGACAATAGGTGGCACTGCGGTGGTTGAGGAATCAATTTGCCTCAGATATGGCGGTGGAGGCAATATGTCTGATAAACAATTTTAGGTTTTCTCTTTTAAACTGTGTTTTGAGTCGGGGATTAGGCTTTTGATAACTGTCTTAGCCGTAATCCCCACTCATCTGATCATTAACTCTCTGCCCTGGTTCATCTTTGTCTTTCTGCAATCTGATACTCTTTCTCTGCGATTTCTTTGCTATTTTCCAGGTTTAACAGGGGAGCATAGCAACAAAGTCTCATGAAACCTCGTTGACAACAAAGTTCTGCACCCTGTGGATAATTTCTTTGAGGCATTCGAAAGGCAGAGGATCATCATCCTCGTCCCACGAAATTTCTCCATTGAGACTGGAAAAAACCTTAAACCTGCACAATACAAACAAAATGAGGAAATCCTGCGTTTATATGGGTAAATCTGCATCGCAGGGCATGCGGGGGAATGGGGTGATTGGAGACGTTGATCGTGCTGTGATCAATGGTCGGGAGCAACTTGGAGGGTCAGCGGTGGAGAATAGTTGACCGGGGAATGGAATCGGGAAATTGAATGGGGACTGTCGATCTGCAAAGATCGACGGCGGAGATCGATTTTCGGACATGCTGGAGCCCAGCTAAAACACCTTCAACTTGGTTAAACAGCGAGCGACTTTAATGAAGGGCAGTCGTTGGATGAGAAGGATCAGATCGAATGGTGGTCATTAATTCCGCTGGGCGGCCATGGTTTGGAAGTTAATGCATGGGGAATGAGGTTAAGCAGTGGTTTTCGAGAAGTACAGAGGACACGTGGCAAAAGACGTGTGGAATCGTTGGCGACCGGGTTGAAACCACCTTCTGCTGAAGAGCGGTGGGGAATAAACCGGGGTTTTGGAAAACAACGCGGGGTATGGCGGGGTCCACAAGGCAAGTAGCGCTCCGTGCCGTCCAATCTGCAGAGCAGATTGACGGTCAAAATTGTTTTGAAAATCACATGGGTGGAAAACCTTTGAAATTTGATTTAAATTTAATTTCCATAGTTTACAAAGGTTTTTGGTGTTGCGGCGGAGAAAATTAATGAGAAAGGATAAGCACCCAACAGTTGTAGCATTCGGTTCTGGTGCTCGGGCGCATGGAGGAAATGGGTTTAGATCCTCAGCCCGAGGGGGCTAAGGACTGAGGGATAGAAAATATGCATTTTCTGGGGTTTTCAATGGTTTTTCAAGGAAATGAAGGCTTTCGATAAGGTCAAGAAGGGGTCTTAGACCTTCTGAGATGGGTTTTAATGAGGGGAGAAGGGAGAATCATGAAATTTGAGAGGCTTTCATGGGAGATGGAGAAAATAGAAAAGAAGTTTAGCTTAAGGGGGAAAGAGGGGGAAAAGGGGTCATTTGCAGCAGCATATGACTGTGGATTTTATAGGATTTCAGAGGCTTTTGAAGTGTGAAACAATAGTGAAGTGTTTGTATAGAGGGAAAAAGGTGGGAGGCCTTATAGAGACTTCAAGAGCCAACAAGTTTTAATGGTAAAATTTGTTCCTTGGAGGCTCCCAAAAGTTTTAGCCACCTTTTGGTATAACAAAATATTATATGTGGCTAACAATGGCTCCACTTGGGGATGGTGCCTTCTTGAAGGCATCAAGAACTTCAAACTTGGATTCTCTGGGGGGCTGACTTGTGCCTGATGCATTGGGCTGCCATTCTTTTGTTGGGAGGATCTTCTTTGAAAGCATATTTAGCAGCTATGAAAACAATGGACTTTCATCAATACAAACATTTCTACCTACCCAATCCTACTGATCTAACATTTTTTCTTCATCAGAGTGCACTTGGACTGGCAAACTCTTTTCACAACATTTTATTTTTTTGAAAGCATAAAAAATAATCTAATCCTACTCCTTATTTCTCCCTCAACTCAGATTAAGCAGTTGAGCTCAGATATTTCTCTACCTAATCTACTGTCTATTGGGATTAAGCTGTCCAACAGACTGTCATTCTCTAAATTCTAGAACAGAAATTTAAAAACAGGCAAGTCAAGATTAAGCTATTTGACTTACTATGATCTATGGCATAAGAACAAGTTGCACATAGATTATTATTTGCAGAAAATTTAAAAATCAAAATGGAAGGCTTAAGATTTGAGAGTTTTTGAAGTACTGCCTTCTCTCTGACTTTGTTTGAGCTGTTGCTTCTTTTTCTCTGGTTCAGAGTTTGAGCCGATTAGAACCAGATTCTTACATTTCTGACTCAGAATTTGAAACAGATTTGAGTCATCTCTTTTTGAGACCTTTGGTTCAGATTTTGAGTTTGTTTGAACCTTCACTTACTATCCTAATCTATCTACTGATAAACCAAGATTAAACAGTTTGGAAAATCAAATTCACTATCCTATCAACAGTAAATTCAAAAGCTAATTAGTCAAGATTAGGCTGTTTGACCAACTAGAAGTGTGTTTTCAAGGAGTGGCATTTGAGCTTGCACACTTTCAGATTTGTTTCTCTTTTTGGCATGGGGCTTTGCCTTTCTTGTTTTTCTTATGCCCTCTTTTAATTTGTTCTTTTTTGTATTTTTTTTTTATTTCTCATAACTTTGAATGTAATGGTGGATGGACTATTCATAATGGAAAAAGGGAAAAAGGATTCAGAACATAAAATGGATTAAGAGAAGTAATGCTTAAGCATCCTGCCATTGACAGGACCCCCAAACAGTTCAGTTCCATCCAATTCTTGTAAGAAAAATGCATTATGACCAACAACTGAATGAATAGAGTAAGGGCCAAGCCTTAGGTTGTCAAAATTTCCATGCTTTCCCTTTTCTTCCCTTCTTGAGTCCCACTTCAAAACTTTGTCCCCAATCTTGAAATTGCTGGCCTTTGTTCTTCTATCAAATATCTTCTTGATACTATCTTGTTTCTGCAATTCTTTGTTATACACTTCTTCTCTGATTTGTTGAAGATCAATGATCTGATTTATTCTTCTGGTCATGTCATTTTCTTCAGTCTACAGCTCTTGGATCAACTTCATAACTGGTACCCCAAAACTGTTAGGAAAAATTGCATCTATACCATACACAAGCTGGAAAGGCAACATACCAATAGATTTCTTCAAAGTTAATCTGTCAGCCCAAAGTGCATGGATCAGCTTTGTGTGCCAAGACTTTTTATTGTCCTCCAACAGTTTCTTGATTATGTTCACTAAGATTTTGTTGGAAGATTCTGCAAGTCCATTACCTTGAGGGTAATAGGCTGTGGAGTGTCCCAATGTTATTTGATACTTGTGACAGAATTCAACCATTTTCTTTGATCCAAATGCCGCTGCATTATCTGTGATGATATTGGTAGGACAACCAAATTTGGAGAGGATGTTAGTCTCCATAAATTTTATGATAACTAAATCATTTGCCTGCCTACAAGGAATGGCTTCTATCCACTTAGTGAAGTAGTCTGTGGCGGTGAGAATCCACCTATGCTGGGGAGAAGATGGGGGGTGAATTTCTCCTATGAAGTCAAGTCCCCACTATTGAAACGGAGCTTCAACAGTGATTGGATGTAAAGGCAGGGGTAGTAGTTTTCTTTTTCCCTCAAATAATTGGCATTTATGACAAGAAACGATCATCTTGTGTATATCAGGAAAAAGAGTAGGCCAATAGAAACCAACCCTCAAAATTTTGTTGGCTATTGACTTGCAGTATAAATGACCCCCACACTCTCCTTCATGGAATTCCTGCTTAATCTTCTCTGCATCAAACTCAAGCAAACATTTAAGCAATATACCACTTGCATTTTTCCAATAAATACATTTATCAATAATGCAGTAGTTTACAGCTTTTAACTTTAGGAATCTTGCCTTTGTTTTAGATAAACCAGGAGGTGTATTCAGATTAAGCAAAACATAAATAATATCATTGTACCAAGGAGAATTCATAAAATGGTCTTCAACAATGGGAGTCAAGAATTCTTCTTGGCTATCCAAAGCACTAATCATATTAATATCAAGAACTTCACAATTTGATTCAGCCATTAATCTAGCTAGACCTTGGCCTTTGATGAGTTTAGTGGGTTTTATCTCTAAATCATATTCAAGGATAACAGCAATCCACCTACCTCTCTTACCATCTGGTTCCTGTGTCAGAATGTCTTTAACAACTGAATTTGGGACAAAGGCAATAATGTGTGAGTGAAGGATGTAAACCCTGAAGTCTTTTAAAGGTTTAACCAAAGCAAAATCTTGCTTCTCCATAATGTTATACTTCAATGGGGCATCCCTCAATGCCTTGCTAAAGAATGCAATAGGCTGCTCTTGTCCTTGTGGATTTTTCTGTAAAAGGATAGCAGCGATCGTATGTTCTAATGCAAATGAGAGATATAAAAATCTTTTGAAAAATCAGGACTTATGAGAACCAGTGTTTTGGTTAATGCTTGTTTCACCAGCTCAAAGGATGTCTTTGCTTCCAAGGTCCATTTTACCCCTTGCTCCTTCTTCAACATATTTGTGATATTCCTAAGGAGCTCAGCTAAGTTAGGGATGAACCTTATCAAAAAGTTGATCTTCCCAATGAAAGATTGCAACTCTTTGATGTTTCGAGGATGAGAGATTTGTAATATGGACTCAATCCTCTTTGGATCTATCTTTATACCCTCCTCAGAAATAATGTGCCCAATAAGTTTACCTTATTGGAGTCCAAATAAAGTCTTCTTAGGGTTTAAAGATATTCCAAACTTTCTGCATTTCTCGAAAACTTTCCTCAAATGTTCTAAGTGCTCTTCATCTATTTTTGAAAACACAGTGACATCATCAAGATAGATAATGATGAAGAAGCCCAATTCTTCTGAGAATGCTATGTCCATGTCTCTCTGAAAGGTTTCTCTGGAATTAATTAGACCAAAAGGAATTTTCACATACATGAAGGTGCCCCATGGTGTAGTAAAGGTTGTCTTTAATTGATCAGCAGGGTAAACCAAGATCTGATTATACCCTGAATAGCCATCTAGCAAAGAAATTCTTCTAGACCCTACCACCCTTTGTAAAATATGATCCATTTTTGGTAAAGGGTAGTTGTCTTTCAATGAAGCTTTGTTCAAGTCTCTAAAGTCTATACAAAGTCTGATTTCTCCAGTTTTCTTCCTAACAAACACCAGATTAGATACCCATTCTGAATATCTAACAGGGACAATAATACCAGCTTCATACATCTTCATGATTTCCTTTCTAACCAAAGGCAATTATACAGGGTTTATTCTGCACAGTTTTTGTTTGAATGGATTTTGGTTTTCTTTAAGAGGGATTTTGTGTTGTATTATTTCAGTGTCATAGGATTTAAGATCTTCGTAACCCCATGCAAAAACATCAGAAAACTCCTTAAACAGCTCTATATATTTGAGTCTAATGTGAGCTGGTAAGGTTTTAGACAGTTTAACCATCTTCGATTTTCATCACTGCCTATGTTGCATTTCTCCACTTCAGTCTCTACAGGTTTCAGTTTTGGTTTATTTGCCACATCATTAAAATTGAACAACTCTTCCAAAGGTGCTAGACCACTTGGAAAACCTTCATCTTTAGAATGCAGAGTTTCTATTTCTTCTGTTCCTGATCCTGCACTCAATTCTGTTTTGTTACTAAGTTTGCTAGACAATAGGTTAATATTGACAAGTTCAGGAGACGATTCTTCTTCACCAAGAAAGTTTTCTTCGCTGCAGTCTGTATCATAATCTGAGTCTGAACTATGAAGTTCAAATTCATTTCTGAATTGCATGAAGTCTTTTATTTGTTTTTCATTGTCAAAAACTTGCCAATATTTTTTATTATTAGGCACTGCTGGTCTAAATTTTATCAAAGTTGTGCTGTCTCCAGTTTCATATGGCGTTAGACATGTCCTTGCCGCAAAAGCTAAATTGTGGGCTGCAATGTTTCTTTTCCTTGGGACAAAACTCAGGTTGGCCTCCTCAAATTTTTTCAAAAGATCCATGACATCATTCCGATAGGCTCTAAGTCTGGGATGATTTACATTATACTCTCCATTGACTTGCCTAATGATTAACTCAGAATCCCCATACACGTTAATTCTTATAGCTCCTAATTTCTTCAAGAGATGCAAGCCTAAGAGAAGGGATTCGTATTCTGCTATGTTGTTGGAACACTGAAATTTTAATTTACATGAAATACATTCTGTATGATTGTTTTCAGTGTTGGTAATCCAGACACCTGCACCAGCATTATTTTTAGTGCATGACCCATCAAAATACATACTCCAAAGAGGATCATTTTTAGTTTTATCATTTTGGTGAACGTCCTCTGTATGATTTGATTCCTCAAGTTTTTCAATATGTTGAGGGGTGTTTTCTTTGCTGTCAAAATTTAACAGCAATGGACCAACGACTTGTAAATCAAGACTTGCGTTTTGTTTGCCAAAGTTTTCTAGTGCAGCAAACTGTTTTGACACTTTAGTGTCATGTCCTTCCCCTTTGTATCAGCCATTAATTCTGTTGAAGTGATTTGCTCGGTAAGCGTTTCATCATTAAACATGACAAAAGAATCAAGGCTCATACTTACAGCATACAGAGGAGAGTTTTGAGACCTATCTTGACTTGTCACTGTGTATTGCATGTGGGAATCCCTGTAAAGTCTTCTAGTCTGATTGAAAACAGGGATAGTCGCATAGGTCATGTCCATTTGCATGGTCCCCTGTAACTTAGCCCCCCAAGATCTTGATAAAAGCATTCCATATTTTGGGGGCACATCAGCCACAACAATATCCATAACTAAACACTTGGCTAGAATCTGAGCTAGGTTAACACAGAGGTCTTTGATCAATCCTAGACATTTTACTCTACTTGAATCAAAGGAGTAAAGGCATTTATAAGGTCTGGTAATTTCTAGACCCAGGCTCTCCATTACTGCTTTTCGCATTAAATTATGAGAAGCCCCTAAGTCGTGCATAGCGTTGTGTAGAATTTTGTCATGAATGTTTAAGCTTACGTAAAAATGAGGGACAGGACCCTCTTGAAACTTACCTTCAATATTTGGACCAAAAATAAGCTCTGGTTCGTCATCGTTTAGATTGAGAGTGTCCTCATTCTCTTGTATGTTTAAGGCCTTCAAAATTTGATTCCTATATACATGTTGGGCAGCTAACTCGGTTAAGGGAACAGAGATTTTGATTTTTGATATTTCCTGTTCCAGGCTGAAAGGAGTCTGATTCTTAGAAGTATTGGTTTCAACCTTATTAGCTGTCCCTTTATCAACAACCACAGCTTGCTGATTCATTTTATTTGGCACGACGGTTGTAACAGGAGTACTAGCTGAAGTGTTAGTACTACTGAGGTTTGCACTCTGTTTTTCAAGATTTTGAGTGTCTTTCTCTTTACCTTTACCAGAATTATCAGCCACTATTTTATCCTTTTGTTTGACTATTTTAGGCTTGGTTGCGGTGCTGTTTTGAGAAGGTTTGTTAGAGGTTTTGGTGTTGGGGGTTTGTTGACTTGATCTACTTCTGAGTTCATATTCTTTTGAAAGTTCTGTCATGGCATTTTCCATGTCTTGACAAAAATTTTGATTATCATCCCTTTTGTCATAATAAGGTGTGTAAATACCCTCTTTTCTATCATAATGAACCTCGAAGTTATCATCATCTACCCCAAATAAGTTTATATCATCCTCCTCTGTTATTTGATCCATTTCCTCAACCTCACTTACATAGTTTTGATGAAAGGGAGGAGTGATCTATTGATCATCTTCCCTGGGTCTGTTTGGAGGTTGGTTTCTTCTAACATTCTGAGTTTGGTTTTGGTTTTTGTTTTGAGGAGCGTTTTGATTTAAACTTGCTTGTGCTCTCTCAAGAATTCTCATTTTCTTCATCATCTCTTCCATCATTCTTTCCATCTTTGAGTTTGAAGTGGAAGGTGTGGATTCCTCCCCAAAGGATACTCTCTTCTCTTTCTTCATCCTTGCTCTTTTCTCCATTAAGTTTACTTCCACAGAGAGAGCACCTCTTTGTATATCTTCAAGGGTTTCAAAATCTCTTTCTCTTAATGAATAGGTCATATCAGCATCAAACCCTTCCGGAAACTTGTTTAAAGTTGAACCTTGTTGAGGTTTTAATTCTGGGGAAAGCGCATTATACACACTGTTAAATCTGGTACAATAAGCCTGCACATTTTCCCCTGGGTTCCTATGGATATTGTTATAGTCAGCAAGAACTTGGAGAGGGTTCTTCTTTACCTCCCATTTGTTTAAGAATGTTTGATGGAAACCTTGGAGATCATTAATACTATGGGGGGCTAAGCCTTTAAACCATTTTCTTGCTTCTCCCCCCAGACTTTGAGCAAATAGTCTAAGTTTGACAAAATCATCATCAATTTCATTTCTGTCAAAGTAGTCATTCATCTTATCCACATGTTGTGATGCAGTTATAGCATTGCTAGCATCATACAATGGGATTTTGGACTGATAGTCCTGTGGAAGGTTGGCTAATGGTACAGGAAGGACTAAGGGAGCATACCATGCTGCCATGATAGGTGGTGGGGGTGGATTTACAAGAGGTGGAGTAGGCTAAAGTGGGGTGGTTTGAATAGTGGATGTAGGGTGAGAAGATTTGGACGGAAGAGTAGTAGATTGCTGAGCCGATCTTGGATGAGGGACACCTAAATCCAACAGAAAGTGTAAATCAGGAGGTGTTTTTTCTCTGTTAAAAAGATGTTCACTTGTTTCAGGAGATGGTAGTGAAGACTCAGAATCTAGTTGGTCTAAATCACCAAATGACCTAGTCCTGAATGGATTAACTAAGTCATCTTGTGATTGTTGTAGAGCTGAAAGATTTTCAGGAACCGATTTAGCTCTCAAGGGTGATCTGAAAACAGTTGATAATTTAATCTTAGGAGATTTCCAAAGGATACTTTCTTGGTCATCAACTATATCAGGTGGGTTGGGGTCAGGATGGGCTCTAGTGTGAATCTTTCTAGGAGCCACTATGCTGAGTTTTTAGACCCAAATATTAAGAAAAGTTCAACCAGGTATGACAGTCTTTAAGAGGTTAACTAATCTGTCTTCACAAATTTAATCCAACAGTCCTCTAACCGGATTTGAATGATATTATAATGATAAGGGTTCTTCCCAGTGGATTTTTGAGGTCTGTTCAGGATTGTGGAGTCGCCAGATGGAAATTTTAGAGTGTGTTCAAAGAAGTACACTGTCCACCACAGTGCTTGTGAGACATCTCTTTTCAAGGCCATCTCGAAACACAACAAACTCTAACCAGAGATTGACTGGGAGGGCATTCACCAGATATTTCACCTCTAAAAGAGGATGAGATCCGGAGGCTACCTGGCCCTTTCTAGAATCTGTCTAATAGTATAAGGTAAAACACATCAAAGGTAAGTGATATGTAGGAGTAAGTGTTTTACTACCAATCTAAGATATTTTGGTATTTTCTGAGTTACATTTTATTTGTGGTTCTTAAGAATAAGCTACCTTTGCTTCAAAACTTAGCTACTGTTGTGAGACAAAGACAGTCTACTCTTATGGCTAAGCTAGCTGATTTTTCAAGGTTAGATAAAAGCTTATAAGAATCCTAGGGTTCACCTAGTTTGTCACTGATTCAAACAAGTTTCATCATGATTACCATTTCTTGGTAGTGCTTGAAAAGGCTGCTTTTTACTCACAAGGTCTTATGAAGATTCGAGGTTTCCCTAGTGGAGTCGCCAGAAATGTTACTGGTGGCTCCAGCTGGTTAATAAAACAAATGCTCTATGAACCAAATCTCTGAATATCGTATAATTATCCTTAAAAACTTCTGGGTTTGTAGTCCCCAGCGGAGTCTCCAGAAATGTTAGGTCTCTGTAATAAGCAAGATTGGCAAAAGTTCGATCACAGAGTTAACATCATTTCAACCAACTTTGGGATTCTAGGATCTAGCCCTCCTGAATCTGGAGAGGGATCTCTCCAATATGTACAAATATGGATTTTTCTTTGAAAGCTTAAGGTAATGATATTAGGCTAGTTATGAAGTCCAAGGTTTTGTTTTGTTTTTTTGGATGGTTGGGCATGATTTGTTGTTTGAGGCGGAAAGATCTATATACAAAGAGTTTAAAAGGTGAGAAGTTGCAAGAAAACAGGACAACTTAGGGTAACAGATAGATATAACGCTGGTTTTTAGTCCATTGGGCTATGGAGTCATATCTGGGCTTTAATTGAACAACAACATCAGGGGTGATCCAAGGGGCAAGTCATCCATATCACAAGATTAATGAGATTAAAGTGATGGAATGGAAACAATAAAGTTTTGGAAGGGTGGAAACTGATAATAATTTCTCAGAGGATTTATAGTCAGTCCAAACAAGAAGAGCCTCTTAAGTAACTGTTTAAAACCAACCAAGGACAGGGCTAACCATAAACTTCTTGGGCAAGTTCTATTAAAGCAGCTTAATTGACAAACAATCCAGTAATCCCCATAATTACCTTCAGAAATTAAGAAAACATATAAGAAAAACAAAGTGTAACTTAAGATCAAATAAAGTACTTTGAAACCTAGTCTGCTTTCAGCCAACACTAAGGGAAACTTTCAGAATCTGCTTTTGGAGAAAAGAATCTAGGAATCAGGGCAAACCATGTCTTCTCTAGTCTAAATTTAATAGAAAATAATGGAAATCACATTTAATAATAATGTTTAAGCAAACAGGAGGACGAGGGAACGCCAACATTCCTAACTGTTTAAACTGTTTTGAATCATTCTTAAATAAACAAGTTTAAGGAAAACATTAAGATAAAGATTTCTCAGCCAGAGAAGGTTACCGATATACAGCAAGTCCTAACCCTGTTTAAACTGTTCTTTACAGAGGAACATGGACAATATGGAATACATAGAAAGAAAACATTTAACAAAGAAAGAAGCACTTCACCAGTAACATAGACCAGGATCCCAAAGAACAGCCTTTATATTGATGTCAAGCTAGTTACAATCTTCAAGTCCAATGTTTCAGTTTAGCAATCATCTTCACTATTGAACCTAAATTATTTATCACAAGCAGAGGTCCAAGGGCCAGTGAACACTATTTACAAACAGAAGTCTCCAGCTCAATTACAATACGATGCTCAGCAAATTTACATAGCAACCAACCAACCCCTCACTCATCTTTTACTGAAGTATTTATAGAAGAATGAGGAGGTGAGATCTGAAAAAAGATCTCAAAATCAATTAATACAAGCATTAAAGTCTTCTTGGCCTTAAAGGGGCTCAACGAAGAAACTATACAGGTGTTCCGCTGTATTAACTGAATTACACTTATGATTTTAGCTCGGTGGGAGCTTTGTTGACCTTTTGAGGATCCGTGTACTATTAGGGTTACTCTGCGAACATTCTATCATTAAATCTGAGGCAGAAGTAACTTTTTTGGCTGTTTCGAGGCAGAAAATCTGATCTTGTTCAATAAGTTCAGCCTCTAATTGAGTGTTTTGAGACAATAGGTGGCACTGCGGTGGTTGAGGAATCAATTTGCCTAAGATATGGCAGTGGAGGCAATATGTCTGATAAAAAATTTTAGGTTTTCTCTTTTAAACTGTGTTTTGAGTCGGGGATTAGGCTTTTGATAACTGTCTTAGCCGTAATCCCCACTCATCTGATCATTAACTCTCTGCCCTGGTTCATCTTTGTCTTTCTGCAATCTGATACTCTTTCTCTACGATTTCTTTGTTGTTTTCCAGGTTTAATAGGGGAGCATAGCAACAAAGTCTCATGAAACCTCGTTGACAACAAAGTTCTGCACCCTGTGGATAATTTCTCTGAGGCATTCGAAAGGCAGAGGATCATCATCCTCGTCCCACGAAATTTCTCCATTGAAACCGGAAAAAACCTTAAACCTGCACAATACAAACAAAATGAGGAAATCTTGCGTTTATATGGGTAAATCTGCATCGGAGGGCGTGGGGGGGAATGGGGTGATCGGAGCCGTTGATCGCGCTGTGATCAATGGTCGGGAGCAACTTGGAGGGTCAACGGCGGAGAATAGTTGACCGGGGAATGGAATCGGGAAATTGAATGGGGACTGTCGATCTGCAAATATCGATGGCGGAGATCGATTTTCGGACGCGCTGGAGCCCAGCTAAAACACCTGCAACTTGGTTAAACAACGAGCGACTTTAATGAAGGGAAACCGTTGGATGAGAAGGATCAGATCGAATGGTGGTCATTAATTCCGCTGGGTGGCCATGGTCTAGAAGTTAATGTGCGGGGAATGATGTTAAGCGGTGGTTTTCGAGAAGTACAGAGGACGCGTGGCAAAATACGTGTGGAATCGCTAGCGATCGGGTTGAAACCACCTTCCGCTGAAGAGCGGTGTGGAATAAACCGGGGTTTTGGAAAACAACGCGGGGTATGGTGGGGTCCACAAGGAAAGTAGTGCTCCGCGCCGTCCGATCTGCGGAGTAGGTCGACGGTCAAAATTGTTTTGAAAATCACATGGGTGGAAAACCTTTGAAATTTGATTTAAATTTAATTTCCATAGTTTACAAAGGTTTTTGGTGTTTCGGCGGAGAAAATTAAAGAGAAAGGATAAGCACCCGACAGTTGTAGCATTCGGTTCTGGCACTCGGGCGCATGGAGGAAATGGGTTTAGATCCTCAGCCCGAGGGGGCTAAGGACTGAGGGATAGAAAATATGCATTTTATGGGTTTTTCAATGGTTTTTCAAGGAAATGAAGGCTTTCGATAAGGTCAAGAAGGGGTCTTAGACCTTATGAGATGGGTTTTAATGAGGGGAGAAGGGAGAATCATGAAATTTGAGAGGCTTTCATGGGAGATGGAGAAAATAGAAAATAAGTTTAGCTTAAGGGGGAAAGAGGGGGAAAAGGGGTCCTTTGCAGCAGCATATGACTGTGGATTTTATGGTATTTCAGAGGCTTTTGAAGTGTGAAACAATAGTGAAGGGTTTGTATAGAGGGAAAAAGGCAGGAGGCCTTATAGAGACTTCAAGAGCCAACAAGTTTTAATGGTAAAATTTGTTCCTTGGAGGCTCCCAAAAGTTTTAGCCACCTTTTGGTATAACAAAATATTATATGTGGCTAACAGTCTCTACCAAATTTTCATAGTTTGACAAATGAAGATCCAGATACATTCTTATTTGATTTTGAAATACTTTGTAGAGGATATGATTATTGTACTAATGATCAAAGATTGAAAGTGTTTCATCTTACTCTAAAAGGAGCAACTCTCCAATGGTTCATGAGCCTAGGTGGGAATTGCATCCAAACATGGGAGGACATGAAGAACATATTCTTGAAGACGTACCAAGACTACTGCAAATCCAATGAATATATTTTCTGTATGATACAAGGGGAAGATGAAAGCTTGGAGGACTATGTAGAGCGATTTCGATACAACCTTCAAAAATCAAAGCATAATCATTTGGAAAAAGAGATCTTGAAAAAACTCCTTCTTAAAGGAATCAAAGATGATTTTTTAGAACTCTTAAATCTGATAGGAAAATGTGACGTTTTTTAGCTATCATATGATAATGTTTGTGAATTGTGCATAAGGTATTCAAGAGGAATTTCTAAGGCTGGTAAGAATTCTAGAGAAATTTCTTCTTTCTTTTCTAAATTTACTACAAGAACAAGAGACATAAGAGCTGAAATCAATGTTTTATTTGAAAATTTTAAAGTTGATTTTATTAGCTCTATAAATTCACAATTGAATGTTTTGCAGGTTCAGAGAAATCAAGAATTTGATGAAGTGTTTTGCCCTCATTACCAAAAGGAGCATCCCATAGATACTCACTCTTCCTTATCTAATTTGGAAGTAGCATATCAAAGATATGGGTAAGCTGCAACAAGGTCAAAACCATGGAAATCATGGCCTACAGGTATGGTTCAAAACACTTCCTCTCCATTCTCTTACTTGCATAATTCATTATGGAATACTCACATGTTAGGGCAGCCATACCAATCTCAATATAACTACCACCAATCTTGTCTACAAGCTTGGCATGGTTCACCTTATGATTGCATGACTAGTCTTCCTCATCTTGTAGCACAAACACATATTCCAGCTCTTCCACAACACCTTGCTTTCCTATCAAAATCATCCAATCAACCCAATCAACTACATAATCAAAAGGCTCCATTCCCTATACAATTTCCCGCTCAACTCATTCCACACCCTCACCATAATAAACCAGTACAACATGATTACAGTGTTGAACTACAAAATTCACCCACCCTTCCCACCCATTCTATCTCACACGTACCATTGGAAAAAAATTACACTGAGACTCAGAATGTATCAAATCCAAAAATTGTAGAATTTATGAAAGAAAATGAGGTTTCTTTTAGTTTGCACCAACAAACCATTTTAAAAGCTCAAGAAATTCATGATACAATGGCTATGGGAAATCAAGAAAGTAACGAATACTTTAAAGATTGGTTTCACTCTATCATTTGTTTGCAACATCACCCCATACTTCAACAATTTTTGGCACCATCTTTTCAAGGGAAGTTGGCTTCTCATACCCTAATTTTTATTAACATGTTTTTTTCAAATTTGGGTATGTACATAATTGAAGCATTATTTCGAAAATGGTTACAATGGAAATACTCTTATACGTAATCATATTCATTTTCCAATTCATAGTAGGCTAGTGTAGAAAAATAAAATAAATAAGGAAATAAAACAAACACATTTTTTTATTTTTGTAAAAATAGTTGTTTTGTTGCAACACGTTGTGGAAATCAACATTGATGATGAATATTCTAATTTATTTGTGTATGTAGATGAACTATATTGCAAATAAAAATTCTACAAACACTTATATTCATTTTTATCATCAATATGGAAAATTTCTTGAATATCATATTTTTTTGGCTTGCGGGCTTGATGAAATTTCTGAAAACACAGTTGGGACAGTCATGTTTTGGAGGACCAAAAATGAATATTTTTAAAACATGTTTCTATACTAAGTAGCCCTTTATGTCTAATTTCTAACCCAATTTTAATCACTCTATTTGGATTTGAAACGAAAAAGTTAGAACCAAAACATTGACAGGGTGTCTAGTAGGCAGCTCAACAATAGAGTTGGGACAGTCAGTTTTTGGAGGCCTAAATGACTATATTTTTAAAACCTGTTTCTATAGTATATTTCTCTATGAATATAGTTTAAAACTCAATTTTAATCACTCAATTTAAATATCGTATGAGGAATTTATGACCAAAATACTAACTGCCTATTAGAAATCAGCACTCTTGAAACTCTGTTTTTTCGGTTGTTCCTTAACATATTTGACCCATCAATTCTTCTTGTATTCAAAACATGTTTCTATTAGAGATAAATAAATGAATCTACTTTAATCTCCAATTTTAATCGCTTCAATCCGCCATAAAACAAATAATTTATCCTTGAAATATCAACTGTTGGTCTAAGCTGGAAAATCGAAAATAACTCTATTATGTAGGTTGTTCTCAGAAGATTTAACATACCATTACATGGAATTTTTAAAACCTGTTTCTATTAGAGAAAAAAAATTGAATTATATCTCATTTGGCTTTGGAATCACTCGAATCAGATGAAAAACAAAGAAGTTATGATTGAAACACTGTTGGTTAGCATGATTGGTCACTGCTCTCCCGCAGGTAATAAATTAATTTTACTTTGTCCGTGGATTTGTTCTACAGAGTAACTACTTGTTAGTTTTCTTCATAATTATTGGATTAAGGGAGCCTATACACCTCTCTTTATTTATGATTTAATGTTTTATTGTAGGTAGACACTCGTTTTTTTGCAGGTCTGAGGAGAACAAAGAAGGTCAATTTATGAACGAGTGATTTTTGAAAGAAATTTTAGTAAAACAAGGGCATTTCATCTAGTTCATTACCTAACATATTTATAATAAGAAGAAATGAAGAATTGGTTCCCATTTCAAGATTTATGTTACTGCTGCCAAACATTTTTCAAAAGATCATTTTTTTTCCATTAATAGATTTGATATTCTCTTAGAAATAACATCATAGCTGTTGTAACTTAATAAAAATGTTGTTTTTTTTCTGATTTTTTTTTATGTTTTTGTGTTTCATGGGTCAATCTCTTCAAATTATAATTTCTGCTCCAGTGAAAATTGAACAATAAAGACCCCACCATGCAAGTTTCAATTGCAGAAGGCAATTCTTTAGTGGCACCAATTCTGTAAAAATTTACTTTTTCTTGAAACCTGTACATAAACTTTCCTTTCTATTTGATTGGATTTGTTTGGAAATGGATTGCATATTAGCTTTGTTCTTTCCTCTATTTTTTCTCTTTTTGCATGTGTATAGCTGTTTGTTGTTCCTCTTAAGGAACAACAGCTGTTTCTCTTAAGAAGTAGTGCATTTATGTGTTTATTTTTTTTGTTCCTTCCAAAAGGAATAACATTTTCGCTGATTAGTTTTGTTGTTGTTTTAAAAAAGAACAACATTTTTGTTGCATGTTTTTGCTGTTCTTTTCAAAAGGAACAACACAGCTCGTTTTTTATTTTCCTTTCAAAAGGAATAGCAGTTTTGTTGTTCCCTTCAAAAGGAATAGCATCGACTGTTCTTGCTGTTCCTTTCCAAAGGAACAACATTTTCATAGATTATTCTTATTGTTCATTTCCAAAGGAACAACATTTTCACTGATTCTTTTTGCTGTTCCTTTCCAAAGGAACAACACCTTTTGAGTGCATTTTTCTTGTTTTTTAAAAAACATTTCTAGAACTTTTTTTTGAATTTTTCATGACTTTTTGAAAGGCAAACATACAATTTATGAGCTTACTGTAATCATAAAATCAAAATAAATCATCATTTTTAATTAATTTGTTTAGTAATGATAAGAAAAAGGAAAAAGGGACATAATCAATAACATGATTTTGTTGTCTTATTACTACTAAATTCATATGATCGATTTTATTTATCATGTTGGTTCTTTCCCATATTTTATAACTTTATTTTATTTTTACTTATGGAGTAGGAACAAGGGCATATTCTTTTCTATTGAGCTGTTCAGACTTTTTCCACCATCCCTACTCTTAAGGAGTGCTGAGCTATCCTTTAAGAAGAAATAGGAAAGTGCTATATAAAAAGAAAAATATTTACATATTTCATTAATAATTTTATAATTTGGCAGATGAAGGATAGGGGGTCTCATCAAGAGCCATCCTATCATGTTCATAAGGAAGAAAGTAAATTGGCATTCCCATCATGGCCACCAAACCAGGGATATGGTCCAATGGAAAATTGAAAAAAATAATAAGTCCTTGGAACATTTCTCATCACGAGCCGGTCTGCCCACTTTTCACTTCTTCCCAGTGAATAGCATTGTGATTTATCTGGTCACCAAGCCAGCACAATGGCCTCCGTTATGACAATTAACAAGCACTTCCTCAGCATAAATAAAGGACAATGGTTCCAAGGGTGAGAGAGAAACTATGTCAAGGTTATGGACACCTGTGGGCAACAGAGCTCTACTGATGGTATTGGAGTCACATTTATACATATCAATAGTAATATTTAACCCTTTTTCCTATATCTCCATTTAAATATCATATGAATGTATGAATCCTTAACCTTTGATTTTGAACCTATTATACATGAAAATCATCATAAATCGATCACATTAATTTAAGTGGGTAATAAACGCATTTGTACTTATGTTTATTTTAAGCTACCCCTTCTCCTTATCCTTGAATCATTACAAAACGCTTCTATATCTGTTTATGATTTATCACATGCATGGATTTCAGTAATGCAATAATTTTCTGATCATATCATAAGTATGTATACCTTTCCATGCTGTACAATTGCTATACAGTATGCTGCTCTTCTATTTTGTTGATTTGCCACAATATTGATACTGCATTTTTACAGAATTTTTTCTGCTTGAACTTTTTTTGCATGCATGTTATCTGTTGTCATTCCAAACTAAAACTGTCGATTCAAGAAAATTGCATACAAAATTGTGATTTGTTTACAGGAGAACAACAAGTATGGGGGAAAATTCTATTCGCAGCACGATCACACTATTGCAAATAACAACAAAGGCTCACGAACGCGCACATGGCTTCCACCTTTTGCATCACTTTCAGTAACCGCTCAGCCTACATCAGCTTCAACAAAGGCCAGTCTCTACATGTCCTTCGACATTTTTTCGGAGGTAACACTTGAGGTAAAATAGCATAATTTTCCGATTTATTATAAATTTAGGAGAATTTCATGAAAATCCATTGAGCATTGTTTATCATCATTCATTCCACATCTTTACCACTTCCCATTTTTTTTAGACACGTCTCATCTTTCAGTTTGGGGGAGTGTTGATTTCCTTCATTTCTTTCTGATGACCATGTCAGTAATCTTCTTTGATATTCTTATTCATTCTCAACACCTCCTTTATTCCATGTTGTTTTACACCAAGCATAGATTTCAACAAATTGTAGCAACCACCTCTCTTTGTTTTCTAGCATCGCATGAGGACATGCTAATTCTTCAATTTGGGGGGGGGGGGGAATCGCTACACATGATGGATGTTTTCCACTTTCTTTCTCATTTAAGGCATACAATTTCATTTGTATATAGTGCAGAAATTGATTTGCATATATCTTTAAAACTATTAACTGAATTCTTGTGCTTTCTGGATAACAGAGAGGTATCATTAAAATACAAAAATCCAGATAATTTCACGCTAAATTAGTTCACAAAATTTCGAAAATTATGCACTATCACCTACAACCATTTTTTTTATATATCTCATGATCCGTGCATCAAAATGATCTGATTTTTGAGAAAATGGTTAATGAAGTTTGTTGTTACTTATGTCACATTTTTTTGCAACTTCATATACATATAGTTGAATGTCAACTGTAAAAATTGTTATGCCTTTATCAAGATTGCTAAAATTGAATTTTCATTATTTGAGGAAAAATTCATTTGTTCCATCCATTTCATGAGTTGGGATGAACAATTTCCTTTGCTTGGTTAACACATGAGTTTTGTCTTTGGATTGCATAAGGACATGCAATATTTTCAATTCTGGGTTGCATGAGGGCATGCAATATATTCAATTTGGGGCTATGTTGGGCCGTGAATACGACCACTTTTTAACACTTATTTCATCCATTTTTACTCTTCTTTATCATATCATTTATTATAATTTATCATATAAATCCATCTTATAATGATTTATGCTCTAATGGATGAATATTATTTCTTCTCCTTTATTTTTAATAAATTGATGATGGTTTATTAATATATTTTGTAATATCACTCACCATTTTAGCCTCCAAAATATTTTCCAGACTACAGATTTGATTTTCAAATCATCATGAAATATTCCAACTCAGAAATTCGCTGGAATAAGAAGTGACAGTTTTGCAGTTGCGATTATGGGCAAATGAAGAAGAATCTAGAAAATCCGAAACATGGGTTTTGTCCAGAATTGGCCCAATTAATATCAATATAGAATGGTTTGCCAAAATTCGGCCTGTATTGAGAGAAACGTAGGGTTATTTGAGCACAATTTTCTCAGATTTGTTGTTGCAGCCGTCCTCCAACTCTTAGCTGCAAAGCCAAATTCGCCTTGCTCTTGTTGAAATATTGTTGCAAATATATTTTCTGGTTGATCAAGTTGTTGAGAACAATCCAATATTGTTATGGGAGATCATATTTTCTATTTAATTTCTCCTCCTTCTGATTATAAAAGGAGAACATGTATTGTGTATTGGAAAAAAATGGATGATTATTGAATTCCCTTTGTAACACTATAATTCCTTGAATTTTGTGAGCAAAGAGAAATTGATGCAAAATCTATTCATGTTTTATTAATACAAAGAGATGTTCTCGTTCCATTTCTCAAGCTCTGCAGTAGCCCAGCGGCGCTTTCATCGGCGGTTGAGGGCCCGGCCCTGGTGGAGCGATCCATTGTTTGTATTTCTGTTGTGTGAAGTGTGTCTACTTTTTATTTCGATTACAGAGTTGATTGACTACTGTTAGATTGAATACAGATCCATTAACGAATTGCATTTCTATTTACTTTGTTGTTCATTTATTCTGCTATCATTATGAAAGCTTTGATGTTCTGTATTCGACTCTAAGTTATTATTCTTTGTGATTGATTGATCTACAATATTGGCCGGCGATAGATTGAGATTAGTTAAGTTTTTAATTGTTGTTCAAATCGTATTGTTGTTCCATTTCTAGTTATTTCTTATTTTTGATTCATAGCAGATAGTTTGGTTACAGTTGTTGTGTGTGCATAGGAGTTACAAGTTGCTATTCCTTTCCAGATTTTGTTCCTTTCAGTTACTTTCATCAGCACGAAGATTGAGTTTGCTTTCATTTTGATTTCTTTAAGATCACAAACTGTAAAGGATAGAGGTTATTGCTTCCAAGTCCCCAGATTGGTTATCTTGCATCGATTTCTAAGGGAAAGAGTTATTGCTACTGCATCCCTGATCGATGTTTTGTAGTTTGATTTAATTCAATTTTTAGAGCATTTCCATTTGTGATTAGGTTCCTTTACAAGCATTTGTTTATTTTTGAATTTAGAATTTTGTACTACATCTTCACAGCATTGCTCTTGGATGAATTGCAGCCTCAGACATAGTACACTCTTGAAATAAAAAGTCGCTCCCGGATTGATAATTAATGTGAGATAAATAGGTGTTAAAAAGATACCTTTTTATGCCTCAACAAATGGTTCAATACAGTAGGTATCAAAGATGTTTTATGGTTAGCCCTGCTTGTTTGATGTCATTAAAGCATTGTTCTTGAGATCTTTCTTTGAAGTACCACTAATTAGGTTTTGCCAAAGAGGCTATGTTTCGATCATAACCTTTTTCCATGCTTGAATAGTTTTTTTGGAGATCTTTATGGCTATGATCAATGATGTTTAGGAGTTCCCTCTTCTTTGATTAAAGTTATATGTTTATCTTAAATGTTTTCTAACCTTGAAGGTGAAATCACTAGAAGTTAAATGAGTTTCTCACCTTCTACATTTCATTGGATTGTTTGTCTTAAATGATTATTTTCTTGAGTTTAATCAAAGATTTATTGGTTTCCCCTATCTTATGATTACTTCTTTATGCCAAATAGTGTTCAAGGCCCTTCTTGTTAAAGTATTTGACAAAATATTCTTAAATGCCCTTTGTCCTACTTTGTTCATAAACTTGATGTTCATTTCATCTCACACAAACCTTGAAAATCCATTTGACCATGCTAGATTTTCCCTGTGATGCACCTTGATTCATTGTTGAACTTTCCAAGAATTTTAATTGACTCCATAGCCCAATGAATTGAAGATTTTCTCACTCCATATATTCTACTTGATCATCTACCCAACCAAAACAAACAAACAAACCCTAAACTTAACAACTAGCCTAAAATCAAACCCTAAAAGAAAACAAGTTCACATCCTTTTCACAAAATAGAGAGAGCCCTCTCTGAGTCTAGGAAGGTAGGTCCTAGGACTCCAAAGGCTGTTATGATGTTTCCCTATGCATTTGTTCTCACCAATCTAACAAATCACGGGACCTAACAGATTCTATTTGCCTACATTTGATGGATCTTCCTCAAGCACTGTTAAGGCTTGGGGGAAAGAATTAGATGCATTTTTCATGCTACATCCTATGGCTGAAAAAGAGGTTGTCCAAATTGCAATGCATCATCTTTTAGGTGAAGCCAATGATTGGTGGTTTGGTCACATGGATCATGCAAAGGTGACTAAATATTCAGATTTCTTTCACAAGTTGAGAAAGAAGTTTGAGATGTGCCATAAAGTGACTTTTCCTAAGGAGACAAAGGAGGATGTCAATCTTGTCACTCTAGAGAAGGAGTCATTAAATTCACCACCAACTGCAGTAGTACTTGCATCCGAAGAAGAGACACTTGCACCTCTGCAAGATAGTATTGAGCTCTTGACATATAGAGTCCCATGCATGATTCAGGAAATGCATGAGGAAGAGGAGGAAGATTCCAGTGCTGGTACACTTGGAGAAGAGCATCCATCACTCTTAATAGTAGTTGGAAACACCATTGTCTTGGTTGAAGGAACTCTTGTGTTCTGGAAAGAGGTTCCCACACATCAATTGATCCAAGATATGCATACATATTCATCACATATTGTTTCAGTAGGTCTTATTGAAACTTATGGGGACATGCCATCAGGGCCATGTATAACCAAGGGTTAGAACAAAATGTTGATTTGAAGCAGCAACATATCATAGCGCAGAGGACCTTTGATCTAATCAAGGAGGAAATAAAAAACTATCCCAGTTTTTCATTGATGGACTAAATTCAACCCTTTCAGTTGAAGTGTACAGTTTTAGAAAATGGGATGATCATGATCCTATGTACAATGACTAGTTATGAGATCAACATTGTGCCTTGCTTTGAGACAACATATGTATTACCCTGGAGATCTACATCGTTGTCACTTAGTAGTAGTGATAAAGAAGGAGCCCCATTATTCTTGGAGCATTCTGAAGGTAGCTTCACTCATGAAGCAATGGAGGTAAAGATGATAAATGGTAGACATCTTGAGATGAGGAATATTTTCTCCTTTCTTGATGGCACTTTCTCAATGAGCATGTCACAGCGCAAAGAGATACTTCTACCTATAGCAAATCCAGAACCTCATTAGTTTTGGAAGGCCATTGATGAGAAGAAGGACCCATTAAGAGATCTCCATTAGGGGAATTTTGAGGTCTAAAATGGGCCTCCTAAGGAAATTATAAAATAATAGTGGAAATAATAAAATAATATTTGATTACATCATCAAATTTTGGAGGGAAAGAAGAAAAAAACTATTTTTTCAACTCATATTTTCAACTTATCTCCCAATTTTTTTACTCACATTTCGAGTGGGAGTACCCATTGGATGAAAAATTTAATTCCTCATCCAGGAGTACCCATGTTGCATACTTTCGATAGATCCTACTACACGAAAAATGAGAAATACATGAAAAATGTGATTGCAATCACATTTTTTCATGTATTTCTCATTTTTCACGCAGCAGAGTCCATCAAAAGTATGTAACATGGGTACTCCTTGGATGAGGAATTAAATTTTTCATCCAACGAGTGTTCCTGCTCAAAATTTGAGTAAAAACTTTGGGAGATAAGTTGAAAATACAAGTTGAAAAAGTAGTTTTATTATTTTATTATTTTTTAATATTTTTACCTTTTTACTTAAAAAAGGGTGAATCATCCCCCATGGTTGACATCATCATCTTGAATCTTATTGGTTTTTATAAATTTTATTTTGGTTGTACATTTTTCTTAGGAGGCCCATTTTAGACCTCAAAATTCCCCAATTGATTGAAGTTACACTTCAACATTTCATGGAGTGCAAAGTTCTTCAACAGTTTGGGGAGGATGGTATTCTACAAAGGGAGGATATCATGTTTATGCAGTACATCATTCATCATCCACATTGGGATGAGTGGGTGAGGATGATAAGAAAAGGGTTGCATGACCACTTGCAAATATATGACATAGGCCAGCAAGAAGCTTGGTCACGTTGGTTGCTCTTGGGTGAGTTTGGTTACTACCCAAAGGCTCCTATTCCTTTGATCCATGCCTTTAAAAACACCCATATAATGAAGAAGGAGGCATGGCTACGCTGGTTGCTCTTGGGTGAGTATGGTTACCACCCAATAACTCATAATTTTCTGATTCATGCCTTGCATATCAATGATAGAATGCAGAAAAAGAAGGCATGTTCATGTTTTTTGTACTTAAGAGAGTGTGGCCATCACATGACATCTCCCATGTTTATGTGTTTTGTATTGTTGGTAATATGGCATAATACTCTCATGATATGTGATAATGGATTTTGTTTGTATTTGGCTGATATGATATTCAATATGTTGTTATTGCTCCATGATTCACATGATGATGTGACAAGGCATCAAGATCTCTTGCTGCTTTTGGGAGAGTTTGACTTATCCATCTTGCATGGGGGAGATGGGGGATGGAAGCAAAGGGCCTTGCTCCAGTGGTTACTATTGGTAGAATATGGTTTGACACTTTGGTCTACCCATATATCTCTATTTCTTCTTTTTCATAATGTTGAAATGATGCTTGGAACCAACAAGGCCAATAGGGCTAAAGAGGAGGGCATGTCAATGCTCAATGTACTTCATGAAACATGGGATGAAGAGATGTATTGTGAGTTGGAGCTTTTCCTTTGTGGGAAGAACCACTTTATTTTATGTATCTCATGTATTAATGATGATGTTGGACATCATATGGTTGTCACCTGGTACTTCATGGTAGAAGGAGGACATCTAACATACAGTTGGAGGTAATTCTATACATTCTTCAAAGACAACTTTGGAACCAAACATGGATGACACATTGTATCAAATGGAGGAGGCCTTCCTTATGTGGATGCCATTTGGAGGGAAATGGATGTCTTTTGCATCTACTTTTGCAATTGCTTGAGGACAAGCAACATTTTGCCGAGGACGACTGTAATATTCCCAAATTTTCACATGATATTTGGAATATTAGAGTTCTCAATTTTCATAATGAATTAAGTAAATAAAAGGGTGGAGGGATCCATAATCCTCAATATGAATAAATATCCACTTTTTATGTGTGAATGTGGATAAATTAAGCCTAGATATACATAATGGGGTAGTGGAGAAACTACTAATGTGAATGGATTGGAGATCATGTCTCATATATGAGATACATCATGGAGGTTGAAGAAATCAACTGAGGTCATGGAAGGCATCTAATGAAAGATCATAGAGTATTCATGATGAAGTGATGGATGAAGTGGTGAAATTAATGCACACATGATGGAGAGGGTGTAAAATGCATCTAGACATGATGGAGGACTTGGAGAGGCAGCGCAGTCAAACATGGAGGATTATGTCCACATGCACAACGCAGTTTAGAGGTGGGCCAAGGCATGTGAAGGCTCATAAACTATATAAACGAGATGAAGGAAACAATGAAGTCAGGATATTGATTATAGATTTTGAGGTTTATTTAGATTTGGAATTGTCATGTGACATTCCATGCTTTCTCTGGCTGTTTAGCTAAGATTGCAAGTGTTGTTTAGCATAGGGTGTTCCTAGTCAAGAATCCCTCCTATTTCATTGAGTAGCTCTTGGAAGAGGGTTGTACTTCCGTCTACATTAGGAATTGGTGCCACATATCATTTCCATTCTCTGCAAAACATATACCTTCTAGAATTACACAATTTCTAAAGATCAGTTTGGAGGTGGAGGTTGTCTTCAGTATTTCAGCTGGAGAACTAGTATAGGTTTATTCCTATCACCTTAGGATTGAAGATCAAAATTTCCGAGGCTTCATTTCAGATCTGGCACCAGTCCAAACATTATTGACATCCTATCAGCAATAGTCCCATCAAGGATTGCGCAGTCCATCATTGCAGATCCAAAGGAGGAAGGAAGTTACTATTATTTCAGCTAGTAATCATCTGAGGGACCATCCCCTCACCTTGCCATCACTATTTCCATTAGCCTGGATTCTATTGCAACATATTTCAGTAGGCATAGAGCCTCTCCCTCTTGTATAGCACAGTTTCTATAGTAGCTGCATATTTAGTTACTGCAACTTGAAGGAAGGAGAAGGGGAGACAAGATCTCAAGTTCTTGGCTTGTAGATCTGAAGGAGGGATCAGCCATCAAAGCTCAGATATGTTTGTAGAACATGTTAAAACGATATTTGGATAAGATCTAGCTTAAGATCCATATAACCCAACAGTCAAAGGATCAAACCCTAGGAGGGTGATTTTCCAAAGTTGTAGATTTGGAAAATCCTTTCTAGGTTATCTTGGGTTCCCATCACATTGGCCATATCTTGAATCTTGGAATCATCAGAGATCCTAATCTCCATAGATCTACATTTCCTTTTGTAGCAGCTTCATGTATATCAACAGAAAGAGGGACAACACAATATTTCTTCCTGTAAGCTCACCAATTACGCAGTGCTAGTTGTAGCATCATTACAGCGTGGTTCTAGGCCATCTCTTTGGCTATATCTACTCATATTTTGTACATTGTAACTAAATCCTCTACATATAATAAAAAGGCTCAGATTCTCTGTATATGCTAATGTTTTCCTTAGATTTATTGTTTACTTAGTTGCAGTTCTTATATTGTGTTTCAGTATTGCTACATTCTCCCTTTTGGGATATTACAGAAACTCCGAATGATATGGAGCTATATGGAAATCAGGGGTTGTCACTGGAGACTGCTCTTCTAGAGAAGGCACTGGCTCACCGAGACTCAACTCCTCCCCCGGTGTCAACGGAGGTGTTAGTCATCAATAATTTTTACCTGTTTAGATGACTAAATTCTTGTCTTAGATTTCTAGAAACAAAATTCATGAATCTTGTGAGTTCTAGAAATCTCACTACCTTCATTATCCTCAGGATACATTTTTCACTCTTCCACTACTCTACCATGCCTTGGCTAGCCTACCACTCGTGAAGAATCCCTCATAAAGCCTAAGTCACTCATCCCCATCCGATATTTTACACCTATGGTTTGGACACTCCATTTTGCCTCTGCCTACTTTTCACCATGCTGACCCAATGCCTCAAAGCCTTCAAAAACCCAAAATTGCATATGAAAAATATTTAGGTAGATAAATTTTAGTGGTTTTTCAATCTTCAAAATGATCTAGCTTGTCAAAAAGAACTCAGTTCCCTCCTATTTCCTAAAAAATCCCCAAATCAAAACTTCAGTCCATAGAAGAGTCAAAAATGCCTTCCACTAGGTCACTAGAGTTTATAGGTGCTAGGGTTGGCCTTTGTGTTCAAGAAGCATTGTTTTTAGGTAATAAGAAAACTAGGATTAGGTTAATGGAGAAAACATGTAATTTCTCTAAAACAAAGCAGAAAATCCTCCAACAAGGGTATCCTTATCAAAATTAAATTCTACAAAAGATAGTTAGCCATGAGTACATTTCTGCAAGACTGTTAAATATGGCTACCTACTGAAAGATTGATAAGATTAAACAAACCTGATGTATCTCATGATGATGGCACATTTAAAGACTAAAGGAGCTGTTGATATCAACTACTAGGGTTTTCACACCAATAGGTTTTCACTGCTTCAAAGTGAAAACATGACAGAATGTCCATGGAAAGGAGGTCAAAATTTTTCTCTTCAGGCTCATCCACCAAGCAATCAAAGGCATAAAAGATGTAGGACTGAAAATTCCAAGCCAAAAACTCCTCAAAGGCATCCATAGCAGGAGGAATGCAACATGCTTGAGTTTACAAAGAGTATCAGTGGTGTCATGAAAAATTGTTTGTAAGGTGATGACCAGCAAAAGAGCCCATGCATAGGATAATGAAGACAATGGTACATAAGAACAACTGTGCAGAAATCAAAGGTTCAATAAACAATAAGTCTGAGTGAAAGGCCTCCTTGGTGACTGCAGGCAGAGATTAAAAGATGATGTCAGGGAATAACTTACAAAGTTTGTTAAGGTAGCATTGTTCCACTACACCAAAGGGATATAGTTACAGTCAATATCCATGCAGAAGGTGAAAAGGGATAGAGATGCATAGGTTCAATATGTAAAACTAGAGAAATCAAGAAGATCATCAGTTTACTGAGTAAATGACTAAAACTGCCAAGAATCCGAAAAAAAAATTTGACAAAGGAAACAAGACACTATATTAGGGCACCTGTAATAAAAATAAGTGGCCAATGGAAAAGGTGTACTTAGAAACATCCAACAAAGGTCAATCTTTGTTTAAATCACCTCTTTCATAAGAGAAAAGGAAATATTAGTAAAGGTAAAAAGGGAGAAAACAAAAAATAAACCTTAGTAGAATGGGTTATCATTTTAATTTTTCAAAGGGTATAAAAGTCTAAAGCCCTCACCACTCAACATCATTTCTTCATTTGCAAAAAAAGGTGGAGGCTTTCGGGTTTTCAGAGTTTCTGGTAGAATTTTCAGGCAAAAGCCTTTTGTGCTTTGCTCCTGAGAAATTGCGCTACGCTCTGGAGCACACTTCCCATACATTTCTCCAAAGAGCGCTACACACCTATGTAACGGCGCTACATGTCTGTATAACAAACCTCATGCAGAAAACCTCCCGCTATGCACTGTGCTACACTCTGGGTCGTGTAGACTCCACCCGAGAGACACAACCACACACTTTGCTACGTGCAGAGGCGTGCAGTCTCCCCCTGAAGGGACCCGACTGGCCCGTGCAGTAAATCATCTGACTCCTCATGCAAGGGCCGTCCGCTGTGCACTGTGTTGTGCTTCAGGTTGTGTAGTCTCCGCTCGGAAGACCCGAAAACGTGTGCAGAGTCTGTTGCACTATGCTCCTAGGTGTGGATAGCTTGTCACGCTACACTCCTGGGTGTGCAAAAGCTGCTCAACCACTCGTGAAGAAGGCGCCCAACTAGCCTGTGCTACGCTCCTGTGACCCTTTGCTCCAGCTAAGAATATTTGAGAAGTATTTAGATTTTTTTACCCACTTTTTAAAATATTGTTTAAAGGAAAAATATAGAGAAGTGCGGAGGGAAGGCTTAAAGGGAATTTGACAAAACCCAAGAAAGAAAGTAAGGTCCCTGTAATATTCCAAATTTTTAGCCTTCAAGCTAAATGGAATATTAGAGTTGTTTCATCACTAGGTAGGTGAATAAATGGGTAGGGAGGCCCATTAACCTATTTAGAAGGACCAATATCACTGCTAGTGTGAAAGGAGTAAGAATAAGAAGCTTATCTGAGCACCCTTGAGTGTAAACAGAGATGGGATCATTTTGATTCATTCAACTTTGACCAAGTCAACGAGCTATCTAGATACATTAGACCAACTTGCATGAGCTTGGTGGCACATGTGGATGGGACCCAATGTGCAGAGGTTCACTTGCTATATATGAAGAGGATGGAGGCCTTTTTTATTCATGATTTTGTATTTCTATTTTTTGATCTTGTCTGTTTAGACTTGGCTTCCTCTTACTGTTTAGCAGGGTAGCACTAGGTGTTCCCGAGTGGGAATCCCACCTATTTCCTTGAGAGGGCCCTTGGGAGAGCTTGTCTTGTATTGATCCACATACATCCTTAAGGCCAAGCATCATTCCTTAGTCCCAACGTTATTTCTGTAGCAGGATATTGTTGAGTTGTAGGGTGTTGCAGTGGAGGGTTCTTACACCACTTCCAGGTCTGTTTCTCAATATAGGGTGCCTTCCTTCTCTTGAGAAATCATCTAGGAAGATTTATGAGCAAATTTCATATCTTTTAAGTAAGCCAAAGTGTTTCTAATCTCCTACAACATATTCCCTTGCAGGAACTGTGTCATTTTGCACAAAGTTGCTGCAGCAGGGTTAAGACCCTTGTTTCCGAGCTAGTTTCCTAGGGAAAGGGCCAACCCTTCTCCCGGAAAGCTAGAGGAAGGGATCCTCATCCCTCTTTTTTATTATTCAGCTATATTTTTGTAATGTTTCAGTAAGATTGCATTTTCTGAGTTGAATATTTAGATCTTCTCTTGTTGTACTTGTACTTTCATGAAACCCTTGTCGAGTTGGCTTTATAATACAACAAGGAGGTCAGATATTCATTTTCATGGCATATTATTCCATATAACTCTAGATTCATGCTATTTTATCATTATACTATAGAAACCCTCATAAAATAATGTTTTACATGCTTCAGTATTTTCTCCATGACTCAAGTCATAGGATTTGGCTATTTTTGAGCTGATAGGAAGCCGTGAGGTCTGTTTAACATATGAAAAGGGATTTATTTCTGATCCCCTTTTGTATATGAGAGCCTAACATCATATTCTAAGGGAACCAAGCATTATTTCACCCAGCAAAAAATTCTTATCTTCAGAAATAACGTTTTCATGGTCTAATTTCTGCATTTTCCCCACTTTGGAATGTGTAAACATTCTTCTTTGCTGTTGTTTCACTCATTTTATGGATATGTGTTTTTAAACACATCATATTAGTCTATTTTCTAGATCTCCAACTTAAGAATATCTTAATATATTCTTATTGTTGTAAAAGTTCCCTGTTTTTGGATATTATAGTGGTATCAGAGCCTCAATCTTCACTCAACCTGTGGAAATCATCAATGAAGCTATCCAAAGAAGGAGAAATGAATAGAAATAAGACTCCACTATGTGGAGGAAAAAGGGAATATGGGCTTACAAAGCTTCTTCCAAAATCTATACAATGCATCAATGAAAATCTTAAGAAGATGAGAGGAGAGATGGAATCTCCTGAGGAGTTTGGATCTAGAGCCAGATATAGATTGGCACATGATAGGTGTGAGCTTGAAGCTACACCCTATTATGCATAGTGAATTCAAATTCCCAGGTCTACTATGAAAGAGATGAAATAAGAGGAAATGTTGGGGAGGGAAACTCTTAGTAATTTTATGCAAGAGCATGAGTCTCAAACTGAAAGGTTTAAAGATCATATTCCTTTCAAAGAGTTTTGAAAGATCAAGGTGGAGAGGAGCCTGCTGCATGACATGGATATATTTTCTCTATCTACCTTTTATGGATCCCCAACTTGCTCAGTGAAAGCTTGGGTGGAGGAGTTGTGTACTTATTTTCAGCAGCACCTAGTCTCTGAAGGAGAAGCCATCAGAGTTGCAGCGCTGCACTTTGAAGGTAAGGCCTATGATTGGAGGATGTTTGAGTAATTTTCACTGAAGAATTTTAATACTTCTTCTTTTGAAAATTTCACTAAAATATTGGTAGAAATATTTGATACAAAACATGAGACAATCAAACCAATCAAAATTTTGCATAAGTTGGGAGGACCTGCAAACTCAAAACCACTTCAGAAACCTATTGGATGAGGTCACATATTGCATGATACCTTGCTAGAGGAAATATATTTGTTTCATAACCTTGTACAAGAGGGCATGAAGGTTCCTTTTGCAGAGAAGGATCCTCTTATTGAGTAGTTACCTCCTATTCATATTGAAGATGAAGAAAAGGATGGGGGTTACAGCACTGTCACATCTAGAGCATATCTAGTGCCTCATGCAAAGGAAGGAGGAGCACATGCTCCAACATGATGATTTCTTGTGTCATTGCAAGAAGTTCCCCAGGATCTCACATATGGGAGGCAAAGTAAAATAAATGAGCAGCATGACTGTGAGATGATATTGATGGAAGGAGAAGGTAGGGAGGAAGGACATCATCACTTGATCAGGAGCACAGAACCTTACCTATTTCAGAGAGTTGGTGCAAGTAGGAGGTAGACTGGTTTGCACTGTGAGGGCAAGGGCAAGGTTGCCTAACCATATGAACAGTCTTCTCTTGCCATGGATGTCTCACTACAGGGAGGCATTCCACTGGGGAGGCCACCAGACTTGGATTTGGTAAGAGAAATATTGCCATTTGGTTCACCACTCTTGGACTTTGGAGAGATGAAGAGTTTTGAAGGATAATTTGGCATGGTGGATGTCAAAGTAGCAGGCAGCAGCATGAAGAGAGTTTCACATGCCAAATCACCAGCGCTGTCTCTTGGGGGGGATTGATCCATACTGGAGGTCTCAACTCTTGGTAGAGTACTCCAAGGATCTTGGTGCTTGCATGATTATTTATGACCTGGATAGAGATGATGAGTATATGGTGGATGATGTGGTCATCTATTCACATGGTAGAGTCTTCTTGACTAGAGCTTATAGCCTCAAGGAGAAGTTGCTACTTGCAGCACATGAGGACTTCTTTTCCATGCATTTTGATGCATATCTTTCCTTGGCAGAGGAGTTCATTTGGGAGGGCATTCAACATGACATATTTCAACATATGGAGAGATGAATAGCCCAGATGGTGATAAAGAGGATGTCAGAGCCACCTTTCTACTCATTGGGAGTGAGGGAGAATTTCTAGTTGATCCATTTCAGCTCAAGACCTCAAGTACATGATAAAGAATGTACAATTTCACTTTATATTTTGTACTCCTTGTCTTTATATGAGCAACATATTGTACCAAGGAGGATTATTCCTTCTTGCATATTGTATAATGATGTACTTGAAGCCATTTGTAGCATTGATATTGGCTATCTCATTAGTGGTTTGTGGGGGGAGCCACATGATTTTTGGTGTGCACCTTTGACACCCTTTCATACTTTCATTTTTATATCTTGTAAAATGATTGTGACAACAAACAAGTGGCTAGGAAGGCACTTGTTTTTGTTTGATTTAATGCAAGCAAAGGATGTACTGCGCTGGTTCCTTGTGTGGGACCATGATGTTGGGGCCCTTGTTTTGAATTTTGAAGAAAGAACATATTTTTGGGTTGCGGAACGACACATGGCAGCCGTGACCAAACCGAAACTACATTGAGTAGTGGAGCTACCGAGGTTGCAGGGGAAAAGGAGATAGCTGAAGAAAGTGGATGCATAAGTGCAGACGAAAAGAAGATATAGCAGAAGACAGAGAGCAGAACTCATAGACAACAAGGGAGAAGACGAAAGTAGCCGACGAAGAACGCAAGAGGAACTAGCAGTTGCGATGGTAGGTGAATAAATAGCCATCACCCAAGCAAAAGAAGACACACGGATGTAGAGAGATTGAAGAAGATCAAGCGGATGCTGCACGAGAGATCTACCCCGAGCAAGATATCTTCATATTTCCTAGGCTTCTATTATCTATCTTTCTGTCTTATGAGACATATGTAACAGAATCGTAAGCTCTTCCTGTGGAAGCGATGTAATTGTGGATCTGGCTAAAAGTTATCAATACACTTGCAGGTTGTTGTCTTATTACATGAGTTACATGCATGCATGATGTCTGTGATGTCTTAAAATTTTATTTGCTTAATATATGTTCAGTCTTCTGAATGTTCTTGCGTATATGATGATATTTATGCAATCAATTCTATATTAATCATGAGTTGCAGATCCTTCCACCACTATTGATCTGTTCTGCTTCTGCATGTGGTCGTGGCATGCCTCAGGTGAGACTCTCTGCTCTCAGGAGTAGGGTGACAATGCCAGTGTGGTTCTAGACTACAATAGATTCCCTTGTTGGCCCTGCTCTCTGAACCTGGGTCTTGCCTGCGAGACCTGTTTCTTCACCAACAAATGGTTCCATTGTCGGGACCCTACACATTATGAGGGGAACTAGATCATGGTATCGAGGGTCTTCGAAGGAGAAATACAGAGATGGTGGGATAACCATCTAGACCAGTTTATTGCTCAGCAAGCAGAGCTAACGAATCAAAAGGAGAGGGCGCTCAAGGATCTCTTCCTTTTCTCGGATTCTGCTAGTGATATCTACGAGAACCTATGGGTAAAATTCCCTAGCAAATAATTGGTTGTGGAGGTTGCAGACCAAGGTACCTAGGGATAACTTGTGGAAGATAAACTGCAAGTGGGTGCACGGGGATTTGGTGGCCTTGTATCGGCTGGATACTGAGTTGACCCACGTGGTGGATTTCTGGGTAGATACAACTTTGGACAGATATATTGTGGAGTTTGCTGTAGAGTGCTACCAATCCTTCTCGAAGGCTGAGGCTATCTTCCGCTCCGGGCTAAGAGGGAAGCTGTTGCCCTGATGGTGGACAAAGGGCTGATGGAATTCCAAAAATTGAGCATGGAAGCGTAAACCTTCAGTGTTGGGGGAAGGGCAGAAGGGATAGATGCCACGTGAAGTGTGAAGAAGGGGAGTGGGGGAATGGACGCTGAGGCCACAAGGAGGTTGAGGGAGCGACGTGCACATCAGAGGGCGCAGATCGTCGACAGGTGGCAAGAAAAGGTGATGCGGGAGTTGAAACGACGGGGAAACAATAGGAAGAACCAAGAGGAGGTGCCTCTGAGGATAGGAATTATGGACACTCAGGCGGATACCCTGGAGACGGAAGGGACCGCTGTGGGAGTGCGGCGGGTGCATGGGAGCCCAGCTAGGAGAGAAAGGGAGATGACGACTAATGAAGATGATGCAGGTGTGCAGCCCGAAGAAAGTTCTAATGGAGAATGGTACATCGTGATGCAGCGATTGTTTCAAGAGCGGATGACATTCATATCTCCAGGCAGCCCTACTTCCCAATATTTGCACAAAAAGGATCCCTACCTTCCCCTGGTGCTCTATAAACCTTTGACTAATATTTTTGTTAAGTTACAAACATTAAGTCGATTTCACAACAATTTAGTGTCACACGTTAATAGCAACGTTACTAGTAGTATTGTAGTTCCTAGTGGTATAGTCACGCAAATAGGACCTGGAGGGTTTATTCTAGTCACACCTTCGCAAGTAAATATGGCTGGGTCATTCACCCGGTATCCAAAATTTTCTGGCCGAGGTAATGATGATGTGGAGCAACAATGGTATCTCTGTGAAGCCATATGGAGGGCTCAGCAGATGCTAGACGTAGGGAAGCTAATAGAGTTCCAAACCACGCTCATAGAAAGGGCTCTATGATGGTTCATCAAGTGGTCCAAGGCCCATCCTAATCCAGCAATCGTGGATGTTAAGCGGGATTTTATCTAGGAATTTAAGCTCCCCCAAACAGACTAGCAGGGTCTGTCCGAGCTCTGGGAGATTAAGCAGAAAGAAGGAGAGACTACATGGGAGCTAATGCGTCGGTTCAAGGACGTGATCGGGAAACTCAGCCACCCAATCGACCCAAACCATCAGAGGGACTGGTTCATCAAGGCCCTACTTCCCTTGACACGAACCCCCCTCACCCAGCAGAAGATTGACAACTTGCAGGATTCTCTGGAGCAGGCTATGAAGATAGAGGCAATGGATAGCTACCCTCAGAAATATCAAGGAGGGCTGGCCCCATAGGATCCTTCCTTGTTGGGATTGCAACATCAGATCACCAGTCTGACTGAAAAGCTTAAGGAGATGGAGCCTATAAGACCAGCCAGGCTGAATGTTTGGTGCACTCACTGCCTGGTCGAAGGGAACATCGCAACTAAGTGTCCTCGGTTGCATGGCATGGGTGTGGGGCCCTCGGTCATAGTAATACAAGGGGGTCCACCTAATGGGGGTGGTGCAATGATGAATCCGCAAGGGGTATACCAGCTGCAACAACCTTACGCGGGGTTCCCACCTTAACCAAACCAAACCGCCACGGAATATTGCGAAATTTGCAGGACAATGGGGCATCAACCTCAGATATGCCCAATATTACAGAAGTACTCAAATGTCCCAAACAACGTATACTATGAGTTTTTTGCTTCCACGACTCATAACACCGAGCAGTGAAAATCTCTCGACGCTCTAGCGGACCGATTAGACGGACCCTCCTATAGGGTGAACGAGGCTCCCAAGCGCAGAGGAGGCAGTATGCGCGGAGGCCGCACAGGGGGATGGGGTCTGCTGAAATGCTACAACTGTGACCAGGAGGGTCACGTGGCCTAGGAATTCCCCCTTCCCCAATGCCCATGGTGTTCCCAGTTCCGCGTGAACGCCCATGCAACAGAAGATTGCCCGAAACTGATCAAGAAGTGGGAGGAACGAGCACAGCAGAGGGGCAAGAATTTGGTAAACTCCGAACCTCGAGGAACCACGACTCTGGCCATGTAGAATGTATCTATTGTGACACGAGGTGAAAAGAAGACGAGGGAGGACGCTCGTGGAAAGGAGCCGGCATGAGGGATCCGGCTCGCCTCCCTAAAATAATTGATCAGGCTAGACGCACACAAGAAGTACTTCCAGGAGGCGGTGGAGACATTTGCTCAGCTAGGTGGTGCCAATGGCCTTGAGGTACCCATAATGACTGATACCAGGGAACAGAGTGCCACGAGGGCCCTGATTGAGGAGTAGCTCTAGTTATTCCTCAAGCTTGTTGACAATGCTTTGATGTGGGAGTAGCTCAAGCATACCTTGGAGGACGTACTGCAGGGGAATACAGGGCTGAGGGAACCTTTGAACATAGCACCCCAGTACATACAGTGGGTCAAACAGAACAAGAGAAGAATGAGAAAAGAGTTCCGGCTCAACACACAGGTTGCGGGATTTCAGATCAACGACACCATGCTCGACTTAGGATTTGATGTCAACATCCTGTCGCAGAAGACGTGGGAGGCTCTTGGGCGGCCACAGATAACCTAATTTCCAATCTAGCTTAGAATGGCGAACCAGTACTACATTTTGCCAATCGGTTGACTCGAGGGTGTCGAGGTCAACATTGCAGGGGTGAAGACTTACACGGACTTTCAGGTCATTGATATTATGGGAGACAAGGATCCTTACCCTACACTGCTAGGAATCGACTGGGCTTTTGAGAATTATGCCATCATCAACCTCAAGAAGGAGCTGATGATTTGTGAAGATGGAGAAGTCCGAGTCACTCAGCCTCTCGACCCGTATCAAGGCCCGCGGTATACCGAAACTATGGATAACCAGGAGGATGCTCAGATGATGGAAAACCTTTATTAGATGACAGCAGGGAAGTGGGAGGACTATATTAACCCGACCGCAACTGGCTTTGTCAGTTGGTGCAGTGTCTAAAGCTTGAAGCTGGGATCATAAATAGCCTGGGAAGACTGGTAGCAAGGTGGGTATGAGACCAGCACGTGGAGATGTTCCAACATTGCCCGAGTCCGTTGGATTGGCACTGAGATCAAGGAGTACCCCACTCTGTCAAACATGCAAGTTGTCAATAACTTTATTGCAAAGGTAGAAGACACGGTACCAGAAGGAAGCATGATACCACTTTTAGACGTAGCACTACAGTCCACCTCAGCTAGGTGGTGGAAAAATCACCGCAACACCCTGTTGCGATGGAGTTGTGTGGCAGAGGCTTTGAGGGCGCAGTTCAAAGAAGACGAAGGCCCTCGAAGCAGGCATAGGTACCAAGGGACTTCCGACCCAAGGGACCACCTGAAAACCTGTGAGGAGCAGTGGCAAATTCTAGGGTACCTGGAAGAGCTGTGGGTACATCGATTTTCCTATTCCTTAGATACCATACCCCATGCCTGGTATTTAGAGGAAGAGAGAAAAAGAGGGACTAGCTCCTGGCAAGAGGTCACAGACAAATTTTTTTGGTGCTTTTCCTTCGAAGGGGAGACAGAGCTGGTCTCCCAGGCATTACAGGCCATCAAGGGGGTCCTATTTCTCTGTGACTCGGGGAATGAATTCGGAGGGCCGACACAAGCTGGCTTTCTAACGGGTCGACAATGAGCCAGATGATGAAAGTGTGGAGGATCTAAGGCACCTATATTTTTAAGAGAAGGAAGGTGAGCGGAACATCAAAGAGGAGCTGACCACTGAAGGCATCCATCTGCTCCCGCTGAAGGCAAAGAAGCTAAACATCGACACGAAGGAGAAACCCAAACTGGCTACAGTTGGGGACTACTGGGACGAGGAGGCAACAAAGGAAATTTTCAGCCTCCTCCAAGAATACAAAGACCTGTTCCCTTCATCAGTTGCAGACTTAAAAGGAATCGAAGGGGACCTCGGAGAAATGTGTATTGTGCTGAAACTGGACGCCAGGCCCGTAAAGCATCGTCCTTACTGGCTGAACCCGGGGATCAAAGAAAAGGTCAAGTTGGAGATCGATAAGATGCTGACAGTAGGTCTAATATTTCCTGTGGAAGAAGCAAAGTGGGTGAGTCCTATCGTCATTCAGAATAAGAAGGACAAGTCAGAAATCCGCGTCTGTGTCGCTTACCACAATCTAAACAACGCTTGCATCCATGACCCATTTCCCACTCCATTCAGCGACGAAGTATTGGACCATGTTGTGGGGAATGAGGCCTACTCCTTCACTGATGGATTTTTGGGCTATCATTAGGTGCACATTTAAGAAGAAGAAAAAATAAAGACAATGTTCACCACTGAGTGGGGGTCTTTTGCATACCACATGATGCCACTCGGGTTGAAGAACGCTCCCACTGTGTTTTCCCGGATCGTCATCGCTACTTTCTGGGAGTACATTCATAAGTTCCTGGATGTCTACATAGATGATTGGCCCGTCTACAATTTTCTAAAATACCATGCCACCTTATTACGCATCATTTTTGATCAATGTCGACAGTTGCAGATTTCCTTGAACTTGAAGAAATGCATCTTTGCGGTTCCTTTCGAAACGCTATTAGGACATGTGGTGTGCAAGAAAGGGGTCTGCATTGACCCTACCAAGGTAGCTCTGATCATCTACATGTAAGCCCCTGAAACGGTGAAGCAGTTGCGGGCACTGCTAGGGCACACAGGTTATTACAGACGGTTTATCCGAAATTATGCGAAGATCACCGCTCCTCTCGAAAAGCTACTACAAAATTCAGAATTGTTCCAGTGGATAGAGGAGTGTCGGATAGCCCTTGAAACTCTGAAGGAAAAGCTGGCAAGGACGCCTATTCTGGTTCACCCAGATTGGGATAAACAGTTCCACGTGCATATTGACGCTTCCAGTATTGCACTTGGGGCTGTATTGGTGCAACCAGGGGAGACGACGGTTGACCACCTAGTTTACTTTGCCAGCCGCAAATTGTCTAACGCAGAGTGGAATTACACCACTACCGAGAGGGAGGCCCTTGCAATGGTGTATTCACTCCAGAAGTTCCGCCACTATCTTCTAGGAGGTAAATTCAATTTCTTTATGGATCACTCTGCGTTAAAGTACTTGGTCAATAAGCCCGTTTTGGAAGGATGGATCTGTCGATGGCTTCTACTCTTCTAGGAATTCACCTTCAAAGTGATCATTAAGCCAGGGAGGTTGAACGTCGGGCCCGATCATTTATCCAGGTTGGAAATGGGGGAGAACGATGGCTCTCTCGATGATCAGCTGCCGAATGCTGATATTTTTCAAGTCGAAGCCATACCATATTATTTGGCTGACATCGCAACTTATTTGACAACGGGACAATACCCTCAGCACTACAGCCCGCTCCAGAAATGGCACTTGGTCATATGTGCCACTGAATATCAACTGATTGCAGGGTAGTTGTATAAATTGGGCCTTGATGAGGTTCTGCGCAGATGTATACTTGACCACGAATGTTAAGCCGTGATGTGGGAATGCCACAGCGGCATTGCGGGCGGGCATGTGGGGCCGAAACCCACTGCCGGGAAGGTGCTCCAAGCTGGACTATTGTGGCCGATGGTCCATGTCGATTTTATGAAATTTTTTAAGAGATGTGATGTCTGTCAGTGAACAGGGAGGCCCTCTCACAGAGACGAGCTCCCGCTACACCCAGTTCATGTGTTGCGGCCGTTTGAGAAGTGGGTTGTCAACTTCATAGGTCCCATAGCCTCGGTAGCTAGGCATTCCAAGGCCCGGTACATCATTACCGCCACCGACTACCTCACCTGGTGGGCTAAGGCCATGGCGGTATGGGACTGTATGGCCGATACAGCGGCTCGGTTCATCTTCAAACACATCATCAGCAGGTTTGGTTGCCCATGAAGCTTAACCAGTGATCAAGGTATGCACTTCATTAATGCAATGGTAAAATCGCTGCTAGACACCTTCATGATTCAACACCACAAAAGCAGCCTATACCACCCACAGGCCAATGGTACTGTTGAAGTGTTCAACAAAATCCTCGAGAATGGTTTGACGAAGATCTGCAATGCCTAGCGGGATGACTGGTATGAGTGGTCACCAGCTGCACTATGGGCCTACTGGACTACGGTGAAGCGCTTGACCAATCAAACATCATTCCAGCTGGTGTATGGCCGGGAAGCTGTGATTCCCACTGAGTTCACCATACTGAGTCTTTTAATTGCCACATCCCTCAAGTTCTCGGAAGAGGAATGGCTACAAGAGCGCCTCCATGAATTACAAGAACTAGACGAGGCTCGGTTTCTAGCTGAGTTTCACCAGAAGGTTCAGAAGGAAAGGCAGAAGGCGTGGCACGACCGCCACATCAAGAGAAAAACGTTCCAGGTTGGAGGAAAGGTTCTCTTATATGATAGCAATTTTCAGAAGTTTCTGGGAAAACTGCAGATGCATTGGCTGGGACCTTACTTCCTCGTCAAGATTAGGGATTCTGGAGCCATTCAGTTGGCTCAGCTGGACGGTACTGTTTTACCTGGGTGGGCGAATGTCACATGCCTGAAGCCCTACCATGACTAAGTTTCTTTCACCTTTCATCAATAACTCTTTCAACCGAGAGAAGATGTAGAGTAGCGTAGTTGAATAACTCTCCTGCCACTGGGATGAACATAGGTAGTGTTCATTGTCCATGCACAGGTCCTCAATAACCACTCTGTTGCGGGGACCGCACCTCAACCGATTGTGGTCGGGAAGGGGCGTGTCCAGCATGTCATCCCCGTAGGATCAACAAACGTGTCAGTGTCAGTCCATATCATTTCAGTTAGTATTTGTGTCAATCTGTAGGATCGCCTAGATTTGCAGCATAAATTACCATAATTAGAAGTAACCTTGCAATAATCATTTTTCCATAATTCGAAGGAACCTCAACTATCGCGTCTGCCCATTTCCCCATGCCACCGTCAGCAGATGTCAGAGTACACCTTAGCAGGCGATTGATCGCACGATTATCACTGTGGAGAATGCCAGCAGAAATTAACTCGTCATGGGGTCTCATCAACCTCACTCGTGCTAGGTAATTACATAACCTACATGGAAAAAAGCACGAGAATTCCAGAGAAGTTAGAATTAGAAATTGGAGCAGAACTGGAACAGCAGAGGGATCTAGAAGCATAACACCAAGAGAAGACGCTGAGACCAATTCTGCAAGTGTATCAACACCAAGCGAAGATGCAAAAATCCAACCCAGCAGTCGTAGAACCGCAACTCAACAGTAGAATTCATAAAACAGAGTCCCTTGTCAAGAAATACGACAATGCGGCCCTCATAGATGCAAACCTCATGGACTCTTTCGAGTTCCTAGCACTTAAATGGCAGGTGTATATGGAACATTATACCACAGAAGCTAGGCATTCAGCAAATAGAATTTCGCTAGAGTTTCGAGGCCTACAACAATCCTCCCTTCTGAACTTAAGAAATCTCTTGGTATTCGGGACAACAGGACCAGCGATGCAGTGCATCAATTTCTTACTCAGCCGCATCCAAAACGGGTCATTGTGGTTGAATAAGGAAATTCCAATCCATGCTGAGGATATCCACCGGCTCACAGGGCTTTCACAGAATGGCCCGGATGTATCGTCTACATGTTAGACCTCTTCCAAACGAGAAAAAAATTCAGGAGATGCTAACTATTATGCAAAATATGGCACACGATGGGGAGGAAAGGGAGCGAAGATGGAGCTTGTCAACAAGCCCGAAATCAAGTTCGCATGCTACCTCATTTCCAGTAAGACAATGAGGCACTACACGAAGGGAGAATGTACCTTGGATACTATTTCCATTGCAGAACATTGTGTCCAAGGGGCTAAGTTGAACTGGTGCTCCTTCCTGCTGAAGGAGCTGTTCGACGCATGCGAAGACAATTAAAAGAGGGACACAAGCTTCATTTATGGGTATTTGATAGTTGCATTTTCCATGTGGAAGTGGCACACTCCTCTTGTTAGGCTACCAGCGGAAATAATAGAGGGCCAGCCTCTAGCGATGAAGTTCGTCCCGTGGAAGGTGTCGGGTGATCCCAGCACCAAAGAGGTCAATGCAGACGCATTTCGAAGTTGGTATGGTTTAATGACAGACGTGGTAGCAGGTCAGCAGAGGGTGCCCACGAACCTGCTGGGCAAGTACAGCAAGCAAGTTTGGTTCGGAATCAGCCAGAGGCATACCTTCCTCCGACCTACTTGTGTGCCAGAGGATACATTTCACATGCTACAGCTGAAGTTCCAGCTCAAAGACACAGCATTCAACAATGAATTTTGTTCGTGGCCGGGGGTCGCGATGGAAATCTGAAATGGGCTACCCACATACAATTTTGATCAGATGCTATGGCAGCAATGGCCTGTCGAGACGGAAGTAGAGGCAGCACAACAGGACTCCACCATGCAGCTCGTCCCCCTCATTTGCCACCTAAACACTCAGGGACGTATTTTTAATGAAGTGGCCAGGGTTGTCTCAAGCGGTGTCATTCCTTTTCCTGTTTTCTCTGAGTTCCAGCTTTCTCAATCCACATCACATCTCCACACAACTTCCATCACCTCCCCCATCCCTAACATTTTATTTACTTCACCAAGTCTGATGACTACCCTGAAGGGGGAAAAGAGCAAGTCCACAGACCCCTAAGAAGCTCCTCGGGCCAAGCGGGCCTGAACCATAGAGTCGAGTCCAGTAGTGGACCTCACTAAGGAGGATCCACCTTGGCCACTAAGTCCAGGGGCGCCTATACAGGAAGAACCAGTCATTGACCCCTCAGACTTCATCAATATTCGGCTTCCACCACCACGTACTGTTCCACCTCTGTCCTACCACTCTGTTCCACCTCCACGTACCATCCCACCCACCACTTCATCCAAACCATCCAATTCATCCGCCACCATGTCAGACCCAATCATCCGAGACCTACTTAATGGGGACCACAGGGCTGAGTTTGACTCAAGTAATACAGCAGTGGTACCACCGGTCAACCCCACTGGGGAACCCCAAGTTTATTTTTCTGATATCATTACACAGATGGCATAGATTGTTGTAGACATGACTTAGGCACAGCCTGAGCCTACTATATTTCCACAGACCATCCACACAAATCAGCAGGAGCGGCCGGACCTGAATATGGCTGACTCAGCACCTCATCAAACCCCGCCACCGTCCCCTCAAGAGCACTCCACCAGATCAATCACCAGTGGGAAACCCCTACAGGAATGACGGCCGGATCAAAGCACTTCAGTAGTCGCCAACTTAGAGAGATGGGGTACGGCTCAGCTGTACCACTTTATTCAGAGGGTGGCCCATTAGGTGGAAAGGCTTCATTTTGAACTGAAGCAGAGGTGTGAAGAGCAACAACAGCAGATCACTGTGCTTACTGAACAGCGAGAACAACTCACAGCCGCACACGGGAAACTACAGGGTCAGATAAACGAAGTGGCCAAGGTGTTTACAGGGCTATGGCCAGCCGTAGAGGATCACTACACTCGGATGCCTACAGATGTACCAGCGATAGATATTGTAGAGTGGGCCCTCCACCTCAGGATCACATTCACTGACCTCCAAAATGAAAATTCAGAGCTCCAATCAGCGTTAGCAGCATGGCCAGCACTGCCTAATCCAGAGGCAGTTTATACAGCACAAATTGCAGAGAAACAGGTCCAGGTCACCCAGATGCAGGAAACTCTCAACTCTGCAGTGCACGATGCTTATGACCTCCTGAAAGGTCTCCAGGAGTGCTCGACGGCCCTTACGATCAAGACGTAGCCCATTTCATCACAACTACAACAAATTGCGAAGGAAATTCAAGAAGCCACGGACCCCTCACAGTTGAACCAGCTATACGCTCAGGTGGATGCTCTAGAGGTCTAGATCTAGCAGATAGAGGCTAGCTCGGCAATGGCCAAACATGCAATTCGAGAGCTCCGCCAGCCCCTCCAACTTAGCGCTAAGACAATGCAGCAGCTAGCCGCCGAGGCCGAAACCCAAATCGACATGGTGTTCGAGACTGTACTGGCGTACGTCGGGGAGGCAGCTGTCACCAAGATTGCCGCAGAGACAAATGCATTGTTACAGGGGTGGCAGCAAGCTGTGATGACCTTCAATGAGCTTAAGTCTTCCGTGTTTAGCAAGGTCCCGGAGTTGGGGCCCTTGTTTGGGCAGCAGACCGAAGACGCACATCAAGAACAGGGCACGGGGTCCGGTGGGGTGATGGAAATAGAGACAATGATTTTTGTTTGACTCAGGACGAGTCAAGAAACTATGGTCGGGGCCTGTTGGGGCCCTTGTTTTTAATTTTGAAGAAAGAATATATTTTTGGGTTGTGGAACGACACATGGCAGCTGCAAACAAGACGTAACTACGGTGAGTAGCAGAGCTACCGAGGTTGTGGGGGAATAGGAGATAGCTGAAGAAAGTGGATGCATAAATGCAGACGAAGAGAAGATACAATAGAAGATAGAGAGCAGAGCTCATATACAACAAGAGAGAAGCTGAAAGCAGCCAAATAATAATGCAAGAGGAACTAGCAGTTGTGATGGCGGGTGAATAAATAGCCATCACCCAGCTGAAATAAGACACACAGATGTAAAGAGATTGAAGAAGATCGAGTGAATGCTGCAGGAGAGATCTACCCCGAGTAGGATATCTTCATAGTTCCCAGGCTTCTACTATTTATCTTTCTATCTTATGAGATGTTTGTAACAGAATCATAAGCTCTTCCTGTGGAAGCGATGTAATTGTGGAATTGGCTGAAAGTTATCAATACACTTGCAAGTTGTTGTCTTATTATATGAGTTACATGCATGCATGATGTCTGTGATATCTTAAAATTTTACTTGCTTAATATTTGTTCAGTATTCTGAATGTTCTTGCATATATGATGATATTTATGCAATCAATTCTATATTAATCATGAGTTGCGGATCCTTCCACCACTATCGATCTGTTCCCCTTCCGCATGTGGCCGCGGCATGCCTCGAGTGAGACTCTCTGCTCTCCGGAGTAGGGTGAAAATGCCGGTGTGGTTCTAGACTACAGTGGATTCCCTTGTTGGCCCCAATCTCTGAACCTGGGTCTTGCCTGCGAGACCTGTTTCTTCGCCAACACATGATCCACTTTCCAGTTGTCATATAACAACTTGTTTCTATTGGTTTTTTCTTCCATGTATTGTTGATTTCATGGGAAGCTTTGTTTGGAGAGTGGGATATGATTTAAATATGCCCATTGGGGGTATTATTCTCCCTACTTTGCATGATGAATGTTTCAAGAGGAGTAATGGGCAGCCCATGATTGCCAAATTACATCTCCCTTCTTCATGTGAGAGGAGCCATTTGGAGAACTTAAGTTTTTGGAGGAGGAACTTCATGGTTTATTTGTTTGAAGGGGTACCATGGGCCACTCTTGGAAGGCATGATATTTCAGCCCAAGATTAGCAACAACCCCATACTCATCATAAATGGAGAGAGAAACCACTTTATTGGGACGATCCAATCTCTCCATGCAACCCCAACACATTGCATGAACCGGGGGTTGAGGATCTTTTTGAGCTAACTAGATTGGCTCATTTCATTTGGATGATAGCATGGGTGTGGGAGTCACTCATTGGGGATAATATTTCCCATGTTCATCATCACTCCTACCTTAAGTAGGCCATTGGATAGAAAGGAGGTTTCCAGTTACATCTTCCACCTTTCTATGATGTGAGCCATATGGTTTTGCATGCTTGGGAGGGAACATTGGAGGACAGATTTGTAGCAGATCATGTTGAGCAGTGGTGGAGAGTTTTTGATGAGGAGGCCACAAGAAGAGGAGGGGAATATTTTTCTCTCCTTATACAGTTTCTTGAGGACAAGCAACATTTTGGAGGGGGGGGACTATAATATTCCAAATTTTTAGCCTTCAAGCTAAATGGAATATTAGAGTTGTTTCATCACTAGGTAGGTGAATAAATGGGTAGGGAGGCCCATTAAACTCTTTAGAAGGATCAACACCACTCCTAATGTGAAAGGAGTAAGAATAAGCAGCTTATTTGAGCACCCTTGGGTGTGAACAGAGATGGGATCATGTTGATTCAGTCAACTTTGACCAAGTCAACGAAGTTGTCTAGATACATTGAACCACCTTGATGGACAACGCAGTTTTGGTGGAGGACAACTTGCATGAGCTTGGTGGCACATGTGGATGGGAACCAATGTGGAGAGGTTCACTTGCTATATATAAAGAGGATGGAGGCCTTTTTTATTCATGCTTTTGTATTTCGATCTTTTGATCTTGTCTGTTTATACTTCGCTTCCTCTTGCTGTTTAGTAGGGTAGCACCGGGTGTTCCCGAGCGGGAATCCCACCTCTTTCCTTGAGAGGCCTATTGGGAGAGCTTTTCTTATATTGCTCCACATCTAGGCTTAAGGACAAGCATCATTCTTCAGTCCCAACGTTATTTCTATAGCAGGATATTGCTGAGTTGCAAGGTGTTGTAGTGGAGAGTTCTTACACCACTTCCGGGTCTGTTTCTCAGTAGAGGGTGCCTTCCTTCTCTTGAGAAATCAGCTAGGAAGATTTCTGAGCACATTTCATATCTTTGCAGTAGGCCAAATTGTTTCTCATCTCCTACAATGTAGTCCCTTTCAGGAATTGCATCATTTTTCACAGAGTTGTTGTAGCAGGGTTAAGACCCTTATTTCTGAGCTAGTTTCCTAGGGAAAGGGCCAACCCTTCTCCCAGAAAGCTAGAGGAAGGGATCCTCATCCCTATTTTGTATTATTCAGCTATTTTTCTGTAATTTTGCAGTAAGACTTCATTTTCTGAGCTGAATATTCAGATCTACTCTTGTTGCACTTGTACGTTCATGAAACCCTTGCCAGGTTGGCTTTATAATACAATAAGGAGGTCAGATCTTCATTTTCTTGGAATATTATTCCATATAACTCCAGATCCATGCTATTTTATCATTATACTATAGAAACACTCATAAAATAACGTTGTACATGCTTCAGTATTTTCTGCATAACTCAAGTCATGGGATTTGGCTATTTTTGAGTTGATAGGAAGCTAAGAGGTCCATTTAACATATCAAAAGGGATTTATTTTTTATCCCCTTTTTTATGTGAGAGCCTAAAATCATATGCTAAGGGAACCAAGCATTATTTCACCCAGAAAAAAATGTTGATCTTCAGAAATAATGTTTTCAGGGTCTAATTTCTACATTTTCCCCACTTGGGAATGTGTAGACATTATTCTTTGCTGTTGTTTCACTCATTTGATGGTTATGTGTTTTCAAACACATCATATGAGTCTATTTTCTGGATCTCCAAATTCCTTATTTTGGGATATTACAGTCCCCTTGTTTGCAGACATAGATAATCAAAGAAACACATATCCATCCACAAAATGCAAAGCACATTGAGGATAAAAATGCCTAGAGAGGGAAGTTTTGACAGTGGTGAGGCAGGTCAAAGGCCTAGAGAATAAAATAGGAAGGGTGGCAAATAAAATAGGTTTGAGCCTATAAACATTAAAAAATTGACATCCTCTCCCACCATAGTTTCATATATCCAAGAAGTAGGATGCTATGAGTTTTGTGAGAAAGTGCAGGGAGTTCAAAGTCATGCTCAATTGACCAAAAAAAATTTCCTTAACCTCCATGAACACCATGTACATCTAGATGGAGTGAATTTTGATCTAACCACCAATGCAATCTCTATGGCCACTGGAATACCTTGCATGGGGGAGAAATGGTTCAAACAGGTGTATCTGGACCTAAGCCATTATTATCCCTTCTTAAAACCAAGTTGCAAAGCTGAGTGCAAAACCATTTTCCCCTTTTCTTATTTGTTGGACAGATATGCTCCTTTGATGAAGATCATTATGAAATACTTCACCTATGAGGGTAGGTTTTCTATAGTCTACTCCTACCACATAAGACTACTCATGCATTTTAATAAAGAGAAACTGCTCCATTTTCCCTACTACCTTTGTAAAAGTATTGAGAAAATGTCATCCATTGTGCAAAAAAGGCCTCCCTCCCAACAAATGTCAAGTTTTTTCCACCATTCCCTCATAAAAATGATTGTCTTACAACAATTTGAGCAACAAGGCATCCCATGGGAAGTTTTCATTGCGCATGGTGTTTTCACAAACCCACATCCTCTTCCTCTACAAATTTTACCATCATCATCTCAACTTCCTCCTCCCACACCTCCATCACCCTCCACTAACCATGATTCATCCTCTTCACATGAATCCTCTCCCTAAACAAAACTCCCTCTCTCACCTTCCCCTAAATACTCAGAACATGAAGAAAGCAGTGACAAGGAGGAAAATGAAAGTCAAGGAGAAGAAAAAAGTGATGAAGAGGAGGAAAATAAAAGTGAAGAAAGTGAAAATGATGAATAAGATCCAAGGATAGTGAAGAGGAGGCAGATGAAAGCAGTAAAGAAGATAGTGACAAAAGAAGTGGGCTAAATGATGTAGAAGGTGACAAAGAAAATAGTGATGGCAAAGAGCAAGAAGACAGTGACCAAGATGAACGTGGAAATGGTGAATAAAGTGATCAGGAAGAAGACGAAGAAGAAAGTGTTAATGAATATGGAAGTAGTGACAAAGGCAATGAAACAAAAAAAGAGCAAGAACGTAAAAACAATGAGCTAAATGAGGATGAGGAAACCAATGACAGCCCAAGTACAAAGGCAAATTTAGAAGAGAGAAAGGCAGACTTTGATGATCAATGTAATGAAGGTAAAGAAGAAAATATTGAGCAAAATGACAATGGTTAAAGTAGCAATAATGAAGGTGAAGATAGAAGTTAAGAAAGTGAAAATCAAAGTAAAGGAGAGACTAATGAAAGTGCCACTAACATTGACCCCAGAAAAAATACTAGCAGTCAAGAAGAGGCAGAGTTTGAAAGTGAATACAGTGGGAAAGTCAGTGTGGGTATAGACACATGTAATGAAGTAGAAAATGACAGCCATGGTGAAGAGGAAGATCATGAAAAATAAAGAGAGTTTGAACTCATTCACATAGACAGTGATGATGAGAATGAAACAAGAATTTCAAACTCCCTCCTCCAAGATAGGAATGCACAAATCAAGGACTTGGAGGCTGAATTAGAAAGAGAAAAGGATGTCATTCACTTTTATCTGATGCAAGACAAGCAAATGAGTGCCCAACAAGCCATCGATGAAACAAGAACACTCAGGTATCGGAAAGAGGCTCAAATGGCACATGTGAAGTTGGCATAATTCATGGGCACTTATGAGGAGAGTAGTGATGAGGAGGGTCAAAATAGGAGACCTAGAACCATGGGTCTTAGGAAAGCATTGGCAAAGCAGAGAGAAGAAGAATCAGCCCAAGCGAAAAAAAACTTTCTCTCCGAGAACTCCTTGCACTAGAAATTGAACATGATAGGGAATCATTGCTTGAGAGGGCTAACACACACCTTGAGGCCAAGCTAGAGAAGGCCAATAGAGACTTGGATCTACAAAAAAGGATGGCTAAGCATTATGCTCAAAGAGAACAATTTGCAAGGTAAGAACTCAAAAGGGCCAAAATTGAGATCCAAGCACTAAAGGAGGAAAAGGACCAAGATAGCCTTGGTATTTTGGATCATGATTCTCTACAGGTCTCTTAGGACCCATGAGGTACCTATCTACCAAATTTGGGAGAAATTGAACAAGCTTTTGTTTTTTGCACAATTTTGAGGCTAGGAGCGTTGCACACCCCGTGCTACGCTATTTTTAAGGGCATATTTAGGAGAAAATCCTTGCATTTTTGGATTCATCATCATGAGAGGATCATGCTCACCAATTTTCAGCTCAATTGGAGTTGTTTTGGTCCCCCAAAAGGGTCAAAAACACTCATTTTTTCACCATTCTGCCCACTTTTCAGAGCATGTGCTACGCTTCTACTAGTCTTGGAATTTTCACTTTTTGGATAGGTTGCAGAGTCCAAATTAGAGAACCAAAGGCAGATCGGGAAAGTAGGCTTCAAGGGCTTTCTAACGAGCCATCACGGAGTCTTTTCCAACACCGGGAAGGTGTTCAAAACACTAATGCAAGGAGACTTATTTTTTCTGTTCCTTTGCTACGCTCTTGGCATACAGATTCAAATTTGATACACAGTGCTACGCTCCTATGGTTGACAAGTCAGAATGTGCATGTAGCAAGTTTTTGTAGGCTTGTCAGAGCCTAAAGGTAAATTTTATTACTAAAAATGACTGGAAAGATATTTATTTTAGATATTTTTGTGCCTTGGGCCTTGCAAGGCCTCTAGGACAATATAGATACTTCTGATTAGCCAATAGACTAGATGCTCTATCAGGCTTTCCTCCTCCTTGATTGTTATATAAGGCGTGAGGATTCATTGTAACATTGGGCTTTTGATGTGTTTAAGAGCAATACATGGTTTTTGGAAGTTGAAGAACAATCTAGTGTTATGGAGCTTGTGGATGATTTTCCTAGGTTGATAATGATGAAGGCTTGCTTACAAGATTCTTGAGTTTAGTTAATGGTGAAGTGTCTCTTATTTTGTTCATGTTTTTCTTGTTTTTCATATGTCCATCTTTCTATATTGCAATAGCTCATAAGAGTCTAGGATGAGAAATGTTGTTTGAGACACCTCAGTCCTCCTGTTTCCTATTGTCTTTGTCGGTCATTAGTAATTTTTTGCCTTCATAGATGACTAAATTATTTCCTAGATTTCTAGAAACAAAGTTCATAAACACTGTGAGTTCTATAAATATCACTGTATTCATCATCGTTAGAGATAATGTTTCACTATTTTATCATTTTATCATGTCAAGGTCTGCTTACCAATCCCAGAAAACCCATTAGGGGATTATGTCACTCATTTTGTCCATATTTTGTCACCTTTGGCCCAGATCCTTTGTTTTGTTTTTCCTAAACCCCCCTACTGCTACCTAAAGCCACCAGTTAAGCAACTCTGTTGTGTCTCCCAAAAATACCCCAAGCATTGATGGTCTCAAAATTGTCTCTGTAGGCTCTTTAGATAAATCAAGTACATTGGATTTTGGATCTTCAATATATAATTTTATCATAAACTTTGTTTTACACTTGACAACCCCAAAATCTAAGTTTTTAATCCAAATCCAAGTCCAAGGAACCTTCCACTAGGTCACCTAGGGTTTCACAAGTCATGGGGTGGATTTGTTATCTTAAAATATTTTTTTATATCTCTATAAGGAGACTTCTTTCCAAAGAAGAAAAGGGACGAGTAACCTTCTCCATAAACTAATCAAAGGGCCATTCAAGAAAGTACCCCTTGGCCTAGATCACAAATTCTACAAGGGACAACTGCCCTTGCTCACATTTTTGCAAAAGGATCAAGATGGCCATCAACTTAGCAAGAGGTAAGGTACTAGGATAGGTGAAAATCATCACAAGAAGACCATCAACAGCAAAGAAGAAAGCATCAAGGCCTATGTTTGAAGAAAATCAGGGTTTGTGACTGCTTTGGCCAAACAAGGAATCAATACTAGGGATACAAGGACAAAAGGTCACCTCCACTCCAGCAAGTGCACATTGAAGATTCTTTAGAAATGATAAATGAGTTTTGAAAGGTTTTAGAGAACTTAGAAGACAACACTATTTACTTTTTTCTAACAGGCCTAAAACCTAGGAGTTTGGGAAGAATGCCAAATAGATCAAATGATGATGATAAAGCCTCCTTCATAATAGCAGATGGCATTCAAAGAGTTTCAAGATTCCCTCTAAAGGTTTGACAAAGAAGCATTGAGTCCACCTCACCAAAAGGACAAAAAGACAAAGAGTATCAGTACAAAGGCCTCTTAAAAAGCATCAAAAGGAAGGCAAGCATGAGGTAAAATTGCCCAAGGAGGTAATTATGATAAGCATAATTACCCAAGACAACTTTAGAAATGATAAATGAGTTTTGAAAGGTTTTAGAGAACTTAGAAGACAACACTATTTACTTTTTTCTAACAGCCCTAAAACCTAGGAGTTTGGGAAGAATGCCAAACAGGTCAAATGATGATGATAAGCCTCCTTCATAATAGCAGATGGCATTCAAAGAGTTTCAAGCTTCCCTCTAAAGGTTTGACAAAGAAGCATTGAGTCCACCTCACCAAAAGGACAAAAAGGCAAAGAGTATCAGTACAATGGCCTCTTAAAAAGCATCAAAAGGAAGGCAAGCATGAGGTAAAATAGCCCAAGGAGGTAATTATGATAAGCATAGGTTCACTGTAAAAAAAAAAAAGAGATGTCAAACTCCAAAAGGGATAGTGACAAAGGAAAAAGTTTGTAGGCACCTACAAAAAAATAAGTTGCCAAGGGGAAGGCATAAAATGGTTTAAATTGCTCACCTCTCCCACCAGAGATATATCATTGCCAAAATGGTCTGATGAACAAATATGTAATTGGTCTAAAGAAAAGCAGTAAAGCCTCCAACAAGGGTCCCTTATCAAAAGTATATTCTCCAAGAGATAGTTAGTCATGAATGACACTTCTGCAGGATTGTCAATATGGTTACCTACAGGAAAATTGATAAGGTCAAACAAACCTAATATGTTTCTCACAATGACGGCACATATGAAGACTGAAAGTTGTTTATGCCAACTGCTAGGGTATTCACACCAAAAGGTTTTTTTCAAAGAGAACACATGACATAATATCAGTTGAAAGAAGGTCAAAATTCTTCTTTTCAGTCTATCCACCAAGCAATGAAAGGCATAAAATATGCAAGTTTGAAGACTCCAAGGAAAATGTGCCAAAAATGATCACAGGCTTACTGTTTACAAGTATTGAAGTTCATGAAAAGGATAAAGTGAAGGAAACCTTCAAAAAAGGGCACTAATGTCATTGTCTACCCATTTTCATCAAAAATTTGTCAAAATAACCTTTTTGCTTTCGAGAAAGGGTTCATGTTTCCAAGTATGGGTAAGAGGCACAGTTTGAGCTTGTTAAAGAGTTTTTCAATCTGAGGGGAAACATAAAAATGCTCCAGCCAAAGCAAAAAACCATTTTTTCTTATGGTTCTGCCACCTACAGGACAAAAAGACCAAAAAGACGGTGAAAAAGTGAGAAGGGAAACAAACATTAGAAAGTGGGTTTTAACTATGAGATTATTTTTCAAAGAGGGTATAAAAGCCTTCCTTCCCTCTTCTCAAACTCATTTTTTTCTTTTAAAGAGAGAAAAAGAACCATTAGAGCATTCATGGGGTTTTTTCTGCAAGTCTGGGTGAAATTTTCAGGTGCCACACACCGATGGAGGCACTACGCATAGAGTCGTTGGCACTACGCACAGAGGAGGTAGATGCAGTGTTAAAACACACTGTGCTACACACAAAGGAGGAGGCACTATGCACCGGCAGTGGCACTGCACACACACCCAGTCCAGCACCCGAATTCTTTTCGTTCAAAGGCGCTGCACATGAAGAAGGCCTGACAGGCCCATTAACCCTCTTGACTCACCCGCAAACCCTCCAGCGCTACGCACATGCCTGCCAACTACCCGATCCGACTCGACGCTACACACAGGGAAGGCCTGACAGGAACGTTATGTTGGGTGGCACTATGCACAAAGGGGTTTTGTCCAAATTTGTCCAAAAGCATCCAAAATAAATAAATAAAAAATTGCCTCGAGGCCCCTGCACAAAGTTTGAAAAGGTTGGTGGTGCCTCTTGTTTTCCCTCCAAGTGATATTTTTCATAATCAAAGAGAGCATTAAAAACATAAATTGGCTAAACCCTAATCTTCATGCCAACCATCATTTAACCCTTTAGGGAAAAGAGTTACCAATTGGAGAGTTGTCATTAACCTAAAATATACTGAATTACAAGCTAAACCTCCTCCTAAACTCTGAAATCATTCCTATACTTACTTCATTTTTCCCCCATTTGCTAAAATCTGCACTCATCATCACTCATTTTGTCCTCCCTAGACCTAAAGCTCTCATCAAGAAAAAAACCATTTTTTTCAAGGATATAATCCGCCACCATGTCCGGAGAAGATATTAGTACCAGTAGTGATGAAGGCCAAAGGCCTATTAAGTGAAAACAAAAGGGAGGAATGGCTAACAGGTTTGAGCTTTTAGATACCATTCAAATGACCTCTTCTCCCATGATCCTTGCATGCTTTCAAGATGTTGGATGCTATTAATTCTGTGAGAAGGTTAAACAGGTCCAAAACCACTCAAAGTTGACTAGGTTGTTTATTCTAAGCTTACAAAACCATCAGGTCAACCTAACAGGAGTAAAATTTGAATTATCTTCTAAATCCATTTCTAAAGCCATAGGAATACCAGATATTGGTGAGATATGGTTCAAGAAAAATAAATTGGACTTAAGCTACTATGAACCCTTCCTTAAACCTAGTTATCAACAAGGCTACAAGGTTGTTTTCCCCTTCTCCCACTTGCTAGAGAGATATGCCCTACTAATGAGGCAGATCATCAAGTACTTCACTTGTGAGGGGAGATACTCTAGGATTTATTCATATCACATAAGGCTACTAATGCACTTCACCAAGGTTAAATTTCTAAACCTACCATACTGTCTATACCAGAGCATTGACAAAATGGCTTTAGTGGTCAAGAAAAGAAGTTATGCTCACCAAATGCAAAGCCTTTTTGACCACTCCTTGGTTAAGATGATTGTTTTGAACTAGCTAGAACAACAGGGAATTCCTTGGGATGTTTTCATATCACATGATATATTTGCAAATCCCCAAGCCTTCAATTAGCAAAATCAACCTTCCACTTCACACTCACTTACCTCCACTCCTCCATCTCCTCCACCTATGCCTTCTCCACAAAGAAACTTACCTCTTTCTTCTTCCCCTAATGCATCAAGTGAAGATAATGACAGTGGTAATGATGAACAAGGAGGTGGAAGTAATAATGAGGAAAAAACAGATGACAGTGGAGATGAAGAAGACAGTAGGTCAAAGACAAAGCTTAATGATGGACAAGGGGGTGGCAATAGCAATGAAGAACAAGCAGATGACAGTGGATATGAAGAAAATAGTGAGGCAAATACAGAGTTAAATCAGGAACAAGGAGGTGACAACAACACTGAGGAACAAGAAGATGATGATGGGAATAATGAAGACAGTGGGCCACGCACAGAGTTTAATAAAGAAGAGCGGGAGGATGATGATGACAAGGAAGAAATAGATGAACATTCCAGTATAAAGGTAAAAATAGTGAGCACTTGGAGCAAGACAGTGATGGTGATGATACAAATGAATCACTCCCAAGTACATAAAAAGGGTATTTCTGATGAGCAAGATTAAGACACGGAGGATAATGAAGAAAATAATGAGGATGAAAGTCAGCAAGAAAGTGAACATGAAAGCCAAGAGAAAAATGTGCATAAGCATGACAGTGACCACAGTCATAGTGAAAACAGTGACAATATGGCTGAAGATATTAAACATGAAGAAACATAGGGATATGACGAGGAAATAGAAGAAAAAGAAAAAATAAATAAATAATTTGAAATATAGTTTGAAGAGGCAGGCAGTGACTATGGAAATGACACTGATAAGATAGTCAGTGATGAGCAAGAGAGAAAAAATGATAGTCATGACAGTCATGACAGCTGTCATGACTGTCATGACACAAATCAACCTCCTAATGATAATGAGAGTGAAGATAGCCCAGAAGATGATGAAGAAAAATACCTTCATGAGGAACAAGTTCAAACTGAGGCAAGTGAAGAAGGTAATGATAAATTTGAAGGCCAATATGGTAGTATGGAAGACAGTGAAGACAATGATGATGAGGATGTTAAAGACCAAGAAAGTAGTGACCCAATGAGGCATGAGGTGACTCATGGAAGCCATGGAAAAAATTAAAAAGCTGGTGAAAAAAATAAGAAGGGTCAAAGCAATGATGAAAATGCATTCAAAACTACCATTGTCACTCCTCTCACATGAGCATATCACAGAGGGAAGAGAGACGTGTTTGCTGCCTCAAAAAGGAAAAGGGCCATCTCTTCTCAAGCTGTCAAGCCATTGGACAAGGGCAAGGAAAATATGGAAAGAAGTGAGAAGTAGGTAAAGGTGAGGAGAAGTAAGAGAATCAAGAAAACTTCTTAAGAACCTCAATTCATTGATCTAGACAGTGACAATGAGGACAAAGAGATGGCCACCATATTGCTACTCTTAACCAAAGATGCACAACTTAGGGAGTGGGAAAGAGATTTTGAGATGGCACAAGGTATCATTTAGTATTACAAAGATGAGCACAAGCATTTCAAGAAGGTAAAAAGGGACCTTTCTCTCCATAAGAAAATGACCAAGCACTATGCAAAGAAAAACATGCTTCCTTGTGCCAAACTGAAGGAGGCCCTCATAGAGCTAAAAAACCTAAAAAGGGAAAAAGAGCATGATAGCCTTGGATTTTTGGCTTGTTGGCTCCTTGTGATTTGCATTATTGGAAAGAAAAAACACTGTAGGGGCAACATCAAAACCACTTTGGAATCCTAGGACCTAGCCTTCCTGGATTCAGAGAGGGATCTCTCTATAAAAGTGTTTTTTGAAAGATATATCTTTGTGCTATTTTTAAGATTTTAGGCTAGTTATCAAGCTCTAAGAACTTTGTTTGGTTTTGGTTGATTGAAAATATACTTGAAGGATTAACTATTAGAGAAGATTGAGAGAATGTTTCAGCTGGATGGATATATTATGAGACAACATTAATCCATTGGGCTATCAAGTCATAAAAGGATTTAATTGTTCAACAACTATTCAAGGGTTTTCATAGGGAAAGTTATCTAGATTAAATGGATCTTTTAGATTAACTTGTGATATGAAACATTATGGTGTTTTGAAGGCAATAAAGCTATAGTCAATCAATAATCTTCTAGCTCGACATAAACAAGAAAAGCCTTTCAAAGTAACTGTTTGAAGTAAGCCAAAGGACTAGGAAAACCACAGACTTCTTTGGACAAACTTTTATTAAAGAAAACTTTTAAAACAACAATACAACAATCCTAAGACTACTTTATGATAAAGAAAACATACAATATAATGATAAGAGCAGTCCAATATCAAACAGAAATAATCTAATCTACTTTTGACAAACTCTTTAGGTATCTTTCAAAGCAACCTTTAAAGACTAGCCAGAGGACAAGGCATACCATAGACTTCCCCGGTTTAAACTCTACTTGCATATTTTTGAAAAGATCCTTTAAGAAAAATATCTCAAGTTCTACTCAGAAGGATATGGGCTTACCAACACTTCCCTATTTATACTCTATCGAATCATTCTTCAAGAAACAAGCTAGATAGAACTGAAGGGAAACTAAGAATCCTTCAATAAAACCTTGTAGAAGAAAACATAAAGATAAAGATTGCAGACAAAAATAGGGTACCTTTGACAGTAAATCATAATCTAAATTTTATGTTCTTTATCATAGAAACTGGACAGAGTGAAAACATAAGAAGAAACAAACAAAATGAGGAAAAACATCACCATTAACATAGACCAAGATCCTATGAATCAACTTGTTTTATTGATGTTCAAACCAGTTACATACTTCAAAACAATGAGTCTTTACAGCTCAAAGCTTCTCTATCTAGCTTAGCACTCCTCAAATAACTCAGCAACACTCTAAACAACTAACAGTAACAACCTTATACAACCAACCAAGAACCCTTTCTAATGAAGTCCTCATGCTATATTTATAAGAAAACGATGGGGTGAAATGAAAGCTAGGGTTAATATATTTCATTTATGACCGAGTTAATGATTTTTTACCTTTGATACCATGCAAGGCCCAACGCAAAAAAATATGAAATGAGTTACTCTTTATAATGAATTTTGTTTAATTTCTGAGCTACTTAGTTGCAATATTTGAATTTTAGGCTTTTTTGATAACTTTGTAATAACTATTGAGCTGCTTCTTTCAAAAATATCTTTGATTGTAATAACTTCTGTATGTTTTTGAGGGAAAATGATGGTTGTAGGTGGCCTTTAACCCTTTGATGAAGCAACTACTTCATTGATTTTGGAATTCGAAGCTATTTTTAGGATGATCTATCTTGCTTATTGCTTTAAAATTTGTTTTTAGGATTGATTTTGCTTTTAGTATTTATAATCATCTTTGCTGCTTGCTTCACTTTTTTTATTGTTTTAACTTTTAATCTTTCATCATTTAACTTTTTTCTTATCCTTAAGTTGTAATCAGACTTTAATCTTTTGATTATGCTTCTAACCTTTTGTCTTCAATCTTCATTGTTCTTGTTTTTTTTTCTCTGTGAAACTAGCTTCTTTGATGTGCTGGAGGGTTTCATTAATCAATCAACAGTCATGAAACGTTGATTCAAACACTGAAGTCAAACCCTGTGAATCTCTTTTTTCTTTATCTTGCCTCGAGGATCGTCACGTTGAGAGAGAAAACCTCTTAGATTGGCTGTGGGATGGTCTGCGAACTTAGGCCGCCATTAAGCCTACAACCATAAACAAAAATCATTAAATAAAACCTGTGTTCTTGGATTAACTGCGTTTCAGAGGCTTGGGAGAAGGCGATGGAGTGATTGTAGAGAAGGAAAATGCGCAGAAGGGGCTCCATGAATTAAACCAAGAAGAACAGTGGACTAGTTTAAATATTGGCATGCAATGGAGGTAGGCGGTTTTGTGGAAAAACAGTGGTTTTCACGCGGCTCATAGGTGGTAAGTAGTTTTGAGTGGATCAGACGTGATTCCACTCAAAGGATGACGCATGGTAGGCTGAAAACCGTTTTTATCGTGCGGAAATGGCTTGTTAAGCTCTGTTGGAAAAATGAGTGTGATATGCGCTGTGAACTGTTGGATCTATGGGAGCCAGATCAACGGTGCAGGTTGATCTTGACCAAAGGAGTTGATCGACAGAGGTAAAGGTGGGAGACAGGTGGCGAAAGGGGATTGGATTGCGGTGGAGGAATGGATGGTGGGCCAATGGGTGACGTAAAATCCTTTGTCGGGTAGCGGAAATGTTATGAATGGGGTTGACGAGTAGGGATGTGATGATGACCATCGGATTATGAATATCCACGGTGGAGATTTCTTCGAAGAAATAAATGAATGGGGGTTGATTGGGAGAACCGATGTCAGGAGGGAGTGCGACCGCCATCGGATCTGTATGATCAGCTGTGTGGATTTCTTTTGGAGGAAAGCAAATGGAGTGGGGTGAACGATAGGTGAAGGGGCTAACGGAAGGTGGAGGAATGGTCCCATGGGTCGTATGAGCAGAAGGGGCTTAAGGCCTTATTTCTCAAAAGGGCGGCTTTAGGCCTAAACAAGGTGTTTTTAAGCCTTTTTGAGGATTCTGATAGGGTGAAAGAGGGTATTTTAAACGAAATAAGGAGGCTTTATATGGTTTAGACAGGTTTTTCAAGGGAAATGAAGAATTAGTGAAGGGGTAAATGGGCTTTTTTTAGAGGGAAAAGGAAGGATAGAAATGGAGAGAGAAAATTAGTAAGATGAGGGGAAGAGTCATGAAGTGGTAAATGGTGAAAAAGGGCCTGAAATTAGTTTCTTTTTGGATCAGCAGGTTAACTTGGAATGGATTTGAATGAAGATCTTAGTGTATGGATAGCTTAAAGATAATGAACTCAGTGAGATTTCAAAAACTCACAAGATTTTCATAAAAGCTTGTTTTTTAGAAATCTAAGGAACTATTTAGCCATCATTGGATATAACAAATTTCATAGATGGCTAACAGTGGCTCCACTTGGGGAAGGCAACTCCTTGGAGGTGTTAAGAACCTCAGAGAATAAATCTCTGGAAAGTAGACCAGTGCCATGTGTTTGCACCTTGACAATCCTTCTTTTGAACTTGATATTTTGCTGCTCTGTGGAGATGATCTGCAGTATCATAGGAAGATTGATTTCTTACCCAGGCTTCCACCTACACAACCTATTTTCCTAACATTTTTTTTCTCTAGGGGAATTTAGACTTGAAAACCCTTTGTAACATCAATTTTTTCTTTTGTTTCAATAAGAAACTATCTACTTCTATCCTTATATCATCCATGAGTTCAGATTAAACTAATGAACTCATCATTTCTCTACCTATTCTAGCTATCTGTCAAGATTAAACTGTTTGACAAATTTTCATTCTCTAGTCTAAAACAAGAAATTGAAACATAATCAAATTAGGATTAGACAGTCTGATCTGTTATGGGGCTATTTCATTTTGTACAATCTACACATAGACTTTATTTGCAGAAATTTAAAACAAAACTATGAAGGCTTAAGATCTGAAATTGATAAGCATCCTTGTTTCTTTCTTTGGTTCAGATTTTGATATTTTTAGAACCATTTCTCTCTTCTCCTAATCTATTCTACTGATAAGCCAATTTTACATTGTTTGGCAGATCTTCATTCACTAACCTATAATTAATAAATTTAAACATATTCAATCATGATTAGGTTGTATGATTGAATAACATTTCTTCTTTTAAAGTAGTGGCATTTGGACTTGCACACTTTCAAATCCTTCTCTTTTTTTGGTATGGGGCTATACTTATTCTTTTATCTGCCCTCTTTTCCTCTTTTTTTTTTGTGTTTCCTTTTTCCAAGTCCTTTCTTTAAGCAATGTTGTTTACAATGGACAAATCTTTGAACTGAGTTTTTAACAAAAATAATGTTTGAGCACCCTCCCTTTGATAGGACCTCCAAAAAGTTATGTTCCATCCATCTCTTGAAGGAAAAATGCATTATTTCCTATAGCAGACTGAATGAGATAAGGGTCTTTCCATAAATTTTCAAACTTTCCATGTTTCCCTTATCTTCCCTCCTAGAATCCCATTTTAGTACCTTGTCACCAATGTTAAAATTATTTGCTTTTGTTCTTTTATCAAACAGCGTCTTGATGTTTTCTTGTAATTGTTGTGCTCTATTGTAGACTTCTTCTCTGGTTTTCTGCAACTGGACAGTCTGATTAATTCTTCTTGTCATATCATCTTCTTTAGACTGTATTTCTTGGATCAACTTCGTGATTGGCACTCCTAAATTGGTTGGAAATATTGCATCTTCTCCATAAACTAGCTGATAAGGGGACATTCCAATTGACTTTTTAGTGGTCAATCTATTTGCCCACAGTGCATGTACTAGCTTGATGTGCCATGATTTATTATTTTCTTCCAGCAACTTCTTGATGATGTTCACCAAACTCTTATTTGAGGATTCTACCAACCCATTACCTTGAGGGTAATAAGCTATGGAATGACCCAATGTAATCTGATGTTTGTGTCAAAAATCAACCACCTTTTTGGACCCAAAGGCAGCAGCATTATCAGTGATAATCTTCCTAGGACAGCCAAATCTAGACGAGATATGGTCTTCAAGGAGTTTAATGATGACTGAGTCTATGGAATTCATAGAAGGGATGGCTTCTATCCATTTGGTGAAGTAATATGTTGTTGTGAGGATCCATTTATGTTGGGAAGATGAAGCAAGATGGATTTCTCCAATGAAGTCTAGACCCCACTATTGAAAAGGGGCTTCAACGATGATAGGATGCAGAGGTAATGGTAGTAATTTTCTTTTGCCTTCAAAGATTTGACATTTGTGACAGGAAATTATCATTTTATTGACATCTTGAAAGAGGGTGGGCCAATAATAACCAGCTCTAAGGATTTTGTTGATAGAAGTTTTCCAATAGAGGCGGCCTCCACATTCTCCTTCATGAAACTCATGCTTGATCTTATTTGCATCATTCTCAGGCAAAAATTTAAGCAATAATCCACTAGCATTTTTCCAATATAAAAATTTATCTAAAGTGAAGTAATTAACATATTTTAACTTCAGAAACCTTTCCTTTGTTTTAGACAAACTAGGAGGAACATTAAGATTAAGAAGCACATACAAAATATCAACATACCAAGATGAATTCAGAAAATAATCTTCAATGAGTGGAGTTGCCAACTCCTCCTGTTCATCTAATACATTAAACATGTTTATATCAAGTGCTTTTAAGTTGGTTTTAGCCATAAGTTTTGCTAGTCCTTGAACTTTGAAAAGCTTAGTGGGCTTAATTTCTACATCATATTCTAATATTACAACAATCCACTTTCCTCTTTTGCCATCAGGATCTTGTGTCAAAATGTCTTTCACCACTAAATGAAGCACAAATGAAATGATGTGTGAGTGTAAAATATAAACTCTAAAATCTTTTAAGGCTTTGACTAAGGAAAAACTGTGTTTTTCCATTATGTTGTATTTTAGAGGTGCATCTCTTAATGCCTTGCTAAAAAACGCAATGGGCTGTTCTTGTTCCTTTATGTTTTTTTGTAATAGGACAACAACCACTATATGTTCTGATGCAAAGGAGAATATGAAGAAGTTTTTGGTAAAATCAGGACTAATAAGAACTGGTGATTGGGTAAGTGCTTGTTTTACCAGTTCAAAGGATTTCTTTGCTTCTAAGGTCCATTTAACTCTTGTTTCTCTTTTAAGCATGTTTGTAATATTTCTAGTGAGTTCAACTAGGTGGGGTATGAACCTTCTCAAGAAATTGATCTTCCCAATGAAAGATTGAAGTTCCTTGATATTTCTAGGATGATTGATTTGCAATATACCTTCAATCCTCTTTGGGTATATCTTTATCCCCTCTTCAGATATGATATGACCAAGAATTTTACCTTCTTGGAGACCAAATAATGTTTTCTTTGGGTTTAAGGATAAACCATATTTTCTGCATTTCTCAAAGACTTTTCTTAGGGGTATTAGGTGTTCTTCATCTGTTTTGGAATAGACTGTTATGTCATCTAAGTAAATCACAATGAAGTAACCTATTTCTTCTGAAAAGGAAATATCCACGACTCTCTAGAATGTGGCACCGGCATTCATTAAACCAAAAGTCATTTTCACATACATGAAAGTGACCCAAGGTGTGGTAAAATATGTTTTAATTTGATCATCAGGGTGTACCAATACTTGGTTGTATCCTGAGAATCCATCTAGTAAATAAATTCTTTTTGAACCTACTACCCTTTGTAAGATGTGATCAATTTTTGGCAAGGGATAGTTGTCCTTTAATGAGGCCTTGTTTAAGTTTCTGAAGTCTATACAAAGCCTTATTTCTCCTATTTTCTTCCTTACAGATACAAGATTGGATACCCATTCTGAGTATCTTACAGGGAGAATAATTCAAGCATCATACATTTATTTGATTTCTTTCTCAACCAGAGGTAATTGAATAGGGGTATCTTATGCTGAATTATTTCTATATCATATGATTTTAAATCTTCATAACTCCAAGCAAATACATCAGAAAATTTTGTAAACAACTCAAGATATTTCAATTTAATGTGAGTTGGCAGTGTTTTGGATCATTTGATTATTTTAGGCCTTTCTTTACTGCCTATATTACATTCTTCAACTTCAGCTTCAGTGGGTTCTATTTTAGGCTTTCTAGAAACATCATTGAAGTTAAACAATTCCTCTAGGGGCACTAGTCCTTTTGGCAAGTTTTCATTGTTGGACTACAACAATTCTAGATCTTATTTTTCTAAATCAGTGCATATTTTTGTTTTATGTTTGCATCCTTTGGTTAACAAATTTGTATCAGCAGTGTTAGGAGGCTTTTCTTGGAAAAAAATTTCCTTAGTAGGGTAGTCTTCTTCATATTTTGAATTTGAATTTAGCACTTCAAACTCATTTCTGGACTGCAGGAAGTCCTTTATTTTTTTATCTCCTTCAAAAAATTGCCAGTATCTTTCATTATCGGGGACTGTTGGTCTATATTTGACTTGGATTGAATATTTTTTTCTTTCATAAGGTCTTAGACATGTGCTAGCGGCAAAGGCTAAGCCATTGGCAAGAATTTTTTGGTTTCTAGGGACAAAGGTGAGTTCAAACTCTGCAAAGGCTTTTAGGGGGTCCATGGCATCATCTCTATAGGATCTTAGTCTTGGATTTTTGGCAGTGTATTATCCATTTACTTGCCTAATTATTAGTTCTGAATCTCCATGGACAGTTATCCTCTTGGCTCCTAATTTTTTCAGTAAATGTAGTCCTAAGAGGAGTGCTTCATACTCTTCTATGTTATTAGTGCATTGGAAATTTAGTCTGTATGAATGGCCTCCAAAATGGTTATTCTCCATAGTATGCACCCATATGCCTGCTATTGCACCAGTCTTGCTACAAGACCCATCAAAACTCATACTTCAAAAAGGACTAGCTTCAGAATTTTCATTAATTTCCTCTCTGTCTTCTCTGTTTTGTTTATCTTGATTGCCACTATGGTGTTTTTGAGGGTCTGTATTATGTCTATTTTTGTCTTGTTGCTGAATATTTTTACTGTGTTTAGGATTGTTTCTTTGATTTTTATACTTACTACTAAGTAAATGGCTATTTTGTGGATTAGGATCTTGACTTTGTTTGCCGTGATTTTCTGAATTAGCAAACTGCTTATGTTTTTCCCCTTCCCTTCCTCTTTTTCTATGGTTTGTTTCTGATCTTCTAATCCTTTCTCATTAAGATTTCATCATTGTAAAGCATGAATGAGTCAAGTTGTGTATGAATAGAATAAATAGGGGAGTTTTCTAGTCTTTCTTGACTACTCACCATGTACTTCATATGGATTTCCCTATATAGTCTTCTAGGTTGACTGGAGACAGGGATGGTGACATAAGTCATATTCATTTGCATGGTGCCTTGAAGCTTGGCACCCCAAGATCTTGAAAGGAGCATGCCATACTTTGGAGGTATATCAGCCACTACTATATCCATCACTAAGCTTTTGGCAGGGATTTGTGCTAAGTTGACACAAAGATCTTTTATTAGGCCTAGGCATTTGACTCTGCTGGAGTCAAAGGAGCATAAATCTTTATAGGGCCTAGTTACTTCAAGGCCTAATCTCTCCATTATTACTTTTTGCATGAGGTTATGTGATTCTTGTGAATCAAGCATGGCATTATGCAAAATGTTATCATGGATGTTGAGACTAACATAAAATGGAGGGACTCCTCCTTCTTGAAATTTTCCTTCCACTTCTGGTCCAAACAGAAGCTCAGGTTTGTCATCAGTGACATTGATAGAATCATTGTTGTCTCCTATGTTCAAAGCTCTTAACAGTTGGGATTTATATACATCTTGTGTGACTAATTCAGTGAGAGGAATGGAGATTTCAATTTTGGAAATTTCACTGTCTATGCTAAAAGGAGTTTGATTTTTGGAAGTTTTTAATTCCACCTTTTTAGTCATTGTTTTATCAGCAAAATCAGCTTGCTAGTTTTTATTATTGACAGCAGTTTAGATGGTTTTATTAGGAGCATTAGCTGAGGTGCTAGTGCTGCTAGGGTCACCACTATGTTGGCTAGAAATCTGGGTGTTCTTTTCTTTGTTTTTATCAGAACTTTCAGCCATTATTTTGTTGTTTTCTGATGTTTTTTTAGGAATGTTTTCAGGATTCTTCCCAGCAGAAATTTCAGAGGTTTTCTTTTTGGGAGTGTCTTGATTCTTTTTAATCCTAAGGTCATATTTTTTATGTACTTCCATTATAGCATTTTCAAAACCTTGTTTGTAATCTTCAGATTCCGGGCTTTCTTCATGATAGGGTGTATATATTCCTTGTTCTTCTTTAGTGAGAAAAACGCTCTCCTCATTGTTCAATCCCAACAAGTTTATGTGATATCCCTCTATTTCTTCAATTACTCCCTCATCTTCATTAGCATAATTTTGTTGGAAAGGAGGTCTGACTTGCTAGTCAGGGCCTCTTTTTATGATTTGAGGGGGATTCCTTCTAAAGTTTTGGTTCTGATTTTGATTCTTGTTTTGAGGAGCTATTTGGTTTTCTTTAGGATAAGCTCTCTCATTCATGTTTATTCTTTCCATAATCATTTCCATGGTTCTAACCAGACTATCAATTTTGGAGTCTGATGTGGAAGGTCCAGCTTCATCTTTGTAGGTAACCCTTTTCTCTGCTTTCAATCTAGTCCTTCAGGAATTAAGGTTAGCTTCTACACTTACTACCCCTTTCTGCATGTCTTCTAATGTGAGGGATTCTCTTTCCCTTAACTCATAACACATGTCTAGGTCAAACCCTTCAAGAAATTTTATTAAGGCTAAGCCTTGTGAGGGTTTCATTTGTGGAGGGAGTGCATTATAAACACTATTGAATCTAGTGCAATAATCTTGGACACTCTCTCCAACATTTCTTTTAAGATCATTGTATTGTGATAGGATTTGAAGGGGGTTTCTCTTGACTTCCCATTTTTTTAGGAATAATTGATGGAAAGTAGGGAGGTCATTAATACTATTAGGGGTTAAGCCTTTGAACCATTTTCTTGCTTCTCCCCCTAAACTTTGAGAAAACATTCTAAGTCTAAAAGTTTCATCATCTATCTCTTGTCTGTCAAAGTAGTCATTCACTCTATCTACATGTTTTTGAGCTGTAGTAGAACTGCTAGCATCATATAATGGAATCTTGGACTGATAGTCCTGTGGTAGAGCAACTAAAGGTAAAGGAAGGACTAAGGGAGCATACCATGTTGCCATGATATGTAGTTGTTATGTCCCTATATTACTAGTATAGTCCCTTATTGTTGTTAGTGTAACCCCCTTATTATTATTATTGTACCCCTGCAACCCCCATATTGTTATTATTGTGCCCTTAAATTATTATTGTTAGGTTGGCTAGGATTACATTATGGCCCCATGGACTCCTATATATAGAAAGGAGGTTTTGTAATTTGTATCATCCAAGAATTTTTCATTAATGTAATGTATTGGAGGTTTCCCCCTCAAATTGGCTTATTTCTAAGGTGTTGATATCTATTTTCTTCTATTTTTGGAGTTGGTTTCACAACATTTGGTATCAAAGCTTTGGATTCTAGGGTTTCGCTGCTCCAAACATGTCATTGTGGCATTTTCGTTATAACTTTTTTTTCTACAAAGTTTCAGAAGCTGAAATTTTTAGGGTGCGAATCTGAAATCCTGAGGAACATTGTTAAAAAATTTTAGAGCTTGGTTCGCAATATTTTTGGAGATATGATCTGTGGAAGTTAGATCTTTTTGTAGGCTCCTCAATTTAATCTAAACAGGTCATCATGGAATTTGTGCTATAACTTTCTTTCTACGAAGTTTTAGAATCTGAAATTTTTAGGGCATGAAGCTGAAAGTCTGAGGAAACTCGTCGAAACATTTCAGAGCTTGGTTCGCAATATTTACGGAGATATGATCTGTGGAATGTAGTGCTTTTTCAGGCTCCTGAATTTCATCTCAAAGAGGTGATCCTGGGAAAAATCTTCATAACTCTCTCTATGAGCATCGGATTGGAGTTTCATAAAAAGTGGTCGCAAGTACACGGACTGTAGTTTCTTTACTATCAATTGCAGAGCTAAAAGATGAAACAGTGACACGTGGCAAGTCATACAACTTCGCTCTACTGAACCAGTCCGTAATTAGGTCATTGTGGTAGATTGGACATAACTTTTCCTTGGAGAATCCAAATCAAGTCAGACCTGTGGCATTCTAAATATAATTCAGAAGGCTACCTCAGTGCCCAATTTTAGATATTCAAGAGCCACAATCACAAAGATAATCCAATTTCAATATCAAGCTCCTCAAAAGCAAGAAAAAGGTGTGTATTTTTTTTTACGAATTGCATAAGTCTTGTTTGAAGAATCAATTTGAATTGATTCCAAGGGAATATTGTAGAATATATATCAATATTGGGTTAAAAAAAAAAATGCCCGGTAAAAATAATTCAACATCCATTAAGCCTTCAGAAGGCTCTACTATGACTCATGAAGATGAAGAATTGCAACATGATCTATCAAAATTACAAGAGAAAGTGAACAAAATTTCGCTCTCGCAAAGAGCAACAAAAAATGAAATGGATGTTTTGAAGAAAGGCATGGAACCAAAGATGGATGGCTTGAAGAAAGGCATGGAATCTAAGATGGATTACATGGAAGCTAAGATCAATTAAACAATGAAAGACAACATGGAAAACATGAAGAATGATCTAAAAGCAAACATGGAAGGTTTGAAATAGTTGATACAAGAAATTTTTCCTAATGGTGAAAAGATAGTAGAGGAAACTCATGATGAGAACAAAATAAATGTTAATCGTGACTTCATAAACTTTAAAGTTGGCGGGAAGAACCACCATATTCCAAAAATGAATATGAGGAAGTTTGATGGAAAGGATCTTGTAAGATGGATACTATAGATGGAGCAATATTTTGATCTCCATAATGTGAAAAACACACAAAAGGTATGCATTGCAACTTTACATCTAGAACAAAATACATTTGTATGGTATCGATGGCTTTGCTCCTGTAAAAAAATTGTCACTTGGTCAGTTTTTACGGAGGAAATGATAGCACATTATGAGGATATAAAGAGAAACACCTTCTTTAGCCAATTGATAAATCTCAAACAAAAGGGCTTAGTGGGGGAGCACATTGAGGACTTCCAAAAATTCAATATAAGGATAATTGATATTCCAGAGGAACACAAGATTGATCTCAGGATTGATAGTTGTGGAAACAATGGGGGGTTTACAAGTGGAGGATTTGTGATAGGAGGTTGATGATGAGCTGAAGTGGTTTGAACTGTGGATGTGTGGGTGAGTGTAATAGAAGTACTAGGACCAGCTAAGTACTATTGAGCAGATTTAGGATGAGAGAAGACAAAATTGTGAATGAAATGGAGATTAGGAGGTGTGGAAGGGGAGGCTTCTCTACTGCTAGTGTGTTATGAATTTACAGGCTCAAAGTCTATCTGATCTATACTACTTAATGAATTATTTCTAGATAATTTTATGTTATAGGATAAGTCAAATGGGGAATTTTACAGATCTGTAAGGTTTTCAAGGACAGAGTTTGCTCGTGGATTGGTCTGACAATAGTTGGATTTCTGGGTGTAGGATAATTCTTAAGGATGCTTTCAGGATTATCAACTATTTCAGGAGGGTTTGGGTCAGGATCAGCTCTAGTATGGATTCTTTTAGAAGCTAGGATTTAGACCCAAACATAAGAAAATTTAGCCAAATATGACAGTCTTTTAAAGGCAAACTAATCTGTGTAAGAGAAATTTTAATCCACAACATTTTATTAACTGGGTTTTGTGATGTTCTAATGATAAAATAAGTTTCCCAGTGGAGTCTTTGGACCACCAATGGGGTCAGCAGGCCTATTGAAAACTAGTGGAGTCACTAGGTGGACGATTTTTATTTTTTTTCTAGGACTGGTTATTCTCCACCATCAACAATCAGGAACCACTCTTGGTAGACACTAGATTGATTTTAAGAAAGATGTTTTCTGAGTTTTGAGAGAATCTGAAAAGTTCATTACTCAATGTCCCTAGTATGGTCGCCACTATGTTGGCTCCCTGTGATTTGAAATATTGGCAAGAACAAACACTGTAGGGGCCACATCAGAACCACTTTGGAATCCTAGGACCTAGCCTTCTTGGATTCAGAGAGGGATCTTTCTAAATAAGTATTTTTTGAAAGATATATTTTTGTGCTCTTTTTAAGATTTTAAGCTAGTTATGAAGCTCTGAGAACTTTGTTTGGTTTTGGTTGATTGAAAAGGTACTTGAAGGATTAAAGAATGGAGAAGATTGAAAGAATTTTTCAGCTGGATGGATAGACTATGAGACAGGATTAATCCATTGGGTTATCGAGTCATAAAAAGATTTAATTGTTCAACAACTATTCAAGGGTTTTCATAGGGCAAGTTATCTAGATTAAATGGATATTTTAGATTAACTTGTGATATGAAACATTAAGGTGTTGTGAAGGCAATAAAGCTATAGTCAATCAAGAATATTCTAGCTCTACTTAAACAAGAAAATCCTTTCAAAGTAACTGTTTGAAGTAACCCAAAGGACAGGGAAAACCATAGACTTCTTTGGATAAAATTTTATTAAAGAAAACTTTTAAGACAACAATCCAGCAATCCTAAGACTACTTTAAGATAAAGAAAACATATAAGATAAAGATAAGAGCAGCCCAAGATCAAACAAAAATAATCTAATTTGCTTTTGAAAAATTCTTTAGGGATCTTTCAAAACAACCTTTAAAGACTAGCCAGAGGACAGGGCATACCATAGACTTCCCTGGTTTAATCTCTACTTAGCATATTTTTGAAAAGATCCTTTAAGAACAATATCTCAAGTTCTACTCAAAAGGATATGGGCTTACCAAAACTTCCCTGGTTATACTCTATTAAATCATTCTTAAAGCATCAAGCTAGATAGAACTGAAGGGCAACTAAGAATCCTTCAATAAAATCTTGCAGAAGAAAACATAAAGATAAAGCTTGCAGACAGAAATAGGGTACCTTTGATAGTAGATCCTAGTCTAATTTTTCTGTTCTTTATCAGAGAAAATGGACAGAATGAAAACATAAGAAGAAACAAACACAATGAGGAAAAACAACACCATTAACATAGACTAGGATCCTATGAATCAACTTGTTTTATTGATGTTCAAACCAGTTACATACTTCAGCACAGTGAGTCTTTACAACTCAAAGCTTCTCTATCCATCTTAACACTCCTCAACTAGTTCAGCAACACTCTAAACAACTAACAGTAACAGCCTTCTACAACCAACCAAGAACCCTTTCTAATGAAGTCCTCATGCTATATTTATAAGCAAACGAGGAGGTGAAATGAAAGCTAGGGTTAATATATTTCATTTATCACTGACTTAATGATTTTTGACCTTTGAGACCATGCAAGGCCCAAGGAAAAAATATCTGAAATGAGTTACTCTTTATAATGAATGATGTTTAATTTCTGAGCTACTTAGTTGCAATATTTGATTTTTATGCTTTTTTGATAACTTTGTAATAACTATTGAGCTGCTTATTTCGAAAATTAGTCCGACTGCAATAACTTCTGTATGTTTTTAGGGAGAATGATGCTTGTAGGTGGCCTTTAACCCTTTGATGAAGTAATTGCTTCATTGATTTTGGCATTCAAAGCTATTTTTGGGCTGATCTATCATGCTTATTGCTTTAAACTCTATTTTTAGGCTTGATTTTGCTTTTAACCTTTATAATCATCTTTGTTTCCTGCTTCACTTTTTTTACTGTTTTAACTTTTAATCTTTTGTCCTTTAACTTTGTTCTTATCCTTAAGCTGTAATTAAAGTTTAATCCTTCGATTATCCTTCTGACCTTTTTGTCTTCAATCTTCGCTGTTCTTTTTTCTGTTTCTATGTGCAGGTGGCTTCTTTCTTGTGCTGGAGGGTTTCATTAATCAATCAACAGTCATGAAACATTGATTCAAACACTGAAATCAAACCCTGTGAATCTCTTTTTTATTTATCTTGTTGTTGGGAAAAATACTGAGAGGGGGGGTGAATCAATATTTAGGACTTACTCAAAACTTTTTACTTTTTCTTACTTCAAAACACATACGCGACTTTCCTGAAGCCAACTCGCGTATACACGCGGATATACTTAATAAAACATGCGTATGTCCAGCAATCTTATTATGCAGATAATTCTTCGCTTATATCATTCCATCATTCATTCATTAGATGTTCAATAAACAGTAAGCATGTGCAGTAATAACAAAATAAACCATCACACATAAGCAACACACATGAACACCAGGATTTTAGGTGGAAAACCAAGTTGGGAGAAAACCACTGCTGCCATTGTCTTAGCCTTCAATATTTTATTATAGAGAAAACATCTTACAACCATGTACTGGCGCAGACTCATACCAGCACGCAGGCACCCACCTGTAGAAGGCTACAACCTTCTCTCGTTTACCAGCCTCTCCTGTAAGGGAGCTACAACCCCCTACTCTCGTTTACCAGCCTCTCCTAAAAGGGAGCTACGACCCCCTGCTCTCGTTTACCAGCCTCACCTGGAAGGGAGCTACAACCCCTTGACTAAAGGCTACAACCCTCAGCACCACCATGGACCACGTTTCATCAATTTCACACTGGATCCAAAAAGCTTTCTTTAGAGCACAACTTGCAGGCCTCTTTTCATCATATTTTCAGACTGGACCCACTCCATACATTTAAGCTCAATCATACATCAAAACGGATACTTATAAATTCAGACAACCCAGATCAAAAAGCAGTAACACAACAGAATAGATCAAACATTTCATACTTCATCCTTCAGCAAACCCTAGTTTTCATACGCGCTTTCCTTTTATTGAACCTGCGTATATATGCACCTTCATGGATATAAACCCACGTATACCTCTGCACATACTTCAGAACTGATTTCACTACCCATACGTGCTTTCACTTTATAAAACCCGCGTATATATGCGCTTCCGCTGTAATAAACTAGCGTATATATCTTCAATCATTACAGAGCAACATACTTCTTCAAATCAGATATTCAGTTCAGATTTAACCATTCACTTCAGACAGATGTTCGCCTTATCTAAGATCTAAAAATTCTATAAACAGATCTAGAAGATACAAATACATTTCAGATCTAGATAAAATTCTTCATCATTTTCTTCATAGGTGCATCACATATTCAGATCTATCATCAAACTGTTACCCTTTCCATTCAGACATACTTTAGAGTGAAGTATTCATTCAGACCCAGACACTTGCACACCCTTTGCACAATGATTTTCTTCTCCTTATATAGGTTTACCCTTTATCAATACCATGAGCCAAAACCACACCTCTTCCGATGGTATTCCTGGACGGGGTCAAATAGACAACCTAGCGCTCAATACAATGGGTCAATATCATGGTAGTAACCCCTGGTTTTACATATTTAGAGCGCATTTGACCATACGCGACTTGGCACGTTATTTCCCGCGTGCATACGCTACTTCTATTAAGAAAACCCACGTATGCCTTGTGACATACTCTTTTCATCATGTCTTCCATCATTACCTTCTGTACTCATTGTATATACATCATATTTACATCATTTAACAAGTTCATCAAGTAGGTTGCCATCATCTTCATCAAGTAGGTTTCCATCAAGGACAACACTCAACATCATATTGCCAACAATCTCCCCCTTTGGACTTGATGGCAACCACGATGGTGTTTGATCACCACAACAGATAGATACATTAAGAATACAATGACACCATGTCACTCTTGACACCATTCTTTCTCTTTATTCAAACACCATGTCACTCTCCCCCTTTGACATCAAGGGCAAAGGGCGGAACAAAACCAACACAAGGTTTTTTTTCTCCTCTTGTAGAAGGAAGCGTTCTGCAGATCTGATTTACACTGAAGAGACCATGCTCCCCCTGAGATAATGCTGAACCTACAAACATATTTTTCAATGAAGTACATGACTCTATGACCTTCCTATCACCAATGACTCATACTTACATCAAAGATCCATCCAAGTGGATTTACATATGAGACTCAAATACCCAACCAAGTTGGTTTACACATCTCAACTCAACTACCCAACCAAGTGGGTTTACAAATTTGACTCAGCTACCCAACTAAGTGGGTTTAAAAATTTTGACAAGTCCTTACATGACTGAATATTACAATTTTACATCATGGGTCTCAACAAGACCTTTTATCAAATTACAAGTATGACTTTTTATGACCAATACCAGAAAGACCTCAAGAGAGAGATCATATTTCAGAATCATCATAATGCCAACAATGCATTATACTCAGCAAGACTAGTGCTCCCCCTGAAAATGTGCATCCAAACATCCTTTCCATATGTTCAAGGCTCCTCCTTAGCTTGTGCAGTCTGAATGCTTTTAACAGCAAGTCATCAGCGACAATCTCTGCATGATCTTCAGCTGTCATCCCAATTGTCTTATCATCAATGCATACGTGACTGTGTCTGCTGGAACTTGCATGTATACGCGGCTTTAGTTCACTGAACCCGCGTATGGAAAGTGAATTATAGAAAATTTCACATTCCTCCATCTCCCCCTGAATTTGTCCTTCCTGTACCTTTCTTCTTCATGTCAGATGCTCTGTCAGCAATAATCATAACCAGATTTTCAAAATCAACCATGAGAATCATCATACATCGCTCCCACTATGACGATACATTACTAAGCTCAATAATGTATCTCACATCACTTATACAGTCATTAAGAGAAGTAAGCTTCAAAAGCTAATGACTGCAATAGGGTCAATATTCCCTACGTTTCTGACCATTCCTCCTTCTTTTTCCAAATTTGCTTGAACTTTCTAATTGTGTGCTGAAAATTGTCCACTTTCTCAGATCTGTTCAGCCTGCATTCTTTTTCTACATGTCCATACTTGTTACAAGAATAACATCTCATGTGTCCAGAGAAATAAGCATAAGAATCATAATGAGTATTTCTAATCTTCCTTCTTTTTTTGCAATCAGCTGCTTTATGTCCATACTTGTTACATGAAAAACAATATCCCTTGAAGAAACCAGAGTACCTTTCTATGTAGGATCTGTTTTTTTGTGGCTGAAACAATCTTCTTCTGCAATTGGCTGCAACATGTCCATGATTATGAAATTTAAAGCATTCAACATTATTGAATGATTTCCTTTGAGAATTCATGATTGTCGGTTGAGCTTTTGCTTCTTTCAACACTTCAGGCTTTGCATTGATATCCTTTGAATCTTTAGCACTTCCTTGTGAACTAGATTCTCCTTTAATTTCACGAAAACCAAGACCAAGTTTAACAGAAGGAGACCTTTGACTACTAAGAATATTGTCAAGAATCTTAGTATTATCTTGAAACCTCAAGAGTTTATCCTTTTCTTCTAATTTACCTTTGAGAATGTTTACCTCAACCTCCAATTTTTGGCATTGCTTCGTCATGCTTTCTTCAACCCTTTTTCCTTCTTCTACTTGATCATTCAAATTTAAGATCTCTTCTTTCAACCCATTTTCTTGCTCTTCAAAGATTTGTAAAAATTCTTCATTCTTCTTATTTGATTTTTCCAAATCTGTTTTGAGCGAGATGATTTCTGCTTCACGTCCTTCCTTTTCAAATGATTGTAGAAGTTCTTCATTCTTCTTATTTGATGCTTCAAGGTTTGCTTTCAGAGAGATTATTTCTGCTTCAAGTCCTTCACTGTGATTGGTTACTTTGTCCTGCAGTCTTTGATACATTTATATCTATCCCTTCATTGTTTCTATCTGTTCATTCAATCTAGATATCACATCCTTGAGGATAGATTCTCTCCTTTTAAATTGATCCCAAAAATTACATTCATCATTGATCTTGAGATTTGCTTCTAGACTTATACTGTTACTTTCACTATCTTCATCATTGCATGCACAAGTGAGTGGATTACAAGAACAACAATCAATACATGTTTCTTCTTCTTCATTTTCTACTGCACATGTTTTCTGAGATATCTTCTTTTCTTGAGTAGCCTTCTTCTTTTGCTTCTTTGCCATGAGCACTAGCAGATCTTGGTCAGAATCTTCTTCATCTTCACTTGACATTTCATTATTATCTTTATTTGCATAATAACTCTTTCCCTTTTCAAATTGTTTATAAGGACATTTAGCAGCATAATGACCCACTCTTCCACAATCAAAACATTTGAAGGGTAGCTTACCTTTGAATCTTCTAGTACCTGGTTGGAGTCTCCTTACAAAATTTGCTTCTTCTTCTTCTGATATATAACTTGATTCCTTGACAACTTCATTTTCTTTTCCTTTTGCACATGCCTTAAAAGCAACTTCTTTGATTTGAAAGGGACCTCCTTGTCTCATTTCATAAGCAGTCAGAATACCATGTAGTTGAACAATAGTAAGAGTTTGCAGATCTTGCCTTTCTTCAATAGCTGACATGTTTGACTCAAATTTTGAATTTAAAGATCTTAAGACTTTTTCCACTAGAGTAGTATCGGTTATGGTTTCACCCAAACTTCTCATACGATTTACAACATCATCTAGACGTAAAAAGAAACTGGAAATACTCTCATCACTATGCATCCTTAAATTTTCATATTCAATTCGGAGAGTTTGGAGTTTTTCACTTTTTACCTTTGTATCTCCTTCATAGCTCAGAATGATTTTGTCCCATATTTCTTTTTCTGAATTTAGCTACATCACTTTAGCAAATTCTGGTTCAGACATGCTTCCTAATAAGACATTGACGGCTTTGGCATTGATTTCATATTTCTTCCTTTCTGCTGCATCAATAGGAATACTTGCCGGATACTGATAACCTCCTTCCACGATTGCCCATACTTCTGCACCAAGACTTTGCAGATATGCTTTTGTTCGTATCTTCCAGAACAACAGATTATTTCCATTGAAGAGAGGTGGCCTTATAGACATTATCCCTTCATGACTTCCCATTGCAACGGATCTCCTTCAAGCGATCAAGCTTCTGCAGAAGGACCTGCTCTGATACCAATTGTTGGGAAAAATACTGAGAGGGGGGGTGAATCAGTATTTAGGACTTACTCAAAACTTTTTACTTTTTCTTACTTCAAAACACATACGCGACTTTCCTGAAGCCAACTCGCGTATACACATCGATATACTAAATAAAACATGCGTATGTCCAGCAATCTTATTATGCAGATAATTCTTCACTTATATCATTCCATCATTCATTCATTAGATGTTCAATAAACAGTAAGCATGTGCAGTAATAACAGAATAAACCATCACACATAAGCAACACACATGAACACCAGGATTTTAGTGGAAACCCAAGTCAAGAAACCACCCCTCGCCGTTGTCTCACCTTCAATATTTTATTATAGAGAAAACATCTTACAACCATGCATCGGTGCGTACCCATACCGAAGACGCAGCACCCAATTGGGAGAAGGCTACAACCCTCTCGTTTACCACCTTCGGAAGGGAGCTACAAATCCCCTCGCTCTCATTTACCAAATTTCTCCTAGAAGGGAGCTACGACCCCCTGCTCTCGTTTACCAGCCTCACCTAGAAGGGAGCTACAACCCCCTGACTGAAGGCTACAACCCTCAGCACCACCATGGACCACGTTTCATCAATTTTCACACTGGATCCAGAAAGCTTTCTTTAGAGCACAACTTGCAGGCCTCTTTTCATCATATTTTCAGACTGGACCCACTCCATACATTGAAGCTCAATCATACATCAAAACGGATACTTATAAATTCAGACAACCCAGATCAGATAGCAGTAACACAACAGAACAGATCAGACATTTCATACTTCATCCTTCAGCAAACCCTAGTTTTCATACGCGCTTTCCTTTTACTGAACCTGCGTATATACTCGCCTTCATGGATATAAACCCGCGTATACCTCTGCACATACTTCAGAACTGATTTCACTACCCATACGTGCTTTCGCTTTATAAAATCCGCGCATACACGCGCTTCCGCTGTAATAAACTAGCGTATAGATCTTCAATCATTAAAGAGCAACATACTTCTTCAAATCAGATATTCAGTTTAGATTTAACCCTTCACTTCAGATAGATGTTCGCCTTATCTCAGATCTAAACATTCCATAAACAGATCTAGAAGATACAAATACATTTCAGATCTAGATAACATTCTTCATCATTTTCTTCATAGGTGCATCACAGATTCAGATCTATCATGAAACTGTTACCCTTTCCATTCAGACATACTTCAGAGTGAAGTATTCATTCAGACCCAGACACTTGCACACCCTTTGCACAATGATTTTCTTCTCCTTATATAGGTTTACCCTTTATCAATACCATGAGCCAAAACCACACCTCTTCTGATGGTATTCCTGGACGGGGTCAAATAGACAACCCAGTGATCAATACAATGGGTCAATACCATGGTAGTAACCCCTGGTTTTACATATTTAGAGCGCATTTGACCATACACGACTTGGCACGTTATTCCCCGCGTGCATACGCTACTTATATTAAGCAAACCCGCGTATGCCTTGTGACATACTCTTTTCATCATGTCTTCCATCATTACCTTCTGTACTCATTGTATATACATCAGATTTACATCATTTAACAATTTCATCAAGACATATTCCATCAGGGACAACTTCATCAAGTAGGTTTCCATCATCTTCATCAAGTGGGTTGCCATCAAGGACAACACTCAGCATCATATTGCCAACACTTGCCTCTAGAATCATTACGTTGAGACAGAAAACCTCTTAGATTGGTTGTGGGATGGCCTGCGAACTTAGGCTGCCATTAAACCTGCAACCATAAACAAAAATCATTAAATAAAACCTACATTCTTGGACTAACTATGTTTCAAAGGCTTGGGAGAAGGCCATGGAGCGATTGCAGAGGAGGAAAATGCACAGAAGGGGTTCCATGAATGAAAACAGGAAGAAAAGTAGACCAATTTAAATATTTGCGCAAAATGGAGATAGGCGGATTTGTGGAAAACCATTGGTTTTTCACGCGACTCATAGGTGGTAAGCGGTTTTGAGTGGATCGAACGTGATTCCACTCAGAGGACGACACGTGGTGGGCCCAAAACAATTTTTATCGTGTGGAAATGGCTCGTTAAATTCTGTTGGAAAAATGAGCGCGATATGTGTTGTGAACCATTGGATCTGGGGGAGCCAAATCAACGGTGTGGGATGATCCCAACCAAAGGAGTTGATCAATGGAGGTAAAGGTGGGAGACAAGTGTTGGAAGGGGATTAGATTACGGTGGAGGAATGGATGGTGGGCCAGCGGGTGATGTAAACTCCTTTGTCAGGTAGCGGAAATGTTATGAACGGGGTTGATGGGTAGGGATGTGATGATGGCCATTGGATTATGAAGATCCATGGTGGATATTTCTTTGAATAAATAAATGGATGGGGGGTGATTGGGGGAATCGATGTCAGGAGGGAGTGCGACCGTCGTCGGATCTGTATGATCAACGGTGCAGATTTCTTTTGGAGGAAAGAAAATGGAGCAGGGTGAACGATAGGTGAAGGGTATAAGGGAAGGTGGAGGAATGGTCCCATGGGTTGTATGAGCAGAAGGGGTTTAGGCTTAAGCCAAAAAGGGGCTTAAGGCCTTATTTCTCAAAAGGGCGACTTTAGGCCTAAACAAGGTATTTTTAAGCCTTTTTTACGATTCCGATAGGGTGAAAGAGGGTATTTTAAACCAAATAAGGAGGTTTTATATGGTTTAGACAAGTTTTTCAAGGGAAATGAAGAATTAGTGAAGGGGTAAATGGGTTTTTTTCAGAGGGAAAAGGACTGATAGAAATGGAGAGAGAAAATGAGTAAAATGAGGGGAAGAGTCATGAAGGGGTAAATGGTGAAAAAGGGACTGAAATTAGTTTCTTTTTGGATTAGCAGGTTAAATTGGAATGGATTTTAATGAAGATATTAGTGAATGGATAGCTTAAAGATAATGAACTCAGTGAGATTTCAAAAACTCACAAGATTTCCACAAAAGCTTGTTTTTTAGAAATCTAAGGAACTATTTAGCCATCATTGGATGTAAAACAAATTATAGATGGCTAAAATGGTTGAGGCTTCTCAACAGGTGTCCAAGACCTCTTGAGGGGCCTCTCCACAAATTTTGGGCCAAATTGAGCAAAATTTTGTGTTTTTGAATTTTTGAGGCCTTTATGTGCAACACCATAGGTGCTACGCACAAATTTCGTGCATCCTCAGCTTGAAAAATTTACATTTTTTTATTCCTCTCATCACCAAAAATGTACTCACAAAATTTCAGATCATTTGGAGCAGTTTTGACCCCCCAAAAGGTCAAACAACATCAAAATTTTGACCATCCTTCTGTTGGCAATATGATGCAGAGTGTTGTCCTTGATGGCAACCCACTTGATGAAGATGATGGAAACCTACTTGATGAAGTTGTTATTGATGCTTGATGAGTTTATTAATGATGTAAACCTGATGTGAAGTTTGCTGGCATGCGTTGTATTTGATGGTAATCTACTTGATGAGATGAGAATTGGCTATATGATGTGATGAAGTTGTCTTTGGATAGCAACCTGTTTGATGAAGTTGTTCTTGAAGGAAACTGACTTGATGAGTTGCAACCTATGTGTCAAATTTGTACAGATGATGTATCTATAGATCAGCTAAGGAGTACAGAAGAAAGAAACTTCAGAAAGGGCTAGAGCAATGATGAATAAGACATGTCACTATGCATACGCGGATTTTTTTAGGTGAAGTAGCGTATGTACGCGGAAAAGTATGTGCTAAGTCACGTATGCCTAATTGCGCTCTAAATGTGTAAAACAAGGGGTTACTACCATGGTATTGACCCATTGTATTGAGCGCTTGATTATCTATTTGGTCCCGTCCAGGAATACCATCAGAAGTGGTGTGGTTTTGACTCATGGTATTGATAAAGGCTAAACCTATATAAGGAGAAGAAGATCATTGTGCAAAGAAGGGCAGGTGTCTAGGCTTTAAATGAATACTTCACTCTGAAGTTTATCTGTATGGTTGAACTATGTTCTTAATCGATAGATCTGAATCTATGATACACCTATGAATATGATGAAGGTTCAAAATCTCTAGATCTGGAAATGATGAATCTCTAGGATGATCTGAAAAGAAGTATTGAAGACCTGGCGCAAATCTGTTGAAGAAATTGAAGAAATATGGGTAAGTTCATAGATCTGGTCTGTTCTACAAATTTTATCTTTTATAAATCTATACGCAGGTTCATTTCATAAAAAGCGCGTGTATACACGGATCTGTTTAAACGAAGGCGCGTATGGGCAGTTAGGGTTGTTCTGAAAAATGCACAGATGTATACGTGGGTACATTTTGTGAAAAGCGCGTGTATACGCGGATCTGTTTAAACAAAGGCACGTATGGTATCTGAAGTTATAGTTTCTCAAGGTTGAATGTGATTCTGCATATCTATTCTGAAGTCTGGGTTATCTCCGAGATTCTGGTTACAGTGGTTTCATTGTTCTGTTGGAAGCAATGGGCAAAGTATGATTGTTGATAAGTGAAGGGTTGTATTGAAGCTGTTTGATCCAGTTTGAAAATTGATGAAATGTGGTCTGTAGTGGAGCTGAGGGTTGAAGCCTTCAGTAAGCGGGTAGTAGCTCCCTTCCAGGAGAAGCTGGTAAACACGAGCAGGGGATTGTAGCTCCCTTCCAGGAGAGGCTGGTAAACGAGAGAAGGTTGTAGCCTTCTGCAGGTGGGTGTCTGCCTACTGGTATGAGTCTGCGCCAGTACATGGTTGTAAGATGTTTTCTTTATAATAAAATATTGAAGGCTGAGACAACGACAACGGTGGTTTTCTCCCGAATTAGGTTTCCACCTAAAAATCTTGGTGTTCATGTGTGTTTCTTATGTGTGATGATTTACTCTGTTCTTACTGCATATGTTTACTATTTATTGAACATCTAATGAATGAATGATGGAATGATATAAGTGAAGAATTATCTTCATAATAATATTTCTAGACATACGCATGTTTTATTAAGGATATCCGCGTGTATACGCGAGTTGGAGTCAATAAATTCGCGTATGGGTTTTGAAGTAAGAAAAAGTAAAAATATTTGAGTATGTCCTAAATACTGATTCAGCCCCCCCTCTCAGTATTTTTCCCAAAAATTGGTATCGGAGCAGGTCCTTCTGAAAAAGCTTAGCCGCTAGAAGGAAGATCAAGCAAGATGAGCAATCAAAAGGGATTAGCATCTATCAGGCCTCTGCTCTTTAACAGAAACAATTTAATCTTCTAGAAAACAAGGATGAGATCTTATCTTCAGTCTCTGGGAGCAGATGTATGGGCCATTGTTGAAGGAGGATATCAATATCCAGCCGCAGTACCAACAGATCCGACGAAAAAGAAGAATTATGAAACAAATGCGAAGGCGGTCAATGCTCTATTGGGAAGTATAACTGAATCCAAATTTTTCAAGGTCATGCAGCTGAATACAACAAAGGAAATATGGGACAAAATCATTCTAAATTATGAAGGTGATGCAAAGGTAAAAGGTGCAAAACTCCAAACTCTCAGAATTGAATATGAAAATTTAAAGATGCATAGTAATGAGAGTATTGCCAGTTTATTTTTACGTCTTGATGATGTTGTAAATCGTATGAGAAATCTGGGAGAAACAATAGCCGAATCTACCTTGGTTGAGAAAATTTTAAGATCACTAACGGCAAAATTTGAGTCAAAAGTTTTTGCTCTTGAAGAAAAACAGGGTCTTCAAAATCTTACTGTGGTGCAACTTCATGGCATACTGCCTGGTTATGAAATGAGAAGAGGAGGACCATCTGAAGTCAAAGAAGCCATCTTATAGCTTCTACAAAAGGAAAAGAAGTACAAGAAGCAGAAGGATCAGGATATATCTCAGAAGAAGATGAGGTTAATTTTGTAAAGAAACTTCAACTTGGCACAGGACGGTTCAGAGGTAAGCTTCCTTTCAAATGTTTTGATTGTGGAAGAGTTGGTCATTATGCTGCTAAGTGTCCTTATAAAGAAACATCTGTAAAAGGGAAGGAAGTAGCAAGAAGGAATAAGAACTGGTCTAGCACTAGAAAAAGTTACTATACTCATGAAGATAGTGATGGGTTCTCTGATAGTGAGGAAGAATGTGAACAAGATCTTAGACTTCTCATGGAATTTGAAAAATATTCTAGAGAAGACAAGGATACTTTTATGGATGCTCTAGATGAAAATTATTTTCTTGATGAAAACAATCAACTCAAAATTTGCTTGGAAGAAAGTAAAATAATCATTGAGACTCTGAAAAGCAGAATGAAGAAAAGCAGAAACACAATGAGAAATTAGAATGTGAAGTGGTAAGTCTAAGAAAAGAACTTGAGAAATTAAAGACTCTGAATCTTAGATTTGCTAAAGGATCTGAAACCTTAGATGAGATTATCAAGGTACAATGTTCTCCTCTTATAAAGACAGGTCTTGGATATACCGGAGAATATTCTCAAGCTTCAGCACCAAATTATCTAAAAGCTGCTACAGCTGGTTTACAACATTATACCACTCAGCAAGGGAATAAAGAATATTTACAGGTAAAGCATGATCATCTCAATTCAAAGAACACTAACAGGAATATATTTCAGAGAAACACCAATCAACAGGTAAATTCAAGTAGAAGACTTCATGATCGCAGAAATTTCTTTTTCAATGGACAATGTTTCTCATGTCACAATTTTGGTCATAAAGCTGTTCAATGTGTTGCATATAAAACCATCATGACAAGAGAAGCAAGAAAGAAAAGGATTGATATTGAAACAAAGAATAATACTTATAACAAATTTTTTCCTCTTCTAAATGAAGTTGAATGTGCTTATTGAAATAACTTTGGCCATGAAGAATATGAATGCAGGAGAAAAGTTCAGCCAAAAGAGCATCTTCCTTCAAAATCCAAGGTATGGAAAAAGAAGGAATTACAGGTTGAAAATTGTGGCATAGCGTTATTTTCAGAAGGTGAAGAAAATCAATGGTACATTAATAGTAGATGCTCAAGACACATGACAGGTGATAAAAACAAACTTCATGCATATAGTGCTCTAGAAAAGGAAAAGAAAGTTACTTTTGGAAATGATACTCCTGTTGTAATTAAAGGAAAAGGGTTTGTGTTTCTAAGAGAAAAGGTGAAGGCTAATGATGTCATGTATGTGGATGGATTAAGGCATAACCTGTTAAGTGTAAGTCAAATGTGTGATCAAGGAACTGAAGTTGTCTTTAGTTCAAAAGAATGTGTGGTTCGTCATCTTGATACAGGTAAAACAATTATAAAAGGAAAAAGAACTCCAAGCAACCTGTATGTATTGAAGAACTGCAAAGAATAATGTTACTTGAGTAAATCTTCAGAAAAATTGCTATGGCATAGAAGGTTGGGGCATCTAAGCTTCTCTCAAATAAAAAAATCAAGCAGACTTAATGTTGTTCATGGTCTTCCCAATATTACTCTACCTGAAAGTATCATATGCAAATCCTGTCAATTCGGTAAGCAAACCAGAGTGAAATTTAATGCCAAGGAAGGATCATCAAGTAAGCCTTTTTAACTTATTCATACTGACATATGTGGACCTATGAGGAAAAATTCACCATGTGGTGAAGAATACTATATCTTATTTATTGATGATTTCTCTAGAATGTGTTGGATTGGGTTGATTAAACAAAAAGATGAAGCATTTGAGAAATTTCAGGTCTTCAAGGCATTGGTTGAAAATGGATTAGATCTAAAAATCAAGTGTCTTAGATTTGATCGAGGAGGAGAATATACATCAGATGAATTCCTTGAATTTTGTGAACAACATGGCATAAAAAGATAGTTTTCTGTAGCTGGCACTCCACAACAAAATGGCGTAGCAGAAAGAATGAATAGAACAGTTCAACAAATGGCCAGAGCTATGCTTGATGATTCCGGAACACCTGACACTTTTTGGGGAGAAGTAGCACATACAAAGGTAAATATTCTTAACAAGGCACATGTTTGTGTAAATAGTGATAAAACACCATATGAACTCTGGTATAGTAATCCTCCCACTGTGAAGAATTTTAGAGTTTTTGGAAGCAAATGCTTTATCAAAAATAATGATGAAAAACTTCGCAAGTTTGAACCTAGAGCAGATGAAGGAATACTTCTTGGATACTCCTCTAGGAGTAGAGCATATAAATGTTACAATAAAAGACTTCGGAATATTGTTGAATGTATTGATGTTGTTATTGATGAGTCTCCTGCAGCCCAAAAAGAAGAAAAACAAACAACAAATGAAGACGATGGTGACTTATGTACTTCTACATCAAATAGCAATGATATAGACAGTGAACCCAATGAAGAACCTGAAAATCATTTATCTGAAAAGACTCCATCCAGATATGTTCAAAAGAATCATCCAGAATCTCAAATTTTGGGAGATAAGGGATCAGGTGTACAAACAAGAAGGACTCTTGTGGGATCTTCTAGCTATCTAGCATTTCTATCCACTATTGAACCTCACAATGTCAATCAAGCTAGCAAAGATGAATGTTGGGTTCAAGCCATGAATGAAGAGCTGGATCAAATTGAAAAGAATCATACTTGGGAATTAGTACCAAGACCTCATAACAAAAATGTCATTGGAACTAAATGGATATTCAAAAAGAAGTTAAATGAGAATGGGGATGTTGTAAGAAACAAAGCTAGACTTGTTTGCAAGGGGTATAATCAACAAGAAGGTATAGAATTTGAAGAAACTTTTGCTCCTGTAGCTAGACTTGAAGCCATAAGAATTTTTCTTGCTTTTTCAAGTTTTCAACAAATCAAAGTTTATCAAATGGATGTTAAATTTGCATTTCTCAATGGTGATCTAGAAGAAGAAGTTTATATAGAACAACCAAAACGATTCATTTTGGGAAATGATGAAAATCTTGTTTTTAGACTTAAAAAGGCTCTATATGGTCTCAAACAAACTCCAAGGGCATGGTATTATTGTCTTGACAAATATCTTCATCAACAAGGATTTTCAAAGGGGTCTGCTGATAGCAACTTATACACAAAAATTGGAAATGACAAACTATTGATTGTGGTTGTATTGTTGATGATATCATTTTTGGAAGTAATGAAGAATCTATGAGTCAGAAATTTGCTTCTGTCATGTAGCAAGAATTTGAAATGTCTTTACTTGGGGAACTAACATTCTTTCTTGGCTTGCAAGTGCATCAAACTACAGATGGTATATTCTTGTCACAAGAAAAATACCTTAAGAAAATTCTGAAGAAATATGGCATGGAAGAGTGCAAACCTGTAAGTACACCAATGATAACCGGATGTAATCTCAGTTCTCATGATGATTCCCCCATGGTAAATCAACCAAAATACAGATCTATGATAGGAAGTATTCTATATCTCACTGGGACTAGATCGAACATTATGCATGCAATGGGGATTGCTGGACGATTCCAAGCTAATCCAAAAGAAACTCACCTTCAGGCTGTCAAAAGAATATTCAAATATCTACAAGGAACTCAAGACTTTGGACTATGGTATCCAAAGAATGCTGATGTTACTCTTCATGCTTACACTGATGTAGATTGGGCTGGAAATGTTGATGATCGAAAAAGCACTAGTGGTGGTGCATTCTATATGGGGCCCCAGCTAGTATCTTGGTTCAGAAAGAAGCAAAACTCTATTGCCTTATCTACAGTAGAAGCAGAATATGTGGCTGCCGCATCATGTTGCACTCAACTTCTTTGGATGATGCAAACCTTACAAGATTTTCAAATCAAATGTTCACCTCCTATATCCATCATGTGTGATAATACAAGCGCCATCAGTATCTCAAAGAATTCTGTTATGCATTCTAAGACCAAGCACGTTCCCATCAAGTATCACTTCTTACGTGAACAAGTGCTTGAACAAAAGGTGAAGTTGGAGTATGTTCCCTCCAAAGAACAAGTTGCTGATAGATTTACCAAACCTTTGCCCAGGGAAGCATTCGAGTATCTCAGACAGAAGCTGGGAGTAGTCTCTACCTTGCAGAAAAGCAGAACTAGTTAAATTCAGAAGATTAAATTGGATACGTGGGTTTCCGAAAAGACAGTCGCGTATATATGCGATTTTATACACAGAAAACCGCATATAGTTAGTTGCTGACAAATTTTGTTTTGGGTCAGCATTTTTAGCACAGCTGCAGTACTGTTTGGTATCTATGATGTTGTATGGTATCTCTGATGATGTTTCAGCTCTTATATTGGGTAAACATGCCTTGATGATTGGTTGTTGAAAGTGTTCAGGGGGAGCAATGTATGATGATTCCCATGGTTGGTTTTGGTAATTCTGGTTATGTTTATTTCTGACAGTGCATCTGATGTGACAAAAGAAGACAGGTACAGGTGGTACAGATTCAGGGGGAGAAGAAGGAATGTGAAATTTTCAGTTTTTCACTTTCCATACGTGGGTTTGATGAAGCAAAGTCGTGTATACACGGGAGTTCTAATGGAGACAAAAGCGTATGCTTTTCTGTTAAGGAAAACAGTGAGATGGCTCAAGAACAAGAGCACAGTTTCAGGGGAAGCATTAGCCTTACTGAGTGTAATGCATTGTTGGCATTATGATGATTCTGAAATGTGATCTCTTTCTTGAGGTCTTTTTGGTAGTGGTCATAAAAAGTCATATTTTTAATTTTATGAAAAGGTCATGATGAGACCTATGATGTAAAATTGTAATATTCAGACATGTAAGGACTTGTTCAAATGTGTAAACCCACTTGGTTGGGTAGTTGAGTCAAAATGTGTAAACCCACTTGGTTGGGTACTTGAGTCTCATATGTAAATCCACTTGGTTGGATCTTTGAGGTAAGTATGAGTCCTTAGTGATAGGAAGGTCATAGAGTCATGTACTTCATTGAAAAATATGTTTGAACTTTCAGCATGAATTCAGGGGGAGCATGGTAACTTCACTACTCATCAAATCTACAGCGCTCTTCTATCTACATGAGGAGAAAACAACCTTGTGTTGGTTTTGATCTGCCCTTTGCCCTTGATGTCAAAGGGGGAGAGTGACATGGTGTTTGAATAGGGGGAGACTATCATTATGCTTAATGTATCTATCTGTTGTGGTCAAACACCATCGTGGTTGCCATCAAGTCCAAAGGGGGAGATTGTTGGCAATATGATACAGAGTGTTGTCCTTGATGGAAACCCACTTGATGAAGATGATGGAAACTTACTTGATGAATTTGTTCTTGATGCTTGATGAGTTTATTAATGATGTAAATCTAATGTGAAGTTTGTTGGCATGTGTTGTCTTTGATGGTAATCTACTTGATGAGATGAGAATTGGCTATATGATGTGATGAAGTTGTCTTTGGATAGAAACCTGTTTGATGAAGTTGTTCTTGAAGGAAACTGACTTGATGAGTTGCAACCTATGTTTCAAATTTGTACAGATGATGTATCTACAAATCAGCTAAGGAGTACAGAAGAAAGAAACTTCAGAAAGGGCCAGAGCAATGATGAATAAGACATGTCACTATGGATATGCGGGTTTGTTTAGGAAAAGTAGCGTATGTATGCGGAAAAGTACGTGCTAAGTCGCGTATGCCTAATTGCGCTCTAAATGTGTAAAACCAGGGGTTACTACCATGGTATTGACCCATTGTATTGAGCGCTTGATTATCTATTTGGTCCCGTCTAGGAATACCATCAAAAGTGGTGTGGTTTTGACTCATGGTATTGATAAAGGCTAAACCTATATAAGGAGAAGAAGATCATTGTGCAAAGAAGGGCAGGTGTCTGGGCTTTAAATGAATACTTCACTCTGAAGTTTATCTGTATGGTTGAACTCTGTTCTTAATCGATAGATCTGAATCTATGATGCACCTATGAATATGATGAAGGTTCAAAATCTCTAGATCTGGAAATGATGAATCTCTAGGATGATCTAAAAAGAAGTATTGAAGACCTGGTGCAAATCTGTTGAATAAGTTGAAGAAATCTGGGTAAGTTCATAGATCTGGTCTGTTCTGCAAAGTTTATTTTTTATAAATCTATACACAGGTTCATTTCATAAAAAGCATGTGTATACGCGGATCTGTTTAAACGAAGGCGTGTATGGACAGTTAGGGTTGTTCTGAAAAATTCATAGATGTATACGCGGGTACGTTTTGTGAAAAGCACGTGTATACGTGGATCTATTTAAACAAAGGCGCGTATGGTATCTTAACTTATAGTTGCTCAAGGTTGAATGTGATTCTGCATATCTATTCTGAAGTCTGGGTTATCTCTGATATTCTGGTTACAGTGGTTTCACTGTTCTGTTGGAAGCAATGGGCAAAGTATGATTGTTAATAAGTGAAGGGTTGTATTGAAGCTGTTTGATCCAGTTTGAAAATTGATGAAACGTGGTCTGTAGTGGAGCTGAGGGTCGAAGCCTTCAGTAAGGGGGTAGTAGCTCCCTTCCAGGAGAAGCTGGTAAACGAGAGCAAGGGGTTGTAGCTCCCTTCCAGGAGAGGCTGGTAAACGAGAGAAGGTTGTAGCCTTCTGCATGTGGGTTCCTGCGTGCTGGTATGAGTCTGCACCAGTACATGGTTGTAAGATGTTTTCTTTATAATAAAATATTGAAGGCTGATACAACGGCAGCGGTGGTTTTCTCCCGAATTGGGTTTCCACCTAAAAATCCTGGTGTTCATGTGTGTTTCTTATGTGTGATTATTTACTCTGTTCTTACTGCAGATGTTTACTGTTTATTGAACATCTAATGAATGAATGATGGAATGATATAAGTTAAGAATTATCTGCATAATAAGATTTCTAGACATACGCATGTTTTATTAAGGATATCCGCGTGTATACGCGAGTTGGAGTCAAGAAAGTCGCGTATGGGTTTTGAAGTAATAAAAAGTAAAAATATTTGAGTAAGTCCTAAATACTGATTCACCCCCCCCCCCCCCCAATCTCAGTAGTTTTCCCAACACCTTCCTCATTTTCAGACAAGATGTTGCACACAGAGTAGAATTGGGAGATTGGGTTTTTGGACAGGAAAATGGCACTCATTCAGGGAAACTCAATAATTTCTGGAAAGTAGACTCATAAATCTTTCGAATGAGCCATGAGGAGCCAAAACCGACATCGGGAATGGGTGCAGAACTTAGTCACAAGATACCCTATTTTCTGCTGAAGAGGTGCTACGCACAGAGACTGCCTAAGTGTGTTTTGGACCAAAAGTAAAAAAAAATGCACTCATTTATTGCAAAAAGATATTTTTGAGTTTTTAAAGGAAAATCACTTTAGAATTAGGTGCAAATAGTTATTTCTGCATTTATTTCTTAAGATATTATGTGCCTTGGGCCTTGCATGACCTCTTAGCCATAAATGACATTTATGGTTGAATTTGACATTTTCCTACCATATTTAGGGTTTTAGTCCTCCTTTGCTCCATAAATATACCATGAGGCCCTCATGTATTTTTTTCGCATTTGATGAGCTTTGAGAGAAATATACATGGCTTTATGAGCTTGGAGAATCAATTGGTGTTGTGGAGTTGATGAATGGCTTATTTGGCTTGATGATGGAGGAGCTTGTTTGCAGGATTCCTTAGCTTGGTGAATGGTGATTTCTCCTTAACTTGTTTATATTTTTCTTGTTATCATTATGTTTCATCCTTCTTGGTTGTTATAAAGCAGAAAATTATAGGTTGAGACATTCTCTTTGAGACACCTCAATCCTCCAGTTTGTTATAGCCTTGATGTTTTCCTCTGTTTGGTCAGCTTAAGGAATTCTTGATTGCTTCTTAGGTCCACCTAAACTTGTTTTTGTTTCATGTATGGTTAGTATGCTAGTTTACAAGTATTATTCACAGTATGCCCTGCTTATTTGAAGCTTTCAAAACTCTATCTTGAAACCTTTCTTTGGAATATTGTTTGTTAGGTTAAGTCAAAGAGGTCTCGTTTGATCTTGAGCTTTTTCCATGCCTACCAACTTGTTTCAGAGTTATTTATAGCTTTATTTATGATGTTTAGGAGTTCCCTCTTCATAAATTGAGTTATTGTGCTATCTTGTATGTTTTCCCAAATTCTGAAGGTGAATTTACTAAAGTTAGAAGCTCTTATGCTTTCTATGTTTCACTGGAATGTTTATCTTGGATATTTATCAGTTTAACTATTATTCATTAAGCTTAATGGTTTTCCCTACCTCATGAGTTATAACATTTAACTATCAGTATTTAAGACCTCCTAGTTTTTCCCAAATTTGATGTCCATCCCATTTCACTCATAACCTTAAGGATCCATTAACCTTTCTAGATTGGCCTTACATTGCACTCTGATTCATTATTGATACACCCTTGAATTTAATTTGACTCCATATCCCAATGGCTTTGACAGACTCTCACTCCACCTATCCTACTTGACCATCTTACCCAACCAAAACAATCAACAAACCCTATACTTAATAACTAGCCTAAAATCAAAACCATAGAGTAAAAAGAACACATCCTTTGCACCCAATAGAGAGAGCCCTCTATGATTCCAGGAAGGCTAGGTCCTAGGACAAAAAATATTGGTTCCATGTTACCCTGTCATTTGGTCTACCAATTTTCCAAATCATGGGACCCTAACATTCTGGCGATCGCGGTGGGACCTTCTGAGTATATAGTAGCCTGAATAAATCTTAAGAATCATTTGACCCTCAGTTAAACTTATAAAATCTAGTGAATCTACCACCTCATACATTCTGGCGATCACGGTAGGACCTTCTGAGTTAGTGACAATCTATGTATCTCTTAGGACTCCAGAATCCCTTGTTAAAGAAAATCCAGTGAATCTACCACCTCATCATCACCCTAACAATCTGTCGATCATGGTGGGACCTTTTGAGTCAGTGAAAAAATAAGTACCCCTTAGGACTTCAGGTACCCTTATCAAATCATTGAGAACTAAAACTAGCAGCCATAGAGTAGACTTTATTTGTTTCACCATCCTATAAAAATGATGAATCAGTTGTACGACACTCTTACAAACCTTGGGAATACCTATAGGAAATTAGAAAACCCCAAAACACCCTTAGATTAGTTTCTTGTCAGTTATTGGTGGTGGACCATAAACATATGTTCTTAAAACAACAAAAATATCCACCTAGCGACTCCACTAGCCTCCAGTAGGCCTATTACTTCATTAGCACTCATTTGAATTCCTATATTTGTTTCACACCAAAGCTTATGAACCTGATTATATATTGTAATATTTTACCAAGAATTAAGAGAGTTCAACCTTCAGAAAAAAATACTAAAACTTTCAACCTCTCTAAATTCTGAAATTTGAAATCTGGCTTCACATAGGATAAGTACTAGATCTCATCCGGACACAAACCCTCCCAACATAGTTGATGACCCAGAGAATATTTTCTGGAAAACTTCTGGATCTGGAAACTTAACCACTGTTAGGAACATCTTACAGCTTTGCAAGATCCCCAATTTGACTTGCACCATACCAGGAACCTCTTCAGAAATAGATCTCAAACTGATATTGACCAAACTTACCTTGAACCGTTAGATTTGTAGCAGAGTTCTAGTAGAGAAGCCTCTCCTTCCACACCACCTAACTTTCAGCTTCTCCATCACTTCAACTCTTTCCATACCAATTCTACTCAAAATCAGTTTTTTGGTCCAAGTACTTCCACCACACCCATCCATACCACCACTATGCAAACCACTCCACTTCATCATACAACCTGTTTCACAAACCCACCCCTTGTAAATCCTCCATTAGCTCCCATCATGGCAGCTTGGTATGCACCCTTGGTTTTACCTCAGCCTCTAGTGCCTTTGCCAAATGAATATCAGTCCAAAATCCCTCATTTCACAGGGGTTGAATCCATCACTTCCCAACAACATGTAGATAGGATCAATGATGCGTTTGACTACATGGAGATAGAATAAGAAACTATTAAGATGAGGATATTTGCACAAAGTTTAGGAGGAGAGGCCAAAAAATGGTTCAAAGCTTTAACTCCTAACACAATGCATGATCTCCCTTCCCTTTATCAAACTTTCATAAACAAGTGGGAAGTCAAAAAAAATCCCGTCCAAATCCTGTCTGAATATAATAATATTAAAAGGAATGTAGGGGAAAGTGTGCAAGACTATTGCACTAGGTTTAACAGTGTATACAATGCCCTCCCACCTCACATGAAACCTCCACAAGGCCTAGCTCTAGTGAAATTTCCTGAAGGTTTTGACCCTGACATGAATTTACAATCGAGAGAAAGAGACCTTGAAAAATTAGAAGAAATGAAAAGGATAGAAATTAGTGAAGAGGTTAACTTGATTGAAAAGAGAGCCAGGTTGAAATCAGAAAAGAGAATAACATGCCAGGATGAAGCCATGCCTTCAACATCCTCTTATGATACCAAAATAGACAGTCTAATGAGAACTGTGGAGAGAATGATAAAAAGGATAAATTTGAACAAAAGGACACCTCCTAGGGAAAACCAAGCTAATTCCCAAAACAGAAATAGAGCTCAGAAATTTAGAAGAGACACTCCTCAAATCAAGCCAAGGGAAAGTGACCAAAAAATCAGACCTCCCTTTCAACAAAACTGTGTAGATGAAGAAGAAGGAGAAATTATAGAACCTGAAGAAAGCCATATTAAACTAATAAGTTCTGATAATGAAGATGATGTTTTTCTCACCAAAGAATAACAAGGTTTATTTTCCTTGGATCAAACTAACATAAACTATGAGGATTCTGAAGACTACTGCTTGGGGTTTGAAAATGCCATCATGGAAATCCATAAGTAATATGATCTTACGAGCAAAAAGTACCTAGATTCTGTCAAGAAAGACCAAATAGACACTGTTGTTCGGAAGTACCTGAAAACACCCCTAAGAAAACAGCAGATAATGTCAACACCATGGCTAAGAAAGCTAAAACAAACAAAGGAAAAATCAGCCAGCCAAACAAAGACCTTAGCTGTCCTAGTACCTTCACTAGTTACCCTAAGAAAACCATTTTTTCTAAAGCTACAAATCATGATCATCAAATTAAAAATGCGGAAAGGTTCATGGTTGATAAAGTTGATGTGAATATATCCAAAACACTAGTTCCTTTCAGTTTTGAGGGAGAGTTTTCCATAATCAAGATAAATATGCCCCTCATAGAACTAGTTACTAAACCAATGTATAGGTCTCATATGTTGAAGGTAATAAACAGAGGAAATGATGCTGACACTTTGCACTTGGCTGATGACACACCTGAGTTGTTGTTTGGACCCAAAATAGAAGGAAAGCATTAGGAAGGAGCCATTCCTCCTTTCTATATCAGCTTAAACATACATGAAAAAATCTTACCTAATGCCATGCTAAATTCCAGTGCCTCTCACAATCTCATGCCCAAAGTTGTGATGGAGAGGTTAGTCCTAGAAATAACTAAACCTTACAAAGGCTTGTACTCCTTCAATTCGAGTAGAGTCAAATGTTTGGGCCTGATCAAGGACCTTTGTGTCAACCTGGCACAAGTGCCTGCTAAGAATCTAATCATGGACATATTAGTGGCAAATATTCCTCCCAAGTATGGCTTTCTTTTATCTAGATCTTGGGGAGCAAAGATTCAAGGGAACCTTCAACTAGATATGTCCTATGCTATCATTCATGTTTTAAATAAGACAGGGAGATTATACAGAGAGTCACATATGAATTATATGGTTAGCAGTCAGGACAAGCTAGACAATACTCCTATTTATTCTATTCACTTAGATCTTGATTCTTTCATATTATATAATGAGGAAGACATTGATGAGTAGGTATATGAAGTTGGAACACATCAAGACACACTACAACATCCAAACTAGTCTTTACACGAAGAACTCAGTATTCAGAACTATAATATCCTTGAACAAATACATGATTACAAAATCAAACTTGAATTTCTACAGACTAAAAATGAAACCTCGAAACCAATGGTGAATTTGAAATATGAATCAGGTTGCTCAAAGGGAGGACAAATCTCAGAAACACAACCCTTCCCTTTTGCCTATCCCAAAATGCTAAGATGCCCTCACAGAATAAAAAACTTGGGAGATTTGAATCAAAGGAGTCTTATGTTTTTACCTTATTTAGACACCTCATTATCAGAAATTTCCGTCCCTCCAAAAAAGTTGTTGACTCTCACTGATGTTGCCACGAATCATAAAGGAGTGTCTGTTGAAATTGATATAGAGGAATGCAATGTAGGCATCCTAAGAATACCCAAGGTAATTAAGTTTTCCAAATCCTTTTCATTACTCACAAACCTCAAATACTTAAGGTTATGCAAGAAGATTCAGGATGCTATTGTATATAGAATTGAAAGCTCAAAGCCTGATGACATAGACATTGTTCAAAAGAGGCCTTTTTCCAAGAAGAACTATGAAACCTTTGGGAAAATTCTATCACTAACAAAGAAAACGAAAGGATGCAAACTATGTATGGAATTTAGACACTTAGGCAAAGCCTCCATGGAGTCCAAATACCCTTTTCCCAAGATAAATCATCCTATGCCAAGAACAACAATTGCTAACAAGGTGACATTGATTGGTAGTGTTTCAGGTTTTCATGAGATGATACCACTTCAAATCAATCAACACAAAGACATTTTCAACGTTCCTTGGAATGACTACATGCTTGACCAAATTCTTCCTGGAATAAGGAATGCTGAAGTCTCCTTCCAAGAGGCCATGGCACCTGTTATCAAAATTTTCACTATGATATACATTGATGACATTGTCATTTGTTTGGAAGCTGATGAAGAATGCATTCTTTACCTAAAAAGTTTCTTTCACAGAAACAAGGTTTGGAAACAAAACTCAAAGAACAAATATAAAGGAGAACTTGGCATGTTTGAAAATTTTTGGCAGAAATCCTGTACCATGCCCTCAAAAATAGATAGCCATGTTCCTTATCTACAAGAGTTGAATGAAAAAGAGTTGGTGGATGATCTCATGGATGACAGGGTAATCAAATACCATGTCCATTAGAGTCTTAGCTGGAATTTCTCATTCATTGTACATACCACTCTTTGATGAAAATATATAAAGAGAAAAAACACAAAAACATTATATATATATATATATATATATATATATATATATGGAAGATTTGAAAAGAGGTAAAGCCCCATACCCAAAAAATAGAACTACTGAAAGTGTGTTAGTATAAATATCACTACTAGTGCATAAAGAAGTCTTGTTTCAGTCATTTAGCCTAATCTGTTGGAAATGTTGTGATTGATGGCAAAGGAATTGGCAAAGAGGGAGCATCTAAAACAATAACTAGGAATAGAGAAAAGAACATAGGAAGAGTGCATTTACAGAGAGTAGTATTAGTCAATGAGCAGAGATAATTGAACTCAGTAGGAAGGATATTTATATTTGAATCCCTATGGATTTAATTCATGTGTGAACATATAGGATAATTGAAATCCGTGATAAGTGAGAAACCTGTGAGGGGATTAATGGTGCTCTGTATGTAGTTACAGGAACCGATGCTAATACGGTCGACAATGTATCCCAAACTGGTAGACAGTGGAGTTATATATATTCGTTGAATATAATACTGAAGGTAAACTGGGATCAATGTTGGGGATTGATATTGGTATTTTCTGTGCCTTTATTGAATTGAGAAAGTGTAATATATGAACGTGTTCTTGATGAAGGAATTGTGAATCCCTGCAACCAACACGGAACTCGGTGACTGAATTATGTGAGTATAGGCCATCGAACTTTCGTTGGAACAACACTTCAGAATTACGAATGGAACCTGGAAGGGAAGTGGTGGATCATAACAAAATAAAGCATGACGGAACATGGAGTAGAAGGGCGGAACCACGAAGGAGGAACAGTATAGGCGGTTTCCAGTTTTCATCGCATCGCTTTCGACGGGAAAGCGGTATTCAAGAGGTTGGGAGTGATGCCATAGAAGGAGTGACACACGTCCCTGAACGAGTTTTCAAAACCTCCATCATTGCGCGCCATCGCGCGTCCGAACAAGGAAGCCGCGCAATATTGTTGTGCGTCGTTGATCTGGAAGGGAGCCATCGGACAGTGGCCGTATGAGGAAGGTGCACGATGGATAACCACGGTATGATGCGAATATGTGATTGGGTCATTGATTATATATGTGGGCCTGGTTCTAAATTATATTAGTTGGGATTCTTTTAAACTAAGGTCTGTGGGTTTAACCAAGGTTTGTTTAAATTAAATATAAATTATGACGAAAAGCGATTGGGCCATCATTTTGAATATTTTTCCAAAGTTGGTGGAACATATAAACTAGGGGGTCGACATATGAAGGTCTACGAAGAATGTTGAGTGGTTTTGACTCATGGTATTAATAAAGGCTAAAACTATATAAGGAGAAGAGGATCATACTACAACGTGTGCATGCGGAGGGATTGTCAATAAATAAATCTCTTCAAGAGATATCTGTATGATTGAACTTTTTTGTCTAATAACGCTGAATCTATGATGCACCTATGGAGTAGATGAAGGTTCAAGACCTCTAGATCGAGGAAGTGATGAATCTCTAAGAAGATCTGCAATATAAATAATGAAGACCTGACGCAAGAAATTTGGTGGATCTGAGGGTTGAAGTCTTCTGCATGGAAGTGGAAGCTTTCTGCTAGTACAAGTTGGTGTTAAAATCAGGGGGTTGGAGCTCCCTTCCAGTAGTGACTGGAGAACGAGAGAAGATTGTAACCTTCTGCAGGGGGTGCCTGCGTGCTGGTATAAGTCTGCACCAGCACAAAAACTGTAAGAAGTTTTTCTTTATAATAAATATTGAAGACAGAGACTACAGCAATGGTGGTTTTCTCCCAAATTGGGTTTACACCTTAAATACTAGTGTTCATGTGTGTTGATTATGTGTAATGAATTATTTTGTTACTACCGCACATGCTTACTAAAATTCTGATGAATGAATGATGCCATAATCTAAGTAAAGAATTAAATGCATAATAAGATCTCTGAGAAAAAGTTTTCAGTCAGATCTAAATACTGATTCACCCCCCCTCTCAGTATTTTTCCCAACAATTGGTATCAGAGCAGGTCCTTCTGAAAAGCTTAGCCGCTAGAAGAAAGATCAACCAGGATGAGCAATCAATATGGATTAGCATCTATCAGGCCTCCGCTCTTCAATGGGAACAATCTAATCTTATGGAAAACAAGGATGAGATCCTATCTTCAGTCTCTGGGTGTAGATGTATGGGCTATTGTTGAAGCAGGATATCAATATCTAGCCGCAGTACCAACAGATCCAACAGAAAGAAAGAATTATGAAACAAATGCAAAGGTAGTTAATGTTCTATTGGGAAGTCTAACTGAATCATAATTTGTCAAAGTCATGCAGCTGAATACAACAAAGGCAATATGGGACAAAATCATTCTAAGTTATGAAGGTGATGCAAAGGTAAAAAGTGCTAAACTCCAAACTCTCAGAATTCAATATGAGAACCTAAAAATGCATAATGAGGAGAGCATTGATAATTTCTTTTTACGACTTGATGATATTGTAAATCATATGAGAAATCTGGGAGAAACAATAACCGAATCTACTTTGGTTGAGAAATTTCTAATATCACTAACGACAAAATTTGAGTCAAAAGTTTCTGCTCTAGAAGAAAATCAGGATCTTCAAAATCTTACTATGGTGCAACTTCATGGCATTCTAACTGCATATGAAATGAGAAGAGGAGGACCATCCGAAGTCAAAGAAGTTGTCTTTAGAGCTTCTACAAAAGGGAAAGAAGCACAAGAGACAGAAGGGTCAGGGTATATCTCAGAAGAAGATGAGGTAAATTTTGTAAAGAAACTCCAACTTGGTATAGGATGGTTTAGAGGTAAGCTTCCTTTCAAATGTTTTTCTTGTGGAAGAGTTGGTCATTATGTTGCCAAGTGTCCTCACAAAGAAACACATGAAAAAGGAAAGGAAGTAGCAAGAAGGAATAAGAATCGGTTTAGCACTAGAAAAAGTTACTATACTCATGAAGACAGTGATGGGTTATCAGACAATGAGGAAGAAGGTGAACAAGATCTTAGACTTCTCATGGCATTTGAAAAGGAGTCTAGAGAAGAAAGGGATATTTTATGGATGCTTTAGAGGACAATGATTTTCTTGATGAAATAAATCAACTCAAAATATTCTTAGAACAAAGTAAAATAACCATAGAGACTCTAAAAAACCAGCTTCAAGAAAAGGAGAAACATAATGAGAAATTAGAATGTGAAATAGTAAGTCTAAGAAAAGAAATTGAGAAAGTAAAGACTTTGAATCTTAGATTTTCTAAAGGATCTGAAACCTTAGATGAGATTATCAAGGTACAACGTTCTCCTCTTCTAAAGACGGGTCTTGGATATATCAGAGAATCTTCTCAAGCCTCAGCACCAAATTATCTAAAAGCAGCTACAACCAGTACACAACATTCTGCCCCTCAGCAAGGGAATAAATAATATTTATAGATAAAGCATGACCATCTCAATTCAAAGAACACTAACAGGAGTACCTTTCAAAGAATCTCCAATCAACAGGTAAATTCAAGTAGAAGAGTTCATGATCGCAGAAATTTCTTCTTCAATGGACAATGTTTCTCATGTCACAATTTTGGTCATAAAGTTGTTCAATGTGTTGCATATAAAACCATCATGACAAGAGAAGCAAGAAAGAAAAGGATTGATATTGGAACAAAGAATAATACATATAACAACTTTTCTCCTCTTCAAAATGAAGTTGAATGTGCTTATTGCAATAACTTTGTCCATGAAGAATCTGAATGCAGGAGCAAATTCCAGCCAAAAGAGCATCTTCCTTCAAGCTCCAAAGTATGGAAAAAGAAGGAATTACAGGTTGAAAATTGTGGCATAGCTTTATTTGCAGAAGGATAATAAAATCAATGGTACATTGATAGTGGATGCTCAAAACACATGACAGATGACAAAAACAAACTTCTTGCATATAGTGCTCTAGAAAAGGAAAAGAATGTTACATTTGGAAATGATACTCCTGTTGTCATTAAGGGAAAAGGATCTGTATTTCTAAAATAAAAGGTGAAAGCTAACAATGTTATGTATGTGGATGGATTAAAGCATAACCTGTTAAGTGTAATTCAAATGTGTGATTAAGGAATTGAAGTTGTCTTTAGTTCAAAAGAATGTGTGGTACGTGATCTTGATACAGGTAAAACAATTATAAAAGGAAACAGAACTCCAAGCAATCTGTATGTATTAAGGAACTACAAAGAACAATGTTACATGATTAAATCTTTAGAAAACTGGCTATGGCATAGAAGGTTGGGGCATCTGAGCTTCTCTCAAATTAGAAAATCAAGCAGACTTAAAGTTGTTCGTGATCTTCCCAATATTACACCACCTGAAAGTATCATATGCAAATCTTTCCAATTTGGTAAGAAAACCAGAGTGCAATTTAATGCCAAGGAAGGTTCATCAAGTAAGCCTCTTGAACTCATTCATACTAACATATGTGGACCTGTGAAGAAAAATTCACCACGTGGTGAACAATACTATATCTTATTTATTGATGATTTCTCTAGAATGTGTTGGATTCGGTTGATTAAACACAAAGATGAAGCATTTGAGAAATTTCATATCTTCAAAGAACTGGTTGAAAATGAATTAGATCTAAAAATCAAGTGTCGTAGATCTGATCGAGGAGGAAAATATACATCAGATGAATTCCTTGAATTTTGTGAACAACATGGTATAAAAAGACAGTTTTCTATAGCTGGCACTCCATAACAAAATGGCGTAGCAGAAAGAATGAATAGAACAGTTCAACAAATGGCTAGAGCTATGCTTGATGATTCCGGAACACCTGACACATTTTGGGGAGAAGCAGCACATACATCGGTAAATATTCTTAACAAGGCACATGTTCGTGTAAATAGTGATAAAACTCCATATGAACTATGGTATGGTAATCCTCCCACTGTGAAGCACTTTAGAGTTTTTGGAAGCAAATGCTTTATAAAAAATAATGATGAAAAACTTGGCAAATTTGAACCCAAAGCAGATGAAGGAATACTTCTTGGTTACTCCTCTAGGAGTAAAGCATATAAATGTTACAATAAAAGACTTCGGAAGATTGTTGAATGTGTTGATGTTGTTATTGATGAGTCTCCTACAGCTCCAAAAGAAGAAAAACCAACAACGGATGAAGACGATGATGACATATATCCTTCTACATCAAATAAGGATGATATAGATAGTGAACCCAATGAAGAACCCAAAGATGATTTATCTAAAAAAGCTCCATCCAGATATGTTCAGAAGAATCATCCAGAATCTCAAATTTTGGGAGAAAAGGGATTAGGTGTACAAACAAGAAGGAATCTTGTCGGATCAACTAGCTATCTGGCATTTCTATCCATTATTGAACCACAAAATGTCAATCAAGCTAGCAAAGATGAATGTTGGATTCAAGCCATGAATGAAGAGCTTGATCAAATTGAAAAGAATCACACTTGGGAATTAGTACCGAGACCTCATGACAAAAATGTCATTGGAACTAAATGGATATTCAAAAATAAGTTAAATGAGAATGGGGATATCATAAGAAATAAAGCTAGACTTGTTTGCAAAGGGTATGCTCAACAAGAAGGGATAGAATTGGAAGAAACTTTTGCTCCTGTAGCTAGACTTGAAGCCATAAGAATGTTTCTTACTTTTTCAAGCTTCCAACAAATCAAAGTTTATCAAATGGATGTCAAATCTGCTTTTCTCAATGGCGACCTAGAAGAAGAAGTCTATATAGAACAACCAGAAGGATTCATTTTGGGAAATGATGAAAAACTTGTTTGTAGACTTAAAAAGGCTCTATATGGTCTCAAACAAGCTCCAAGGGCATGGTATTATCGTCTTGACAAATATCTTCATCAACAGGGATTTTCAAAGGGGTCTACTGATAGCAACTTATACACAAAAACTGAAAATGATAAACTATTGATTGTGGTTGTATATGTTGATGACATCATCTTTGGAAGTAATGAAGAATCTATGAGTCAAAAATTGTCTTCTTCTATGCAGCAAGAATTTGAAATGTCTTTACTTGGGGAACTAACATTCTTTCTTGGCTTACAAGTGCAACAAACAACAGATGGCATATTCTTATCACAAGCAAAATATCTTAAGAAAATCTTGAAGAAGTATGGCATGGAAGATTGCAAACCTGTAAGTACACCAATGATAACCGTATGTAATCTCAGTTCTAATGATGATTCCCCCACGGTGAATCAACCTGAATATAGATCTATGATAGGAAGCCTACTTTATCTCACTGGGACTAGACCAGACATCATGCATGTAGTTGGGATTGTGGGACGATTCCAAGCTAATCCAAAAGAGTCTCACCTTCACGCTGTCAAAAGAATATTCAAATATCTTCAAGGAACTCAAGACTTTGGACTATGGTATCCAAAGAATGCTGATCTCACTCTTCATGCTTACACTGATGCAGATTGGGCTGGAAATGTTGATGATCAGAAAAGCACTAGTGGTGGTGCATTCTATATGGGGCCTCGGTTAGTATCTTGGTTCAGTAAGAAGCAAAGCTCTATTGTCTTATCTACAGCAAAAGCAGAATATGTGGTTGCCGCATCATGTTGCACTCAACTTCTTTGGATGATGCATACCTTACAAGACATTCAAATCAAATGTTCACCTCCTATCTCCATTATGTGTGATAATACAAGTGCCATCAGTATCTCAAATAATTCGGTCATGCATTCCAAGACCAAGCACACTCCCATCATGTATCACTTCTTATGTGAACAAGTGCTTGAACAAAAGGTGAAGTTGGAGTATGTTCCCTCCAAAGAACAAGTTGCTGATATATTTACCAAACCTTTACCTAGGGAAGCATTCAAATATCTCAGAAAGAAGCTGGGAGTAGTCTCTACCATGCAGAAGATCAGATCTGCTTAAATTCAGAAGATTAAATTGGATAAGCTCCTATTGAAAGTGCTCAGGATGCACAGGCTAAGGGGGAGAATTGGTCATGTGGCAATGATGCATGGTTGGAATTCTAAATTATTTGTTGTAATCAAATCTCATGATTGAGAATATTTGATCTTGCATGTATAAGTCATTGAATATTATGATACAGCATGATCTCAGGGGGAGCATGGTATTGTCGGTAAAAGGGTATGGTATACGATCCTGATCTATCCTTTGCCATTGATGTCAAAGGGGGAGGAAAAGAAAAAAAAGGGGGGACTTCTATTAAGAGTATTAAGAGTATTGCCATCAATGCCAAAGGGGGATATTGTTGGAAATGTTGTCATTGATGGCAAAGGAATTGGCAAAGAGGGAGCATCTGAAACAGTAACTAGGAACAGAGAAAAGAACAGAGGAAGAGTGCATTTACAAAGAGCAGTATCAGTCAAGGAGCAGAGACAATTAAACTCAGTAGGAAGGATATTTATATTTGAATCCCTGTGGATTTAATTCATGTGTGAACATATAGGATAATTGAAATCCGTGATAAGTGAGAAACCCTGTGAGGGGATTAATGGTGCTCTGTATGTAGTTACAGGAACCAATGCTAATACGGTAGATATTGTATCCAAAACTGGTAGACAGTGGAGTTATATATATTCGTTGAATATAAGACTGAAGGTAAATTGGGATCAATGTTGGGGATTGATCTTGGTATTGTCTGTGCCTTTATTGAATTGAGCAAGTGTAATATATGAACGTGTTCTTGATGAAGGAATTATGAATCCCTGCAACCAACATGGAACTTGGTGACTGAATTATGGGAGTATAGGCCGTCAAAATTTCATTGGAACAACACTTCGGAATTACGAACGGAACCTGGAAGGGAAGTGGTGGATCATAACAAAAGAAAGCATGATGGAACATGGAGTAGAAGGGCGGAACCACGAAGGAGGAACAGTACAGGCGGTTTCCAGTTTTCATCGCACCGCTTTCGATGGGCAAGCGGTATTCAAGAGGTTGGGAGCGATTCCATAGAATGAGCAACATGCATCCTTGAATGAGTTTGAAAAACCACCATCACTGCGCGCCATCACATGTTAATTTCCGACCAAGGAAGCCGCGCGATATTGTTGTGCATCGTTGATCTGGAAGGGAGCCATCGGACGGTGGCTGTATGAGGAAGGTGCACGATGGATAAACACAGTACGATGCGAATATGTGATTGGGTCATTGATTATATATGTGGGCCCGGTTCTAAATTATATTAATTGGGATTCTTTTAAACTAAGGTCTACGGGTTTAACCAAGGTTTGTTTAAATTAAATATAAATTATGACGAAAAGTGATTGGGCCATCATTTTGAATATTTTTCCAAAGTTGGTGGAATATATAAACCGGGGGGTCAACATATGAAGGTCTACGAAAAATCTTGAGTGGTTTTGACTCATGGTATTAATAAAGGCTAAAACTATATAAGGAGACGAGGAACATACTACAACGCGTGCATGCGGAGGGATTGTCAATAAATAAATATCTTTAAGAGATATCTGTATGATTGAAATTTGTTGTCTGATAACGCTGAATCTATGATGCACCTATGGAGTAAATGAAGGTTCAAGACCTCTAGATCGAGGAAGTGATGAATATCTAAGAAGATCTACAAAATAAATAATGAAGATCTGACGCAAGAAATTTGGTGGATCTGAGGGTTGAAGTCTTCTGCATGGAAGTGGAAGCTTTCTGCCAGTACAAGCTGGTCTTAAAATCAGGGGGGTTGGAGCTCCCTTCCAGTAGTGACTAGAGAACAAGAGAAGGTTGTAGCCTTCTGCAAGGGGTGCCTGCGTGCTGGTATAAGTCCGCACTAGCACAAAAACTGTAAGAAGTTTTTCTTTATAATAAATATTGAAGACAGAGACTACAACAACGGTGGTTTTCTCCCAAATTGGGTTTCCAACTTAAATACTGGTGTTCATGTGTGTTGATTATGTGTAATGACTTATTATGTTACTACTTCACATGCTTACTAAACTTCTGATGAATGAATGATGCAATAATCTAAGTAGAGAATTAAATGCATAATAAGATCTCTAATAAAAAGTTTTCAGTCAGATCTAAATACTGATTCACCCCCCCTCTCAGTATTTTTCCCAACATAATCATGGCTGAAACATGTTTTAAATTTATTTTTGATAAGTTTGTGAAAGACAGTTGGTCAAATTATTCAAGCTGGACTTATCAAAAGGTAGATTAGGGAGAAAGATACTGGTTCCACATGCTTAAAACAGAACTAAGGAGAAAAAAGGGAATGAATAGAAAACAATGTATCCTAGCCCTGATTTTTCTAGTCTTATTTTGTACAAAAATAACATTTGTGTGCAGCTTTTTTTTATGCCACAAACACATGGTAAGTTAGATTGTCTAATCTTGATTTAACCATACTTTCAATTTCATGTTTTTGGTTTAGTGAATGAATCCTGTCAAATAGTTTAATCTTGACAGTTGAGTAATCTAGGTAGAGAAATCAAAGGATTTCATTAGCATAATCTAAATTCTTGGAAGAAATAAGATAATTTGTTTTGTTTTCAAAATAAAAAAATGTCAAGGTTGCTAGTCCAAATTCACCCAAGGAAGAAAAAATGTCGGGAAAGTAGGTTGGGTAGGTAGAGATGAAGTTGAGCTAATAATATCTTTCATATTGATTGAGATCATAGCTTCAAGCAAGCATCAACAAGAGAAAAGAGGTAAAAATATGCTCAATGGATGAGGCACTGGTCTCCATTAAGCTAGAGATCTGAAGTTCTGGACACCACCTGAAAAGGAGCTGCCCTCCGCAAGTGGAGCCACTATTAGTCATCAGTAATTTTTTGCCTTCATAGATGACTAAATGATTTCCCTAGATTTCTAGAAACAAAGTTCATGAACATTGTGAGTTCTAGAAATATCACTTCCTTCATCATCATTGGAGATAATTTTTCACTATTTTATCATTTCATCATGTCAAGCTCTTCTTACCAGTCCCAAAAAACCCATTAGGGGATCATGTCACTCCTTTTGTCCATATTTTTTCACCTTTGGCCCAAATCCTCTATTTTGTTTTGCCTAAACTCCCCCAATGCTACCTAAATCCACCAATAAAATAGCTCTGTTGTGTCTCCCAAAAATACCCCAAGCATTGATGGTCCCAAAATTGTCTCTGTAGGCTCTTTAGATAAATCAAGTGCATTGGATTTTGGATCTTCAATACATAATTTTATCATTAACTCTGTTTTACACTTGAAAACCCAAAAATATAAGTTTTTACTCCAAATCCAAGTCTAAGGAACATTCCACTAGGTCACCTAGGGTTTCACAAGTCATAGGGTGGATTTGTTATCTTAAAATCTATGCTCTATTTCTATAAGGAGATTTCTTTCCAAAGTGTTGGGGTTCCCATGTTTTGGCCAGGTTGACAAGACCAAAATATGAGACAACATAGAACCACTTTCAGACCTCAGGATCTAGCCCTCCTAGGTCCAGAGAGGGATCTCTCTATGATTGTCAAAGGTGTTTGTCTTTGAAGCTCACAATAAGGTATTAGGCTAGTTCTATGCGTAGGGTTTGTTTGTTTAATTAAGAGTTTGGTTGCTGGGAATCAGGAAGGAGGAGTTCATCATGAGACAGGACTGGGCAAGGAAGAATTTAGGCAAAGGAGAGATAATCCAGAGAAAACCAAGTCCATTGGGTAATGGAGTCAAGAAAGGATTTACTTGCTATCAATATGCAAGCTTTCAGTTGGGCTAGTCATCTAAAGCCTTCGATCCTAAAGTGATAGGGTGGTATGGGACATTAAGGACCGAGAGTGAAGTGGGAAGAACCAACTAATCCCATCTATAGATCAGGTCAGAGGTCATTTAACTCCAGACCTGTTTGGACAAAATAAGAGGCAGCACAAGGGAACTTTCAAAGGCTTAATCAGAATGGAAAGATCCTAGTGAGGCAGATACAAGGTTCTAGACCTCCCAGTGTTCTCAACACATTCCATTAAATCCTAACAAGAACATATAAAACAGATTTTGTTAATTCATACATCAGCTAGTAGGCAACAACATCCACTACACTGGTTAAATCAATTTAAATCAATCTTTAGATAAACACATGAAGTAGAAAACATAAAGGGCTGGGAGAGCAGCAACATAAGGCACCTAACAAGGGTGAATCTTATGAAAAATTTATGATGCGAGCCAGATGAAATGAAATGAAATTGAAATAAACACAGAGGTAGAAAAACATCACCGCAGCTTTAGATCAGGATCCAATGAAATTTTCTTATTATATTAAACATCAACACCAACTAGGTACAACATAGCCAATAGCTGGGTCATTCAGCCTGAATACATATTCCTCAGCCTATCTTACAACTATACACATAGAACTTATCTCAAGAGAAACTGCTTGCACCTCTCTGCTATCTCATCAACAACCCTTACAACAATTTCCTTCTGTGCTTTATAGGTGAGGATGAACTGAAGGTCGACTGAGGGGGTAGGTGAACACTAAATGTAATTTTAAATACAAAGATGAATGCAGGGCCGAAGCCCATTCTGTTTAAAAGTTGATCATTTAATCCCTGTCATTCTCTGGATGCTAGGATGATCTTCTTTAGATTTCCAATTACTCTGATATGACCTTGAATGCACTTTAGCTGCGGGACTTTTATGTACTTGCAGGGAATAAACAAATGGTAAGCAACTACTGAGAAGTCTGCTTACATAAATGCTCTGGTGGTTTTGAACTGCTGCTAGGGTGGAAATTCCTCTAGGGACAATGTGCATAGTAAAAACAGTATGGGCCCCGTGTCCTTTCATGGGGAGAAACATTCTGCTGATAGAGCTGCCCTGATTACTTAGTTTTCCTATGCATTGACCCTTCTGTCGTTTCATTTATGTCTCTATCTGCAAAACCTCACTGTTGTAATGAAGAATGTGTAATTATGGTGATCTTTCCCATCTGACAACCCTACAGAACACGGTACTGAGTGATGAAAACCATGCATAGGGGGAATGATTATGGAGGACGGGAGAAAGTAGTTTGGCAGTGGTGAAACAATGTTTTCGAATGAAATGTACGTGAAAAATGCATTGATATGTTGAAAATAACGACAAATAGGGTTTGGTGCGAATATGCTTTGTGGACCGTTAGATCATGACCGAGGGACGTATATCAACCGTGGAGACCCAACATTGGAAAATATATGAAATGGGGTGGAATATATTGCACCTTTAAATGCATAATGGTGAAACTAAAGGATGCATGAAATGTGTGGAAATGCATGTGAGGTGGGACCCATGGTATGCATCGCAATCGTAAATCGAGAGACGGAGAGAAATCGCAAATCGTAGAACAGAACTTGCGATGCGATATTGCAATCGGGAGGAGCTGCGGTGCGAGAACTTGCGACGGAGGGAAATGCGATGGAAACGAGATTGATGAGCAGGAAGTGCAATGGCGCGATCGATCGCATCGCAAATATTTACGACGCGACCCATCGCATCGCAAATATTTGCGATGGACGATGGGGCGTTTCACCTAAACATGCGCTCTTGCGATTATGCGATCGACCCCCCCAAGGCATTCAGCGCTTGGTTTTGGGTAAGGGTTACGTGGGGAAGTAGTTAAGGTTTAGTGGAAAAGGGGCTAGGCCCTATTACAAAGTTAGAAAGTGGGTTTTCGGCCCCTTTTAATGCATTTTAAGGCCAAGGAGTAGTAACGATAGAGGGAATAAGGGGGAATTTGGCTAAGCAAAGGGTAGAGAAAGGATATAAAGGGGATTTGGGAGGGTTGAGAGGGTATAAAAGGGAAGTAGAAGGGGGGACAAAGGGGAATGGAATAAGAAGGGGAGGAGGCCCTTTGGGCATTTCTTCACAAACAGAGAGGCTTGCAATGGGAATCAGCAGAGGGAAATTTATCAAAGGACACTAGGCACAAAGAGGCTTCAAGGAGGATGGGTTTTCAGGGGAAAGGCATTCCTTGAAGGCTCCAAAACAATCTAGCCCCTATCTTGCTTGTCAAGAATTTCATAGGGGGGCTAACAGTGGCTCCACATGGGGATGGCTTCTTCTTGAAGGAGTCAAGAAACCAGAGATGATCTTTGGAGTAGGCCAGATGCCTGCTGCTTGGCACATCCCTTCTTTCTTTAATTTTTAGTTGCCACAATATATTGAAGACACAAATCAGCAGAAATATTTCCCAACCAATATACCTACCCAGACTACAGTTCTAACATTTCTCTTTGGGTGCATTTGAGCTAGCAGACCCTTTACATTTTATTTTCAAAACAAAAACAAACCTATTCTAAATCTACCCTTATTTCTCCATGAGACCAGATTAGACTGTTGGCCTCATATGCTTCTCTACCTAATCTGACATCTACTGGTATTAGACTATCCAACAGATTTCTTCTCCTACATTCTAAAACAGGAAATTGAAAAAAAACAGCCAAGCCAGGATTAGACTGTCTGACTTGCTGGAGTGAAGACTTGTGGAAAACTGAAGACAAAACTGTGAAGGCATGAAATCTGCAGTTTTGAAACATCCTTCTTTTCTTGTGACTCAGGTTTTGAGCAAATTAGAGTCACTTCCTTTGTTCATTTTAGCTCTGGTTTTGGACATGTTAGAGTTGATTCTTCTTTCACTGCTGGTCCAGGTTTTGAGCATATCAGGACCATCTGTTCTACTTCTTTTGGCTCAGATTTTGATCATGTTTGAGCCACTCCTTTTTCCTTTCGGAGGTTCAAGTTTTGAGCATGTCTGAACCTCTCCTTTTTTTTCTTTTTCTTTTTTTTTTTCTTTTTTTTATTTTTTTAAAAAATAAAACTGCAATGATATATATACAATGGAGAATGTAACTGGAAACTGAAATTTAGTAGAAGTAGTGCTTGAGCATCCTGCCATTGACAGGACCCCCAAACATCTCTGTACCATCAAGTTCTTGTAAGAAAAATGCATTAGGACCCACAGTGGCTTGGATGATATATGGACCCTGCCACAAGCTGTCAAACTTGCCATGTTTACCTTTTTCCTCTCTCCTTGAATCCCATTTCAGAACTTTATCTCCAACCTTGAAATCTGAAGCTTTCCCTCTTTTTTCAAATAGCCTTTTAATGTTCTCCTGAACTCTGACAAATCTGCTATAAACCCGCTCCCTTGTTTGCTACATATGGATAGTTTCATTGATTCTTCCCACCATACTGTTTTCCTCTGTCTGAATCTCCTAGACAAGCTTAATCACTGGAACTCCAAGGCTGGTAGGAAAAACTGCTTTTGCTCCGTAAACTAGCTGGAATGGTGACATGCCAATAGATTTCTTCGTGGTGAGCTTGTCAGCCCACAGAGCATGTACCAACTTTTTATGCCATGACTTTTTGTTCTCTTCCAGTAGCTTTTTGATGATTGTGACCAGGCTTTTGTTGGATGATTCAGCCAATCCATTACCCTGGGGGTAATAGGCAGTTGAATGGCCAAGTGCTATTCCGTACCTGTGACAGAAATCAATCATTCTCTTGGATCCGAAAGCAGCAGCATTGTCAGTGATTATTTTCCTTGGACAGCCAAACCAAGATAAGATGAAGTCCTCTAGGAACCTAATGATGACAGAATCAGTGGCATTCCTAGTGGGTATGGCTTCTATCCATTTGGTGAAGTAATCTGTAGCAGTTAGGATCCATTTTTGTTGCCCAGAAGAAGAAGGGTGAATTTCCCCAATAAATTCTAGGCCCCATTGCATGAAGGGACCTTCTACGGTGATAGGTTGTAAAGGGAGGGGAAGGAGCTTTTTTCTGCCCTCAAAGATTTGGCATTTATGACGGCAGTTATCATTTTATGGACATCACTGAAGAGTGTAGGCCAATAGTAACCAGCCCTGAGTGTCTTACTTGCAGTGGATTTCCAGCTCAGGTGGCCTCCACACTCCCCAGCATGGAATTCTTGTTTGATTCTTTCAGCTTAAGTTTCAGACAAACATTTCAGCAATAGGCCATTTGGATTTTTCCAGTATAGATTCTCATTCAAAATGCAGTAATTTATAGCTTTGAGTTTTATGAATATTTCCTTTGTTTTGGACAGTTCTGGAGGGGCATTGAGATTGGTGAGCACATAAAGGATGTCAGTATACCAAGGAGAGTTTTGAAACTGCTCCTCAACAGTTGGATGGGACAATCCTTCCTGCTCATCTAAAGCATTTATCGTGTTAATGTCAAGGGCCTATAGATTGGATTCAGCCATTAACTGGGCCAGGCCTTGACCTTTGATCAGCTTGGTGGGTTTTATTTCAATGTCATATTCCAATATTGTAGCAATCCATTTTCCCCTTTTCCCATCAGGGTCTTGGGACAGGATATCTTTGACCAGTATATTTGGCACATAAGCAATAGTGTGAGAATGCAAAATGTACACCCTGAAGTCTTTTAAGGCCTTTACCAGGGAATAGGCATGCTTTTCCATAATGTTGTACTTTAAGGGTGCATCCCTTAAGGCTTTGCTAAAGAAGGCAACTGGCTGTTCATTACCTTCTGAATTCTTTTGCAGCAAGACTGCAGCTATTGTGTGCTCAGAGGCAAAGGAAAAGATCAGAAAATCTTTTGAGAAGTCTGGGCTGATAAGGACAGGGGCCTGAGAGAGTGCAAGTTTTACTGACTCAAAAGATTTCTTGGCTTCAATAGTCCACTTAATTCCTGCATCTTTCTTTAGCATGTTGGTCATTTTCCTAAGAAGCTCAACAAGATTGGGGATAAATCTCCTAAGGAAATTGATCTTCCCTATGAAGGACTATAACTCCTTGATGTTTCTCGAATATGTAATTTGAAGTATTCCCTCAACCCTCTGAGGGTCTATCCTAATCCCTTTCTCAGATATAATGTGGCCAAGAAGTTTACCTTCTTGCAGCCCAAAAACAGTTTTCTTACGATTTAAGGACAGGCCATACCTTCTACATTTTTCAAAAACTTTCCTCAAATACCTCAGGTGTTCTTCTTCAGTTTTAGAAAAGACAGTCAATTCATCCAGGTAGATAACTATGAAGTGTCCTATATCATCTGGGAAAGAAATATCCATCGCTCTCTAGAAGGTAGCTCCAGCATTCATCAATCCAAAAGGCATTTTCACATACATGAAGGTGCCCCATGGAGTGGTAAAAGATGTTTTGAGTTGATCTTCTGGGAGTACAATAAATTGGTTATATCCTGAAAAACCATCAAGCAAGGAGATTCTCTTAGAGCCCACTACCTTATGTAGGATATGTTCCATTCTAGGCAAAGGGTAGTAGTCTTTCAGGGAGGCTCTGTTGAGGTTTCGGAAGTCTATGCATAGTCTGATTTCTCCTGTTTTCTTTCTCACAGCCACTAAGTTTGACACCCAATCAGAGAACCTCAAAGGGACTATAATGCCTGCATCATATATTCTTTTGATCTCTTTCTCTACTGCGAGCAACTACTTTGGGTTGATTCTACGAATTTTTTGTCTGAAAGGCTTCTGATTTTCCTTTAGTGGTATCTTGTGTTGTATGATGTTGGTGTCATAGGCCTTTAAGTCTTCATAACCCCATGCAAACACATCAATGAATTCCTTAAACAATTCAATGTATTTCTTCTTCATGTCTGCAGGTATAGACTTAGCCAGTTTAATCATTTTTGGCTTACCTTCAGTGCCAATGTTGCATTCTTCTATATCTGAGTCTGCATGTTCTATAGTGGGCTTCTTTGCTACGTCGTCAAAGTCAAAAAGGTCCTCTAGGGGTGCCAAGCCTCTGGGTATGTTCTTATATTTGGCCTGCAACACCTTCATTTCTTCATTTTCTGCGTTTTCACATTTTTTGGTTGTATCTCCAGTTTCTTCAAAAAAGGTGTTTATTTCTATGTTACAGGGTGTTTCTTGTTCATCTAGTGGATTCTCACTTGGGAAACTGCTATCAGACTTTGATTCAGAATCATAAAATTCAAACTCATTTCTGCCCACCAGAAAGTCTTCAATCTGTTTGTCTCCTTCAAAGACCTGCCAATATTTTTCGTTATCTGGTACTGCAGGTTTGAACTTGGTTTGAATGATGATTTGTTGATCAAGGGGAGTCTTAGGATATGAACTGGCCAGGCAAGCTAATCCATTAGCAATAACATTCTGACTCCTAGGCACAAATACCAATTCATATTCAACAAAGGTTTTCAATAAGTCTACTGCGTCATTCCTGTATGCTCTCAATCTAGGGTGTTTTGTCGTATATTCACCATTCACTTGTTTGATAACTAACTCGGAGTCTCCTCTCACAGCTATCTTATGGGCTCCTAATTTTTTCAACATATTTAAGCCCAGGATAAGAGCCTCATATTCTGCAATATTGTTTGTGCATTTGAAATACAGATTCACAGCATGGCTCTCTGCATGATCATTCTTTGTGTTATGTATCCACACCCCTGCTCCAGCATTTTGTCTAGTACAGGACCCATCGAAGTTCATTTCCCACAGGGGCTCACCATTATTTTGCCTTGAGGAGTCTGTACTAGGTTGTGGGTTATCTTGTTCTTCGCGTGGTATATCAGTTTGAAGGGTATGACTAATAGGTTGACTGCATTGTGTTCCTGGTTCATTTTGAGTTTCGTTTTTTGTACCCTGCCCACGGTTTTCATCATCGTATTCTTCTAGGGTAGCCATTATGCTAAAGTCCATGGGCTCTGTGTTTTTGCTTGAATTTTTACATTCAGATTCTAGCTCTCCTAAGGATTGGTCATTATAAAGGATGAAAGAATCCAGTTCTGTGTGTACAGAGTATAATGGTGAATTTTCAGGCTTCTCGGGGCTACTGACTAAGAATTTCATCTGAGATTCTCTATACAGTCTTATATGTTGGCCAAATATAGGGATAGTGGAATATGAGCCATCCATCTTCATTGTTCCTTGCAGTTTGGCTCCCCATGATCTAGATAACAACATGCCATACTTGGGTGGCACATCTTCCACCACCACATCCATGACCATACACTTAGCAGGAATCTGGGTCAAGCTCACACACAAGTCCTTGATCAGGCCTAGGCATTTTACTCTGCTAGAGTCAAATGAATATAGATCTTTGTAAGGTCGTGTTACTTCTAGGCCTAGCTTTTCCATCACTACCTTAGGCATTAAATTGTGTGATGCTCCAGAATCATGCATGGCATTATGGAGTATTTTTTCATGAATGTTGAGACTTATATAGAAAGGTGGAACTACCCCTTCCTGAAATTTTCCCTCAATCTTTGGACCAAATAGGAGGGCAGGTTGATCATCATTCAAATTTACAGAGTCATTTTTTTCCCCTAAATTTAATGCTTTCAAAATTTGGCCTTTATATACATTCTGAGTGGCCAACTCAGCTAATGGTACAGAAATTTTGATTTCGCAATCTCACTCTCTAAATTGAAAGTGGACTGACTCTTGGAAGTGCTTAAATCTGTTTTATTTGCTACTGCTTTAGTAGCTAAATCAGTTAGTGATTTCTCACTATGTACAAGGTCAGGAACCGTTTTATCAGGAGCACTAACTGCAGTGCTAGTGTTGCTGGTTGGTTGGCTTTGTCTTTCAGTGTCTTGGTTGTCTTTTTCCTTGTGTTTACCAGAACTTTCAGCTGCTGATTTTTCATTTGCAGCAGATGCTTTAGAAGATCTGTTAGGCCTTTTCTTGACGGTTACCTCAGGAGTATTTTTTTTGGGATTTTCTTGGTTCTTTTTTCTCCTAAGTTCATACTGTTCTCTAACCTGCATCATGGAATTTTCAAATCCTAATCTGTAATCTTCAGTTTCTGACCATTCCTCATCCCAGTACGAAGGTGAGGGCTGATCTTCCCCTGAATCATGGTTAAGGACTGAGTCTTCTGTTTCAAACATGTTTATTGTATTCCCTTTAGACTCTTCTATGATTCCCTCATCTTCATCTAAAATTTTTTCTTGAAATGGGGGAACAATTTGTTGATCCGACTCTCTTTGTCTGTTGGGAACGACATTGTTTCTTCTAACGCTCTAGTTCTGATTCTGGTTCTGGTTTCTGTTCTGATTACTAACTGTGAAAACCATTCCTTTTACCATTTTTTGTAGATCTTCCACGTTTTTAGAGAGTCTATCATATTTGGGATCACATGTGGAAGCTACAATGTCATCCCTATAAGTTACCCTTTTCTCAGCTTTTAATCTTGCCCTTTTTTCAATCAAGTTTGCTTCTATGGTTATGGCTCCCTTTTGCATGTCTTCCAATGTGTTATACTCTTTATCTCTAAGCTCATAGGCCATGTCAGCATCAAATCCATCAGGATATTTAGCCAGGGCCATACTCTGAGGAGGTTTCATGTGTGGGGGGAGAGCATTGTATATGCTATTGAATCTAGTAGTGTACTCATGGACGCTCTCTCCTACGTTTCTCTTAAGGGACATGTATTCTACTAGGATCTGGCGAGGGTTTGCTCTAACTTCCCATTTGTCTATGAAGTTCTGATATAATGCAGGGAGATATTGGATAGTTCCAGGGGGTAAACCTTTAAACCATTTCTTTACATCGCCCCCCAGGCTTTGGGCAAATATTCTCATTTTGATTGTTTCATCATCAATTTCCATATAATCAAAAGAATCCTCCATCTTATCTATGTGTTTTTGAGCTATAATGGATTCTTTGGCAGTGAAGTGTGGGATTTTTGACTGATAATCATTTGGCAAGTGTAACAAGGGCTGTGGTAAAACTAAAGGTGCGTACAAAGCCGCCATGATAATGTTCTGATGAGGTATAGGGTTGGCTTGAGCTACTGGTATTTGGATGATAGGGATATTAGGACCAGCAGAAGTTTGTTGAGCAGATCTAGGGTGGGAGAGCCCCAAGTTTTGAATGAAGTGGATATCAGGTGGTGTAGATGGAGAGGTTCCTCTGTCCCTAGTGTGTTGACCACTATGAGATGGTGTACTGTGAGGCTCAAGGTCTTGCTGGTCTAGGTGATTGACTGACATGGTTCTTGATAAACTGTTAGGTAGGTCTAGGTCAGGGAGAAAAGGTGCTAGAGCTGTTAGGTTTTCTGTTGCAGAATTAGCTCTATGAATGTGACTGGAAATAGTTGGTCTGTTAGGTGTAGGAGCTCCTTTGAGGATACTCTCCAGATTGTCAACTATTTTAGGTGGGTTAGGGTTGGGATAAGCTCCTGTGTGGATGGTTCTGAAAGCCAGAATGTTATTTCCCATCCAAGCAGCTTAACCCTACTCGTTACTTCTTTTGTGGTTGATTGTCTCAGGGGCTGGTCTCCCAGTGGAGTCTATTGTGAAACCAAGATAATCAGCAGGCCTACTGATCACCAGTGGAGTCTTTTCGTTTAGGAACGATGGAGTCACCAAGTGGAGGGTTTTAGGGTGTATCTAAAGGGTCACACTGTCCACCACATTGCTCAGGCACTATCACCCTTCAGGAATCTCCTCAAAAACAACAAACTCCAACCAGAGATTGACTGGGAGGGCATTTACCAGACATGTCACCTCCGAAGAGGGTGATATATAGAGGCTACCTGGCCCTTTCCAAGCTCTGTCTAAGAGTGTGGTGGATATTCAACTGTGGAGGTCGATTCAAGAAACGGGTGACTTACTGTCAACCTAACCAGAGTTCTAAGTTTTTGAAGTTTTTAAGAATCCTTAAGGTGAAATGTACTCATAATTCCCCAGCGGAGTCGCCATTATGTTGGGGTTCCCATGTTATGGCCAAGTTGACAAGACCAAAATACGAGACAATATAGAACCACTTTCAGACCTCAGGATCTAGCCCTCCTAGGTCCAGAGAGGGATCTCTCTATGATTTTCAAAGGTGTTTGTCTTTGAAGCTCACAATAAGGTATTAGGTTAGTTCTATGCGCAAGGTTTGTTTGTTTAATTGAGAGTTTGGTTGCTGGGAATCAGGAAGGAAGAGTTCATCATGAGACAAGACTGGGCAAGGAAGAATTTAGGCAAAGGAGAGATAATCCAGAGAAAACCAAGTCCATTGGGTAATGGAGTCAAGAAAGGATTTACTTGCAGTCAATATGCAAGCTTTCAGTTGGGCTAGTCATCTGAAGCCTTGGATCCTAAAGTGATAGGGTGGTATGGGACATTAAGGACCGAGAGTGAAGTGGGGAGAACCAACTAATCCCATCTATAGATCAGGTTAGAGGTCATTTAACTCCAGACCTGCTTGGACAAAATCAAAGGCAGCACAAGGGAACTTGGAAAGGCTTAATCAGAATGGAAAGATCCTAGTGAGGCAGATACAAGGTTCTAGACTTCCCAGTGTTCTCAACACATTCCATTAAATCCTAACAAGAACATCTAAAACAGATTCCGTTAATTCATACATCAGCTAGTAGGCAACAACATCCACTACACTGGTTAACTCAATTGAAATCAATATTTAGATAAACACATGAAGTAGAAAACATAAAGGGCTAGGAGAGCAGCAACATAAGGCACCTAAAAAGGTTGAATCTTATGCCAAATTTCTAATGCGAGCCAGATGAAATGAAATGAAATGGAAATAACCACAGAGGTAGAAAAACATCACCGCAGCTTTAGATCAGGATCCAATGAAATTTGCTTATTATATTAAACATCAACACCAATCAGGTACAACATAGCCAATAACTAGGTCATTCAGCCTGAATACATCTTCCTCAGGCTATCTTACAACTATACACATAGAACTTATCTCAAGAGAAACTACTTGCACCTCTTTGCTATCTCATCAACAACCCTTACAAAAATTTCCTTCTGTGCTTTATAGGTGAGGATGAACTGAAGGTCGACTGAGGGGGTAGGTGAACACTAAATTTAATTTTAAATACAAAGATGAATGCAGGGCCGAAGCCCATTCTGTTTAAAAGCTGATCATTTAATCCCTGTCATTCTCTGGATGCTAGGATGATCTTCTTTAGATTTCTAATTACTCTGATATGACCTTGAATGCACTTTGGCTGCAGGACTTTGCTGTACTTGTGGGGAATAAACAAATGGTAAGAAACTGCTGAGAAGTCTACTTACATAAATGCTCTGGTGGTTTTGAACTGCTGCTAGGGTGGAAATTCCTCCAGGGATAATGTGCATAGTAAAAACAGTATGGGCACCGTGTCCTTTCATGGGGAGAAACATTCTGTTGATAGAGTTGCCCTGATGACTTAGTTTTCCTGTGCATTGACCCTTCTGTCATTTCATTTATGTCTCTGTCTGCAAAACCTTGCCGTTGTAATGAAGACTGTGTAATTATGGCGATCTTTCCCATCTGATAACCCTACAGAACACGGGACTGAGTGATGAAAACCATGCATAGGGGGAATGATTATGGAGGACGGAGATAGTAGTTTGGCAGTGGTGAAACAGTGTTTTCGAATGAAATGTATGTGAAAAATGCATTGATATGGAAAATAATGACAAACAGGGTTTGGTGCGAATATGCTTTGTGGACCTTTAGATCATGATCGAGGGACGTAGATCAATAGTGGAGACCCAACACTAGAAAATATATGAAATGGGGTGGAATATATTGCACCTTTAAATGCATAATGGTGAAACTAAAGGACGCATGAAATGCGTGGAAATGCATGTGAGGTGGGACCCATGGTATGCATCACAATCGCAAATCAGGAGATGGAGAGAAATTGCAAATCGCAGAACAGAACTTGCGATGCAATATTGCGATCAGGAGGAGCTGCGGTGCGAGAACTTGCGACGGAGGGAAATGTGATGGAAACGAGATTGATGAGAGGGAAGTGCGATGGCGCGATCGGTCGCATTGCAAATATTTGCGACGCGACCCATCGCATCGCAAATATTTGCGATGGACGATGGGGCGTTTCACCTAAACATGCGCTCTTGCGATTATGCGAACGGCCCCCCCAAGGCATTCAGCGCTTGTTTTTGGGTAAGGGTTACGTGGGGAAGTAGTTAAGGTTTAGCGGAAAAGGGGCTAGGCCCTATTAAAAAGTTAGAAAGTGGGTTTTGGGCCCCTTTTAATGCATTTTAAGGCCAAGGAGTAGTAACGATAGAGGGAATAAGGGGGAATTTGGCTAAGCAAAGGGTAGAGAAAGGATATAAAGGGGATTTGGGAGGGTTGAGAGGGTACAAAAGGGAAGTAGAAGGGGGGACAAAGGGGAATGGAATAAGAAGGGGATGAGGCCCTTTGGGCATTTCTTCACAAACAGAGAGGCTTGCAATGGGAATCAGTAGAGGGAAATTTATCAAAGGACACCATGCACAAAGAGGCTTCAAGGAGGATGGGTTTTCAGGGGAAAGGCATTCCTTGAAGGCTCTAAAACAAAATAGCCCCCACCTTGCTTGGCAAGAATTTCATAGGGGGGGCTAACACAAAGAAGAAAAGGGACAAGTAACTTTTTCCATAAACTGATCAAAGGGCCATTGAAGAAAGTACCCCTTGGCCTAGAGCACAAATTCTACAAGGGACAGCTGCCCTTGCTCACATTTTTGCAAAAGGATCAAGATGGCCATCAGCTTAGCAAGAGGTAAGGTACTAGGGTGAAAATCATCACAAGAAGACCATCAACAGCAAAGAAGAAAGTTGCAAGGCCTATGTTTGAATAAAATTAGGGTTTGTGACTGCTTTGGCCAAACAAGGAATCAGTACTAGGGCTACAAGGACAAAAGGTCACCTCCACTCCATCAAGTGCACATTGAATATTCTTTAGAAATGATAGATGAGTTTTGAAAGGCTTTAGAGAACTTAGAAGACAACACTATTTACTTTTTTCTAACAGCCCTAAAACCTAGGAGTTTGGGAAGAATTCCAAATATGTCAAATGATGATGATAAATCCTCCTTCATAATAGTAGATGGAATTCAAAGAGTTTCAAGTTACCCTCTAAAGGTTTGACAAAGAAGCAATGAGTCCACCTCACCAAAAGGACAAAAAGGCAAAGAGTATCAGTACAAAGGCATCTTAAAAATAATCAAAAGGAAGGCAAGCATGAGGTAAAATTTCCCAAGGAGGTAATTATGATAAGCATAGGTTCACTGTAAAAAAAAAAGAGGAGATGTCAAACTCCAAAAGGGACAGTGACAAAGGAAAAATTTTGTAGGCACCTACAAAAACAAAAGTGGCCAAGGGGAAGACACAAAATGGTTTAAATTACTCACCTCTCCCACCAGAGATATATCATTGCCAAAGAGGTCTGAGGAAAAAATATGTAACTGGTCTAAATCAAAGCAGTAAAGCCTCCAATAAGGGTCCCTTATCAAAAGTATATTCTACAAGAGATACTTAGCCATGAATGAAACTTCTGCAGGATTTTCAATATGGTTACCTGCATAAAATTTGATATGGTCAAACAAACCTAATATGTTTCTCACAATGATGGCACATATGAAGACTGAAAGAGTTGTTTATGCCAACTTCTAAGGTCTTCACACCAAAAGGTTTTTTACTGTTTCAAAGAGAAAACATGACAGAATATCAGTTGAAATAAATTCAAGATTCTTCTTTTCATTCTATCCACCATGAAATCAAAGGCATAAAAGATGCAGCGCTGAAGACTCCAAGGAAAATGTGCCAAAAATGATCACAGGCTTACTATTTAGAAGTGTTGAAGTTCATGAAAAGGATAAACTGAAGAAAACCTTAAAAAAACGGCACTAATGTCACTGTCTGCCTATTTTCATCAAAACTTTGTTAACATAACCTTTTTGCTTTCAAGAAAGGGTTCATGTTTCCAAGTATGGGTAAGAGGCATAGTTTGAGCTTGTTAAAGAGTTTTTCAATCTGGGGGGAAACATCAAAATGCTCCAGCCAAAGCAAAAAACAATTTTTTCTTATGGTTCTACCACCTACAGGGCAAAAGACCAAAAAGACAGTGAAAAAGTGAGAAGGGAAATAAACACTAGAAAGTGGGTTTTAACTATGAGATTATTTTTCAAAGAGGGTATGAAAGCCTTCCTTTCATCTTCCCAAACTCATTTCTATCTTTGAAAGAGAGAAAAATAAACATTAGAGCATTTTTGGGGTTTTTTCTGCAAATTTGGGTGAAAGTTTCAGGTGCTACGCACAGCACCGTCGGCACTGCGGATAGAGGAGGTAGATGCAATGTTAAAAGGCACTGTGTGACGAATAGAGGAGGAGGCGCTACACACTGAAGGTGGAGCTGCACACACGCCCAATCCGGCACCTGACTGTCTGTCATTCAATGGTGTTGCGCATCGAGAAGGCCTGATAGGCCTGTTAATCCGCCTGACTCACCCGCAAACCCTCCAGTGCTGCGCATAAGCCTGCCAACTGCCCGACCTGACCCAACGCTACACACAGAGAAGGAAAAATTGGAATGGCCTGTCGGGTGGTGCTACACACAGAGGGATTTTAGCCAGATTTTCCAAAAAGTGGCCAACATCAAATTTTTTTGCCTCCAGGTCCCTGCACAAAGTTTGAAAAGGTTGGTGGTCCCTCTTCTTTGCCCTACAAGTGATCTTTTTCATAATCAAGGAGAGATTTAAAAACCTAAATTGGATAAACCCTAATCTTCATGCCAACCATCATTTAACCCTCTAGGGCAAAGAGTTACCAATTGGAGAGTTGTCATTAGCCTAAAATACACTCAATTACAAGCTAAACCTCCTCCTAAACTCTGAAAGCATTCCTATACTTACTTCATTTTTCCCCCATTTGCTAAAATATGCCCTCACCATCACTCATGTTGTCCTCCCTAGACCTAAAGCTCTCATCAAGCAAAAAACCATTTTGTTCAAGGATATAATCAACCACCATGTCTAGAGAAGAGATCAGTACCAGTAGTGATGAAGGCCAAAGGCCTATCAAGCCAAAACACAAGGGAGGAAGGGATAATAGGTTTGAGCCTTTAGATACCATTCAAATCACCTCTTCTTCCATGATCTCTACAAGTTTTCAAGATGTTGGATGCTATCAGTTATGTGAGAAGGATAAACAGGTCCAAAACCACTCAGATTTGACTAGGTTGTTTATTCTAAGCTTATAGAACCATCAGGTCAACCTAGCAAGAGTAAAATTTGAATTATCATCTGAATCCATTTCTAAAGCCACAAGAATATCAGATATTGTTGAGAGATGGTTCAAGTAGAAGAAATTGGACTTAAGCTACTATGAGCCCTTCCTCAAACCTAGTTATAAATAGGGATGCAATGTTGTTTTCCCCTTCTCCCACCTGCTAGAGAAATATTCCCTACTGATGAGGCAGATCATTAAGTACTTCACTTGTGAGGGGAGGTACTCTAGGATTTATTCATATCACATAAGGCTACTAATGCACTTTACCAGGGTTAAATTGCTAAACCTACCATACTATCTCTACCATAGCATTGAAAAAATGGCTTCAGTGGTCAAGAAAATAAGTTATGCCCACGAAATGCAAAGCCTTTTTCACCACTCCTTGGTTAAGATGATTGTTTTGCACTAGCTAGAACAACAAGTAATTCCTTGGGAAGTTTTCATCTCACATGATATATTTGCAAATCCCCAAGCCTTCATTCAGCAAAATCTACCTTCCACTTCACACTTACTTACCTCCACTCCTCCATCTCCTCCACCTATGCCTTCTCCACAAAGAAACTTACCTCTTTCTTCTTCCCCTAATGCATCAAGTGAAGATAATGACAATGGTAATGATGAACAAGGAGGTGGCAGTAATAATGAGGAACAAATAGATGACAGTAGAGATGAAGAAGACAGTAGGTCAGAGACATAGCTTAGTGATGGACAAGGGGGTCGTAATAGCAATGAAGAACAAGCAGATGAAAGTGGAGATGAAGAAAACAGTGAGGCAGATACAGAGTTAAATGAGGAACAAGGAGGTGACAACAACAATGAGGAACAATAACATGATGATGGAAATAATGAAGACAGTGGGGTAGACACAGAGTTTAATAAAGGAGAGCAAGAGGATGATGATGACAAGGAAGAAAGAGATGAACATGAAAGTCATAAAGGTAAAAACAGTGAGCACTTGGAGCAAGACAGTGATGGTGATGATACAAATGAATCACTCCCAAGTACAGAAAAAATTATTGTTGATGAGAAAGATGAAAACACAAAGGATAATGAAGAAAATAATGAGGATTATAGTTAGCAAGAAAGTGAACATGACAGCCAATAGAAAAAATTACATAAGCATTACAGTGACCACAGTCATAGTGCAAACAATAACAATATGGATGAAGATATTGAACATGAAGAAACAGAGGGCGATGAAGAGGAAATAGAAGAACAAGAACAGGGAAATAATGAAGTTGAAATAGAGTTTGAACAGGCAGGCAGTGACCAAGGCAATGACACTGATAAGACAGTCAGTGATGAGCAAGACAACAAAAGGGATAGTCATAATAGTCATGATAGCTATCATGACTTTCATGACACAAATCAGCCTCCTAATGATAATGGGAGTGAAGATAGCCCAGACGATGATGAAGAAAAAGACATTCATGAAGAACAAGGTCAAAGTGAGGCAAGTGAGGAAGGTAATGAACAATTTGAAGGTCAATATGGCAGTATGGAAGACAGTGAAGACAATGATGATGAGGATGCTAAAGACCAAGAAAGAAGTGACCTAATGAGGCATGAGGTGACTCATGGAAGCAATGGAAAAAATGAAAAATCTGGTGACAACAATAACAAGGGTGAAAGAAATGATGAAAACACATTCAAAAGTACCATGGTCACTCCTCTCACTTGGACATATCACATAAGGAAGAGAGATGTGTTTGCTGCCTCAAAAATCCAAAGGGCCATCTCTTCTCAAGATATTAATCCATTGGAAAAGGGCAAGGAAAATATGGAAAGAAGTGAGCAGCAGGCAAAGGTGAGGAGAAGTAAGAGAATCAAGAAAACTTCTCAAGAACCTCAATTCATTGATCTAGACAATGACAATGAGGACAAAGAGATGGCCACCAAATTGCTACTCTTAACCAAAGATGGACATCGTAGGGAGTGGGAAAGAATTTTTGAGATGGCACAAGGTGTCATTCAGTATTACAAATATGAGCACAAGCATTTCAAGAAGGTGAAAAGGGACCTTGCTCTCCAGAAGAAAATGACCAAGCACTATGCAGAAAAAAACATGCTTGCTTGTGCCAAATTGAAGGAGGCCCTCATAGAGCTAAAAAACCTAAAAAAGGACAAAAGAGCATGATAGCCTTGTATTTTTGGCCGAGGCTTCTCAATAGGTGTCCAAGACCTCTTGAGGGACCTCTCCACAAATTTTGGGCCAAAATGAGAAAAATTTTGTGTTTTTGAATTTTTGAGGGCTCTGTGCGCAGCACCATATGCACTACGCACAAATTTGGTGCATCCTCAGCTTGAAAAATTTACATTTTTGGATTCCTCTCATCACCAACAGTCTACTCACAAAATTTGAGATCATTTGGAGCAGTTTTGACCCCCCAAAAGGTCCAAAAACACCAAAATGTTGACCATTCTTCCTCATTTTCAGACAAGGTGCTGCACATAGAGCAGTTTTGGAAGAATGGGTTTTTAGACAGTAAAATGGCACTTATTTAGGAAAAATCAAGAATTTATGGAAAGTAGACTCATCATTATTTCCAACGAGCCATCACAGACCCAAATCCGGCATCGCGAAAGGGTCCAAAACTTAGTCACAAGAGACCTTATTTACTATTGAAGTCACGCTATGCACAAAGACTTCCTAAGTGTCTTTTGGACCAAAAAGTCAAAAAAGCACACTCATTTATTGCAAAAAGATATTTTTGAGTTTTTTTAAGGCAAATCACTCTAGAATTAGGCACAAATAGTTATTTTGGCATTTATTTCTTAGGATATTATGTGCCTTGGGCCTTGCATGATCTCTTGGCCATAAATGACATTTATGGTTGAATTTGACATTTTCCTACCATATTTAGGGTTTTAGTCCTCCTTTTCTCCATAAATAGACCATGAGGCCCTTATGTATTTTGTTTGCATTTTATGAGCTTTGAGAGCAATATACATGGTTTTATGAGCTTGGAGAAGAAATTGGTGTTGTGGAGTTGATGAATGGCTTGTTTGGCTTGATGATGGAGGAGCTTGTTTGCAGGATTCCTTAGCTTGGTGAATGGTGATATCTTCTTAACGTGTTTATGTTTTTCTTGTTATCATTATGTTTCATCCTTCTCGGTTGCTATAAATCAGAAAAGTATAGGTTGAGACATGCTCTTTGAGGCACCTTAGTCCTCCTGTTTGTTATAGCCTTGATGTTTTCCTCTGTTTGGTCAGCTTAAGGAATTCTTGATTTCTCCTTAGGTCCACCTAAACTTGTTTTTGTTTCATGTATGGTTAGTATGCTAGTTTACAAGTATGAATCATGGTATGCCCTGCTTATTCGAAGCTTTCAAAACTCTATATTGAAACCTTTCTTTGGAATATTATTTGTTAGGTTAAGTCAAAGAGGTCTCGTTCGATCTTGCCCTTTTTCCATGTATACCAAATTGTTTAAGAGTTTTTTATAGATTTATTTATGATGTTTAGGAGTTCCCTCTTCATAAATTGAGTTATTATGCTATCTTGTATGTTTTCCCAAATTCTGAAGGTAAATTTACTAAAGTTAGAATCTCTTATGCTTTCTTTGTTTCATTGGAATGTTTATCTTGGATATTTATCAGTTTAAGTAATGTTCATTGAGATTAATGGTTTTCCCTACCTCATGAGTTATAGATTTTAAATATCAGTATTTAAAACATCCTAGGTTTTCCCAAATTTGATGTCCATCCCATTTCACTCATAACCTTAAGGATTCGTTAACCTTGCTAGATTGGCCTTGCACTACACTCTGATTTATTATTGAGACACCCTTGACTTTCATTTGACTCCATAGCCCAATGGCTTTGACAGAATCTCACTCCACCTATCCTACTTGACCATCTTACCCAACCAAAACAATCAACAAACCCTATACTTAATAACTAGCCTAAAATGAAAACCATAGAGAAAAAAGAACACATCCTTGCCACCCAATAGAGAGAGCCCTCTCTGAGTCCAGGAAGGCTAGGTCCTGGGATAGCAAATATTGGTTCCACGTTACCCTGCCATTTGGTCTACCAATTTTCCAAATCACAAGACCCTAACAGTCTTCATGTTTTCTTCTGCTGGGTTAGTTTAAGGAATTCTTAGTTGCTCCTTAGGCCCACCTAAGCTTGTCTATTTAATTATTGGATTAATATGATAGTTTAAAAACTTGATTCATGGTAAGCCCTACTTGTTTTATGTTATCTAAACTATATCTTTAAATCTCTCTTTGATGTATTTATTGATTAGGTTAATCCAAGGAGGTCTTGTTTCGATCTTGCCCCCTTTATATGCTTATTAGTTTGCCTCAAAGTTCTTTATAGTTTAATGGATGATGTTTAGGAGTCTCCTCTTCATTTATTAATGCTATTTGTCTCTCATATTTTTTCAAATATTGAAAGTAGAATCATTGAAGTTAGATAAAGTTGTCTTACTTCATTTTCTCTACTGGATTGTATATCTTGAATGTGTATTTGTTTAAAAGTATTGTTATTGAGTAAATGGTGTGCCCTACCTCATGACTAGTATCTTTTGCTTATCACTATTCAAGATCTCTCTCTTCTCATAGGTATTTGGCAAAGGATTCTTAACTGCCCTTTGCCCTACCTTTTTTCCCAAACTTAATGTCCATTTCACCTCACGCATAAAATTTAAAGATCCATTAACTACACCAAATTTTCCCTGTGATGTACCCTGATTCATTATTGAGATATCAATGAATTCATAGACTACATAGCCAAATTGATTTGATAACCTCTCACTCCACCTATCCTACTTGATCATCTTACCCCAACCAAAACAAACAACAAACCTACACTTAACAACTAGCCTAAAATCAAATACTTAAAGCAAACAAGTTCACATCCTTTGCATAATAGAGAGATCCCTCTCTGAGTCCAGGAAGGCTATGTCCTAGGACTCCAAAAACTAGTCTGATGTTACCCTGTGCATTTGGTCTACCAATCTGCTAAATCATGGGACCCTAACATAATGGCGATCACGGTGGGACCTTCTGAGTTAGTGACAATCTAAGTACCCCTTAGGACTCCAGAATCCCTTGATTAAACAATATCCTATGATTTATAGATACCTCATCGCTATCACCAACACAATGGTGATCATTATGCAAACTACGATGTCAGTGACAATCTAAGTATCCCTTAGGACTTCAGAAATCTTCATCAAATCATACAGAGCTCAAGTTAGTATCCAAAGAGTATAATATGGTTGTCTCACCATCCTAGAAAAATGATGACTAAGCTATAGGACACTCTTACAAACCTTATGACTACATATAGAAACCTAGAAAAGGACAAAACATTCCTAGATTGGCGAATTTTCAGTATTGGTGGTGGACCATAGACACATATCTTCAAAACAACTAAAAATATCCACTTGGTGACTCCACTAGCCTCTAGTAGGCCTTCTAACTTTACGAGTGTCCATAGAATCCTATAGGATTGTGCCAAATCAACCCTGAGAAGTCTAGAATCCTAGTCACACACTGTGTGAGTTTAGCAAATACAAAAAGAGGTAAACTTTTTGAAAAATTTCAAAAACTTTCAGCCTCTCTAAATTTTGAGTTTGAAATCTGGCTTCACGAAGAATCAATACCAGATCTCATCTGAACCAAACCCTTCCAATATAGTTGATGACCCAAAAAATATTTTGTGGCAAACTTCTGAAACTGGAAACTTAACTACTGTTAGGACCATTCATAAAGGAATCTCTATACCTCAACATCTTACAGCCTTGCAAGACCCCCAATTTGACTTACATCACATGAGAAACCTCTTTAGAACCAAGTCACAAAGTAGAATTTACCATACCGACCTTGAGCCCATAGACTTGCAGCAGATTCCTAGTGGAGAAGCTTCTCCTTCCACACCACCTGATTTCCAAATCCTCCATCACTTCATCTCTTTTCATCCCAAATCTGCTCAGAATCAGTTCATTGGTCCAAGTACTTCTGCCACACCCATTCACATCTCCACTTTGCAAACCACTCCATCTCATATAACAAATCCTCTGCTTGTAAATCCACCATTAGCTCCTATCATGGCATCTTGGTATGCCCCCCTGGTTTTACCGCAACCTTTGGTACCTTTTCCAAATGATTACCAGTCTAGAATCCCTCACTTTACCGAGGTTGAATCTACCACTACCAAACAACATGTAGATAGAATAAATGATGTCTTTGACTGCATGGAATTAGAAGAGGAAACCATGAATATGAGGATGTTTTCCCAAAGCCTAGGAGGAGAAGCTAAGAAATTGTTTAAGAACTTGACTCCCAACAGCATACATGATCTCCCTTCCCTTTACCAAACTTTCATAAATAAGTGGGAAATCAAGAAAAACCCCCTCCAAATCCTTTCTGAATATAAAAATCTTAAGAGGAATACGGGGGAGAGTGTCCCAGATTATTGCACCAGGTTTAAAAGTGTCTACGATGCCCTCCCAACTCATATGAAACCCCCACTAGGCCTAGCCTTAGCTAAATTCCTAGAAGGTTTTGACCCCAACATGGCCTATCAATTAAGAGAAAGAGAGCCCCTAACTTTAGAAGACATGCAAAAGGGAGCTATAAGTGTAGAGGCCAACTTAATTGAAAAGAGAGCTAGGCTAAGATCAGAAAAGAGGGTAACCTACAAAGATGAAACCATGCCCTCAACGTCCTCATCTGATTCCAATATTGACAACCTACTTAGAACCATGGAAAGAATGATGGAGAGAATATGCATAAAAAAAAGAACACCTCCTAGGGAGAACCATCCAAATCCCCAAAATAAAAACCGGAATCAAAACTTCAAAAGAGACCCACCCCAAACCAGACAAAGGGAAAATGATCAACAAATCAGGCCACCCTTCCAAGATAACTATGTAGATGAGGGGGAAAGAGATATTGAACAACTGGATGAAAATCATCTAAACTTAATAGGCTCTGATAACGAGGGTGATGTTTTTCTCATAGAAGAATAACAAGGTTTCTTCTCCTCAAATCCAGATGAAACAAACCATGAAGATTCTGAAGACTATGAGTTGGTATTGGAAAATGCCATAATGGAAGTCGACAGGAAATATCACCTCAAGAGCAAGAAAAACCAAGACAACTCCGAGAAAAACAACTTAGACACAGTTGTTAGGAAAACCCTCGAAAACATTCTTAAAAGAACAGTAGACAATAACAACAACATAGCTAAGAAAATTTATCCTAATAAAGACAAAACTAGCCAACCAAGTGGCGACACAAGGCCCTAGTACCTCTACTAGTGGCCCTCAGAAAACTCTTTTGACCAAAGCCCAAAATCAAAGTCAGCAAATTAAAAATGTAGAAAAATTTATGGCTGATAAAACTGATGTAAATATTTCTAAAACCCAAGTACCTTTCAGTTTCGAGGGAGAGATTGCTAAAATTAAGATAACCATACCTCTCACTAAACTGGTAGTTCAGGATATGTACAGGTCCCAATTTTTGAAAGTTATAAACATAGGAAATGATACCAATACTTTGGATTTGACATATGACAAACCAAAGTTGTTGTTTGGACCCGAAGTGGATGGAAAATGCCAAGAAGGAGCCATTCCCTATTTCTATTGTAGCCTAAACATACATGAAAAAATCCTACATAATTCCATGCTAGACTTTGGTGCCTCTCACAACCTCATGCCAAAGGTAGTGATGGAGAAATTAGGCCTAGAAATAACCAGGCCCTACAAAGATCTGTATTCCTTTGATTCAATCAGAGTTAAGTGCCTAGGCCTAATCAAGGATTTATGTGTTAATCTGACAAAAATCCCTGCTAAAAGCCTGGTTATGGACATAGTAGTGGCTGACATTACTCCCAAATATGCCATACTTTTGTCCCGATCTTGGGGAGCTAAGCTGCTAGGGAACCTCCAACTTGACATGTCTTATGCTAACATCTCGATTTTTAACCAAACAAAGAGACTATACCAGGAGTCTCACATGAATTATATGGTAAGTAGCCTAGAGAGACCTGTTGAGCGTCAAGATTATGCTTTATTTCATCTTATTTTACCTCATTTTCCTTTGTCCATTGTTATCCTAGACCCAATTGATCAATGAATTTAGTTAAAATTACTTTTAGAATGATTAACATTACTGACTTGCTAAGTTTTGTGATTTTTGTCATTGTAATGCGTGCAATAGGAAGCCCAAACTGCGGAGATACGAGACATTAAAGTAACTAAGCGCTTAGTCTGCCATCACGTTTAGGTATGTTCCAGGTGGCCTCTCAAGAAAAACCGCATATGGGTATATTCCACGTCATGTCTACATTGTTCGTTGCTCACCATGAAGGAAAAACCGAATTCTGGATATGGTTTTGGTACGTGGGAACACATTTAAGAAGAAAGACTTCTAATAGGACTGTCTTAGTCCAGATGTCCTTTTCCTTTTTACGCAGCCACTTCAAGAGTCCTAATGTGATTTCGATAAGGAAAGACAATGATCCTGGAATTGTTGCAAGTCTTGTTATGTACATTTGTTATATAAACACTTAGGAAACTGAGAGCTAGGCTAGATTTTGTTTCCAGATTTTGCTTAGATTCTGTGCTACATTTCTGAAGACGCAGATTGCTCTGTTCAAGTTATTTCACATTTAATGAAGCAGACAGTGTTGTTTTGAAAATCGTTGAGTTGATTTGGTGTTAGATTCCGTCTGGTGGTAGAGGGCCCCTGCCTCCTGCACGGATTTATTTGCGCAATTTAGATAAGTATCTTAGCTGCCTTTACGTTTTTGAAGTTGAATTCGTAGTTGTTTTCATTAGCTACTATAGTTATACTCATTCTAAAAACTCTTCCAAAAGAAGAAGCTCTTCCAAAAGATTATAATGATGAATGGGAAATGGCTATAGTATTGTAGGATTTAATTGCAATCTCTTTTGTTCACCATCACAGTTATACTTATGCTAAGCACTCTTCCAAAAGAAGAAACTCTTCCAAAAAATCCTTATAATGTCTTAAGCATGATTGTGATCCTGAACGCTTCAGTTGTGTGTTTTCACTAAGTACCATAGCTGTTCTTGCTCTTAAAACGCTCTTCCAAAATATCATAATGATGGGTAGAAGATAGCTATGATATCTTAGTTTTTAATTGCTTTCAGTCTTTATGTTTGCATTTGCACTGAATTGTACAGTTAGGATTGTTCTAAGAAACTCTTCCAAAATACCAATCATGATGGACAAACAGACTGTATAATTCCATAGAATAATGCATGATAGCTTAGTTAGGATACTCCAGAGTCTAATTGCATTTAACTCATGCTCAGTCATTTTGTTTTGAGTTTGATAATGACTTGTTAGTTCAGCATTGTTTTAGACTAGTGACATCTTAAGTTCAGTTTTAGCTTAACTCATTGCATTTGCACTCCACATTCAGTTGTCATCCACTGCATATTAGATTACTTCAGTTGTTAAACTTAACAAAACAACCTTCATTATTTACAAACCTCTTCTTGTTCTAAAATCTATAATTGATTCATAACCATATGAACAGAAGACAATATCATTTCAAGGTCTGAAGTACTTTTGCAACTTCCTTATCATCTCACAAACAAACATTTCCTCAAAAGACTATTTTAAAAATCTATAACCTTTGAGTGAAGTGTAGTGTTATCAAACTAAGTTGCAGAATAGAGTTAGGAACTAGTCTTAAAGTAGAGATCTTATGATGGTATCAATGTTTTACTCCAAATATGCTTCAATAAATCTCTAATCATGGATAACATGTTGCATCATTATAAGTTAGTTGTTTAACTGTTTAGTTAGGAGAATTTACATACTTAGCTGACCATGTCTCAAGCTCTCTCTCAAAACACCTTTGATGAAATAATTTGACAAGTTGAGTTTATGTTTTGAATCATTTGCTTAAAAGTCATTATCAAGATTTGTCTTTGCTTAGTCATAGTTTGGATTTGATTCTGTTTCAATATCTGCAATTGCATTTGTCATTTGTCATCAACCAATTAGGCTTCACTCTGTTTTTAATCATCAGCTTCTTTCCATTAGCTTTCTAGTCATTTTCCTTGTGAATATAAAACTACCAAAAGACCAAAAACATCATAAAACACTACACACACGCATTAAGAAACAAACACCTAGGTACATACAGTACACTTCACTTCAGCAGTTTACCAACCCTGGTTGACAATTAAATGAGCTCAATTTAGGAGACTAGATTGAGACCAAACATTTTGGCGCCGTTGCCGGGGAAGTGAAAACTTGGTAACCTTTGTTTCTTAGTATCCCAAAACAATTTTATGCGTAGGGAGAGAGATTCAAGGGGAAGATTTATAAGCAGCAGAGGCAGAAGTTTGATATCTAGAACACCACTTGTTTCATCTAGGTCCAGAACTAGTACACCTTCAACTCAAACCCATCTTCCAACCTTTACTGATCCTGGACTTCTAGAAGATCTAAGGTCACCTATTCCATTAGAGAAACCTTCCACTTCATCCATTGAACCTGCCATAGAAGAGGATCCAAAAACTTTTGTTGAGGATACAAATCTTTCCACTTCCACAGGAGAGTCAACCGTGGCAGAAGGAGGAGGAGGAGTTTTTAATGGAGAACACACACTATTTGGAGGTAGAGGTGCAGATGGAGGAAGAGGTAGAATAGGAAGCTCTTTTGGGTTCCCTATAATTGATGAAGAAACCAATACAACCATGAAAAACATTTCACCCTCTGTCCTTCCAAAATTCTATGGACTTAAACCTGAAGATCCTGAAACCTTCCTATTTGAATTCGAAGTTCTATGTAGAACTTATGACTACTTACAAGATGCTCAAAAACTGAAATTATTTCCTTCAACTTTGAAAGGAGCAGCATTGAAGTGGTTTATGAGTCTGATCAGCAGTTCTATTAGAACATGGGAAGACATGAAACAAGCATTTCTAGAGAGGTATTTGGATTATTGTATGCCGGTTAATCATAAGGAAGAAGTGTTTAAGATGTTACAAAAAGAAGATGAAAATTTGGAAGATTTGTTAGAGAGATTTAATTACAACATCAAAAGAGAAAAAATGGAAAACCTAGATCAAGACACCTTAAAAGCTCTTTTGTTGAAAACAATTAGGGATGAATGGTTGGATATCCTTAACATGATGGGAAAAGGGGATATATCACAACTTACATTACCTAAAATATCTGAGTTATGTATCAACCTTTCCAGAGGGAAATCTAAAGCTGTCAAAGGTCCAAGAGATCCCGCTCTTGCAAGGGCAAGTAAATCTTCTTCTGGGACAGTAAGTTAGATCAGAAATAGGACATATGCTTGATGATTTTAAATCTTACATCTTAGGGAGTCTTAGTGAACAAATAGACACCCTCAAGATACAAAACAAGCAAAAGGCTGAATCTGATGCCTTGGCAATCTTTTTTCCCAAATGTAGAAAGAAACATGCCTTGAGAGAGTGTCCTTTGGATGTAAAAGTTGTAGAGACCTGTGTCATTTGTTCTGAAAAACATGAGACCAATAATTTTCCTTCTCTTCCTGGTCTCAAAGCTGTATTTCAGGAGGAAACTCCTACAGATTCCATAGAGTCTCTCAATTTTGTATCTAGAAGGCCTTGGCAGGGACCTCAAACACAAGGATTCCATGATCAAATGTATAATCAACCTCTACCTTGGAATTCTTGGCAGCAACCTTGGCCCCAATTTCAAAATCAATCTCAATCTTGGGCACAAGGAACACAAAGTCCCTATGGAAGATACTCTCCATACTATCAGTATCCACCATCCTATCCACCATACCCACATTTTTATCCTCAAAATCCTGAACAAAATTTTCCTCAAAATCTTCAACAAAATTTTCAACAAAATCCTCAACAACATCATCAAAACCAACCACATCAAAATCAACCACTTTCATTACCATTCCCTCAAAAATCAAATCAATTTCCTGCTCAACCCATACCAAACCCCAATAATAAAAATCCTCAGAACACATACATGATAGAAGGCCAACAGTTTCCAACTTATTTAAGTACTCCTCTAGACCTTAGTGATGTTCAACTTAGGTCTGGAAGGATACTTGAAAAGAGGAAGCCTTCTGTGATCATACAAGAACAAGATAACTCCGAGGAAGACTCTCTACAGGTGAATAAAAGTCTTGAGGAAGATACATCCTTTCAAGACCCAAACACTGAAAAATTAAAGCAAAAAGATCCAATAAATTCAACTCCTGTATTAGAGCAACCATCTACATCTACTTCTATACCTCCCTTTCCAGAAAGATTACAAATTGATAGAGGTGTAGAAAAACAAATCATGGTGCCTAATTATGATTTCCTAGATGAGCTAAGAAATGTTTGCATTAAAATTCCATTATTACAAGCCATCAAGGAAATTTCAATTTTAGCCAAAACAATAAAGGAGTTGAGCATGAAGAAAACAAGAAAAAGAATAAGAGAAACAAAGAAAATTCAATTGGCAGGAAAAATAGCAGACATTATGATGGGCAAGATTGCTATTCCAAAGTATCTTGACCCAGGAAATCCAGTTGTTAAAATTCACATCAATGGAATTGAAATCCAAAATACACTCATTGATTTAGGAGCAGCAATCAATATCATGAGTAGACAAATCATGGATAAACTGAAACTTCCTAATCTTCTCTTTACACCCACACTATTACAATTAGCAGACAGATCTGTGATCAAACCAGATGGGGTAATAGAAGACATTCCAGTGTCTCTAGATTCTTGGGAGTACCCTGTGGATTTCATGATCCTAACTCCTAAGAATAATCTAGGAGGCCATCCTGTTATATTAGGAAGACCTTGGTTGGCTACAGATGATGCTTTTATTAGTTGTAGATCCGGTGATATGTACATCTCTGATGGTAGTTCAACTAAGAAGTTCACTTTATATCCTCCAGCTAGGACAATTACAGATCTAGATGACACTCAATGGATAGAGGAAGAAGAAGATTTACAACCTCTCTTCACAATTTTAGAAATTAGTGAAGATAATAAAATTCTGAATACTCTAGAAAAATTTGAATCCTCTCCAGAACATAAACATGAATCATTTCAAGAGGGATCCAATATTGAGTTTTTGTCATCAAGGCAAATGTCTCTTCATTCTATGGACAAATTTGGCAGCTCTACAAGTGAAATTTTTCCAGGAAAAACTTTGAACATAAACAAGAACCTAGAAAAATCTCAACAAGAAGAGTTAGTCAAAGTATTACAGAGACATTCTTCTGCATATGCATGGGAATACACTGAAATGAAAGGGATAAGTCTCAAGACTTGCACTCATCACATCTATATAGAGGAAAATTGCAAACCAATCAGACAACCTCAAAGATGGATGAATCCAAATCTTAGGGAAATTGTTAAAGGAGAATTGCAAAAATTGTTAAATGTCAATTTCATCTATCCTATTTCAGATAGTCAGTGGGTTTCTCCTCTGGTAATTGTGCCAAAGAAAAATGGAAAATGGAGGGTATGTGTTGACTACCGAGAACTAAAAAAAGCTACTCTTAAAGACCATTTTCCCTTACCTTTCATAGATCAAGTGTTAGATACATTAGCTGGAAAAAAGTACTTCTCATTCCTAGATGGGTTTAGTGGTTACAACCAAATCCAAGTAGCACTTGAAGATCAAGACAAAACCACATTTACCTATCCTTGGGGTACCTATGCTTACTGAGTATTGCCATTTGGATTATGCAATGCACCTGCAACATTCCAAAGGGCAGTATTAGGAATTTTTTCAGATCTAATACGTGATTGTGTAGAGGTATACATGGATGATTTCACAGTTTATGGAAACACTTTTGAAGAAGCTTTAGAAAACTTGGAAAAAGTTTTAAAGAGATGTCAGGAAGCAAACCTTTCACTTAGTCATGAAAAATGTTTTATGATGTTTACTGAAGGTATTGTTTTAGGGCATCACATTTCAGGGGATGGGATTAGAGTTGATGAGTCTAAAGTTGAAGTCATATCTAACTTATCCATTCCAAGTTGTCAAAGAGATGTTAGAAGTTTTCTAGGATTTATAGGATATTATCGGAGATTTATAGAAAACTTCACCAAAATAGCATCTCCACTCTTCAAATTACTCACCAAAGATTGTGAATTCAAATGGACTTCTGATTGCCAGTTAGCTTTTGAAACACTGAAAACCAAAATTTCTGAAGCACCTATATTAAGGGGACCTAACTGGAAGTTACCTTTTCATATCTCGACAGATGCTTCCGATACAGCTCTAGGAGCAGTATTGGGACAAAAAGATTTGATTCCCTATGCCATCTATTATACCAGTAAAAATTTGACTCCTGCAGAGTTAAACTATACTGTAACTAAAAAAGAGTTTTTAGCTATTGTTCATGCCATAAACAAATTTAGACACTATATAACAGGCTATGAAACTTTTGTTCACACTGATCATTCTGCAATTAGATATTTAATGAAAAAATCAATCACTAATGGCAGAGTTATAAGATGGTTATTGCTCTTACAAGAATTCAACATCACCATTCTAGATAGGCCTGGAAAACAAAACACAGTAGCTGATTTCCTATCTAGACTCCAAAATATCAAAGATGACACTCCGGTTGAAGATCAATTTCCTGATGAATATCTTTTTTCAATTTCTACTCAAACTCCATGGTTTGCTGATATTGCTAATTATTTAGTTTCAGGAAAATTTCCTTCAATTATGAATGCAAGGGATAAAAGAAAAATCATTTGTGATAGTGCAAAATATTCATGGGTTGCTAATGAGTTGTACAAGATAGGTCCAGATTTGATCATTAGAAAGTGTGTTCGTGAAGATGAGATGCCTGAGATTCTCAAGGCATGTCATGATGAACCTTGTGGCGGACACTTTGCAGATAAGAGGACAGCCTATAAGATCCTTAATTTAGGATATTATTGGCCATCCTTGTTTAAAGATGCTAAAGAGTATGTCAAAAGGTGTGACAGTTGCCAAAGGGTAGGGAAACCTTCTCCTTCAAGTGAGATGCCATTACAACCTCAAGTACATATTGAACCTTTTGAAAAATGGGCTTTGGATTTTGTAGGACCTATTAGTCCTCCATCAAGACAAAAGAGATATATATTAGTTTGCACTGATTATGTTACTAAATGGGTAGAAGCCAAGCCATTACTTGTTGCTAATGAAGCATCTGTAGTTACTTTTCTTTTTGAGGATATTTTTACTCGTTTTTGTGTCCCAAGGGAAATTGTTACAGATCAAGGAGCTCAATTTACATCAAGGCTAGTGGAGCAAATGATGGAGAGGTACAAAATCAGGCATAGAAAATCTACTCCTTATCATCCATAAGAAAATGGTCAAGTGGAATCTACTAATAAGGTCATTGAAGGAATCCTAACAAAGACTGTTCATTTACATAGAAGAGATTGGGTAGATAGGCTTCATGAAGCCTTGTGGGCCTATAGAACTACATGGAGAAACACAACAGGCCATACTCCTTATGAACTTGTTTATGGAAAGCAAGTTTTGTTTCCCATAGAGTTCTAGATTCAAACTTTCAAAATGGCAGTTCAGCTAGGACTTGATTTAACGGAGGCACAAAAGCATAGACTGGAGCAGATTAATGAATTGGATGAGATCAGACAAGATGCAGTTCAGAAAAAAAGTCTAGTCCAACAACAAAGGACTAGATGGCATGACAAGTACATCAAAGAGAAGAAGTTCAAATAAGGTGACTGGGCTCTCTTGTTTGATTCAAAATTCAAGGATTTTCAAGGTAAATTTCAAACACATTGGATTGGGCCATATGAAATTGTTAAATTTTTTTACAATGGAGCAGTAAAAATCAGGACAATAGATGAAGAAGAGGTCACTTTTCTTGTGAATGGTCATAGATTGAAGCTGTATCACAAACCACTCTCAAGAGAAGAATTTGTCAAGAAGTTCCAAGAAAGCAGTGATGTGAAGTTAATGAAGAAGAATCTCTCTTCTTCATCAACTTGATTAAATTTTCTGAAGCATTTCTTTTGAAAATAAAAAATAAAAAATAAAAAATAAATAAAAATAAAAAATAAAGGTATAAACATGAAAACCAATCATTGATTGGCATGTTTATACAGAAAAGATAGGGTGAAAATCAGAGTCTCTCTGATACTCTAACTTTTCCCATTTTGTTTTTGCAAGCAGATGTTACAAAATCATAAGTTCAGATCCATTGTACTTATGATCCATTTCATTCCATTCACTTATCCATCCATACTCCATTTCATTCATTCATTCATACTTCACTTCATTCCATATATCATTCATCTCATTCCATACTCCATCCACCTCATTTTCATGTCAAAATTTAAAGTTTGATGTCTTGCTGCAAATGAATAACAAATGTCATGGATTGCAGGGCAGTTCTTATGTTCTTCCACTCCATTTCATAAACTGAATCCATTCCATTTCATCATCCACTTCATACATATCATAACTCATCATCCATCTTCATTCATGCCATATAACATTTCACTTATATCCCAAACCACTCCATTCCATGATTGAAATACTCTACAGGTACATTCTGCAGCTTAACAGACATTCTGCAGTTGAACAGACTTTCCGCAGCCAGACAGTCATTCTGCAGCTACAGATCCTGAAGACACTAATCAGCAGACATTTGAATTGCAACAAGATGATCTAGTATATCTATGAATAAGAAGAATCAAGAAGGTTTATGAAGACTCTTCCAAAGGAGAACAAAGAAGACAAAGACCACAAAAAGCAAATGAAAAGCAGAGGTAACAAGTTTTGATTATAATGGCATTTCATAAAGTTTAGCATAGTTTTAGTTATGAATCATTCGAAAAAGTTGTTTTGATTATTTTTATTGATCATGTCCAAAATACCCTCCACAAACTTTGGATAAAAATCTCTCATTTCAAATTCTATACCCGACATCATTTAAGCGGTTAAAAGGCTGAAGTGTTTGAATTCCTCACGTCACCCAACCAAATCATTCAATGATGATTTTCTTTTTTCGTTGTAAAAATCTTTGCCATCTTTTCACTCATTAATTTGCTTTCTCCACCTCACTCCATTACCTCATTCCGTAACTACTTCCATCACTTCATTCTATAGCCAGCGCTTCATTCCCCAAAAAAGAGATATCCTTATCACCGTGAGCAGAGAAAAGGGTATATTAGTTTGAATATCAAAGCACTATCACCGTGAGCAGAGATTGAGCATTATCACTGTAAACGCAGAGGTATAGCAGTGTGGAATTTGAAGCCATTTGCCACCGAGAGACAGAGGTATAGCAGTGTGGAATTTGAAGCCATTTATCACCGAGAGACAGAGATATATCAGTGTAGAATTTGAAGCCATTTGTCCTTTGTCAGCCAAATTTATGCTCGATTCCAGAGAGTTTGAAGCCATTATCACCAAGAATCAGAGGCATATCAATTCGAAGGTGAAAGTTATTGTTTCTGTGGGAAGAAAGAGTATTGATTTGAACATTGAAGAAGCAATTATGGGCCTTATTGTAAGAACCGAACCAATGGGTACAAAATACTTGGAAGGATACCTTCAATGTAAAGAAATGTTGCAACGGGTAGGATGGCTACAATTTCTTGAGAAATTTAATGGCTTCCACAAAGAAGTCACTAAAACATTTGCAAGATCATTTAGAGGAGCTGAGGTTGAAGTGGGAGATGTCAAATTCACTGTCACTAAAGTTTTCATTGCAGAAGCTACAGGATTGCTTAGAAATGGAGAGAGATGGTTCAAAAACAGAGAATTCCATAATGAATCCTGGAAGAAAATTCTAAAATCACCAGGTATGGATATCACTGTGTTTAAGAAAGGAATTCCAAGTTCTGCCTTGAAAAATAAATGGAGAAACATACTGCTTATTCTGCAAAAAATTATTACATGTGAGGGTAGATATGGCACATTTTATGTTTACCACATTAGACTGATAATGCATTTTCTGGGGGAAGAGTTAAACCTACCCTATTTCTTGCTTCAAAGTTTGAAAAAGATGGCTTCCTGTGTTCAAAGAAGGGTCCAAATTTTAGAGACAACTCTATACCATCATGGCTTGGTTAAGATTTTAATTGAACACCATTTAGCCAAAACAAATGATACTTGGGATAATTTCTTGATAAGAAATCATTTTGAAGAGCTAAAAGAACCCTCACCCAAACAACAGCCTACAAGGAGAAGCAGAAAATGGAGAGCTTCAAAAATTGAAATTGACAAAACAGTCCAGGAAAGTAGTGAGGAAATCATCTCAGAGAAGTTGACTCAAATCAAGAGACAACTTAAGAAAGAGAAGGTAATCAGGAAATCTGCCACAGAGAAAGGAGAGGGATCTTCTCAGCCAAGAAGAAGCCATAGACTAAAGGGGAAACTAAGGAAAACTCAAATCAAACAAACGGGGGTGATAAATATAGAAGATGAGGAAACATCTATTGAAGAAGATGTTGAAGAGGATTTTAATGAAGGAACCCCTGAAATTGACCCTGCTCAGCAAGAAGTTTATGATTATGTTGAAACCTTGGAAAGGAAAGCTTCAGAGAGCAGAGAGAGAACCCCTAGTCCTCCACTGTCCGAAATAGATGTGTTAATAAGGGATAGGTATGAGCTGGAAATACTTAATAGACACATCAAAAATGAGAATGAAATTCTGAAGGAACAAGTCAAGCTCAAAACTGATATGAACTCAACCTTATCTCTACATATAGACAAAGTGGAAAAGGCTAATGAAAAGTTGAAGAAGAGGAACAAGAAGCTAATCAGGGCACTTACCAACTTAAGGTTTAAACTTGTCATCAAAAAACCCAGAAGATCTTTAGCTTCCAGGCAAAGGAGAAGGAGAGGATTAGATGTTCTTGCAGAAGCCTCTGAGTTTATAGGATAAGTTGCATGAGGACATGCAAGAAGTCAGCAGTGGGGGTATGTTGAGCCTCAAGATTGTGCTTTCTTTCATCTTATTTTACCTCATTTTCCTTTGTCCATTGTTATCCTAGACCCAATTGATCAATGAATTTAGTTAAAATTACTTTTAGAATGATTAACATGACTGACTTGCTAAGTTTTGTGATTTTTGTCATTGTAATGCATTTTGACCGGAACTAGCTGCAGAATGCAGACATTCCGTAGCTAACCATCAATTCTGCAGCTGTCTTCACGTTTGGGTATGTTCCAGGTGGCCTCTCAAGAAAAACCGCATATGGGTATATTCCACGTCATGTCTACATTGTTCGTTGCTCACCATGAAGGAAAAACCGAATTCTGGATATGGTTTTGGTATGTGGGAACACATTTAGGAAGGCAGACTTCTAATAGGACTGTCTTAGTCCAGATGTCCTTTTCCTTTTTACGTTGCCACTTCAAGAGTCCTAATGTGATTTCGATAAGGAAAGACAATGATCCTGGAATTGTTGCAATTCTTGTTATGTACATTTTTTATATAAACACTTGGGAAACCGAGAGCTAGGCTAGATTTTGTTCCAAATTTTGCTTAGATTCTGTGCTACATTTCTGAAGACGCAGATTGCTCTGTTCAAGTTATTTCTCTTTTAATGAAGAATACAGTGTTGTTTTGAAAGGCGTTGAGTTGATTTGGTGTTAGATTCCGTCTGGTGGTAGAGGGCCCCTGCCTCCTGCACGGTTTTATTTGCGTAATTTAGATAAGTATCCTAGCTGCCTTTATGTTTTTGAAGTTGAATTCGTAGTTGTTTTCATTAGCTACTATAGTTATACTCATTCTAAAAACTCTTCCAAAAGAAGAAGCTCTTCCAAAAGATTATAATGATGAATGGGAAATGGCTATAGTATTGTAGGATTTAATTGTAATCTCTTTTATTCACCATCACAGTTATACTTATGCTAAGCACTCTTCCAAAAGAAGAAACTCTTCCAAAAAATCCTTATACTGTCTTAAGCATGATTTTGATCTTGAACGTTTTAGTTGTGTGTTTTCATTAAGTACCATAGTTGTTCTTGCTCTTAAACGCTTTTCCAAAATATCATAATGATGGGTAGGAGATGGCTATGATATCTTAGTTTTTCATTGCTTTCAGTCTTTATGTTTGCATGTGCACTGAATTGTACAGTTAGGATTGTTCTAAGAAACTCTTCCAAAATACCAATCATGATGGACAAACAGACTGTATAATTCCATAGAATAATGCATGATAGCCTAGTTAGGATACTCCGGAGTTTAATTGCACTTAATTCATGCTCAGTTATTTTGTTTTAAGTTTGATAATGACTTGGTAGTTCAGCAGTACTGTTTTAGATTAGTGACATCTTAAGTTCGGTTTTAGCTTAACTCATTGCATTTGCACTCCACATTCAGTTGTCATTCACTGCATATTAGATTACTTCAGTTGTTAAACTTAACAAAACAGCCTTCATTATTTACAAACCTCTTCTTGTTCTAAAATCTATAATTGATTCATAACCATATGAACAGAAGACAATATCATTTTAAGGCCTGAAGTACTTCTGCAACTTCCTTATCATCTCACAAACAAACATTTCCTCAAAAGACTATTTTAAAAATCTATAACCTTTGATTGAAGTGTAGTGTTATCAAACTAAGTTGCGGAATAGAGTTAGGAACTAGTCTTAGAGTAGAATATCTTATGATGGTATCAATGTTTTACTCCAAATATGCTTCAACAAATCTCTAATCAAGGATAAAATGTTGCATCATTATAAGTTAGTTGTTTAACTGTTTAGTTAGGAGGATTTGCATACTTAGTTGACCATGTCTCAAGCTCTCTCTCAAAATACCTTTGATGAAAGAATTTGACAAGTTGAGTTTATGTTTTGAATCATTTGCTTAAAAGTCATTATCAAGCTTTGTTTTCGCTTAGTCATAGTTTGGATTTGATTTTTGTTTCAATATCTGCAATTTCATTTGTCATTTGTCATCAACCAATTAGGCTTCACTCTGTTTTTAACCAGTAGCTTCTTTTCATTAGCTTTCTAGTCATTGTCCTTGTGAACATAAAACTAACAAAAGACCCAAAACATCATAAATCATCACAAAAGACCAAAAACATCATAAAAAACTAAACACAATGCATTAGGAAACAAATACCTAGGTACATACAGTACACTTCACTTCAGCAGTTTACCAACCCTGGTTGACAATTAAATGAACTCAATTTAGGAGACTAGGTTGAGACCAAACAAGACCCAACAACACCTCTATCTATTCCATTCATTCAGACTTAGACTCATTCATCTTGTATAATGAAAATGAGATTAGTGGAGGAGTAAAAGGAGATGAGAAATTGTTGGAGTCCCGTGATTTGGCAGATTGGTAAACCAAATGACAGACTAACATCAGACCAAGCTTTGGAGTCCTAGGACCTAGCCTTCCTGGACTGATAGAGACCTCTCTCTATTATGCGAAGGATGTGAACTTTTTCACTTTGTATGTGTGATTTAAGGCTAGCTGTTAAGTATATTTTGGTTTGTTTCTGGGTTTTTCAGGTAAACTGATAGAAAAGGACAAATAAAAAGAGAGTTCATCAAATCAACAGAGCTATGGGGTCTATTAGTATGATTATTTCGTCGTAAAAGATCACTTTAGCTATGCATACCAAGTAGCCCTAACATCAATAATGGCTAAAAAATATCTTTAATTTTGCTGCATAAAGTTAGATCTAAGCATAAAAGACATTAAGCAGATAAAATGTAGAATGGCTCCATGCATCCAATGGACAAGACAAGAACAATATATTTAAAAAGAATCTTATATTATATTAAAGAATGGGGCACCTGAGAGAAAAACAAGAAAGGTGTTTTCTGGTTCTCCTCAATGGGATGGGTTCTTGGAAGTCCTCAGTGTTTCAGATCTAACATTTCTCTCTCTTATGGATGTGGAAAAGAAAACATGGAACTCAATGGAAGTTCACAAAAAAAAATAGAAAAATGGTGACCAAGAGAAGATCCAGAGTGATCTAATGCAATGGAGGTGACTAATGAATGGGGGAAACCCTCCTATTTACAACAAAATATTGGGGCGGTCTAGAACTCGATGCATGAATAAAATATTATTAATCAAATTCTAGAAGCACCTTTTAGGAATATTTTATTATATTTGTTGGAGGGAAAAGGGTTCTCGACTTTGGTCAATTACTTTATTTATAAATAATAAATAAATAAATGATTTATTTATCATTTTAGGGAAATGATGGGAATATAATTAAATAAATAATGGTTTATTTAATTATTTATGGACGATTTAGTCAAATTTAACTAAGAATATTATTTAAATAGATTTAAATAACTTTTTCTTAGAAATAATTAAAATAAATACAGCTTATTTAATTCATTTCTTTGTTTTGGGTTAAATATGACCAAATAGGTTATTTTATATGGTGAAAGCAATTTTACTTAGGGTAAAATTGGTCTTACATGGTGTCCTTGGGTTCATCTAATAATAATAGGTTAGATGACCAAAAAAATGGTGTAACAGATTGCCCCCCAACGTACGAGTGTTACGAGAAAATCGTATGACCGAAGTACGTTGTAAGAACTCAATCACTAGATATCAAAAGAGAAGTGGGAGAGAGAAGTGTAATGTAGTCTGATGTGTTAAAGGACTAGACCCTGAGGAGATGAGACTCACAGGTGCAACAAGTCTCTAGTGTATGAAGTGGTACTTGTGCTAAAGGTGGCGGGGGAGGCATACCTATGCCCGCCGAGACAAAGTACAAAGAATAAAGCGCCCAGAAAACCACGGAACGCAATAATGAAGCATGTGCTGGCCTAAACATGAGCCAGATAAATAACATGATGAATCCCACATAGATGTGATGCCTGGAATAATCATTAGGACTTATACAATAATACGGTAGTACATGAGATACAAATACACCCAAATTCCCCCTACACGCGGGGAAGGGCTCGCAACATCTGACTGATACGTGCAAATTGAAGAAGCGCCGCAAGCGGGGGAGGCTGATATCATCAAATGGGAGGAGCTGCATCAGGGGCGGAAATGAAGGCATTCGGGCAGGTGGGGGGCTACCTGCAGGGCCACCCCCTCATGAGGGTTGAGACATCTCACACATGCCCGGGAATCACCAATAGATGTTGCTGCATCACTGGACGATCAAGTGTATAGATCACGATCATGCTGATAGGAGCTCGAACCAAGGTACACTGCCCCCTAGACCTGGCTTTTGGAATAAATGAGTTGATGTCGACAGAAGGAGATCCACCATAGGTGAGGCAATAAGGGAACCCCATCTAAGGCACGGGGAAGATAGTAGAGCGATGAATAAGTAGACACTAATGATGATGATGGAATGAGAGGAATGGAGGAGCGGTTGGACGACTTCCCTTGTTAGAGCATCAAGTGGATAAATGGCTTGGCAGCGACGGACACAATTTCGTGAGGGAGAGTGGATAGGGGTACTGAAGGTCATAATGTGTGACATGAGAGAGGGACCAAGCAGGAAAGGATGGAGGAATATGGTGGGGTACAAAGGGACTCGGGGTAGACTCCATGAATGTGCTGGTGACTCGACGCGGATGCTCCAAACAAGGGCGGCTCGATGATGCTGCCTCATAAATCGGGTCCAATGGGGAACCGTAAAAGCATGAGTACAATAGGGTAACTCATGATGAAAATCAACACGAACAAAGACGAGTAAGGGGGCAAAGTGGTGCCCCAAGTACAAGTGTCGTAAGTGAAGAAATTCGATTTTGAGAAGAGGTGAATAGACCCTTCATGGAAAAAATGTGTCCTCGTGAAGTATCAAAAAATAAAAAACTGATAGATACCCATTTGAGTGCTCAGTGAGAGCTTTGCAACGGTGCGAACGGTGTGTCAAACGGGGCTACGGTTTGGTTGCAGCGGGCGAAAGAAAAAGAAGGGTTTTTCTTCTAATAGGGTGTTTTCCCTCCAAAATCATTCATTTTCTTGTGTAGTTGTGATGAATGTGGAGAGGAGAGAAGGCCCTAAATCTTGCGGCGATCGTAGTGGACAAACCGACCGTTGGAATTGTGATCCGTCAGTTACAGGTAAGAGGCCTAATCTTAAGCTTTGTTTTTGATGGATTCAAGTTGTAGATTAGGGCTTAAAATCTCAGTAAGTGCCCCTAGTTCATCCTTACGGTCGGGTCGCATTTTTGGGGCAAAAGTTGCGACCTGGGACGCAGGTTTTGGCCTGAAAAGTGCGACCTGGCCCAGGCTTAGCCCAAAAAAGTGCGACCTGTGAGATGTGGGGGTTTTAATGCTGTTATGGGCTGAGATTATATTTTTGTGTAAGTTAACTCAGTTTTGTTGATCTGAAGGCTGACAAAAATTATGGTTTTGTGCAGATATGGCAGATTTACGGATCTAGTGGAAAGAGAGAGACTTAGGTACATTACGGACGGAGATCCAGGCGGATCAGGGTGTCTGTCGTACGTTGGCCAGGTACGGGGTTTTGAAGTTTTTGGAGAACCCTTTGATGAGGGCAGGAGAGCCCTTGTTAGCCCGGATTATCAATTATTGGGATACAGATCATGAGGTGTTTATAATGTAAGGGCATAGGATCGAGCTGACAGTCCAGGATTTGTATTTCTTGACTGGACTCCCTCCATTGGGGATGGTGGGGAATATGCAGCCAGTGTTACCGCGAGGGTGTAACATTATGGAGTTTGTTGAGTGACATTTTCGACTGAGTGTCCAAGTCAAAGGGACTCAGATATCGATTGGGGATTTAGAGAGGTTGGAGACCCAGGCAGTGGCCACAGCAATGTTGCGGATCGTGGGCAGTCAGGCGCTCCATCACATCACTGGAGGGCAGATGATGATTGTAGAGAGTGTGTTGGGTGGGACCTACTATTGATGGGCCCAGATGATGTTGGTGTCGCTGAAGCAACAGTTGTCGCTATGTAAGCGGCAAGTGAATCATGATTGTGTGTATGGGATAGTATAGTGCTCTTTCTTGTTTGAGAAGATCCCAACCTTACGGCCTCGTATACAGTTGCCTGATGGGGGCCCGAGAGAGCCCCGGATGCGTTGATGGGGATGACTACTTAGTAGAGGAGGAGGAGGGGCAGTTGGGAGGGTGTTTCGACCAGAGTTCTTTGCCCATTGGGATCAGATGTTGTTATACATAGATGACTATCCCTATAGTGGGATGAGTTATTGGGGAGATCCGAACTTGCCACTTCCACCTGGTCAAGTATGGGGACCGGATGGTAAGTGACAAGCAACTAACCTATTATGTTCCTTGTTATAGTTTGGGACTAGTATTCATGGTGCTAATCCTTACATTGTTTTGGATGCAGATGTAGCTCCAAAAAAACTGACCGGATATATGGGACGACCAGCAGCAGCAGGCACTACAGGCGCAAGTGGATCGGGGATAGGACAGAATGATGAGATGGCCACATTGATGGAGGACCTCCGTCGTTGATGTGAGGGACTGCTAACCGGTGTGTCGGAGCGTGGTTGGTAGGATTTAGACGACCGATACATAGAGCTGTGTATTGGGCTCCCCTCGGAATGGCGAGGGATCATGCGACGCAGACGGTGCGTGATTTATGAGCTACGAGAGAAGAGCCGTTGGCTCGGGATCCTCTAGAGAGTGATTAGGTGTGGGGCAGGTGCTGCCCCCTAGTAGTGGTGTAGGGGCAAGTGGTGCCCCCCATTTTTGTAGTATTGGTTTTTGTAACATGCGATGGGCATGTCATATGTTTCAAAGTATATGGAATTTAAAACACATGTTATATATTTATGAGTTTTATATGCATTTTGTGGATGCTATCGTCTTGTGTGTGATAAATGCCAGTCTAGAACATGGTTTGCGATTTGATCTACATAGTGATTCTGATCTCTTGGTATGTGGTGAAATGTAATGAATATAAACTCACGTATCAAAAGTTTCACTCGTAAATATTGTCTAAAAAGGAAGGGGTTATGCACACGATAGACACCATTAAGTTGTAGGACAACAAGCAGGGAATCTAAATGAACATGCAGATGGAGGATGCGGTGAAACAGGGCATCGGCTAAGACACCATGAACTTCATCATATTCGGCCTGATTATTGGTGGCAGTACCGATGCAGACTCCATTTGCAAGGACCAGGGTATGCAAGGGGGTAAAGAGGGCCCATGCTGCAGAAGCGAGATGACGGGAATAGCGACTGGCTCCATCGACATAGCCCAAATGAGGTCTGGACAAAAGGGCCAATGGAATAGTCTCATAAGTCAGGCAAGGGGAAGGATGAAACAAAGGAGGGCAGCGTGAGTAGAGGATAGACCTCTAATGACGACTACGGGAGGGGGCAGTTCGGGGAGGAGGTCTAGGATTCATGGGTCAACGAGAAGGAGAGGAAGGAGGATGATGGGAGGGAAGGCGGGCACTCAGGCTGCAACAAACATTGAAGATACGGATGGTATGATCGTGATGAGGAGAGGGAATGGGAGGGTCAAAGAGACCAGATGATGCTGTAAAGGTACCGAAGTCATCAGTATGGGAAGAGATGCACAAGTACGGGTCATCACGGGGAATGAGAGAAGAGCAAGTAAAAGGAGAGTCACAAGATGAGGAACCCGTTTCTGGAGGAGAATCGAGTGGAATAGCGGGAGTGAGTTTAGAAAGAACGTACTCTGGGGAATGCGCGGATGATGATAGGTATAGAAGAGGAGCAGCGGGATTGGACATTTCAACATCAGGGGGAGGAATGTCAATGGTAGCAGGGGGATCCTCAAGTAGACTGGATGCATACTGAGCAAGGATGGGTGAGGCAGATTGATTTTGTTCAACCTCGTACTCATGGATGACCTCTAAAGAGGCTCAATAATGGGTGAGGTGAGGACAATGGTGAGAATAATGGCCATGGACACCACACAGAGCACAGGGTTTGTTGGTGCATAGAGTCTTCAGGTTCTTGGCAACGGATTAGGAAGAAACAGAGGTTTTGAGGATCGTAGATTCAGGGAATGCGACTTTAACCATGGGTTGGATACGGGGCAACTCAGAACAAGTATGGGTGGGATGACCGATACCATCACACAAGGTGCAAGGCTTGGTGGGTGGGGGCAGGGTAGTGTCAGGTGCAGTGGCCTTGTCATTGAATGCCCCCTTGCGAGTTTTTTGTTTCTTGCCAGTAGCTGTCGCAGCATGAGGAGGGCGCTGCGGAGGGTCGAGGGGTACTGTGGTGGTGGAAGGAGCGAAGGGAATCAGTTGCATCAGTGTCACAGCTATGTATGGTTTGGGGTGGCCTGGTGGAGTCTCAGCTAGAGGATTAAGATACCATACCGGGATTCCCAAGGTTAAATTAGGTAGGGAAAGGGTGGCCATGACGGGGACCGAATAGACGTCGGGGGGTGGGCCAATGAACGGTATTTGACCGGCAGGGTAATGACCAGGGGGGAGGGGAGGTGCTAGAGTGTGATGGGAAGGGTCAGGTAAAGAAGGGTCCGTTGACTAAAGCGAAGGGCTAGGAGTAGGAGGCGGTGGGCGAGATGGAGGTTGCTGACTAGCCGTAGCAGGCTGCGGAAGACTAGTCTAAGACGATTACATCATGCAAACATTCGCTGAGCTGGGGTCAGAGATTGGGGGAGGGGGAGGACCAGGAAAAGTTCCAAGCAAAGAGGAGTCTTTGTAGACGCCAAGGGAAAAACTGGTCAAGGAATCAACCGTTGGGTTATTGGTGACAGTAGAGATGGTGGACTAGGGGGAGGTCTGAGATTTTGGTTCATGGTAGGTTAATTGGTCAATGGTGAAAATATTTCCATTATGGGGGAAGAACATCTTGCGGTGGACTGCGGATGCGACAATAGACATGACATAGGTGTAACTACGCCCCAAAAGGATGTTATAGTCAAGAGGGGCGTCGATTACTTCAACGTCGACACAAACATTCTTGCTGGCAAGGGTAATGGGACAGTTACGGAATAGGCCAATGGGTTGGGAGGCATGGCCATCCCACGCACAAAGGGTGATGGTGGAAGGGGCCAGTTCGGGGGACCCGAGTTGTTTCCAAACCAAAGCGAACATTACGCAGGTAGATGCCCCCTCATCAATAATACACCGAGCAACATTGGCGTTTCAGATCTTGACTGGGATTTGGAAAGCAACCGAAGGGGGAAGAGGTGGATGTTCTGACTGGCAGGCATCGAAAAAAATCAATTGGTCAGTAGCAGGATCTACAACACCCATGGTAGATAGTAGAGCCTTCTTTTGAGAAGGACACGACTGGAGGAGCTCCAGTGTTGAAATGGCAGCAGGAGAGTGGGCCAGATCATCTACTATGCTGTATGAATGGGCAGCCTAACTAGAGGCAACATTTCGGCATAATGGTACTTTAGGAGGCTTGGGATGAACCGTGGCTTTGGGCGGAGGCAGTTGTAAGGGACCATTGGGTGTCTATGGAGGCTCTGTAGGACCTGACGATGGGGACTCAGAGACAGATGGAACGGGAGATGTGGGATACTGACGGGACTGAGTTTGAAGGTTGAGGTCGACGGTGAGAGGAGGGTCAGAGGCCATCATGAGAATATGGTAATCAGTGGAACCAGAAGGGGAATATTGAGTGGTTACCAGGGCATGAGGAGGTTGAGTGGCCACGAATCCTTGTTGAGGGAAAGGATCGGAAAACACAGCGGGTGAGGAAGTGGTTGGAGTGGGAGGGATAGGAGGGGAGGAGTGTTTCCCTCTCACAGTGGCTTGAGAGTCCCACATCTGTCGCATTTGTGGTAATAAAGGACAATCGTGAGTGTAGTGACCATAAACATCGCAACAAGAACAAGGCTTATTGGTGCGAAGCGGCCTGTCTGTCTTGGGATGAGGGCCCTGTGGCAGATTGGCGGTGGGAGAGTCAATACGGGAAGGAGTGGATCCATGATTACCAGAAGCGGGGGGATTGCCTCGTCTCCTTCTCTGAGAAGGAGGAAAATTAGGTGCCCCTGTTGTGCAAATAATTTCCCTGGAGGAGGTAGTAAGTGTGATTGTGGGGGTGGGGAAGGCAAGGGAGTGAGTGGTCCAAATGCTGGAGGAGCTGGAACACCAGGTTGCGGATATGGATAAGGAGTAGGGTGGGCAGCAGGAAGGTAAACAGGAGGGTTGGAAAAAGGAGGAGGCATGCCATACCCTGAATACATGCTGCCGGGAGGGGAAAAACGCCGGAGGGGCTGGCCCCTAGAGGAAAACCATGGCCCGGAAGGGGTTGGGTAGAGGAATGCGACAAGGCGCCAACAATACCATCAGTGGAGTGAGATGCCCCCGAAGCATTAGGACCGTCGGGTTTGGGAAGGTCAGGGAGGACGGTATAAACATAACCAGATTGGGCGTAGATAAGGTCATACTTCAAGCCTATTTGGAGGGCGGCTTCTTCGGTTTGAGGGAAATGGGAAGTGACATCTTTGCCAATAGGTGGTAAGAGAGAGCGAAGGAACCAGTCCATATAAACTTGATCTTCAAAGGGAGGAGCTTGACATAAGCTTCGTCTTCTTTGCCATTTCTAGACATGAGCGGAAAGGCGGGTTGAAGAGGATTGACGGAAGGAGGTTAAAAGCTTGGTACCAGTGTTGTATCGAAGAGGGAGCTGGAAATAGGATAAGAAGGCTTGGGAAATGGTCGCAAAAGTGGTATGGGAGGAGGTGGCCTATTCAACATACCATTTAGAAGCCTCGCCGGTAAGCGTGCGTTGGAACAGTCTAAGACGAATAGAGTCATCAGTAATGGATTTGGAGGAACACCACATATGGAAGGATCAGATATGGTTGGAGGGATCCACACTAGCAAGGCCTTCGAACTTGGGAATGTCGGAGGGGAGCTTGGTTGGCATAGCGGGCCAACTAACATTGTGGTAGATAGGGTCATTAATCAGCTGATTGAAGTCGGGGAGACTAAGGCCAGCCATATAAGGGAGTAATGGGGCAGTCGAGGTAGGTCCCATGGTGGTTCCACTAGAAACAGACCCAGCAGTAGTACTAGGGTTACTTCTGGTAGTAGGCCCTGAAGTAGACATGGTGAAAGTGACAGAAGGAGAACTAGAACTAGGGGGAGAACCCGAACAATCAGAGGAAGAGTCGGAGTGTGGACTCGGGGGAAGACTTACGCTATGACGACGGGAAGGAGGAAGTCGGCCAAGCAGAAACTGAGGGGGAAGGCCAAGAAGTCTCTAGGAAAGGCGCCTTGGGGGCGTAATGATGACGGGAAGAAGAAAACCGACAAGGGCAGGGAGGGACAAAATCAAGTGAGGTCAAGGGAAAAAAGGGTGCAGTGTCAATTGATTTTAGAGTCTTTGCCAGGCAGTGTTAACCAGGCGCTTCTTCACTTAGGGTCAGTGTGTGGCATGCGTTAATTTTAATTGTTTAAACCCAGACATTTTGAGAGTAAAATAAAAAGTGTGCTGTGTAATGGAAAAGAAAACTGCAGTAAATAAGACTGAAAGAACAGAAAATTAACAACTAAAAATGAAGCAAGCTAACCCAAGGAGGTGGGTCTCTCAAAACTAGTCGATAAGAGGGAAAAAACTAGGCGAAGCATGCTAACAAGAGGCCAATAGATGTAAGGTCCGGAGGGACTGGGATATAAAGGGTAAGTCTGCTGAAAAGTGGTGCAGAAAACAACAAAGAGTCAGAGGCAAGGTTGCTGCGGAATTGGAGGAGATCAGCTAAAAATAGAAGGGGCAAGGAAGTGGCCTTAGAAATGAGCCCAAACAAAATGATATGAGGTGTTTTGAGAGGGGAAAGAGATGATCTAAAGGGATCTGAAAAAGAGGTATCAGATCTGAGAAAAATAGGGCTGAAACTCTGTAAATTCAGACTTCTGAAACAGAAACGACTCGTCCACAAAAAGTGGAGGGTACTAGAACCCTAAGGGGCAAGATTTTCTCTTAGGTGAGTGAATCAGATCAGAAACAGGTCCAAACGGGTAGAGACAGAGGCTGGAAAACCCTGACAAAAGCTTCAGACAAACCCAGAAAAAGTGCTGAAAAATTTGCAGAAAAAGTGCAGGTCACAGGTTCTGACCTGTTTTCAGTCTAGGTCGCACGTTTGGGGCAGAAAAGTGCGTCCTGAGGCTCAAGTCACACATTTTGGGCCGATAAGTGTGACCTACAGATCCGGCTCTCTCGGCGGCAGATTTCAGAAAAATTTTGTTGTCTCAGCTACGGCTGATGTCGGTCTCCTACGCAATAAGGCCAGAAACACACAGAAGTTAAAAATTTGACTGTTTAATGGTTTTAGGGGTGAAAATCACCATAAAAATAGGAAAAAAAAAATGGAAGAGAAACCCTAGGGTCTGAAACAACTGGATATGCAGGAATAGGTAAAACGACAGCGGTCGCAAAAGAAAACCCAAGTGGAGTCGCCAATTGTTAGTATGATTCTTTCGTCGTAAAAGATCACTTTAGCTATGCATACCAAGTAGCCCTAACATCAATAATGGCTAAAAAATATCTTTAATTTTGCTGCATAAAGTTAGATCTAAGCATAAAAGACATTAAGCAGATAAAATGTAGAATGGCTCCATGCATCCAATGGACAAGACAAGAACAATATATTTAAAAAGAATCTTATATTATATTAAAGAATGGGGCACCTGAGAGAAAAACAAGAAAGGTGTTTTCTGGTTCTCCTCAATGGGATGGGTTCTTGGAAGTCCTCAGTGTTTCAGATCTAACATTTCTCTCTCTTATGGATGTGGAAAAGAAAACATGGAACTCAATGGAAGTTCACAAAAAAAAATAGAAAAATGGTGACCAAGAGAAGATCCAGAGTGATCTAATGCAATGGAGGTGACTAATGAATGGGGGAAACCCTCCTATTTACAACAAAATATTGGGGCGGTCTAGAACTCGATGCATGAATAAAATATTATTAATCAAATTCTAGAAGCACCTTTTAGGAATATTTTATTATATTTGTTGGAGGGAAAAGGGTTCTCGACTTTGGTCAATTACTTTATTTATAAATAATAAATAAATAAATGATTTATTTATCATTTTAGGGAAATGATGGGAATATAATTAAATAAATAATGGTTTATTTAATTATTTATGGACGATTTAGTCAAATTTAGCCAGAATATTATTTAAATAATGATTTAAATAACTTGTTCTTAGGAAATAATTAAATAAATAAGGGTTTATTTTAATTAATTTCTTTTTATTTTGGGTTAAATATGACCAAATAGGTTATTTTATATGGTGAAAACAATTTTACTTGGGGTAAAATTGGTCTTACATGTTGTGCTTGGGTTCATCCCAATAATAATAGGTTAGATGACCAAAAAAATGGTGTAACGGGGTTAGATAAATTAAAGATTGTCTAAATGGTGGACAAGTTATTACTGTAGGGCTGATTTGGTCAAGGTAAATGGATTCTTTGCGTGAAAGTGAAGTGAAATGAACATTAAGTTTGTGAAAGACAAAGAGATCTTAAAAATATGTAGTTTTAAAGCAGGTATTCATGAGGTAAGGCAAACCATAAATCTCTATGAATAAAACTCAAACTGATACATATGAAAGACTAACAATATGGGGATAAATAGAATCATAAGAACCTCTAACTCTAGAAAATCACTTTCAGCTATTGGGAAAACAAATAAGATAAACAAACAACTCAATCTATGAAGAGGGAAATCCTAAATAGCATATCTTGAGCTATCAAGAAATTTGAAATACATTTGCAAGCATGGACAGAGGGCAAGATCAAACGAGACCTCTTTGAATTAACTAAAACAACCAATATTTCATAGAAATATTTCAGAAATGGAGTTTTGAGAAACTATAAGTAAGCAGGGCATACCTTAAATCATACTAGATAGAAAAACATACTGACCATAAATGACACAAATAAAAATTTCTTGATGGACCTAAAGGGAAGTTAACAATCCTTTTAGAAATGATCAAGAAGAGGAAAACATCAAAGTTGTAACATGCAGGATGTTTGAGGTGCTTCCATGAGCATGTCTCAACATATACTTTTCTGATCTACAACAAATAAGAAGTATGGAACATCAATGAAAACAAGGAAACATAAACAAATTAGAGAAACATCACCATTCACCAAGCCATGGAATCCTGCACACAATGCTCCTCCACCATCAAGCCAAGCAAGACATCATCCACTTCATAAAACAAGTATTTCTTCCAAGTTCATAATGCTATGTATTGCTCTCAATATATCAAGTTCTACCTCTTTGTTACAATGAATCCTCTTGGTTTTTATAAGCCAAAGAGGAGGAAACCCACCTAGAGCAACTAGAAGGCCATTGGCAAAAAACAAATATCTAAAACTGTCCTTGAGGCTTAACAAAGTCCAAGGCACAAAAAATCCTTCACAAATATATTTCCTACCAAAATATAAAAAAAGAAACTCTTTTAAGGTCTGACACATAAGAAAAACTTGCTTAATGCACATTTGGTCCAGTCATCACTTAGAAAACTGCTTTTTAGCAAAAACTATAGGAGCGTAGCACTAGAAAAAGTTTGTTTTGCAGTGTAGTTTTAGTGGACTTCCCGATGTAAAAATGAGTCCCGTGATGTCTCGTTGGAAATATACGGATGTATACTTTCCAAAACTACTTGATTTTTTCCAATATGATACCTATAAGTCAGTGAAAATGTAGAAACAATGAAAAAACCCAGGAGTGTAGCACCTGTTGATATTAGGGGTAGAAAGGTAAAAAATGGTTGTTTTTGGCCTTTTTGAGATACCAAAACAACTTCATTTGATCTGAAAATTTCTGAACATGTTCCTTTGATTTCAAATAATCCAAAAATATATTTTTCTTCAGCTGAGGATGCTCTGAGAAAAATTTAAGGCACCCATGATTTTATGCTTTTAGGCCTAAAATTCACAAAAAACAAGAATGTGCCCAAAAATGCCCAATTTTGATGAGTAAACCCCTTAAGAGTTTTTAGAAACATGCAATGAAGCTTGAGCAAGAATCCCAAGCCATGATGGGATTTTTCCATGTTTTTTCGCTGAGCACCTCATTTGTGCAGCTTTGAGTTTCCTTCGAGCAAACTGATTCAACTTCTTGTAGTGCTTGGTCATACTTCTTTGTAGGCCCAAATTCTTGTTAGATTTTTCCAATTTGGTTTCCAAATGTTGATTTTCCCTCTCTATCCAAGACTCTTTATCATTCTCAATTTCCTTGGCAAGGAGCTCTGTAAGAGGGTACTACTGTGCATGAGCCGATTCTTCTTCTTTCTTCTTTTGCAATGCTTTTCTAGGACCATGGTCCTAGGTCTCTTTCTTTTTGGCCCTTCTTCTTCATCATCTTCCGCATACTCACCCATGTATTCTTCTAGCCTCACTTGTGACTTTTGAGCTTCCCTTTTGTATTTGAGTGCTCGAGCATCAAATATTGCCATATGTCCACTCATTTTATTATTTTGCAATTGCAAATAGTGGATGATGTCTTTTGACCTTTCGAGGCCATTTTCCAAATCTTTAATCTGAGCCTCCCAGTTTTGCAAAAGAGATCTAAGAATATTGGCCTCATCATCTTCAGCATCACTTTCTATTTGTATAATTTCAAATTCTCTTTCATGCTCATGGTTGCTCTCTTGCTATTCAATCTTCTCTTTGCCCTTTCCTTTAATGATTTTATTTCCTCTGGTTTTCTTGGCCAATTATACATTGCTCTTCTTTGGCAATTTGCCTCTACTCCTTAGTGCCCTGGTGACATTTCTAGTCACTATTTGAGTGGTTTTCTTCCTTGCTATTTTGGTGTTTTTAGCCTTAGCTACTTTTGATGAAGGAAGCATGGCCCCTTGCCTTGGAGAGGTAGTAAACACATGCTCTTGACCTTGCTTATGATGAGTGAGAAGAGGAGTGACTACCCGGGCTTGTTTAGTTTGGTGTCCTGCAGCCTCAGGGCTGTCCTTTTCTCGAAAAACATTCTCTGTTTGCACTTCTTGGTTACTTCACTAAGGGGAATTTCCTTGTTCATTAAATTTTATACTTTTAATGAACTCATCATTAGGAGAAAACTCAGAAAGATCATGTTCTTTTTTTGTTTGGTGGGAGATGTCTAGGTTTACTATTTTTTCCTTTCAAAAACTATCTCTGCCTTCATCCATCTTCTTGCTGTCATGACTATTTTTATTACTTCCCTCTTTACTCTGACTGCTTCCATCATTTTCATCTTGACCTTGGTCTTCAAAGGTGTCACTATTTTTGATGTTTAGGCCTTGACTTTTTTGACAGTTTGGGTTGCCTCTTTCCTCATCAAATTTGTTGTCTTTACTGAGCTTTGAATTGATTGCTTCATCATTGTCACTATTTTCATTTTCCCCTTGTGGGCCGCCACTTTCACCATCTGTTCCTTTGCCATCCCTTTGTGAGCTACCTTTATCATCATTAGTGCTCTCACCTTCCTCTTGAGGGCTTCTTTCATGATCTTTGTATTTTTGATCGGCGCCTCCTTTATTGTCCTTACTATTATCATTGTTTTCACTTTCCCCTTGTGGAATACCTGCCTCATCATGCTTTTCTTTCCCTATACTGCTACTTTCATCACTGTATTTTTCTTTGTCACCATCACCTCTTTTTTCTTTGTCATCATCACTTCCTTGTTCTTTGCTTTTACTACATTCTTCTTTCTCACTATTATCTATGGAGGATGGTTTTTCTTGGGGAGTAGACTCATGAGAAGAAGAGGAAACATAAGGTGTGGAGGGCAAGGAATGAGAATGAGGAGGGTCTCGGGATGAAAATGGCCTGATTGGTAGTGGCATAGAAGATGCAGAAGTGAAATGAGGGTGAGAGATGAAAATTTCCCAAGGGATGCCATTTTGTTTCAGCTGGTGAAGGATAATGATCTTAATTAGAGAGTGATGGAATAAGCCTGCTTTCTACTGAGATGGAGGCTTCTTTCTAACAATGGAGGACATCTTGTCTATACTCTTGTAGAGGAAAAAGGGTAGGTTTAATAACTTAGCTTTTGTGAAATGCATAAGGATTCTGATGTGATAGGAATATGCTTGGGAGAATCTACCTTCACAAGTGAAAAACTTCATGATTATTTTCATGAGGACTGCATAGTCATCCAGCAATTGTGAAAAAAGGAAAAATGGAGCTACATGCATCATGATGATTTGGCTTTAGAAAAGGCTGATAGTGACTAAGGTCAAGGTATGATTGTTTGAACCACTCCTCTCCTATGTTAGGGATTTTGGTTGCTTTAGAACAACTCTAGGAGTGAGTTCAAAATCTAGACCTGCTATGTGAACTTGCTTTCCATCCAATCTCAGGGAAAATAGCTCAGTTAAATAAGGGTGGCTAGGGACCTCTGGTATTTTATTGAAAAAATCAAAGCAGCCTACCTCTTGAAAGTAATACAAGACTGAGGGAGAGGTAATGATTTCTTGAATAGTGGTGGGCCCAAATATGTTGTGTTGGCCTCCCTTTTTTACCATTTTCTTCGGAGGCATTTTGATTTTGTTGTTTTTCTCCAAAATCAACTAAACAACCCTTAAATAAAAACATGCTTTCTTTTCCTTTAAAAATTATTTATCCTTTAATTCGGTTTTCAAAACATCCTTTATGTTTTAAGAGCAACTGAGGGGTAAAAGATAGTGATAAATACCTTGAAAAAATTCTTTATAGTGATGACAATTGATCCTTGAGCAAGATTGGCAATTTTTGGCCCTTTGTAATGAAATAAGCAGGTGCTACGCCCTTGCACACAGGAGCATAGCGTCTGAACGGAGGTTGCACAAGAAAAATATACTGCCCTAGTTCAAAAAACTGGGTTTCTGAACGAGGTTTGAACGACGGGCAATTGTGGGCATCAGGCAGAAAAGCTAAATGAGGTTCAGGCATTGAAACGCATCTCACCAGTGTACAGGCATGTCGCGCCCTTTGTATTCTCCTTCGGTGAGCTGCTACAGGCGTGTAGCACTCAGGCATAGGTGCGTCACGTCCTGGAAAACGTGCATGGAGTGTTTGCCAAGGGACCAGAAAAACTCCCTCCATTTTCCAATCAATAAAATAAGGATAGATATGCCCATTGAGGGCTTTTGTATGCCCCTTGAAATGATTTTATGGCACGTACTCTTCTCCTTTTCGCTTTTTCAAAATAGTTTTATTAAATTTTTCCTCTTTTTCTCATTTACCCTATTTCTATGAAACCGTTTTCAAACATTTTTCACTGTGGGGTATTTTTAATCAAAATTTTTCAGCAGTGAAACCAGTTTGGAAACTATGCACCCTCTGCTTATAAATTGAAGGAGGTCCTTTAAAGCAACTTTAGGCCCGGGCTCTATTTTCCAAATGAAGCCTTTAGCCTTCTAAACAAACTATTTGTGTCATGCCCTCTGCTTATCATCTTTGAAGGAGGCTTGTTAGGCATAAACTATTTAGGCCCTCTGCTCATGAATGAAGGAGGTGCCTCATAAAAACAAGTGATTGCCATCTGCTTATTTTTTAAGGAGGCATTTATAAGAAACTGTGCCCTCTGCTTTATATTTGAAGGAGGCATTTAAATGGTTTATCCTTTATCAATCTGTATGAGACATTTTTCTTGAAGAAATTTACTGTGGAGATAATGAAAAGGTAAGATATTTCAAACTCCAGCATATATGCTTGTGTCTCTTAGGTTAACTTTCTTTCGCAATAGCTTTAGCTTCCTTTGTGATGACAGTATCTTTGTTGGTTTAGAGTTTAGGCTATAGGGGTATAAAAAAGGCAATTGTTCCCTTTTTATGTCTTTTCACTTTGATGCCTAAACTGCTGGAAGTCTTTTGCCAGAGAACTAACATACGTAGTCTCATAAGACTGTTTTTCAGAGCCATGCCCATATGTTTGGGAAGAATGTGAAAATGCCATTGTGAGTTGACATGAAGTGCTAGATGCAGTAAAATCCCAACCTTTGTACTCATTTTTCCAAAATGGATGATTATTTGGCTTTCTTGGTGCTCTGAGTTTGCAGGGAAGAATCCTATAGGTTTCTTTTCTCTTTGAAATCTGCATTTCCTTTATTTCCCAATAGTCAATTGTTCTAGCTCTGAAAAATTTCCTTGAAGTGTCCCTTTTTTTTCAGAACTACTTATTGGCATCTATCCTAGCACCCCTGCAGAGATGCATTGATAAAATTTCTTTGACCATTGGAGACCTTTTCTTAGGTATCATGATGGTAATGCTTGAAAATTTCACTTGATTACTTTCTTCGGACATAGGACCTTCTTACTTTGTTTCTTCCTGAATTTGAACCTTATAAGATTTTCTAAAACAAAACAAAATGACCATTTTGATGGTGTATTACCTAGGAGTAAACAAGGGTTTTGTTTTGCCAGATAAGAAAAGAGGATGGATGATTGATATTTAAAACAAGGTTTTTTACTAGAGATATTATTCTCAAGATACCTATTCTAAACACCATCACCTAAACCTAGACACTTTGTCATGACTTCTAAAGGGTTTCTCAGACATAGTCAAGTCATAAAATGGAAATTCAAACAATGAGAGGGGAAAAAGACAACTTGTCTTATGCCTTGACAGAGAGCTGTGTGAAAATAGAGGATTTTGGATATCAGATATACAAGGCTTATGACAGTTATGGACTGGGGAGTTTTATCAAGACTGAAACTTGATGACCACCTCTAACACCATCTGTAAGAGAGGAAGAAGATAAAAATTTCTCTGAGGGGTTTTCTAGAGGACAAATTGACTATTTGAAATTGGTTTCTAGAAAACCTAAGCAAGGCATATAGTCATCACAACAGGAAAAAATACTAATGACTAACAGTGGCTCCATTTGGGGAGGGTAGCTCCTTTTTGAGAGGTGTTGAGAATTGTATATCTTTGGCTTATGAAGACCAGTGCCTTATCCATTGGAGTAGATTTATCTTTTTCTTGATGCTTTTCCTAAAAATGATTCTTTCTGACAAACTGACAGCATGATTAGCATCAACATCATCTCTACTTACCCAGCTACTTTGCCTAACATTTTTTCTTCTTTGGGTGTACTTGGAATGGAAAACCCTTGACATGATATTTTTGAAAGTGAAAACGCTATCTACTTCTACACTTATATCTTCTGGGAGTTCAGATTAAACTAATGAACTCCTTTATTTTTCTACCTATACTAGATCAACTGTCAAGATTAAGCTGTTTGACAGGATTTCATTCGCTAGACTAAAAAATGAAATTGAAAAATGATCAAATCAGGATTAGACAGTCTGATTTGTCATGTGTTTGTGGCATAAAGACAAGCTGCACACAAATGTTATTTTTTTACAAAATGAGATTTAGAAAAATCAGGGCTAGGATACATAGTTTTCTTTTCATCCCTATTTTTCTCTTTGGTTCTGTTTTGAGCATGTGAAACGAGCATATTTGTTTCCTAATCTACTTTCTTTGATAATTCAAGCTTGCATATTTTGACTATCATTCTTTTTCACTAACTTATCAGCAATCAATTTAAAACATGCTCAGTTATGATTAGGCTATATAACTGAACAATACATCTTTTGAGCACTAGTAGTGGCATTTAGACTTGCACACTTTCGACATGACTATTTTTTGAATATGGGACTTATACTGTTGCTTTAGGACTGCCCTCTTTTTCTATTTTTCTATTTTTTTTGTATTTTCTGTTTTCTTCAACAAAAATATGTACAATGAGTAACAAACTTCATGACTAGAACTCTTGATAATAGTGGAATTTGAGCATCTTATCTTCAAAAGAATCCCCTGATGCTCTTGGTCCACTTAGTTCTTGAAAAGAAAAATCAGTAAAATTTTCTCTTGTAAGCACAACATAAGGGTTCTTGCAAGAATCTTTAAAAAACCTTGTGTCTACTTCCTGTTTTTCCTTATACCTTTGATTTCCACTCCTGCCTTTGTTGTACATCTTCTTTAGGTAATACATATATTCTTTTTCATTCTTAAAATAGATGATGACATCATCAAGGTACATTATAGTAAAGAAGTTCAGCACTAGAAACATAGTCCTCTGAAACATGTCCCCAGTGTCTTGCAGTTTTGAAAAACTAGGTTTGAACTTGAAACTGCTCCAATGTATTTGAAAAAATCTTTGAGCTATTTGTTTTGATGAGGAATTAGCTGATGATATCCTGAAATATTATCATGCAAGGACACATGGTTATGAAATCCTAGCTTTTTTATGGTATGACCTATTTTTGGAAGGATATGAGGGCTGTTTAGGGATTGTTTATCTGTGTTTCTAAAATCTACACTTATCCTGTATCCAGCTGTTTTCTTTTTAAGTGTTAATGCCTGATCAAGACTTTTTTGTTCCCTTTTGTAAGGGTGACTTTTTGGGAATGATGGTTGTGTCATGGTGTTTTGAGCTATTCTCTCAACATGTACTAGCATCATTAAGAATATTGTATATCCTAGCACTTCTCAATTTTTGGTGTAATGAAAAAATTTTAGCTAGTTCAATCAGCTCAGGTTTTTTAAGACTGCTTTTATCACATTCCCATATATTATCTTTATCAGACATTTTTCCCAAATCTACAGAATTATTTGCAATATTTAAAGTTTTATTTGGAGGGGTAAAGTCTTGGGATGGCCAGGTATATAGATATGGTAAGAACATAAGGCTTTCTTGTCCTTGATTTCCAAATATTTTTTTTCTATGCAAGTTCTTTAGTGCCTCTGTATTGGGAAAAGGTTCTGATTGTATTTTTGAGGTTTGTAATTGGTTTGAGAAACTTTATTGAGAGTGTAAAATGTTTTCTATTTTTGAGGTTTTATTTTCTTTGTCTAGAACATTAGATTCTTTTTCATCAGGATACAATTGTTCTGATTCGTGATAGTTTTGAGTATCTAGCTCATCATAGAGAAGCTGGTGTGCCTGATGCAATGGGCCTAGATTTGCGTCAACTTTACCTATATATTCATCAATGTCTTCATCAATATGTAAAATGAAATAATTAAGGTCTGAATGCACAGAATAAAGAGGTATGTTTTCTGGTGTTTCTAGATTGCTAACCATATACTTCATGTGTGATTCTTGGTATAATGTTCTTGTTTGGTTAAACACAGGAATGGTGGCATAAGACATATCTAATTGAATATTTCCTTGAAGCTTGGCCCCCCAAGACCTGGATAAAAGCATTCCGTACTTGGGAGGAATGTTTGCTACCACTATGTCCATGACCAGGTGTTTTGCAGGTACTTGTGCCAAACTAACACAAATATCCTTTATCAGGCCTAAACGCTTGACTTTTCTTGAATCAAATGAATATAAGTCTTTATAAGGTTTCATTATTTCTAGGCCTAACCTTTCCATTATCACTTTTGGCATGAGATTGTGAGAGGCCCCAGAATCTAGCATGGTATTATGTAGGATTTGGTCATGTATATTCAGACTAATGTAAAAAGGAGGAGTGGTTCCCTTATGATATTTTCCTTCTATTTTTGGTCCAAACAACAACTCAGGGGTGTCATCAGCTAGGTGTAAAGTATCTGCATCATTTCCTATGTTTAGGACCTTTAGCACTTGATATTTGTATGAGTCTTGGGAAATTAGTTCAGTGAGAGGCATGGTGATCTTAATTTTGGCAATTTCCCCTTCAAAACTGAAAGGTACTAGTATTTTAGATTTTTTTTTCAGTTTTCTCAGCCATGACTTTTTCTATAAATTTATCTTGCTAAATTTGATTAGGGGTTTTGTTCAACATTTTTTTTTTGGGGATCTTAGTAGAGGTACTAGGACAGTTAGGATCAAGGTTTTCCTAGCTATTTTTGTCTTTCTTTTGATCAGTTTTCTTAGCCATGATTTTGTTACTATCTTCTGTTATTTTAAGAATAGTATTGGGGGCTTTTGTAACAACAGTGTCTGGGCTACTTTTCCTAGATTTGTCTTGGTTTTTCTTACTCCTAAGATCATATTGCCTATGAACTTCCATTATGGCATTTTTTAATCCTATTTTAGGATCTTCTGGGTCCTCATAATTTGTTGCATTTTGGTTTGAGGATAAGAAAACTTGTTCTTCTTCTATAAGAAAAATCTCATCCTCGCTATCAGAACATATCAAGTTTAAGTGATTTTCATCAAGTGGTTCAATATCTCTTTCTACCTCATCAACATAGTTTTCTTGGAAAGGTGGCCTGATCTATTGATCATTCTCCCTTGGTTTGATTTGAGGTGGGTCCCTTCTAAAGTTTTGATTCCCATTTCTGTTTTGAGGATTTGGCTAGTTGTCCCTAGGAGGTGCCCTTTCACTTATATTTATTCTTTCCATCATTCTCTCCATAGTTCTAACCAAATTGTCTATTTTTGAATCTCAAGAGGAATTGGAAGGTATGGTCTCATCTTGGTAAGTGAATTTCTTTTCTGATCTCATCCTAGCTCTCTTCTCAGCTAGGTTGGCTTCAACACTAATAGCTACCTTTTGCATTTCTTCTAAAGTTGCGGGGTCTCTTTATCTTAATTGGTATGTCATATCTAGATCGAAACCTTCGGGAAATTTTGCTAGTGCTAAGCCAAGTGGAGGTTTCATGTGAGGTGGAAAGGCATTATAGACACTGTTGAACCTAGTGCAATAGTCTTGAATACTTTCCCCCATATTCCTTTTAATATTGTTGTATTTGGAAAGGATTTGGATGGGGTTTTTCCTGACTTCCCATCTGTTTATAAAATTTTGGTAGAGTGATGGGAGATCATGTATACTGTTAGGAGCCAATTTTTTAAACCATTTCTTGGCTTCTCCACCTAGGCTTTGGGCAAGCATTCTCATATTTATGGTTTCATCTTCTAATTCCAAGTAGTCCAAAGCATCACTGATTCTATCTACATGCTGTTGGGCAGTAGTACACTCAGCCCCGGTGAAGTGCGGGATTCTGGATTGGTAATCATTTTGCAAAGTTACCAAAGGTTGTGGTAACACTAAGGGTGCATACCAGGTTGCCATGATGGGAGCTGATGGTAGATTTACAATATGAGGATTTGTAGTATGGGATGAGGTGATTTGCACAGTGGTGTTTTGAATGGGTGTGACATAGGTATTTGGACTTGTAGACTGATTTTGAGCAGATTTAGAGTGAAAAGAGCTGAAGTGGTGGAGAAGCTAAAAATAGGGTGTGTAGTGGGTGAGGCTTCTGTGCCAGGACTCTGCTGTAAAAATAAGGGCTCAAGATCGCCAAGGTTGATTCTTCTTTGTGACTTGTTTCTAAAAAGGCTTTTTGCTAAACACAAGTCAAACTGGGGATCTTACAAGGATGTAAGATGTTCAGGTACAGAGCTTGCTTTGTGAATGGTCCTATCGGTAGCTAAGTTACCAGTTTCAGAAGTTTTCCACAAAATATTTTCTGGGTCATCGACTATGATAGGAGGATTTGGTTTTGGATGAGATCTGGTATTGATTCTTCGTGAATCCAGATTTCAAATTCGAAATTTAGAGAGGATGATAATTGTGATTGTTTTTTTGGATGGTTGTCCTCTCTAAGAGTCTTACGGATGCTAGTAAAGTTTTAAACTAAATGAAGGCTAATGGAGTCGCCAGGTGAATGCTTTGAAGTTTATGGTCCACCACCAATACTGACAAAGGTGTATTTTTAGGGAAAAAATTTTTTAGAAAAAATTTATGAAAAAACTTATAAGAGTGTTCTAAAACTTAGATCAACAGTTTTCTAGGATGTTGAGAAAGCTATAGTTTTGTTTTTAAGCTATTCTGCTTATTTTTTATGTTTTATGAAAATTTCTGAATTCCTAAGTAGTACTTAGTTTGTCACTGATTTCAGAGGCTGCATCATGATCTTTGTGATTGGAAAGGTAAGTCAACAGGATAGCATGCCTATGAAATTTTTTGGTTTTTTTAAATGGAGTATTAGGCCTACTAGAGGCTAGTGGAGTCACCAGATGAACATTATTGTCTTATAAAGACAAAGTTTTATGGTCCACTGCTAATGACTGATAGAAACCAATCTAGGGATGTTTTTGTGAGGTTTTTTACAGAGTTTTATATTAACCCTAGTTTGTAGAAGTGTCCTATATTTGATTCATCACTTAGCTAAGGTGCTAAAACAAAGACAATCTACTTTAAATGAATTTATAGGCTGTTTTTCTAATTTTAATATAGAAGGACTAATGAGTCTACCAAGGCTTGTTAGGTTGTTTATGTACTTAGAGTTTCCACCGCAATCACCAATATGTCAATGTGGCGATAAGGAGGTAGATTCATTGGTATTTCTAAGTCTAACTAAGCTTGTATGAGGTATTCAGGAAACTATGTACTCAGATGTCCCACCGTGATCTCCATTATGTTTGAGTCCCATGATTTGGCAAATTGGTAAACCAAATGACAGGGTAACATCAAACCAAGCTTTGGAGTCCTAGGACCTAGCCTTCCTGGACTCAGAGAGGGATCTCTCTATTATGCGAAAGATGTGAACTTGTTTGCTTTGTATGTGTGATTTTAGGCTAGCTGTTAAGTATATTTTGGTTTGTTTTTGGGTTTTTCAGGTAAAATGATAAAAAAGGACAAATAGAAAGAGAGTTCATCAAATCAAAAGGGGTATGGGGTTAGATAAAGTCAAGACTGTCTAAATGGTGGACAAGGTATTACTGCAGGGCCGATTTAGTCAAGGTAAATGGATTCGTTGGGTGAAAATGAAGTGAAATGAACATTAAGTTTGTGAAAGACAAAGAGATATTAAACATATATAGTTTTAAATAAAGTATTCACGAGGTAGGGAAAACCATAAATCTCTGTGAATAAAACTCAAACTGATACATGTGAAAGATAAACAATCTGGCGATACATAGAAGCATAAGAACCTCTAACTTTAGAAAATCACCTTTAGCTGTTGGGAAAACAAATAAGATAAAAAAACAACTCAATCTATGAAGAGGGAACTCCTAAATATCATATATTAAACTATTGGAAACTCTGAAATAAGTTTGCAAGCATGGAAAAAGGGCAATATCGAACGAGACCTCTTTGACTTAACTAAAACAACCATTATTTCATAGAAAGATTTCAGAAATGGAGTTTTTTGAGATACTATAAGTAAGCAGGGCATACCTTAAATCATACTAGATAGAAAATCATACTGACCATTAATGAAGCAAATAACAATTTATTGATGGAACTAAAGGGCAGTTAACAATCCTTTAGAAATGATCAAGAAGAGGAAAACATCAAAGCTGTAATATGCAGGCTGTTTGAGGTGCTTCCATGAGCATGTCTCAACATATAATTTTCTGATCTACAACAAATAAGAAGTATGGAACATCAATGAAAACAAGGAAACATAAAAAAATCAGAGAAGCATCACCATTCACCAAGCCATGGAATCCTACACACAATGCTCCTCCACCATCAAGCCAAACATGACATCATCCACTTCATAAAACAAGTATTTCTTCCAAGCTCATAATGCTATGTATTTATTTCAATATATCAGGTTCTACATCTTTGTTACAATGAATCCTCTTGGTTTTTATAAGCCAGAGAGGAGGAAACCCACCTAGGGTAACTAGAAGGCCATTGGCCAAAAACAAATATCTAAAATTGTCCTTGAGGCTTAACAAAGTCCAAGGCACAAAAAATCCTTCACAAATATCTTTTCAGACCAAAATAGAAAAAAAGAAACTATTTAAAGGCCTGAAACATAAGAAAAAATTTCTTAACACACATTTGGCCCAGTCATCACTCAAAAAACTTCTTTTTAGCAAAAACTACAGGAGCGTAGCACCAGAAAAGTTTGTTTTGCAGTGTAGTTTTGGCGGACTTTCAGATGTCGAAATGAGTCCCATGATGGCTCATTGGAAAGCTACGGATGTCTAATTTACAAAAATACTTTATTTTTTCTAATATTATACCTAGAAGTCAGTCAAAAAGTAGAAACAGTGAAAAAACCTAGGAGTGTAGCACCTGCTAATATTAGGGGCAGAAAGGTAAAAAAATGGTTGTTTTGGGCCTTTTTGAGAGACCAAAACAGCTTCATTTGACCTGAAAATTTCTGAGCATGGTCCTTTGATGTCAAGGAATCCAAAAATATAATTTTCTTCAACTAAGGATGGTCCGAGAAAAATTTAAGGCACCCATGATTTTATGCTTTTAGGCCTAAAATTCACAAAAAGCAAGAATGTGCCCAAAAATGCCCAATTTTGTTGAGTAAACCCCTTAAGGGTTTTTAGAAACATGCAATGAAGCTTGAGCAAGAATCCCAAGCTGGGATGGGATTTTTCGATGTTTTTTCACCGAGCATCTCCTTTGTGCAGCTTTGAGTTTCCTTCGGGCAAACTGATTCAAATTTTTGTAGTGCTCGGTTATTCTTCTTTGTAGGCCCAAATTATTGATAGCTTTTTCCAATTTGGTTTCCAAATGCTGATTTGTCCTCTCAAGAAAATACTCTTTATCATTCTCAATTTCTTTGGCAAGGAGCTCCGTAAGAGGGTATTACTGTGCACGAGCTGATTCTTCTTCTTTCTTCTTTTGCAATACTTTTCTAAGACCCATTGTCCTAGGTATCTTTCTTGCTGACCCTTTTTCTTCATCATCTTCCGCATACTCACCCATGTATTCTTCTATCCTCACTTGTGACTTTTGAGCTTCCCTTCCATATTTGAGTGCCTGAGCCTCAAAGATTTCCATATGTCCACTCATTTGATTATTTTGCAATTGCAAATAGTGGATGATGTCCTTTGACCTTTCTAGGCCATTTTTGAAATCTTTAATATGAGCCTCACTATTTTGCAAAAGAGATCTAAGAATACTGGCCTCATCATCTTCAATGTCACTGTCTATTTGTATTATGTCAAATTCCCTTTCATGCTTATGGCTACTCTCCTACTGTTCAATCTTCTCTTTGCCCTTGCCTTTAATGATTTTATTTCCTCTAGTTTTCTTGTGCAATTCTACATTTCTCTTCTTTGGCAATTTGCCTCTACTCCTTAGTGCCCTAGTGACATTTCTAGTCACTGTTTGAGTGGTTTTCTTCCTTTTTGTTTTGGTTTTTTTAGCCTTAGCTACTTTTGATGAAGAAATCATGGCCCCTTGCCTTGGAGAGGTAGTAAACACATGTTCTTAACCTTGCTGATGATGAGTGCGAAGAGGAGTTAATACCTGGGCTTGTTTAGTTTGGTCTCCTGCAGCCTCAGGGTTGTCCTTTTCACCAAAAACATTCTATGTTTGCACTTCTTGGTTACTTCGCTGTGGGGAATTTACTTGTTCATTAAATTTGATACTTTTAATGAACTCATCATCAGGAGAAAACTCAGAAAGATCATGCTCTTTTTCTATTTGGTGGGAGATGTCTAGGATTACTATTTTTTCCTTTCCAAAACTATCTCTGCCTTCATCCATCTTCTTGCTGTCATGACTATTTTTATTAATTCCCTCTTTGTTGTGACTTCTTCCATCATTTTCATCTTGACCTTGGTCTTCAAAGGTGTCACTGTTTTTGATGTTTAGGCCTTGACTGTTTTGACTGTTTGGGCTGCCTCTTTCCTCATCAAATTTGTTGTCTTTACTGAGCTTTGAACTGTTAGCTTCATCATTTTCACTGTTTTCATTTTCTCCTTGTGGGCTACCACTTTCACCATATGTGCCTTTGTCATCCCTTTGTGAGATACCTTTATCATCATTAGTGCTCTCACCTTCCTCTTGAGGGCTGCTTTCATGATCTCTGTATTGTTGATCGGCGCCTCCTTTACTATCCTTACTATTATCACTGTTTTCTCTTTCCCCTTGTGGACTGCCTGCCTCATCATGCTTTTATTTCCCTCTATTTTTGCTTTAATCACTTTCTTATTCTTTGTCACCATCACCTCTTTGTTCTTTGTCATCATCACTTCCTTGTTCTTTGCTTTTACTACATTCTTCTTTCTCACTGTTATTTGTGGAGGATGGTTTTTGTTGGGGAGTAGACTCATGAGAAGAAGAGGAAACATAAGGTGTGGAGGGCAAGGAATGAGCATGAGGAGGGTCTTGGGATGAAAATGGCCTGATTGGTAGTGGCATAGAAGATGCAGAAGTGAAATGAGGGTGAGAGATGAAAATTTCCCAAGGGATGCTCTTTTGTTTCAACTGGTGAAGGATAATGATATTAATGAGAGAGTGATGGAATAAAATTGCTTTCTGCTGAGTTAGAGGCTTCTTTCTAACAATGGAGGACATCTTTTCTATACTCTTGCATAGGAAAAAAGGTAGGTTTAGCAGCTTAGCTTTTGTGAAATGCATAAGGAGTCTGACATGATAGGCATATACTTGGGAGAATCTACCTTCACAAGTGAAAAACTTCATGATTATTTTCATGAGGACTGCATAGTCATCCAGCAAGTGTGAAAAAGGAAAAATGGAGTTGCATGCATCTTGATGATTTGGCTTTAGAAAAGGCTGATAGTGGCTGAGGTCAAGGTATGATTGTTTGAACCACTCCTCTCCTATGTTAGGGATTTTGGTTACTTTAGAAACAACTCTAGTAGTGAGTTCAAAATCTAGACCTGCTATGTGAACTTGCTTTCCATCCAATCTTAGGGAAAACAACTCAGTTAAATAAGGGTGGCTAGTGACCTCTGTTATTCTACTGCAAAATTCAAAGCAACCTACCTCTTGAAAGCAGGATAAGACTGAGGGAGAGGTATTGATTTCTTGAATAGTGGTGGGCTCAAATATGTTGTGTTGGCCTCCCTTTTTTACCCTTTTCTTTGGAGGCATTTTGATTATGTTGTTCTTCTCCAAAATCAACTAAACAACCCTTAAATAAAAACAGGATTTATTTTCCTTTAAAACTTCTTTCTCCTTTAATTCAGTTTTCAAAACATCCTTTATGTTTTAAGAGCAACTGAGGGGTAAAAGATAGTGATATATACCTTGAAAAACTTCTTTGCAGTGATGAAAACTGATTCTTGAGCAAGACTGGCAATTTTTGGCCCTTTGTAATGAAATGAGCAAGTGCTATGGCCTTGCACACAGGTGCGTAGCGTCTGAACGAAGGTTGCACGAGAAAAATGCATTGCACTAGTTCAAAAAACTGGGTTTCTGAATGAGGTTTGAACGACGGGTAGTTATGGGCGCTGGGCAGAAAATTTGAACAAGGGTCAGGCATTGAAATGCATCGTGCCAGTGTACAGGCACGTCACACCCTTTGTATTTTCCTTCGGTGAGTTGCTACAGGCGCGTAGCGCTCAGGCACAGGCACGTCGTGTCTTGGAAAATGTGCACAGAGTGTTTGCCAAGGGACCAGAAAAACTCCCTTCATTTTCCAATCAATAAAATGGGGATAGATATGCTCGTTGAGGGATTTTGTATGCCCTTTGAAATTCTTTTATGGCACGTACTCTTCTCCTTTTAGCTTTTTCAAAATAGTTTTATTAACTTTTTCCTCTTTTTCTCATTTACCCTATTTCTGTGAAACAGTTTTGAAACATTTTTCACTGTGGGGTATTTTTAATCAGAATTTTTCAACAGTGAAACCAGTTTGGAAACTATGCACCCTCTGCTTATAAATTGAAGGAGGTCCTTTAAAGAAACTTTAGGCCTAATATCTGTTTTCCAAATGAAGCCTTTAGCCTTCTAAACAAACTATTTGTGTCATGCCCTCTGCTTATTGTCTTTGAAGGAGGCTTGTTAGGCATAAAATGTTTAGGCCCTCTGCTCATGATTGAAGGAGGTGCCTCATAAAAACAAGTGATTGCCATCTGCTTATTTTTGAAGGAGGAATTTATAAGAAACCATGCCCTCTACTTTATATTTGAAGGAGGCATTTAAAATAGAAACTATGCCCTCTACTTTATATTTAAAGGAGGCATTTAAATGGTTTATCCTTTATCAATCTGTATGAGACATGTTTCTTGAAGAAATTTACTGTGGAGATAATGAAAAGGTAAGATATTTCAAACTCTAGCATATCTGCTTGTGTCTCTTAGGTTAAATTTCTTTTGCAATAGCTTTAGCTTCCTTTATGATGACAATATCTTTGATGGTTTAGAGTTTAGGATAGAGGGGTATAAAAAAGGCAGCTGTTCACTTTTTATGCTTTTTCACTTTGATGCCTAAACCAATGGAAGTCTTTTGCTAGAGAACTAACACACCTAGTCTCATAAGACTATTTTTCAGAGCTGTGCCCATATGTTTGGGAAGAATGTGAAAATTCCATTGCGGGTTGACATGAAGTGCTAGATGCAGTAAAGTCCCAACCTTTGTAATTATTTTTCCATGATGGATGATTCTTTGACTTTCTTGGTGCTTTGAGTTTGCAGGGATGAATCTTGTAGGTTTCCTTTCTCTTTGAAATATGCATTTCCTTTATTTCCCAACAATCAACTGTTCTAGCTTTGAAAAATTTCCTTGAAGTGTCCCTTTTGTTTCAAAACTACTTATTGGCATCTATCCTAACACCCCTGCAGAGATGCATTGATAAAATGTCTTTGACCATTGGAGACCTTTTCTGAGGTATCATGATGATAATGCTTGAAAATTTCACTTGATTACTTTCTTCGGACATAGGACCTTCTTACTCTATTTCTTCCTAAATTTGAACCTTATAAGCTTTGCTAAAACAAAACACAACGACCATTCTTATGGTGTATGACCTAGGAGTAAACAAGGGTTTTGTTTTTCCATATAAGAAAAGAGGATGGCTGACTGATATTTAAAACAAGGTTTTTGACTAGGGATATTCTTCTCAAGATACCTATTCTAAACACCATCAGCTAAACCTAGACACTTTGTCATGACTTCTGAAGGGTTTCTCAGACATATTCAGGTCATCAAATGGACATTCAAACAGTGAGAGGGGAAAAAGACAACTTGTCTTATGCTTTGACAGAGAGCTGTGTGAAAATAGAGGATTTTGGATATCAAATATACAAGGCTTATGAAAGTTATGGACAGGGGAGTTTCATCAAGACTGAAACTTGATGACCACCTCTAACACAGTCTGTAAGAGAGGAAAAAGATAAAAATTTCTTTAAGGGGTTTTCTAGAGGACAAATTGACTCTTTGAAATTAGTTTCTAGAAAACCTAAGCAAGGCATATAGTAATCACAACAGGAAAAAATATTGATTACTACCAGAAAGAACTAGGCCCTTTAGAACAGTCACACTCACCCTCAAATGAAGAAAATAATAACCAAAAATCTAGCAACCCTGAACAACAACTCAGTGACAAACATGAAGTAGAAACACTTTGTAACATGAGCTTTGATGGCTCATGTGGCAAGGCTGATTAAGGAGCTAGTGTTTGAATACATAACACAAATGAAGATCATTCTTACAGATTAGAATTTCAATGTACTAATAACATTGTAGAATATGAGGCTCTCCTCCTTCATTTACATTTGCTTGAATACTTAGGAGCTAAGAAAATATCAACCCAAGGAGATTCAGATAATTTCATTAAACAAATTGAAGGTGAATACTCAGCCAAGAACCCAAGATTAAGAGAGTACAGAAATGTAGGCCTAGACCTCCTCAAAACTTTCAAGAAATATGAGCTCACTGACATTCCTAGAGCCCAAAATAGCCTCACAAATGAGCTTGCCTTTGCTGCTAGAAATTTCTAAATACCACTTGAAAATAAACAATACCCTATCAAAGTCAAACATCGTCCTACAGTACGTGACAACATTAACCATTCGCAGGTGTTTGAGGGCGATGAACAAATTGATGATTTCCTGCAATCTAGGAATGGATTTACATTAATTAGACCTAGCTTAGAGCATGAGGAAGATGGTCTTGCTGAAGATAAATATCATGAATCAAAGTTGCCCTCTTTTGATGATATAAATCTTCTCACACATCCTTATGAATATGAAATGTTTGAAGATCTAGACCAAAATGACTTGGAAGTCTTATAATGAAAAAATGACACATTACCAAGAGGGCTTGCACCATTAGAAGAATTGTTCGAGTTTAATGATGTGGCTAAAAAACCAAAGATAGAGTCTACCGAGACTGATGTTGAAGAATTCAACATAGGAAACATAAAGGAACCCATAATGATTAAACTCTCTAAGACCCTTCCTCCTCACATAAAATAGAAGTATATTGAGCTTTTTAAGGATTTTAAAGATGTGTTTGCTTGGGGATATCAAGAATTAAAATCTTATGACACAATCATTATTCAACACAAAATCCCTCTCAAGGAAAATCAGAAACCTTTCAAGAAAAAGTTAAGAAGAATAAATCATGTTTTACTACCTTTAGTTGAACAAGAAATTAAAAAGATGTATGATGCCGGGATAACAGTCCCCCTTAGATACTCTGAGTGGGTTTCCAACCTTGTGTCAGTTAGGAAGGAGACTAGGGAGATTAGAATTTGCATTGACTTTAGAAATATGAACAAGTCCTCCTTGAAAGATAACTATCCCTTACCTAAAATGGACCACATACTTAAAAAGGTAGCTGGCTCTAAGAGAATCTCACTGCTTGATGGTTTTTCCAGTTACAACCAAGTGCTATTATTCCCAAGTGATCAACACAAGACCACCTTCACCACACCTTCGGGTACTTTTATGTACATTAAAATTCCATTTGGGTTGATGAATGCAGGGGCCACTTTCCAAAGGGCCATGGACATAACCTTTTCAGAAGACATAGGCTACTTCATATTCATTTACCTTGATGACATCAATTTTTATTCTAAAACTGATGAAGAACACTTAGTCCACTTGAGAAAGGTTTTTGAAAAATGTAGGAAATATGGCTTGTCTTTGAACCCAAAGAAAACATTGTTTGGTCTCCAGGATGGAAAAATCCTAGGCCACATCATCTCTGAAGAGGGAATCAAAATAAACCCCAAAAGGATTGAAGGCATATTGAAAATTAGCCATCCTAGAAACATTAAGGAATTACAGTCTTTCATTGGGAAAATCAACTTCTTAAGAAGATTCATCCCCAACCTGGCTGAACTTTTGAGAAATATTACAAACATGCTTAAAAAGGAAATAGGAGTTAAGTGGACTTTAGAAGCCAAACAATCCTTTAAACTGGTTAAGCAAGCACTCACCCAAACACTGGTCCTAATAAGTCTTGATTTCACCAAATATTTCTATATTTTCCCATTTTCCTCTGAACATACCGTGGCTGCTATTTTATTACAAAAGAACATGATGGGGCAAGAACAACCCATAGCCTTCTTCAGTAAAGCACTTAGAGATGCTCCCATAAAGTACAACGTCATGGAAAAGAAAGCCTTTGCATTGATTAAAGCATTGAAAGATTTGAGAGTTTATATCTTACATTCTCATGTCATATATTTTTTTCCTCATGCTGTTGTCAAAGACATTTAAAATCAGGACCCAGATGGTAAAAGAGGAAAGTGGATTGCTATTATTTTAGAACATGACTTAGAAATCAGACCCACTAAATTGGTTAAAGGACAAGGACTTGAAAAACTTATGGCTGAAAGAAATCTCCAAGCATTGGATATGAATTTTGTTGATACTTTAGAGGAACAAGAAGAATGCACAACCCCTCATGTTGAAGAATTTTTTTTTAATTCATCTTGGTATGCTCATATTCTTTATGTACTATTTTATCTTAATGCTCCTCCTACCTTATCAAAGACAAAAGCAAGATTCTTGAAACAAAAAGCGTTGACTTTATGCATTTTAGATGGAGCTTTATATTGGAAAAATCCTATTGGTATATTGCTTAAGTGTTTGCTTAAGGATGATGCAGGAAAAATCATGCAAGAACAACATGAAGGTGAATGTGGGGGCCATCTTTACTGGAAAACCACAGCTAACAAAATTCTTAGAGCTGGCTACTATTGGCCCACCCTTTTCCCTGACACCCACAAACTGGTCATGACGTGCCATAAATACCAGATTTTTGATCGCAAGAGAAAAATCTTACCTTTAGCTTTGCATCCTATCATTGTTTAATCTTCTTTTCAATAATGGGGTTTAGACTTCATTGGAGAGATCCACCATACTTCATATGTCCAACACAAGTGGATCCTCATTGCCACTGATTACTTTACCAAGTGGATAGAAGCCATCCCATCTAGGAACGCCACTGATTCAGTCATTATCAAATTTCTTGAGACCAATATCTTGTCTAGATTTGGTTGCCCCAAAAAGATCATCATAGATAATGCTGCCGCCTTTGCATAAAAAATAATGGTTGAATTTTGTTATAGATATCACATCGCCTTGGGACATTCCACAGCTTATTACCCTCAAGGTAATGGACTAGCTGAGTCTCCTAATAAAATCTTGGTCAATATCATTAAGAAGCTCTTGGAACAGAATCAAAAAGCATGGCATGGCAAACTAGTACATGCACTATGGCTGATAGACTAACCACCAAGAAATCAATTGGTATGTCTCCCTATCAATTAGTGTATGGCATGGATGCCATTTTCCCAACATCTTTGGGAGTTCAAATGATGAAATTGCTACAAGAAGTGCAATCAGAAGAGAATGACATGCAAAGGAGGCTGAACCAAACTATCCATTTACAACAAACAAGAGAGGAGGTTTACAAAAGGACTCAGGTAGTACAAGAAAAAATGAAGAAAATATTTGACAGAAGGACGAAGAAGGAGGATTTTCACATTGGAGATAAAGTGCTGAAATGGGACTCAAGGAGAGAAGACAAAGGTAAACATGGTAAGTTTGAAAACTTGTGGAAAGGGCCATTCATTATGAGTTCAACTAGAGGAAAAAATGCTTTATTTTTACAAGAGCTGGATGGCGCTGAAGCATTTGGAGGTTCTATCAATGGGAGGACACTAAAACACTACTTTTGTCAAGATTTATAGCTTTCAGGCCTTCACTCATTGTACATACCATTGTTTGATAAAATTCCATAAAGAGAAAAAGAAAAAAAACATAGAAGAAATAGAAAAAGAGGGCAAAGTTAAAGAAAAGGTACATCCCCATACCCAAAAAATAGTAGTACTGAAAGTGTGCAAACCTAGATGCCACTATTGGTGCAAAAATAATGGCTTGTTCAGTCATCTAGCTTAATCATGGCTGAACATGTTTTAAATTTATTGTTGATAAGTTAGTGAAAGAATGCTAGTCAAATCATTTAAGTTTGACTTGTCAAAAGGAAATAGGTTAGAAATGAAAGATATTGGTTTCACATGCTTAAATCTGAACCACAGAGAAGGATAGGGATGATTATAAAATGATGAAACATAGCCCTCACACCTTCTAGTTTTGTTTACTTATGAAAATAATGTTTGTGTGTAGCTTGTATCAATGCCACAACTCATGATGAATCAAATTGCCTAATCCTGGTTCAATTCATGATTTAAATTTCTTGTCAATAACTTAGAGAATGAAGTCCGTCATACTGCTTAATCTTGGCAGTGAAATAGTCTAGGTAGAGAATAAGAAGATTTCACTAGCATAATTTGAACTCTCAGAAGAAATAAGTGTAGAAGTAGATAGTTTATTTTTTTCTATCAAAAGAAAATATGTCAATCGGTTTTTTAGTTCAAGTGCACCCAAGGAAGAAAAAATGTTAGGAAAGTAGGTTGGGTAGGTAGAGGTGAAGTTGAGCTAATCGTACTTTCAGATTATCAAAATCACTACTTTAGGGAAGGAGCAGCAAAAGAAAAGAAGAAATTTTGCCCAATGGATGAGGCACTAGTCTTCATAAACCAAGAAATCTAAAATTCTAAACACCTCCTGAAAAGGAGTTTCCCTCCCCAAGTGGAGCCACTACTAGTCATCAATGATTTTTACCTATTTAGATGACTAAATTCTTGTTTTAGATTTCTAGAAACAAAATTCATGACTCTTATGAGTTCTAGAAATATCACTGCCTTCATTATCCTTAGGATAAATTTTTCACTCTTCCACTACTCTACCATGCCTTAGCCCTAATCCCCGAAGAATCCCTCATAAAGCCTAAGTCACTCATCCCCATCTCATTTTTTACACCTATGGTTTGGACACTCCATTTTTCCTCTGCCTACCTTTCACCATGCTGGCCTAATGCCTCAAAGCCTTCAAAAACCCAAAATTTCCTCTGAAAAATATTTATATAGATCAATTTCAGTGGTTTGTCAATCTTCAAAATGATCTATCTTGTCAAAAAGAACTCAGTTCCCTCCTCTTTCCTAAAATGCCCCAAGTCAAAACTTCAGTCCATAGAAGAGTCAAAAACCCCTTCCACTAGGTCACTAGAGTTTATAGGTGCTAGGGTTGGCCTTTGTGTTCAAGAAGCATTATTTTTAGGTAATAAGAAAGCTGGAATCAGGTCAAAGGAGAAAAAATGTAATTGGTCTAAACACAAAAGCCTCCAACAAGGTTATCCTTATCAAAAGTATATTCTGAAAAGATAGTTAGCCATGAGTGACATTTAGGAATCAAAGATGGCTACCTACAAAAAGATTGATAAGATCAAACAACCTAATGTATCTCATGATGATGGCACATTTAAAGACTAAAGGAGCTATTGATATCAACTACTAGGTTTTCACACCAAGAGGTTTTCACTGCTTCAAAGTGAAAACATGACATAATGTTAGTGGAAAGGAGGTCAAAATTCTTCTCTTCAGTCTCATCCACCAAGCAATCAAAGCCATAAAAGACGCAGGACTGAAAATTCCAAGCCAAAAGCTCTTCAAAGGCATCCACAGCAGGAGGAATGCAACATGCCTGATTTTACAAAGAGTATCAGTGGTGTCATGACAAATTGTTTGTAAGGTGCTGACCAGCGAAAGAGCCCATGCATAGGATAATGAAGACAATGGTACATAAGCACAACTATGCACAAATCAAAGGTTCAATAAACAAGAAGTCAGAGTGAAAGGCCTCCTTGGTGACTGTAGGCAGAGATTAAAAGATGATGTCAGGGAATAAATTATAAAGTTTGTTAAGGCAACATTGTTCCACTACACCAAAGGGATATATTTACAGTCAATATCCATGCAGAAGGTGAAAAGGGACAGATATGGATAGGCTCAATATGTAAAACTAGAGAAACCAAGCAGATCATCAGTTTCCTGAGTAAATGACTAAAACTGCCAAGAATCCCAAAAAACAAGTTTGACAAAGAAAACAAGACACTGTATTAGGGCACCTACAATAAACAAAAGTGGCCAAAGGAAAAGGTGTACTTAGAAACATCCAACAAAGGTCAATCTTTGTTTAAATCACCTCCTACATAAGAGAAATGGAAATATAAGTAAAGTTGAAAAGAGAGAAAACCAAAAATAAACCTTCGTAGAGTGGGTTATCATTTTAATTTTTCAAAGGGTATAAAAGTCTAAAGCCATCATCACTCAACATCATTTCTTCATTTGCAAAAAAAGGTGGAGCTTTTCGGGTTTTCAAAGTTTCTGGCAGAGTTTTCGGGCAAAAGCCTTTTGCACAACACTCCTAAGAAATTGTGCTACGCTCCTATGCGCACTACCCATAAATTTCTCCAAAGAGCACTACATGCCTATATAACAAATCTCGTGCAACAAACCACCCGCTGTGCACTATCCTATGCACAGAGGTGTGCAGTCTCCGCCCGAAGGGACCCAACTGGCCCATGCAGCAAATCGTCCGGCTCCTCATCCAAAGGCCACTTGTTGCACGTGTTATGATTCAGGTCATGCTCCGCTGAAAGACCCGACAACATGCAAAGTACGGTGCTACGCTCCCGGGCGCCTAGGGCCTCGCGCTTGCTCCCGGGCATAGAACACCGCCAACCACTTGTGTAGAAGGTGCTCGACTGGCTCGTGCTACACTCCTGTGACCCTTTGCTCCAGCTAAGAAGATTTGAGAGGTATTTAGATGTTCTTACCTACCTTTTAAAATACTATTTAAAGGAAAAATATAGAGAAGTGTGGAGGGAAGGCTTAAAGGGAATTTGAAAAAACCCAAGAAAGAAAGTAAGGTCCACTTGTTTGCATACATAGATAATCAAAGAAACACCTATCCATCCACACACTTCAAGCACATTGAGGAGAAAAATGCTTAGAGAGGGTAGTGTTGACAGTGGTGAGGCAAGTCAAAGGCCTAGGGAACAACATAGGAAGGGTGTCATAGAAAATAGGTTTGAGCCTATAAGAATTAAAGAATTGACAGCCTCTCCCAACATAGTTTCATATTTCCAAACAGTAGGATGCTATGAGTTCTATGAGAAAGTGTAGGGAGTTCAAATTCACCCTCAATTGACTTTTTTTCCTTAACCTCCATGAACACCATGTACATCTAGCTGGAGTGAATTTTGAGCTAACCACCAATGTAATCTCTATGGACACTGGAATACCTTGCATGGGGGAGAAATGGTTCAAACAGGTGTATCTAGACCTAAGCCATTATTATCCCTTCTTAAAACCAAGTTTCCAAGCTGAGTGCAAAACCATTTTCCCCTTTTCTCATTTGTTGGACAGATATGCTCCTTTGATGACGACCATTATGAAATACTTCACCTATGAGGGTAGGTTTTCTAGAGTCTGCTCCTACCACGTAAGACTACTCATGCATTTTACTAAAGCCAAACTGCTCCATTTTCCCTACTACCTTTGTAAAAGTATTGATAAAATGTCATCCATTGTGCAAAAAAGGCCTCCCTCCCAACAAATATCAAGTGTTTTCAACCATTCCCTCATCAATATGATTGTCTTACACCAATTGGAGAAACAAACCATCCCATGGGAATTTTGCATTGCCCATGGTGTTTTCACAAACCCACAGCCTCTTCCTCTACAAATTTTACCATCGTCATCTCAACTTCCTCCTCCCACACCTCCATCACCCTCCACTAACCATGATTCATCCTCTTCACATGAATCCTCTCCCAAAACAAACCTCCCTCTCTCACCTTCCCCTAAATCCTCAGAACATGAAGAAAGCGTGACAAGGAAGAAAATGACAGCAAGGAGAGAAAAAGTGATGAAGAGGAGGAAAATGAAAGTGTAGAAAGTGAAAATTATGAAGAAGATACCAAGGACGATTGAAAGAGGAGGCAGACGCAAGCAGTAAAGAATAAAATGACAAAAGAAGTGGGCTAAATGATGTAGAAGGTGACAAAGAAAATAGTGATGGCAAAGAGGAAGAAGACAGTGACTCAGATGAACATGGAAATGATGAAGAAAGTGATGAGGAAGAAGACCAAGAAGAAAGTGTTAATGAAGATGAAAGTAGTGACAAAGGCAGTGAAACAAAAAGTGAGCAAGAAGGTAATAGTGAGCTAAATGAGGATGAGGAAACCAATGACAGCCCAAGTACAGAGGCAGATTTATAAGAGACAGAGGTAGACTTTTATGATCAAAGTAATGAAGGTAAAGAAGAAAATATTGAGAAAAATGACAGTGGTAAAATAAGCAATAATGAAGGTGAAGATAGTAGTCAAGAAAGTGAAAATCAAAGTAAAGGAGAGACTAATGGAAGTGCCTTTAACATTAACCCCATAGAAAATATTATCAGTCAAGAAGAGGCAGAGTTTGAAAGTGAATATAGTGGGAAAATCAGTGTGGCTATAGACACACGTAATGAAGCAGAAAATGACAGCCATGGTGAAGAGGAAAATCATGAAAAATAAAGAGATTTTGAACTCATTGACATAGACAGTGATGATGAGAATGAAACAAGAATTTCAAAACAACCTCCTCCAAGACAGGAATGCAAAAATCAAGGACTTGGAGGCTGAATTAGAAAGAGAAAACGATGTCATTCACTTTTATCAGATGCAAGACATGAAAATGAGTGCCCAACAAGCCATCCATGAAACAAGAACACTTAGGTACCAGAAAGAGGCTCAAAGGGCACAGGTGAAGTTGGCATAATTCATGGGAACTTATGAGGAGAGTAGTGATGAGGAGGGTCAAACTAGAAGGAGACCTAGAACCATGGATCTTAGGAAAGCATTGGCAAAGCAGAGAGAAAAAGACTCAGCCCAAGTAGAAACAAATTTCTCTCCAAGAACTGCTTGCACTAGAAATTGAACATGATAGGGAATCATGGCTTGAGAGGGCTAACACACACCTTGAGGTCAAGCTAGAGAAGTCCAATAGAGACTTGGATCTACAAAGAAGGATGACTGAGCATTATGCTCAAAGAGAACAATTTGCAAAGAAAGAGCCCAAAAGGGCCAAAATTGAGATCCAAGCACTAAAGGAGGAAAAGGACCAAGCTAGCCTTGGTATTTTGACTCAAGCTTCTCTACAAGTCTCTCGGCACCCATGAGGCACCTATCTACCAAATTTGGGAGAAATTGAACAAGTTTTTGTTTTTTGCAAAATTTTGAGGCTAGGAGCGCAGTACACCCCACGACACGCTATTTTTTAGGCCATCTTCAGGAGAAAAGCCTTGCATTTTTGGATTCCTCATCATGACAGGAGCATGCTCACCAATTTTCAGCTCAATTGGAGTTGTTTTGGTCACCCAAAAGGGCCAAAAACACTCATTTTTTCACCATTCAGCCCAATTTTTAGAGCATGTGATTCACTCCTACCTGTCTTGGCATTTTAATTTTTTGGATAGGTAGTAGAGGTCAGATTGGAGAAAAAAAGGTAGATCTAGAAAGTAGATGTTACACAACATTTTTTCACTATCCCTGCAATCCCCAACTCGCACATTGGAGGGTCATTTCTGTGACCAATAAGCAGTGTCATGCTTTGCAAATACCATCCTTGCATCCATTTTGATGAAAGCAACATTCTTCTTGTTGAAAATTCCCTGAGTAGAGCTGTAAAAATCCCTATTTTTACCTTGGCATGAGTAGCCAGTTACACCCTCGGGCCGACAGAGAAATTTAACACTGAGCCCATGCCAGTTGGCGCTCTGTGTCAGCTAGACACCTGCACCAAGCTGTTTATGGAATGTTTTTTAAAAATAGAGGCATATGTTCCATTCCAACCACCTTGAGAATGAGTCATTGGGAGTGGTTGAACTGAAACAACCACAGACTCCTTCATTTAGTTAGTAGTTTCCACCTCCCTTGGAACTCTCCTAAAAGATTGGACTCCTTCCCACCTTTGTAGGGATCCCAACCACCTCCTTTTACTCTATAAAAGAAACTATCTCTTTTAGTAGAAGCTAGCTAAACTGGGAGAATTATACATACTATAGCTGAGCTACTAGAGAAGATAGAATAAGAAGGAATTACGTTGAGGAAGCCTGAGTCGATGACTTCTAAGAGAGCTTGAGTCCTGTCTGAATTCCCTGACCAACATTTGAGACATGCTTCGCATGAACCCTGCTAGAAGAGACTGTGACATCAAAGCATCAGTTATACTCTTCCTTCTATTCATTTATATACATGACTATTGTTTGGTTCCACTATTGTGTTATGATGTTTATTTGATGTGATATGTTTAGCCTTGTTTGACTGGCTAATAGTTATGAGTGAAACTATTATGTCATATGTTGTTCTTTTTCTTTGTCTTATGTGTAGGTATTTGAGAGTAATAGTGAATGGATTGTGATTTTCCAAGGAAGGAGCGAGAGGCCATTACTCTTTCTGTAATGACGACAACGTTGGATTCAAGGTAGGTCAATCTACCATGTCTTTTGTTCATTCATTAACTAGGAAGAAACACTTTAGTGTGTCCTTTTGTTACTAGACCCACCCTAGGGCTAAAGGGATCGTCTCTGTCTACAGAGAGGATTTACCTTCTTAACAAATTGGCAACTCCACTGGGGATTAGTGTGAGTTTGTCGTTTCATCCTGTTGGATCAGTTTCGATTATTGGTTTAGTTATCTATATTTTTATGGTTTGTTTGCTAAGTTTCCATCCTCTTTCAGCTCTAGAGTGTCAAAGTTGACCTTCGCTCATTAGGTTATGGTTTTTCCTCTTCTTCCCATAGGTATCCAGCTTGGTGCAGTTTTTTTCTGGAAAATCGCACCGATTGGCGCATGTTTCTCTTTTAGCACTCGCGCCAACCTCTGTATGGCACAGATTACAACATTACAATCACGCCAACCCTTGTAGGTTTTGGTTTGACCTCTTTAATGAGTGTTTTGGTCATTTTTTCTTGCTTATGGGTCATTTTTGGGTGTGATTAAGCTTTTGAGACTATGTTGACTACCGTAGACTCATTTCCTTTAGTCATTTTTCCATTTTCTTGTCGGTGTCATTTAAGACCTTAGGGTTTCTAAGTGTTCTTGCACACTAAGCCTTCTGTTCAGGAACAAGTCTCTTTGATTGTTATCAGTCTCATTTCAGGTTTTTAGACTGAGTTTTTCTTTATTCTTTTGTTTTGTTGATTGAATGGTGTTTTCATTTTTTCGATTAGTCCTTCTTCTTCATTACTTTGAGCATCGATTACTTTGCTTGTTTGGGTGACTTTGGGAAACTCTCTTTTTCAATTGAAAGTTTTCTCCATTAGCTTGTATATTTTTGTGTCTATTTTTCTTTGGTTGAGTCATTCAATTTCAAAACGCTACATTTACAAAACTCAAACTAGTGTTTATTTTGTTTTCCATTGAATTAGTATGTTGTGTGCTTCATTTCATTGAAAAATCAAAAAATATCTTTGCATTCTTTTGTTGCATTGAAAGTGAAACGTTCCTTTGCATAACTAGCATTTGTCAATCTAGGAAGGAATTTCATTTTCAATTGATTGCATTAAGGGCATTAGAAGTTTCTTCGCATATTTTCCTTTCTTGCTTGTTTGAAATATTTCTATCCTTCTTATAACTAGCATTCATCGAATTGAAATGATGTTCATTTGCATATAGCTTGCATTTAGGAAATTGAGCTCCAAATTCAATAGGGCCTGGAAATTGAAACATAATTCAAGATCAAATTTAAAATTTACTCAATGAACCTAAGGCAACATTGAAACCTAACGAAAAATTTCTAGTGGTCTAGGCTAGAGACATGTTCTGGTGTCTTAAAACCTAGTAGTTGTCACTCGCCTTTTGGTTTCAAACAGCGCTAGTACAGACTTGTGCTCCCCGTACCGTCACATATATAAAGGGACACCCCTATAGGTTGCAATCCTTTATCGATAGGAAGCCGAGTCTGCCACCTTGTAATCGTGATACAACGAACACAACATTCAAGGAGACTGCCTGCACTTACGTTAATTCCTTGGTCATTTCTCTTTCATTTGATCACCAAGGTGTATATGGAAGTTCACGAAAACTTGGTATACCCCCTTGCTTAGAATACCTGGGTAGTCATTTCGATCTTTTTGTGACTCTTTAAACAAGAGAAGAGATCATCGAGCACTTTCCCTTTCATGATTGTTTCAAATTGAAAGTGACCAGAGTCATCTTTTGTTTGTTTCTCAACTCTTAAAACATGAAACAACAGATTTTGGTTTCAGTGTTATAAAATTAATCACCTACAATCACATGCCCATTAAAAGTTTTGTGCTTGGCCTGATTGATTTCTTCGGTTATTATTTTGGCACCTTAAATTGGTTATCTCTTTTCCTTCCTGTTCTGATATGTAGTCAAAGTGGCAGAACATCCAGTTTCGTCATCCTCACTGCCTCCTAGTGGTGGTTATTTTCTGGACGTTTCTTTCGAAACCCCTCAATCCACTAAGTTGATTGAGTTCTCGCAACCTATTCTTCTATCTATCCAACCCCTTGCTACTCGATCTCCGCTTGACGAGCCAGTTGAATTCCATTGGCCTCCTTCAAGTGCTTGGTCTAGTTTTGGGGAAGAAGGAGAATTTCCTCCTCTTACGTCTCGATCGTCTTTTTCTGCTGTTGCGGTACCTCCTAGTCCCCATAGAATTTTCGAAGATCTTACGGTAGACTCAGATATAGATTCCTCTAGTTTTGTGGGCAGTGAAGGAATGCATGTTTCCACAGGATAATATCAACTCTTTCCTAAAGATCTCTCTCATGCCTCCACCCAATATTCACCACTGTCAATCTCACTTCCGCTTGGATATAGATCTTTGAGTCAGATCATATCTGGCGTTGTCTCCATTGCACAAACCAGTATAGTAACTCCTCCTTCGAGTTTGGTCCTACCTTCATTGGGGCTATCACGTTCGACTCCTGGTTCGTCAGTTACTGTCACATCTATTCCAGTTCAACCAACGATTTATGTGGCTTCTAGTTCAGTTTCCACTCCTCCTGTGATTCCTGGTGGTCTTAATTTTTAAGAATATCTATTAGATGTTTAGTAGTAGAGTTCTTAGGGTTCTCAGCAGTCTCAAGCTCCTGCTAATCCTTGATTCCATCACTATGATGTTGTTAGTAATCCCGTATATATCTATCCACACCATTATGATGTGTATGGTAATGCAATCCATTTTCCTCCTATTGATCCTTATCAAGCTATTTATGATCCTTATCAGACTGTTACTCATCTGGGACCTACTTTTCCTATGCAACCCTCTGGCTTACAAGGACAACCCTCTTAGGGACAACCTTTAGCTCGGCAGGGCCCTGCTTCTGGTCCACAAGGACAACCATACAGTCCATAAGGACAAACTTTACAAGGATGGCCTTTGGTCCAACATGGAAAACCCTCTGGTCTCTAGGGTAAACCTATGAATCAACCAAGATCATCTTTTGGTCCTGGGGGGAAAGTTTATCCATCAGAAGGACAACCTGTTGCACCTCAATCACAGCCGCACGTTCAGTATGGTGCAAATATTGTGCAACCAGGACAATCTTATAGTCCTTCTCCAGGTCAACCTGGTCATTAGGGACAACCTAGGCCGTCACAACCATCAGGCCAACCTTTCCCACAAGGTCAACCTGGTCGCCCTGAAAAACCATTTCAACAGCTGGTTCAACCAGCTCAAAAGCTGTTGCAACCTGCCCACCAGCAGGTTCCTTCGTTTCTGCAGCCAGTTTTACATGTTTACCCTGCTGAACAGCCTGCTCAACCTACTCCGCAAGGTTAACCTATGCAACCGCAGGGTGTTTATTACCCTCAGGCTTCATATCAATGGGTATATAGTGCACCCTAGATTTCATACCCTTAAAATCAACCGGTATATAGTGCACCTCAAATTCTGTACCCTCAAAATCAACCTGTGTATCAACAACCTCAAAGTCATACTTACATTCCGCACCATAATCCTTATGCTACTCAGCAAGGACCTTAGTGGTCTATTTCGACTCAATATCCTGGTCCTCAACCCCAGTATCAACTAAATTATCCTGTTTCTAATCCCTATGATCCGAATCCTTTGGGATAGAATGTATGAGGACATAATCCCTCTCGGATTGGGTGGAATGTACACACAGGTCCTTATCAAAGACCTCCGATGACTTTTAATACTCAACTACCATTTCTTGCAATGTTGGAATTACCCAATGTGTCGAAGTTGATGAATGATACCATTCTTCATAATCCATATTGGCTTCCAGTTTTGACCAAGATTCCTGGTGATTCTCCTAAATTTGAGGGTCAATCTAGTGAAGACCCCCAAACGCATGTTATGACCTACCACTTGTGGTGTTCTTATAACTCTTGGGTTGGCAATTTTATTCATCTCTGTCTTTTCTAGCGAACTCTTACTGGTGCCGCTGCAAAGTGGTACATTGAGCTGTCTCGTGGATTTTTTCAAGATTTCAATTCTTTGGCCATGGCATTCCTTACACATTTTTCAGTTACCGATCCGCTATGAGACCGGGACGCATCTCATCACTTCATTGAAACAGGACCGAGCTACTCATATCTCGGATCATATTCATGAGTGGTGGTGTCATTGTCGCATGATCAAATTTGAGATACATGATCAGCTTCTGACTCATTGGTTCACTAACTCCTTTGTCAATCAGATTGCCAAAGACATAGCTATGGGGGAATGTGTAACCGAGGAACAAGCCATTGCTTGCGCCCAATACCTTGATCTTGTGTACTCTCAATCTAGCGCATTATATGATATCTTGCCTAATTCTACTAGACCTGGAACTTCTAAACCACCAGTAACTCCATTCGTTGATGGTATTATTGGTTTCGTATCGCAAACTTATAAGAAGTCTCCTTCATCTAACTCTAGGAAGAAAAAGTCTACTTCTTCCAATAATGTAGCTTCTCAGTCAACATTGAATTTTGGAAAAACTTCAGAAGTGAATGTTGTTTAGGCCAATCCTAAAGATAACACTTCCAAAGGTAAAAATAAGGGTAAAGGTAAGGCCAAAGACGATAGCCCAAAATAGGATTCTCCAAAACCTCGTTCTGATGATAGTTCTCAACGCAAACCGAAGTATCCTTGTTTGATTTGTGATGATGAGAACTTCACCAAGGACTATTCTCGATGGTTTGAAGTGATTCAATTGCTTAATGGCGTCGTGTAATGTCCATTTTTCAGGATTACTCATAAAACATACATGAAAAACGTTTTTCTAGCAACATATGCAACAAAATACTGAAATGGAATCTTGGATCCCATAAAATAATCAATATTAAATGTAAATCCAAGAATAGAGCCGAAAAAAATCAAACTAGGTGGGCTAAACAGACCTCCCACACTAGTGTAGCCAAAACTAGTGAAAAACCCCAAGACTGCAAAATGCTGGAGCAGCTGCTCAAGGGAATGCACAGTATAAGAGAGGGTTTACACAAAAAATTATCAGAGAACAATATATATACTCATATATTGATAAAAAATTCTGTAGAACAGAGATCTAAGCTCCCTTTACAAAATACAAAAGAAACTGGCAAGGGTTTCTTATCAGACACTCTATATATAAAATGTGATATTCAAAAAATGACCGAATAATCACTGCAAAACTAAATTACATGAGTGAAATAGGCTGAAACATTTCTTATCTAATGAAGAACCCTCAAGGGCTTCCTCCCATGAAAGCATGAACCTCTCAATCACAAGGAAACTCAACAATGGAGCCACCAAACCATGCAATCAGTTTTGCCTCCTGAAAAATGCACTCCCTAGCAGAAATAGTGCTGGGAGAGTGAGAGAAATGTGTGGTCTGATACCATAGATCTTAAATAAGCTCTGGATCTCTCCAAATAGACCTCTCAAGTGAAGGAAGCCTTCCTCCAATGAGAAGCTAGCTCAGAAGCTGGGATTCCAATCCCTTCCATTGCTGCACCCAGCAAGACTGCACAATCTATGGCAAAGATGTGCTGATGAAGATGGCTGAAGCTTGGCCTGAAAATCTGATGTGGAATGATGAATAAAAACTCTTCCAATGAGCTCCTCAAAGGAAAGAGGTGGGATTCCAGCCCGGAAACACCCAGTGCTAAATAGCACTGCAACTTGCTAAGCAGCAACAATTATTGGCAAGCAAGAATGATAATAACATACAACATATGAAAAATGTTGCCATCCTATTCCTTATATAATAAGTGAATTTTTTTGCCCTTGGCCCCACTTACTTAGGTTGCTTCTAACCCAAGCTACCTTTCCCTCCAAAATTGCGTTTTCCAACCTAGGATTCCTCCTCCACTAAAACTGTGTTGTTGACTTTGGTCAAAGCAGCTTCATTTTGCCTTTGTTCACACATGGAGGTGTTTTATTGAGCTAGAAAGAGTGTCTCCTTTCACACTGTGAGTGTTTTTATCCTCATTAGGAGACTTATGGGCTTTTCTAGCCATTTATTTTTCGACTATAGCTGCTGCTAACTCTAATGTTCCATTTAGCTTGGAAGCTAAAATTTTGGAACATTACACACCCAAGGAGCTCTGGCTGTTCTTAAATAAACTTTCCCTCAGTAGACCCAGATGGTAGATCACCCTTAGTCCTATACTCCATCTGGTTCGCAAGTGCTCATGATGAACGGTTCTGCACCCATTGCTATTGCTACTCGATCGAAAGATTATTCTGTTTTGCGTCAGGCAGCGGGGAAAGAGATCACTGATGGTCCTCATCCTCCACCTGTGATCCAAGTGGATATTGGTGGTCACCCACCTATTCCACTTAGGGCCCCACCATTGTCTCTTTCATTTTTTTAGTTTCAGCACAAATTATTTTTATCAGTTTTCCGGGTCCTGAACTTCTGGAGTCATTTTGAGGCCCTAAACGACATTTTTTGGGAAAATGGAGAGCAACATGGGTCCATGGACAAATTTTTATTTTTCAAAATTTGTAGTCCTCGGATAGATATTTCTAACGAGGTATGGTACGAGTCAAATGGAGATCGTATGCCAAAGTTACGCCCCTGGGAAGTTGAAACACCAATTTACCCAAACAGGGCCCATAGTTTTGGCGCTTCATCTCCTCGGGTTAGGGTTTTCGCTGTTTAGGATTTCCCATTATTTATAAATAATAAATAGTCCCTTGAGCCTCATTGTAACTCAGTTTAGAGGCCTGTAGCTACCACATCTCTTCTCAGAGATAGCTACCAATGCCCTAGCTAGTTTTATTTCCATTCTGTCTGTAAGCAAATTTCAGTTTTTTGATATTAATGAAATGAAGTGTTATTTCCGCTGCATATTTGAATTTATGGTTATGTGTTTATTTTGTTGCGTTCTTTCATAAATATGGATCAATGGTATCAGAGTGGTATTATTTTTCTTGATCCTTCTTTGCATGTCCCCAATGAGGTCAGGGTATAAGTAGTAAGGGCTCAATCTGGTGGAACCTTTGCAAGATCAACCTCGAAAACCCCGATGGACGCCCATGGGGGATGAAAAGAAATATGAGGGAGTAGGAGATCCTATCAAAATATTGCTCGAGGAGGCCCTCGAAAAACAAAGGAACGCGATGATGGATAACTTTGCCCAGATCCTTCAACGGCTGCCCACCGGCGGCTCTCCATGCACGCATCCGGCGGCCACTGGAGGTGCGACTCCTTTTAAGGTACAAGTAAATTTTGACATTCCCATATTTGAGGGTAAAATAGATGCAAATGCCTTAGATATATGGTTGAATCTATTAGAAGGATATTTCTCGGTTCATGACTTTTCCGACAGGGAGAAGATTATTTTTACACTCCTCAAAGCTACCCCCCATGTCAAGGACTGGTAGGAAACCCACTGTGAGAAAAAGGACGAGACAGAACCCTCTCTGTTCTTGGCCGTACCCACTTGGAATTATTTCTGAGACGCCATGAAGGAACAATACTATCCCATGGGGAGCTATGAGGACAAGTACATACAATGGACCACGCTGCGACAACAAAGGGATCAAGATGTGCATGAGATAACGAATCTGTTCCATACCCTGCGCACCAAGTTGGGTATCCATGATTCAGAGAAACATCTGGTGATAAAATATTGTAGTTGTCTGCATAGATACATTGAAGAGGAAATGGAGTTCCTTGACATCTCCTCGCTTGGTACGGCATACCAGTATGCTGCCAAGATTGAGCAGAAATTCAAACAGAAGAAGCAAGACTTTGGATCTGCGAATCAAAAGCAAGGGAAAGGTGCTACCAAACCACAGAAAAAAGGACAGAGCCAAGGCATGGTGACTCAAGACAACCTGTCGAAGCCAAAAGCAAAGAAAAACACTGCAAAGCCAAAGAAGAACACGGGAAAGTGGTGTGAGCTCCATAAGAGCTCCACTCACAACACAAGTGAGTGTCGAGCCAAGCAGTTGCTGGTGGCCAAGATGTGGGCTTCTGAGTCAGATGCATGCTCCGACTCTGAATCAGAACCTGACAAAAGGAATGAAAAAGGGAAACAGATTATTGATGCGGAGCCCAATGCCATTGTTGCCACTATGAAGATCCAGAAGGAGGAACCAGAAGATCCAAAGGAGGAGGAACTTCTCTTCCACTCCCAAATGTGGGTAAAGGGCTCCTTGGTACAGTTCATTTTTGACAATGGGAGCCAAAATAACCTCATTTCAGTAGACGCTGTGAAGTGGTTGGGCTTTCCAACCACAGCTCACCCACATCCATACACCATCGGGTGGCGTCACCAAGGACGAGATCTCCGCGTCAGCCAGCAGTGTCGCCTTCCCTATAGCATCAAGCCCTTCACGGATGAGGTATTATGTGACGTTGCTCCTATTGATGTTTCTGATGTATTATTAGGACAACCATACTTTTGGAAGTGTCATGTTGTGTATGAGTCTCGACCTCGTGCTATTATTGTTACTTTGGGAAATAAGTTGTATAGGATACCAGAGGTACCACCTCCTGCCACTATCTCTTTGGTTACTGCAAAAAAATGTAGTAAGCTCATTTCCCAAACCAGGAAATTCATTTTCCTGATGATCCGCCCCTAGGGCAAGAAGAAGACTATGGGCACGACCTCTAGACAAGGCTCCTCTCCATGAAAACAACAAATGGATAAGGTTGTGGAGGAGTACGGGGACATCTTCACCTCGTCCATAAGGTTTCCTCTGCATTTTTAGGTCAAGCACCCGATTGATCTTATCCCAGGTGCGCTGCTACCCAATGGACCGATCTATCGGTGCTGCGATACACAGAGAATGATGAAATCAGAGTAGATTTAGGAAATTTGCTATAGAAAGGTCATAGACTAAGTTCGTCACCCTTTTGTGGGAGCGCGGTCGTGTTGGTACGGAAGAAGGATGGGACGTGGAGGCTACCGTATTGACTATCGAACCTTCGAATTAATATCACTATCTCTGGAATAGGTACCGTCCACGGATTGATGACCTTCTGGACCAACTCAAGGTGCAAAATATTTCAACAAGATTGACTTGAAGTCGGGGTATCACCAAGTACCGATTGAACCCTCCGATGTGTGGAAGACTGCCTTCAAAGCTAAGGAAGGCCTTTTTGAATGGTTGGTCATGCCTTTCGGGTTGACGAATGCTCCCGTAACCTTCATGAGGATGATGGATGACATCTTGCGGCCATTCACCAACTCATTTGTAGTGGTGTACTTGGATGACATTTTGATCTTCAGCCAGACTTGGGAAGAGCACCTTCACCACATCCGACAAGTCCTCAAAACACTGCGGCAACACAAGTTGTGTGCCAATCTGGAGAAGTGCACTTTTGGCATGACCCAGGTTCAATATCTGGGATAAATTATTGATGAAAGAGGGGTGCATGTGGATCCAGCAAAGATCCAAGTCATTCGGGATTGGCCAGCCCCAACTACTATAACAGAGCTTCGCAACTTTCTGGGTCTTGCTAATTTCTACCGGAGGTTCGTGTTGGGATTCTCTCATATCACTTGGCCCTTCAGTCAAGTCACCAAGGGAGGAGCGAGAGAAAAATTCTTTTGGTCAGAACCTCAATAGAAGGCGTTCACAGAATTGAAAAATCGCCTCTGTTTTTCCCCAGTGCTCACTTTACCAGACTTGCAACATCCATTTGAGATCGAGATAGATGCTTATGACTATGCTATTGGGGAAGTTCTTACTCAACAAGGACATCCAGTGGCATATCACAATGAGACATTGTCTGACACAGTTCGCAAGTATCCCACTTATGACAAAGAAATGTATTCCATTGTGCAAGCTTGTCGACAATGGAAGCATTACATATTGGGGAAGGAAACAATCATCCACAGAGACCACCGACCCCTGCAGTTCATACAGACACAAGGGAAGTTGCAGAATGATCGCCATCAGAAGTGGTCCACATATCTGCAACAATTTCATTTGAACATCAAGTACAAGAAGGGTAGCACCAATACTATTGCAGACCTCCTCAGACGACCACCGATCGTGGTGCTCACCACCGTGCTCAAATCTTGTGGGCACAAGACTTCTGATTGGCCACTTCTCTATGAGAGTGACCCAGAATTCGGCCACACTTACAAGGCACTTGTGGGGGGTACGCAAGTTCCAAATTTTCACCTCCAAGATGCACTTTTATGTCACCTCAGACACCTTTGTGTTCCTTCAAGCGAGCGTGCCAAGATGATATGGGAAGCACACTACAGTCAAGTCGTTGGGAATTTCGAGGTCAAGAAAACAGTAGCAATCCTGCAAAAGTATTTCTATTGGCCAAACCTTCGAAAGGATGTCGAGAGGCACATCAGATCATGCACTGCTTGTGACATTGCCAAACCGACCATCAAGAAGTAAGGCCTATATACTCTGCTACCTACCCGTAGTCAACCTTGGGAATCCATCTCCATGGATTACATGTCGAGCCTGCCTTCTACTAAGTAGGGAAATGAATGTGTTTTCGTGGTTGTCGATAGATTCTCGAAGATGGCCATTATGGCGGCCTTCAAGAAGAATATCACAGTAGAAGCCACTGCTAAACTCTTCTTTGAATGAGTGTGGGTGCACTTTGGGATCCCACAGTCTATCATATCAGATCGGGATAGCAGGTTCCTCAGCACTTTTTGGTCCAGCCTCTGGTCAATGTTGGATACCAAGCTCACAAATTCCATAGCTTTCCATCCCCAAACAGATGGCCAGATAGAGGTCATCAACAGAATGATTGTACACATTCTACACATGTACAATTCAAAGCATCCATGCACATGAGACGAGAGCCTCCCCTATGTAAAACATAGTTATAATCGGGCTCTCCATAGTTCAATCGGCCATAGCCTCTTTCAGGTGGGCTTGGGATTCCAGCCACTATGTCCCATTGACGTAGCCATGCCATTTGCAGCTGCTCAGGCTGATTTAGCTCATGTCCAGTCTGAATTTGACAAAGCAAGTAGCTTCATTGAGTGCATTCAACACATCTTCCAACAAGTTCATTATATATTGGACAGAGCCAATGCCAAGTACAGGCAACGCCATGATCAACACCGGGTGCCACACAACTTCTAGGTGGGCGACAAAGTATGGCTACATTTGCAGAAGGAGCGCCTCACTGGACCCCACCGCAAGCTTCACCCGCTTTGATACAGGCCATAAACAATCACCAAGGCTGTAGCGAACAATGCCTTCAAGCTTAGTATTCCACCATTCCTTGGTCTACACCCAGTCTTCAATGTGGATCGCCTTCGTCCTTACTTCCCACCTCTACTGGACACCTCGGACATTGCAGAAAAACTCACACCAACAGAGTTAAACCCAGACTACATGGAATAGGCCACCACAGATTGTATCATAGACATGCAAAGTAGGAACACTTGCAAATAGAGGATCCAACTGTATCGGGTTGTCAAAGCTGGCCAACTCCTGCACCAAGGAAAGTGGTTCACCAGGGACCAAGTTCAGCAGAAATTTCCTCATCTCATGGAGGAACTTAACGCAATGGGTACCATTACTTTCTAAGGGGGGAGGAATGATCCAGGTGGATATTGGTGGTCACCCACCTATTCCACTTGGGTCCCCACCATTGTCTCTTTTAATTTTTCAGTTTCGGCACAACTTACTATTTTTAGCAGTTTTTCGGGTCCTGAACTTCCGGAGCCGTTTTAAGGCCCTAAATGACGTTTTTTGGGAAAATGGAGAGCAACATGGGTCCATGGACCTATTTTTCTTGATAAAAATTTGTATTCCTTGGATATATCTTTCTAACGAGGTATGGTACGCATCAAACGGAGATTGTATGCCAAAGTTATGCCCCTAGGAAGTTGAAACACCAATTTACCCAAACGGGGCCCATAGTTTTGGCTCTTCATCTCCTAGGGTTAGGGTTTTGGTTGTTTAGGATTTCCCATTGTTTCTAAATAATAAATAGGCCCTCGAGCCTCATTGTAACTCAGTTCAAAGGCCTGTAGCTACCACATCTCTTCTCAGAGATAGCTACCAGCACCCTAGCTAGTTTTATTTCCATTCTGTCTGTAAGCAAATTTCAGTTCTTTGATATTAATGAAATGAAGTGTTATTTCTGCTGCATATTTGCATTTATGGTTATGTGTTTATTCTTTTTCGTTCCTGCATAAATCTGGATCAACTTGTTTCTGGCTCTCTTGAGATTGAATAGCCTAGTGCCGAATCCATTGTTCGTCCGCCTTCCAAAGGCGTACTCCATAAGTCTTCGTACAATCCTAATGCCCGTGCCGCTCAGCATTATAGTATTGTTGAGGATTTTTCTCAGGCGCCATCCATGATTTCTATGTTAGAAGTATTTCAGAGTTTTCCGTCGCAACGGAAGGCTTTGCTATCTACGATAGGTTGGGTTGATCCTGCCGACAGTAGCCTTCTTGCTTTTGATTTAGAGAATTTCATCCCATGACTCCCGCATCAAATTGCGCTTATCATTCAATTTGATATTAATGGTTTGAACATTCACCAGGTAGTCGTGGACGAGGGTGCATCTACCTATGTTATGTCATCTACTTGTTGGAAAGCGATTGGTTCTCCAGCTCTCACCTCGTCACCCAATGCCCTTGAAGCATTTGATGGAAGAGAGTCTAAAACTCTTGGTCTTTGCACTAGTTTACCGATCACATTAGAAGGGAAGACAGTAAATGTCAAGGTCGAAGTAATTGATGCTAAACTCATTTATAATATTCTCCTCAGTTGAAGTTGGACTCATGCAATGTTATGTGTTTCGTTCACTCTCTTTCGTGTTTTGAAATTATCGCATGAAGTAAAGATTATTACTGTCGATCAATTTTATTTTTTCACTTCTTCTTCTGAGAACAACATTTTGTATGTGGATAAGGTTCCTACTCCCTATGAGAGCGTAGGTGCAGGCCTTTTCAAGGATCCTGCCCTCATGGGTTTTTTCCCTCTTCCACCACCAAATACTGTTCATGTCAACATGATTTCTCGCACCAATGACCCCTGGGTTATCCCTTCTCTTGAACAGATTGATTAGTTTAGAGATTCGATGCCGTTGAGTTTGATTGAAATTGATTATTGTGAACTCATTGTTGCATCAGACACTTCATCCTCTAATTCTGCACCTTCTAACGTGACTCTTGACATCTATTCTCAATCCCCTTAGCTTGGTGATTTTGATTCACTAGATCCTTTGAAAGAAGTGTTTCCTTTCGGTGAGGCTATCGTGGAAACCCTGTCTCTCGACAATCTACCATGGGACGATGATCATCATCGTTCCTTGTTTCTACCAAGTCTCAGGGCCATGTCTACCTGTCTTGAGCGTTTTTCCTCTCAGGTTCCTTCTCGTCCACTTCAAACACCTGTTTAGGTCTATGAATTTTTCTCGGAAGGTAACTTGAGTAACATTACTCAGACGATGCCTATCGAAATTTTGATTAAACCGGGAATCGTCGAGAACATCCATATTGGGGTTACTTGTTCTTCTGATGAAGTGCAAGTCTATACTAGCCTTTTTCGCGAATTCCATGATGTATTTGCATAGTCCTATGAAGAAATGTCCGGAATTGATCCTAGCATCGTGGTACACGAAAATTCCTACTTACCCTAGTTTCAAAACCTGTTCGTTAGCGTCTTCGTATGGTGCATCCTAGGAAAGATGCTGCCATTAAGGCCAAAGTGGAAAATCTTCTCAAATCCGGTTTCATTTATCCAATTACATTGACAGAATGGGTCTCTAATATTATTCCTATAGACAAGAAATAGGGCACTATTCGTGTCTGTGTTGACTATCGTGATATCAATCGATCTTGTCCTAAGAATAAATATCCTAATCTGTTCATTGTTCAAATCATTGACGATTGTGCCGGGAGCGAGATTTCTTCCCTTATGGACAGTTTTTCAGGTTATAATGAGAGCAACATTCTCCCGACTGATCAACACAAGACTGCCTTCATCTATCCTTGGGGCACCTTTGCATATAAGAAGCTTCCTTTTGGTTTGAATAATGTCGATGGCACATTTCAGTGCGCGATGTATTATTCCTTTCATGATATTTGCCACATCGTTCAGCCTTATCTTAATGACCTTCCGGCTCATTCAGCTAACCATAGGGACCATCCTAACCATCTCCGTCATATTTTTCTTCATTGTAGACACTATAACATTCGGCTTAATCCACACAAGTGTGTCTTCTGCATTGATTCTGATAGAATCTTGAGGTTTATCATTTCCAGAGAAGGGATTTGCTTGGATCCTCTTAAGGTTGAGGCTATTATCAATCTCCCCTCTCCTTCCTCATCGCATCAGTTGCAGAGTTTACAAGGGAAGGCTAATTTTCTATGCCATTTTATACCTAAATATGCCGAAGTAGCTAAAGGATTCACACAATTGTTAAAGCAGGGCTTTCCTTTTTATTGGGATGAAATCACTCAGAAATATTTTGATGCATTGAAAACATTGTTGGTCAATGCTCCTCTCTCCGACCTCCAAATTATCATCATGATTTTTCCCTTTATTTATCTATTTATTTTAGCACTATTGCCATGGTTTTGGTACAATATGATGATGATGATCATGAGCACGTTATTTATTACTTGTCTCGTAACCTTCTCGACGTCGAAATGCATTATTCCCATGTCAAGAAGTTAGTGTTGGCTATTGTTAAAGCCGTTCAACATTTTCGTCATTATATTCTTTTGCATACAGTGACAGTGATTTCTGAATGCAACCCCATGACCTACATATTGTCTTGAAAATTTCTGGAGGGTAAATACTCAAAGTGGATTGTTATCCTCCAAGAATTTTATTTGGAATTTACTGCTTCCAAGTCTAAGAAATCGTTGGTCTTTTTTGATTTACTCTGTTCTCTCCCTTCCAACTCCGCTCCTTCTCGTTTTGAGGAATCCATTCCAAACGATTCACTTTTCTTGATTAGCATCCTCGATCCTTGGTATGGTTATATCATTGTCTATCGCCAAACTTCATATTTTAGATCTGAGATGACAAAGGATTACCACTGACGCATCCGCCATCAGTTGCAACCTTATCGTATAGTTGGAGATACTCTCTATCATATTAGAGTCGATTCCATACTCCGACAATGTTTGAATCTCGAGGAAGCCGAGAAAGCTTTGAATGATTGTCGTAGTGGTGCCTGTGGTAGTCACATGTCTGGTTATGCTACCGCATAGAAGATTCTTCGTGCTAGTTATTTTTTGCCTTCTATTTTCAAAGACTGTATTGTCACAGTTCGTAAATGCCATAATTTCTAGATTTATCAACGCAAGTTGCATGCGCCACCCATTCCTCTTCATCCTGTCATTACCGTTGGTCCCTTTGTGAAGTGGGGCATCGATTTTATGACGTGTACCCCTCACTTGGCCAGGGGGCATGCTTATATTATCGTAGTCATGATCTACTTCACCAAATGGGCCAAAGTAATGCCTACACTTGCCGCTGACGGTAAGACAACTGCTCAGTTCATATTCAATCACATTATCACTAGGTTTGATGTCCCTCAAGCCATCATTACTGATCATGGTTCCCATTTTTTGCATTACATGGTGGCGGAGTTGACTTCTAAGTTGGGTCTACATCACGACAGCTCAACGTCGTACTACCCTCAAGCCAATGGCCAGGTTGAAGCTATGAACAAAGTTCTTGTCACAACGCTTCAACATGTGATTGGGATCCACAAATAAAATTGGCATCTCATGTTATTTTCGGCTCTTTGGGCATACTGAACCTTAGTTAAGAATGTAACCGGGTTCACTCCTTTCTAGTTTGTTTATGGCCTGGAAGCTACTCTCCTGATTGAATGTGAAATACCTTCACTCAAATTGGCTGTTGAATTAGTGCTGAATACTTCACCAGAAGAAGATTGTCTCCTTTATTTAGAAAGGTTGGATGAAACCTGCCGCTTTGTTGCTCTCATTATTGAAGCACAGAAAAAGTGGGTCAAATCTCATTTTGATCAGTCAATTTCCCCTCGCTTTTTCATTGAAGGAGATCTCATCCTCCTATATGACCAAGCTCATGATAAGATAGGGGTAGGAAAATTTTAACCTATGTGGCATGGGCCCTACATCGTTAAACATGTGTTGCAAAATGGGGCCTATGAGCTAATTGACTACGAAATTCATCCTCTTAAACAACCCAGAAATGGGTTGTATCTCAAAAAATATTATGTGTGAGTCATTCACGCGTAATAGGTGTACATAGATGTTGTTTTCATTTTTGTACATGTGTTTGGTTTGGTGTGCTTTGTGAGCGTTTTCCTGCTTATTGGGTCTTGCTTATTGTGCAGATGTCTATAACCCCTTATGTCAGTTTTGCGGATGGTGCTTCCCATAGTACGAAGAATCTGTCTTCGGTAGCCTGGGTAATTTATGATCTTGCTGGTGAGTTGATAGATCTACAAGGTATTTGTCTAGGAAACACTACAAACAATGTTGCTGAATATAGCACTTCCATTGAGCTATTAACTGAGGTGATCAACCTCAGCATACGTGCATTGCTTGTAAATCTAGATTCACAGCTTGTCGTTCTGCAACTCAATAATCATTATTCAGTTAGAAATCTGCACATTCTTAGGTTGTATTTACATATTAATTTGTTGGAAAGACATTTTGATTTTATTACCTATCAACATATTCCTAGACGAATGAAAACATTAATTAATAAAGTGGCTAACATTGTATTAGATAGACATTTGTGTAATTTGTAAAAGAATCATCATATGTAAAAGATCCATGTAATAAAATAGATGTATATCTATATATATATATATATATATCGCATGTTTGCAGCTGTGTGCATCATAACTTCAAAAAATATATGTGTGTTTCTGCTACATCCCGAGACATCATGTCTCTCAAATATGCAGATAAAATAAAACCTAGGTGTCTAATCAACATGGTGCTCGTGATAACATGTCACTGCCTGTAATAGCTGCCTCAGCAAGCGGTAAATTTTGTTGGGCACTCCTACGGTATGTCTCTGATAGGCATGAGGAACATCCTAAAAACATGCATAATCTTGGACTCCTCATGTGATCCCCTCTAGGCTGCACACTATCTCATCTTCCTCGCCGCCCTTGCCTTGAGGGTCAAAATCGCGATGGATTCGCCTCACTATCAGTGACATGCCGGTAGGTATTTTTGGGCCAACATCTAAAATTACATGGATTTAATGTCAGAACATGCATAAATAAATAAAAAAACATAATACTCATAAAAATTAAAAAATGAGTCTCACCCAAATCTTCATCCCAATCTTCTCCCTCCAGGAGTGGGAGGCCCAGATCATTAGTGAAATATATACCAGAGTAGGGCCAGTCCTCCACAACAATTAGTTTTTGGTGGAGCCAATCAAAAAATTCTGGTCTCCAAGACATCTGTTGATCGCCCCTGCCCTTGGCATCAGAGCTGCCCATCGAGCCATCCATGGTTCTCTCGCTGGTGGTGTAGGGACTATGACCTCCTGTCGCTGAAAAATGGGTAGTCGTTCCAAGAAGAATGATACCAGAATAGATCCCTAACCAAATTGTTTCAATTTGGACTTCCTGCTTTCATTAACTGGCACTTCATGTTTATTGTCACGGCCTCTACCTAGTTGTAGATGGTTGGTGCCAAGTAGTATACAACAAGAAGCAACTGTGTCTTTGTTGCTTCATGTGGTGCTTGTGATCCCGCAACTCGTGTGATGGTATGTAGTACCACTCATAGTGTCAAATATGGGATAGTTTGAATATCAACTTTCCAATTACCTGATCCCTTTCGTGCTCCTGGACATACCCTGTCTATCGTCATGGTCATGTTTTCCATGCAAGGCCGGGTGGTGGATAGGGTTGGTGTTGCTCCCCTCTACGATAATCCTGTAATGAAACACATGTTAGAGACTTCAATCTCAAGTTATTGATCCCTAAGGATGAACTTCTCTTGATTTTGATCCCATATGCTGACCAGATACTGTAATAACTCTGGTTGGGCTCAGAGACATGGCAATAGGAAGAATTTTTTCAAACCACACTTTCTGAGAGCTTCCATGACTCCCTCATTTTCCATGGCCAACTCATCTTCATCGCTATGTTCTCGTTCTTTCCATTCGATGACCATTTTTCCCCTTTATACCTACAAACACATTCATATGAGTGGTATTAGTCAATTTTGAACCTTAAATTTGTGAATAATTGGGGTATTTGATCATAATTTTTCCAAAAAATGGTTTGCACCGTTGGCGTGCCCTAGTGTAAAAAATTAGGCAGTTGACACGACTCCATGCCCGAAACTTGTGCCAACCGTCATGCCCTAATTTTTGCATTTCCTCCCCCAAAATTTGAAATTGAAAATTGCAGATAGTAAGAAATGACTTAAAATGACAAGAGGGATCTCGGCTCTTACCTGGAGCTGACAGATTTATGATTGGTCTGCTGGACCGGTTGCTATCGTTGCCGCAAATTTGCGCAATGAAATGTGTAACTATTGCTCCACAAGAGGTAAAAAGTGAAAAGTAATTATTTTTACTATTTTTGGCATTTTTATAACTTTCTGATAACCCTAATTAGGTTTTAAGACATGTTTTTCGATTATTTTATTATATTATCTTCGAAGAATGGGTTTTACACATGTCTCTTGTGTAGCAACAGGTTTTTCATGCGACAATGATGAAGTAACGAGTTATATTTTATACTTTTTTGGACTCGGTAAAAACACAAAAAATTCACTACTGGAATCATCTTTCAGCTCTTTTCTGACTCTCTAAAATTGAAAAGATTGCCGAGATTCTTGCCATTATGAACTCATTAAATGGTTGCAAAGCGATATCTACCCAGTATACGTTTAACCCTTTTCAGGTTGGGATGGATTATTTACGAAAAAGGAATACCTTATCCTATCATGACTAAGAGGTTCTCTGAGACACAGTTTTCTACCTTTCTAGACCTGTGAGACTACCTACGAAAAGGGACTGCTGGAGTTTTATTTTCTTCCTTCTTTTCAAACTCTCTAAACATGAAAATATGTCGAGTTCTTCCTTTGTTAGACTCGTTAAACCCTGATGACATCGGACTTCGTCGCCATGATGTTATTCGAGTTCCTCCTTCCTGTTAGGGTCCTGTGATTTGGCTGATTGGCAAGCCAAATGACAGTGTAACATCAAACTAGTATTTGGAGCCCAAGGACCTAGCCTTCCTGGAATCAGAGAGGGCTCTCTCTATTTGTGTAAGGGATATCTGTGTGTTTTCTTATTGTGTTCTGATTTTAGGCTAGTTATGAAGCGAGTTTTTGGTTTTGGTTTTTAGGTTCTGAGGGATGAACTGATCAAAGGCATAAGATAGGTAAAAGGATGTTAGATCAACTGGGCTATGGGGTCGAAAAGGTCAAGAAAGCTTTTCAGATGGTGATACAAGGTTGTTGAAGGGACGATTTGATTCTAGGTAAAATGGATCTCTAGGAAAAATGGAGTGAAATGGACATCAAGTTTATGAATAATAAAGGATTTCAAGCATAACTAGTTTAATAGCTGACATAAACATGGTAGGGAAAACCATTAATCATGAGAAATGTAACTATAAGCTAATCAATGTATAGAAATAAACATTCAAGCCATGCATAGAGATATATAACTCTCTAACTTTAGGAAATGGCTATCAGACTTTGTGGAAATCCATTTAAGACAGAAAAACAACTCAAATCACTATGTCGGAATGCCAAAACACAGTACTTCAAGCTATTGGGCACTTTGAAAACAAGATTGCATAGTCTTAGGCAAAGGGCAAGTTCAGAACAAGACCTCCTTGGTTCAACAAGCCAGCAATACAAAATCGATCGAAAGAAGAAGTTTCATGAATGGAACTGTAGCTGACAAATAAAGCAGGCATCCATCAAAATGTTAACCAACATTAGCAACAAACCATGAATGAAACAAACAACAATATCCTAAATATTAAAGAGCAGTCAAGAATTCTTTAATGTGGAAGCTAAGAATGAAAAGAAAACATAGGCAGCAGAAAGAAATAGGAAATTTAGGGATGCCTCAAGGAGCGTATATAAATTTGTTCTCTATTGTCCTATAGCAAGAAAGAACATGGATTTATGAATGAAAACTAAGAAACAAAACAAAGAGAGAGACACTATACCATTCTACCAAGTCATGGAATCCAACAACAATCCTCTTTTATCACCCAAGAACATCCAAGAAACCATCCAAAAGCATGAGACAAGTATTTCTTCCAAAGCTTATACGGTCATATATTGCTTCTATTCATCAAGTTCAGCCTTGTTTACAATGAAAGCCTTTGGAATATATATACCAAAGTGAGGAAAACCTCTTAGTTCAACTTGCAATCTCATTGGCCTATCCAAAATATCTAATTTTAACCTTGAGGCTTTGAAAAGCCCAAGGCACAAAATATCTAATAAAATATCTCAAAAATGCTAAAAAAGGGAAATAAATTGACTTTTCATAACTTATCATGTACAAAAATAGCTAAACTCACATGAAGAAAAGTCACTTTTGAAAGGTTCAATTTTTACAAAAATACTCAAAAAATACATCAGCAAAAGGTCCCTTGACTTTCCGGCAACTTTTGGAAGCCTTCTCGATGTCGAAACGAGGCTCATGATGGCTCGTTGGAAAGCTATAAGTTTCTATTTTCTAAAAAAAATTATTTTGTTCCCAAATTACCACTAGAAGTCCTTCGAAAACAGACCTGTGTGTAAAAAACCATAAAATAGGCCTTGTTGATAAACGAGGTAGAGTGTAGAAAAAGTGAGTGTTTTTCACCATTTTGGGGGAGCAAATGATCTTCAATTGTTCTGAAAATAACTGAGTATGTGCCCCTAAAATTATGGCATCCAATGATACCATTTTCATCCTTTTATGATGCCCCAAAATGAAATGGTGATGTCCATGAGTTTTGGCCAAAAATCAAAAAATGACAAAAAAACCAAAACATGTCGAATTTCGCCCAAACTTGGCGAGCATGACCCTCAAGGGTTTTCAGCAACATGTTGTGAAGAAGAGGCCAAAATTTGGAGCCTTGAGGTGTATTTCCTCAATTTTCGTGCTGGATGCTTCCCTTTAGCCTCCTTGAATTTTTCCTGAGAAGCCTTCAACTTCCGACGAGCAAACTGATTGAGCTTTTTATAATGCCCAGTCATCCTTTGTTGAAGGTCCAAGTCCCTATTTTCCTTCTCCAATTTATTTCCAAGTGATCATTAACTCTCTCAAGCCATGCTTCCCGATGTTTCTCTATCTCTTGTTCGAACAATGCAGTGAGAGGGGTAGATTGGAGAAGGGCATCTTCTTCTTCTTTTTGTTTCTCAAGGGCCTTTTTGAGCCCCATGGTTCTTGGCCTCTTTCGCCTAGGATGATCTTCACCTTCGCTTTCATCGAACTCACCCATGATTTCTTCCAATCTCACCTGTGCTTTGGAGGCCTCCATTTTGTATTTCAGGGCCCGTGTCTCATATACAACCATGTGGACACCCATCTGCTTGTTTTGGACTTGCAAAAAGTGATTGAAGTTCCTAGCCCTATTAAGATCAGTCTTCAAGGCATCAATTTGGCTTTCTCTATGGATCAAGAGATTTTCTAGGATCCGGGCTTCATTATCACTATCATCACTTTGGATTTGGATGATGTTGAATTCACTTTCATGTTCATGACTGCTTTCTTCCTTGTCCTTCCCTTTGCTTTGGGTGGCTCTTTTAGTCTTCCTCCTCTTGGGCAAATCGACCATGGGCTTTTTGGGCAATTTTCCCTTGCTTCAGAGGGCCCTAGTCACATTTGGAGTTACAACTCTAGGCACCCTTTTCTTTGATGTCCGGGGCTTGGCCACTTTCGGAGAAGAGAGCACGGCCCCTTGCCTAGGAGAGGCAGCTAGCACATGCTCCATGGGCTCTTTACCCTTGTCACTTTGCTCCTCATTTTTGCCACTGTCTTGGATTTCTTCACGGATGCCTTGGCTGTCCTTTTGCACTTCCTTTTGAGGGTTGTCCTCCTCACTGTGTTGCACCTGTTTATCCTGTTTCCCCCCTTCTTTATGAGGCTACTGTTCCTTTTTAGGAGGTTGTTGTTCATCATCCTGTAGCTGCCTTTGTTCATCATGTTGTGGCTGCTGTGTATATTTCTGTGGCTGCCCCTGTTTAGCATCTTTATGAGTCTTCTCACCCTCACTGCGTTGCACATCTTCATGTTGTTGCCCTTCATAATCTTCCTCATCATCCCCTTACTGCCCTGTTTCATCTTGCTGCTGCTCATCATCAATTCCCTCTTCTTGCTCATGTTCTTCTTCCTCATCATGGTCATGCTCTTCTCCCTCTTCAGGCTCTTTTGTTTGTTCTATGGTAAACTTGAGCTTCTTGGGAATAGGTTTTCTAGAAGAAGGTGAAGGATGGTGAGTAGGAGGTGTAGGATATGTATGAATTGGAGGGACAGTGGAGAAATCCGGATGGGTGATGAAAGTATCCCAAGAGACCTCCCTCTTCTCAAGCTAATGAAGAATGATGACTTTGATGAGGGAGTGATGGACAAGGTAGGTTGTTTGCTCTGAAGGAGGCTTTTTCTGAACAGTGGAGGCCATTTTCTTAATGCTTCTATGTAATAAGAAAGGAATACTTAGCAATTTGTCCCTCGTGAAATGCATGAGCAATCGAATGTGATAGGCATCGACTCGGGAGAATCTTCCCTCGCAAGTGAAGTATTTCATGATGATCTTCATAAGGGGGGCGTAGCTAGTCAAAGGGGAAAATGGAAGGACATGAATCTCTATGCTCAGGCTTTATAAAGGACTTGTATTCTTCTGAGTCCAGGTGGCCTTGTTTAAACCACTTCTCCCCGACATAAGGGATTTTAGTGGCCTTGGAGATGGACCTCAGAGAGAATTTGAAATCTAGGCCTACCAGCTAGAAATTCTCCTCTTGAAACCTCAAAGTGCAAAGATGTGTCAAAGGGGAAAAGCTCTTCACGTCTTGCACTCTTTGACAAAAATCTAAACACCCAACCTCATGGAAATTGAACAAGATTGATGGGTGGGCATTCACTTCTCCAGTGGAAACAGGCTCAAATCGCTTATGCAAGCCACTCCTACTATCTTACCTGGGAGGCATCTTGTTTTGAATACTCTCTACAACACCAAGATGCTTTGAATAGCCTTTGGAATGTTTTCTCAAGCACACAACTCTATCTTCTTTGTTTAGTCACTATTTGACCAAGGAAAATTGCTTCAAATGCTGTGTGAAATGGTTCTTTAACACCAACCTCCTGTTCCTTACAAATCACTATTTGTCTTCCTTTGTATGTCAATCAACAAATAATTATCAAATAAAAAGGTACACACAGTCAAATGATTACTGTGTTTGGGTAAGGTCACAAAGCTCTTTTGTGTTTTGGTGTAAGCAAGACAGCCTTCTAGAAAACAAAACACCCCTCCCAATAAAAAAAAACACTCCTCTTGTACTTCACTATTTCACATACACAGGTAGAAAAAAACATTTTCAAATTGATTTAACAGCTTCACTCACCATATTCTGTTTCATGGATCAAAGGAGGCAACACTGGTTTTGCTTTTTACCACATGGAGAGGACTTTTGAAAGTGACAAAGTCATTCATGCATGATCGCTATTGTTAAAATAGGCTCACTTTTTCACCTTAGGAACACTGTGTTCTCCTTTCAAAAATTTCCTTCACCTTATAACACTGTTTTTACCTTACACTTGGCTGACAAAGGTTTATCTTTGTCCAATCATAGTTAGGACACCTTCAAAAATTTGACATAACCTCTAATACTGTGTTTATTTTGACTTGCAGGTAGTGTTATGTTTTAGCACTATTTTGAGGGCAGTTTTAGGCCTTTTGAAACCAATATAAACACACCACTTTCACTATGTCAATCCTGGGCAATCATAGCCACAACAATCTCGGATTTTAAATAGAACACTCAACCCTCCTTACCAATGTTTCTCCATTACATATTGCTGACAGAGGTTATGGTTTATCACTGTCTTGAGGGTAGCTTTAGGCCTGTTGAAACTAATATGAACACTCTACTAGCCTCCCACCATAACAAAATTTGTCAATAAATTTAACAAATCACTTTGATTTTCCTACCAAGACCTCCATTTTTTCACCACCATTTAGTCTTGAAAAACACAGCATTGATCACCCTTTTAGAAAATTGAATATACCAAGGAGGTAAACAAAAGTACCTCGAAGATGGATGTTGGCCTTTGCTTGAAGAGTTGAGCAGCTTCAAGACCCTTTTGGAGGTGTTTTGACTGTTAAGACATGCGCGGCACGTTGAAATGGAAAGGCGTCGCACAATAGACAAGGTGTCTGGTCGATGATTGGGCGGTCATGACCAGCACCTACAGGCGCACCGCGTGCCACGCCACTATACAAACTCTTTGTAAACCTTCTCCTGAATGCGCTGCGCGGTTTTCCAGGCGCGCTGCGTAGTCTCAAAGGCTTCAAAATTTGTTGAGTTTGCTCGAAAACTCTCTTTTCTTCAATGGGTGACTAGGAGAGCGATTGTGAGTGCTGGTTTGCGTTTTTTAAACTTGCGAATGGGATTTTCCAATGGTCAATCCATCCTTTATAACATGAAAAAGCCAACGTCCCTTTGATACTTGCTTGGTGAGGGTTTGAACATTTTTCTTTAAAACAAATGCCTTTGTTATAATGAAAAAACCAAATGACTTTGAAAGTGCTACAAGGGGCCCATATTTAAATAACGTTGGTAATAAAGTGTTGTGCATGCTATTTGGATAGTTTTTTATAAATATGACTCCTCCCACTTATAAGAAAATCATCCCAAGGCCAAACTCCTTTTCACAGTGAGAAAGTCATTTTGAAGGCCAACATCACTTAGTGTATTTCTCATTGAAAAAGAAAACCTGTTGAAAGACACATTGTGATATGTGAGGTTTTCTTTGAAATTTTTGTAAGGAGGTAGCTCACCCTTTTAAAAATTAAACTGATAGTTTCTGCTCCTGATGTTTTGAAGGTGATCATGCCCATTGTGAAACTGATTGAGCTGGCAGGTGCTGCTTTGAGCCCTTCTCTTGACTGTGGGTGAAGAACCTCGCCTGAATTTGTAAATGAAAAACTATGCTATAAATAGCTTCCATCAACAAGGCAACTGACTAACCCTGGATTGCTAAATTAATGAGTCTTCAACTTTTATGGAGATAAAGCAGGGGATGATGGGCTGAAGTTTAAGATGTAAAATTTGAAAACTATCCCTCTGTTCCTCTGTGAAGGAAGTCTACAAGGATAATGAATTTCTCATTCATTTTATCATTTGGACAGCAGTCCCTTTGAAATCTGAGCCATACTGAAAATGAATGCTCTTCATCTTTACATAATGGTGAGCCTTCTACTTGTAATGAAGGTGGCCTATTTTTGACAAATGCCTGTGTTATTTTCAACTCCCGTTTTAACCAAGTGAAAAAAGGTTTATGAATACACTGTTAGTGGTTTTCTTTGTACTTGATGGCGGAAGTCAGTTTGAGACCAAGACTGTTTGACTTCTTTGGCCATTTGCTTAACAATATTTCTTCATTTATAATCACCCCAGTAGCTTCACATTGTATTTTAATAATAGTGAAACTTATGTAAACAATTTTTTAAAAGAACCACTGCTTTGCCTCTACTTTTAACACCATTTTTATTCAGAAACCCTCAATTGCTTTCCCACTGTACCTAAAATTTTCCTTTACAGTCAGTGCAAATCTTAAAATCAAAATTTATCTCTGGCCGTCTGCTTATAGATGAAGGAGGCCTTTATCACAGTGCCTTCAACCCTCTGCTTATAAAATGAAGGAGGTTTTCTCAGTGATGCCATTTCATCAGTTTTTAAATAGTGTTATCTTTCCCTTCACTGCCTATTCATGCTTAAGAAAATGAAGATGACAAACTTTCAATAATTCATGATGGGCATTTCTCTGAGACATGTAATTCTGCTTTCCAAATACCTTTGCACCTCTTTTAGATATCACAAGAAGTTTGGCTAGTATTTGCAAAGCACTTCTTGCCATTCATAATTTACTAACCATTAACTGTGATTGCAGGAGCTTAATGAAACAACTCTCTGCCCTGTGGCTGCATCCCAGGCTCAAAATCACATGAGAAGTAGTTGTCTTCTCATGTTGAGCTAAATATTGTCTTCTGGGATGCTGGTACACTTCTTCTCTTGAAAGATCCTTTGAAACACTGTAAAACTACCTAATATCAGTTTGACCTATGGCACATGCATTGCTGAGACTTCAAGGCTTGTTAGTGGCACGACTTAAGGGTGTAACCAAACTTTATTTGTAGAATAGGAAGGTCAGTTAGGACTGGTTGATCATAGATAGAGGTTCTTTGGCATATGATAGTTTTCCAAGGGAGAAATGCCTAGAGCGCCACTACCTAACTTAGGGGGGACTTCTTGGACAGATTTGGATTGTTTTCCTTGGAGCTGATGGACAAGCTAGTATGGCTGAGGCTAGATAGGACTTGATAATGAGGTTTCATCTCGTCATGGGTGGATTGAAAAGTTAGGAGGGCAAAAATGTTTATAGGTGTTTTCCAGCTGGCAAATTTGACAATTTTTTAGATCAGCTGCTAGAAAACTTGGCTGTTACAACTAGTCATCACCAACAAGTGAAAAATACTGAGGACTAACACTTCCTAGGGCTCGTAAAATGTACTAGGTTGGATTTTTCCAAAGGAAAAACTTACAGTGCAAGCATATGCTATCCCCTTCAAGATTGTTTTAAAAAAAATTAATTGGTGTAGTCACCAGAAAGGGTGGGGGAAAATGGAACCAAGTTTTAGTTATGTTGGCAGTATGTCACTCTGGAACATGGCACTTGTATGCATTTGTGTCAGGTTGGGGACATCTCATTTCGTCATTTTTTCCTCCGTGGGTTTAGGTAATCTCTTTTGACCTCTCATCTACTCTTTGCCATGTCATCATGACCTCAGATCCTTTAATGTCAAATACTGCCAAATCCATTGTCATGTTGTTGATATGTTCAAGAGAAGTTTGCATCTGCAGTTGTCAACCTTCCTTTGATCTCCTGTTGCTCCTGATTCACTTTCATCATATTCCTCTGTCTCATTTCGATGATGTGGGAAAAATTATGGCCCTCATTTGACTAGGTCACTTCCTATCAACTTCAGCTCATTATCCAGGAATTTGGTCTAAAGACTCCCTTTTGGTAACTTGGAGCCTGCATGTCTCAATGGTAGGTTTTCGCATTCGATGCAAGGCTCACATCATTGGCCTTCGATCGAGTGATTCTGCGGATGTTCGACGTCAGATCATTGTTCACATTTCATATATTGTACCTTTTGTACCTTGAGGGCCATCGTCATCATTGGTGGTTTCTCTCACGTCTGTTAATGGCTTTCATCATTGGCTAGTAATCAGACGATTTTCCTGCATGTTCGACTTTAGCTCATATATTCGCATGCTCAAAATTGTACTTGTTCGGGTCGAGATGGAGTGCAAGACCTTGGGTTTTGTCTGATAAACTCTAGGTTGTGGATTTTTGTGGATTATTATGACTTATTGCATGACTCTATTGATTGGATGGCTGTGACCATATTTGAGTCTATTTATTGATCCTTCCTGCTGGATGGTTGTGTCCATACCTCGGATCTCAGTTTTTATATACTCTATTATGGATGGTTGCACCCATGCCACATGATTCATGTATCACAAATATCAGTTGTATTTGTAATTGTAGGTTTTCTGACAGTGGTGTTTGGATCGAACGCGTTCTCATAAAACATTTCACCCCTTCCTTCCTCTCTCAATTCATGCTTTAGGGGGCATCTGTTACACAACATTTTGTCATTGTCCCTAAAATCCCCAAATCGCACATTTGAGGGTTGTTTCTATGACCAATAAGCAGTGTCATGCTTTTAAAATACCATCCTTGCATCCCTTTTAATGAAAGAAACATTATTCTTGTTGACAATTCCTTGAGAAAAGCAGTAAAAATCCCTATTTTTATCTTGGCGCGAGTAGCCAGTTACACCCTCGCGCCGATAGAGAAATTTTACACTGAGCCAACGCCAGTTGGCTCTCTCTGTTAGTTAGAAACCTGTGCCAAGCTGTTTATGGAATGATTTTTAAAAGTAGAGTTGGATGTTCCATTCAAACCACCTCGAGGATGAGTCATTGGGAGTGGTTGAACTAAAACAACCACAGACTCCTTCCTTTAGTTAGTAGTTTCCACCTCCCTTGGAACTCTCCTAAAAGATAGGACTCCCTCCCACCTTTGTAGGGATCCCAACCTCCTCCTTTTCCTCTATAAAAGAAACTATCTCTTTTAGTAGAAGCTAGCTGAACTGGGAGAATTATACATACTATAGCTGACCTGCTAGAGAATATAGAAGAAGAAGGAATTACGTTTTGGAAGCTTGAGTCGATGAATTCTAAGAGAGATTGATTCCTGTCCGAATTCCCTGACCAACATTTGAGATGCGCTTCACCTGAACCCCGCTGGAGGAGACTGCGATGTCAAAGCATCGGTTGTACTCTTCCTTCTATTGATTTATATACATGACTACTGTTTGGTTCCATTATTGTGTTATGATGTTTATTTGATGCGATATGTTTAGCCCTCTTTGACTCGCTAATAGTTATGAGTGAAACTATTCTGTCGTATGTTGTTCTTGTTCTTTGTCTTATGTGCAGGTATCTGAGCGTAATAGCGAACAGATTGTGATTTTCCAAGGAAGGAGTGAGAGGCCATTAATCTTTTTGTAATTACAACAACATTGGATTCAAGGCAGGTCAATATATTGTGTCTTTTGTTCATTCATTAACTAGGAAGCAACACTTTAGCGTGTCCTTTTATTACTAGACCCACCCTAAGGCTAGACGGATCATCTCTGTCTAGAGAGAGGATTTACCTTCATAACAGTAGACTTTAAGGGATTTCCAACGAGCCATCACAGAGCCTTTTCTGACATCAGGAAGGCATTCAAAACACTAATTCAAGGAGGCCTATTTTTTCTGTTCATGTGCTGCGCTCCTGGCATATAAATTCAAATTTGACACAAAGTGCTATGCTCCTATTGTTGACAAGTTAGAATGTGTATTTGGAAAGTTTTTTTAGGCTTGTTAGAGCCTAAAGGTCAACTTAATTGCTAAAAATGGTTGGAAAGATATTAATTTTAGATATTTTTGTGCCTTGGGCCTTTCAAGGCCTCAAGAACAATATAGATACTTCTGATTAGCCAATATACTTCTAGATGTTGCATTAGGCTTTATTCCTCATTTCTTGTTATATATGACATGAGGATTCATTGTAACATTGGGATTTTGATGTGCTTAAGATCAATACATGGTTTTTTGAAGCTGAAGAAAAATCTAGTGTTGTGGAGCTTGTGGATGATTTGCCTTGGTTGATAATGATGAAGGCTTTCTTACAGGATTCATGAGTTTAGTTAATGGTGAAGTATCTCTTATTGTGTTCATGTTTTTCTTGTTTGTAATATGTCCATATTTCTATATTGCAATAGCTCAGAAGAGTATAGGATGAGAAATTTTGTTTGAGGCACCTCAATCCTCCTATTTTCTATTGTCTTCATGTTTTCTTCTGCTAGGTTAGTTTAAGGAATTCTTAGTTGCTCCTTAGGCCCACCTAAGCTTGTCTATTTCATTATTGGATTAATATGCTAGTTTATGATTCATGGTAAGCCCTGCTTGTTTTATGCTATCTAAACTCTTTCTTGAAATCTCTCTTTGATGTATTGATTGATTAGGTTAAGCCAAAGAGGTCTTGTTTCGATCTTGCCCTTTGTATATGCTTATCAGTTTGCCTCAAATTTCTTTATAGTTTAATGGATGATGTTTAGGAGTTCCCTCTTCATTTATTAATTCTATTTGTCTCTCATATGTTTTCAAATATTGAAAGTAGAATCATTGAAATTAGATAAAGTTTTCTTACTTCATTTGCTCTACTGGATTGTATATCTTGAATGTGTATTTGTCTAAAAGTATTGTTATTGAGTAAATGGTGTGCCCTACCTCATGACTAGTATATTTTGCTTATCACTATTCAATATCTCTCTGTTCATAGGCATTTCACAAAGGATTCTTAATTGCCCTTTGCCCTACCTTGGTTCCCAAACTTAATGTCCATTTCACCTCACACATAAACTTTAAAGTGCGATTAACTACACTAGATTTTCCCTGTGATGTACCCCAATTCATTATTGAGATATCAATGACTTCATAGACTCCATAGCCCAATATATTTGATAACCTCTCACTCCACCTATCCTACTTGATCATATTCTACCCCAACCAAAACAAACAACAAACCTACACTTAACAACTAGCCTAAAATCAAACACTTAAAGCGAAAAAGTTCACATCCTTCACATAATAAAGAGAGCCCTCTCTAAGTCCAGGAAGGCTAGGTCCTAGGACTCCAAATACTGGTCTCATGTTACCCTGTGCATTTGGTCTACCAACCTTCTAAATCATGGGACCCTAACAGGAGGGAGATCTCTTTGTCGTATAGAAAGAAGACGAGGGTTGAAGGACGCCACGGTGACATGTTGAATTTTATCAATTTTTTATTATTCTGATGTATTATAAAGTCTCAGTTATAGTAACCACACACCTAAAAAAGAAAAAAGAAAAAATGACTTCTAAAATCAATCAATCAAGTAGCTAGAATGGGTATGACCCTGTCTGAGTACTGTCATTTTCAGGAGATGAAACCCAGTATCACAATAGCATAAAGAGAGAGTTGCTAAAAAATACAATTATGATTACTCTAAAGCTTCACCTGAACCTCAGAAAATAGGTGTAAGCACTCTTGTGAAGATGAGTACCCTCCCAATGACTGAAGATAGAGTAGGTCCGTATGATTTAGGTACCAGGGCAGCCCGCCCCAGTCACCTTGTGTAAGTCCCTAAAAAGTATGGCAACTAAAGATACCTAAAATCACAGACACTGTCAGGGGGGTCACGGTTGTAGACAACACACTACATGGGAAAAACACCTAGATCCCCGATCTAGTTTCGACATCCCCAAACGGAACTCCAATACATAGCATGCCCACTAAATGCACTCGAAGGTGGGCTACCTTCTTATGCACCCTGGTGTTGTCTCATGCTTAACTAAGGTGGTAGTGGAGTGGTCCTGATAGTAAGAGTGCAATAGGATTTCACTTTTTAATGACTCTAGTTTCAATTTTCGAGATTTTGGGTGATTTTCTCACTTCTCCTATCGCAAGATCCTATCATGAACCACTATTGGTGTGAGCTTAGAAAAAATTTTATTATTAATTTTATTATCGCTTGATTCTTATTGTACTTTATTATTAGTCTTGTGGAGGAGGAGTGGACATATGAAATGTAATAAGACTCTGACTCAAAACCATGCAGAACAAGTTATCTAAATATTCAATTTCAGTGAAGAGTTTATTCTATAGGGATAGATCTTTCAAACATCTGTGCACCAATAATTCAAATAAAAAGTTCAACCTTAAAATAGTCAGACATCTATCTATTATCTATAACAGATTCTTAACCAAAAAAAAATTAGAATGAATTCAGCTCTTTTCAGAAAACTATATAAAAAAAAATTCCTTATTCAAAAAATAGATGTTACTAACACTAACATTTTAAACAATGAAACTAAACATGATAGCTAGTAATCACGCACAGGGTTCCAAGGAAAGAAGCGAATCTAGTAGCCAATAACTCCACAACGAAAGAGAAACACAACAGGGGTGTAAACAACATATTTTGGCTCTATAACACTGGCAAGAAAAGGGTAAAAAGTATTAACGATGATACTAATGCACTGTATCTAAGCATAACTAGCACTATAATGCACTGAAACACTCTCAGGGGGAGCGTTACTCAAGGTAAAGTTGTACAGATAGCTAAGCAGGGTCTATTATGGACTCTGTGAGCTGCTGAGATGGTTACTGAGCATGTAAATTGATCAGAAGCGTATGCGAATAGAGGGAAAGGGGTAAAGTATTAGGAAAAATTTGGAAACTTGGGGTTAACTCCCCAACGGAGTTGCCATTTCCTCTATAGGGTAAAATTATTGGGTGGTGGTTAATGTGTATCCCTCTCAGGGCTTTCTGATGTTCGAGATAGACTATAAGATTAGCTGTAAATTTCCGAAGGTACTACATACATGTTCTTACTAATATATAATTGACAAAGAGAGACTTGGAATGATTACATCTTTGTAGATAGTAGATCCTATGGAGAGCGCTAAGAGGTAGGGTAGAAGTCCTTCCTCACTAGCTCCAAATCTAGATCCTATAACCAATCAAAGCACATGTGTAATCTTCTCAACGATATAGCTTTTTAATAATTAAACCAGTATATAATCAACATTAAATTATGAAGATATAAGCCATTCATATCATGCTACATAGAAAAATGAACAAAAAATGTGATGCTAAGGCATAGAATGGACAAAACAGATATAGTTCTATTGATTTATAAAAACAAGGATTACAAACGTTGGTTGTAACAAGCCCTCCTCTGTCTCCCAATTCCTCTCTCTCTTTCTCTATCTTCGAGTGTGATGATGCTTGAGCTGAGGGTCCTCAGTGAATCTCGCCGATATTCAAGCCTCACACTTCAACAATGATTTTTTCTCCACATATAATCAAACGTCCAACCTTAAACCAAGAGCCCAAACCTCTAATTTATTGGAAATGGAGGGGACAAACCTTGCCAATCCTTTCAACCAGTTTAAATAGGGAAAGATCTTGATGTTTCCTAGCTTTTATTTTCTTTTGAATTTCATAGGAGTTCAGTTGTGTTTGGAAACATCTAATAAAATGTTTGTGCCATAAGTTACTATCTTTGAACTGACTCTCTCTGAGAAAAAGCTAGAAAGTTAGTTTCCACGAGATATTTCCCTTTTCACATTCAAACATAGATAACATTGCCCCTTAGGCAAGATAGAGCATTACCCTAGGCGCTAACACTCCCTTTGCATGGATAGGGTGCATTATAACTTGGGCTAGTTGTCTTTGGGGGTGCGTTACCTTAGAAAATGGGCCTTTTCTGGGTCATTTTATTCCTTCCATGTTACCTTCTCCTCTAAGCTGATGACGAGGTCATTTTCCCTGTAACAAACCCATTGTACATTCTGTGTGGGTGTCTGTTGTTTCTCCTGCATATTTTCTATGAACACTAGAAAATATTCAATGACATGGTCAAACTGTCTGCAATATCTGTAGGATTGGTGCATAAGGTTCGGGCAGTCTCTTGCATAATGTCCCAAATCCCCACATTTGTATTAGATTAGTTGCCCTCATCCTCGACCTACACTTCCACCTCTCCCTCCTCCCTATCCTCTTGTAGGGGATCCTACCCACACTGAGGGAGATATTGGTGTGAGGGGTCGGCCTGCACCCTGTATAGGTTTCCCGTATCTACCACTAGGTTGAGTTTTCGATAGTTTTTCTCGTCGTGACTCACAGATGAGAAGAATCTACACCATTGTTTTTCTAGTTCTAGAACATATGCACCTAATTGTGGGCAGTGATTTGTATCATGTCTTCCTACTACCCAATATTCAGCACACCACATCATGGGGGTACTGGGTCCAACCATTTCTCTAGGGCATAGAGGACTTGGACCCCCAACCTGCATATAATATGATAATAGAGGGCATTGATCCTTAGTGTTTCCTAACACCCTGCAACGTATGCACTAGATATCTAGGCTAGCATTTTTACCCCGACCCCTTAGCAAATTTTGAATTTCTAGGTGCATTTCTTCTAGTTGACTCTGGATAAATAGTTCCAAAAATTGAGTATCATCCCTTGGCACAGCTTCTAGCTTCATCACAATCTCCAGGGCTTCTTCCTGGGGTTTGATCTTCTGTTTACCCATAGGTCCACGCAGATGTGGTAGCAACATGGCAATAAACAACTTCTTGTGTTGTTTGTCCTCATAGAAAAATCCTTCATCACTTATGACCTTCTTTAGCTGCTGGTAAGCTTCCCAAATGGACTCCATAGGTCCCTGCTTAAAATATTTTAATTCGACCATGCATTGAGTAGGATTTAGGCTTCTGGAACTATTGTTTTAGGGCATCCTTAATGTTTTGTATTTACAGGTTCGAATGCTGACCAATGTATCTCATAAACCAGTCCAGGGCCCTTCCTTCAAATGCTATGGAAAACTGGGCTCTTTTGACAACATCATTATTTGTATTCTGCGTAGTCCATACCAACTCAGACACAAACCAAAATCGATCCATATCCTTGTCCCCCGCACCCTTAAAGGTGGGTAGTTTCATGTGTGCAACCATATCATCTGTAGGTGGTGGTGGAGGTGGGGTAGGAGAATTCTTACCCTTGCATGGGTTCGACAATGGCGTAGCCGAGGGACTGGCTCCTATGTGCACAGTCCCTCCTCGGTTAAAATTAGGTGAATCCTTTAAGGTCTATATACCAATCTATCTCCTTCTTGATTAACCCGATAGTATTTACCACTTCATGTTCTTCTTCCACTCTGGTCAGAGTTCATTCACTCGGTGTGCCTTCATAGGAAACCCTCTTCACACAATAGCATCTTAATCAGCAATGACAAAGTTTACAGGAACTTACCTCTAAACCCTTTGAATAACCTTTGCTTAGCTTCCAAATAAGACATAAACTAATCAACTGGAAACTTTGTTACAAATCATCCAAAATACTATCAACCTAGTGATCTACAGTCCTGGTGATCTTGTTATCAGTCTTCTCTAGTTATTGGATCAATTCAAAGGTCCACTGTGTGACTCGATCGTCTTTCCAACAGTTCTGGAATTCCACCAACCTTGCTAGCCACTCCTGCAGTTCATGTGTGAAGGTGATGAAGAAAATTTTGTGCACCTCTATGAAAATGTACTTGTTCTTCAACTCTTTGGGAGTCAGTTTCTTAATTCAATTTTCATTTAGGGAAAATTCCTAAATCTGCGTCTCAAACCAGTCCTCAAATTCAGGCTTCAATGGCTACCAATGACCCCATGGCATTACCCTATATCTCTCTGAAAATTCTCTAGGTCCCAGCAATGGAACCATTTGTTGGTTTGAGGCGTCTTGACCTAGGTTCGGTTTTAAGGTTTGCCAAAAAACCCCTATACTATTGGCCCTTTCAGCAATGGTCTGCTTATGCAGGTCAAGGTCTCACCCGAAGTAGTATGGGAAGGTGCTGGAATCAGGTTTCTGGACCCTAATAGAGAGAAAGTTAATTGAAGGGGTCCCTTCAAATCTAACAGACCTGTGCCGGAGAAACCCTAATAAAGAAACCCTTAATGGTGTATTAGCAGATTATCTTTAGCGAATCTCATAAATCATTCAATAGCATGTTAACAAAAGAAAAACATCCAAATATAACCAGATCTATGCATTCATATTTTTATACAATATCGCATCCACGTGCACATCAATAATCATCAGTATGTAGCAAACAAACATAAATAACACAGAGTGCAGCCAATAGTCATAACACAAAACACTTTAGCTATCCCAAACAATCTTCTCATTCATTAACATCCAGATCCAGGTTATAGACTCTATATACTAGCCCGCACACATAGCTAGTGGGGTCTGCACACAGCAGGACTCAGGTTCTCCGTGCACACAACTAGTAGGAGCCCTTACCTAGAAAATTGACACAAAAGATCCCGAAGTCCTTAGCCAAGTTTTTTCATAAATTAGTATTCTTCTAGACTTGATTTATCCATCTATTTATAACATATTAGCCTGTGCTACTCTATGGTCCACAAAATGTGGTTTCCGGACTTTTGGTGTACCCTTTGACCCATTAAAATTAATTGGGGGCTTCGTCTAGCCCCAAATTCCCTGCACTAGACTATATTATTACAAAATATTACAAAACTGTTCCAAAATTTCCGGTAGGGGACCCTGCATCAACACTGCAGAAGCGTAGCAGGAGCAGTTTTGGTACAAATTTTCTTATTTTTCTTCAACCCTTGGTGGCTATGGAGTATGATGATGAGAGGATAGGAAATATATCGAGCATAAAAGGATGAATTGAGTTGAAGGAGCCACTTTCTCCTTTTATAACATCACAAAATGTGTTTTTTTGCCTTCTAGTGAAATCATGCAAACTTTGAAAAAAACTTTTCTTTTTTTTCTTAAACTTGATCATGTAATATGCTTCATTTGATGAAAGAAAAATTTCCTTTTATTATTTTCCAGTCTTTTCAAACTCCCTATGTAAATGGCTTGTATGGTGAAAATGAGATTTTGTTCGCCTTCTTTCATGACATAATTTTACATTATCGTGGTGAAACAAAAGAGACCTAGATTCTAACCTAGATGAAGGTGTGGTGAATGACCTAAGACCCTAGATGATAATGGATGACATGACCTCTAAAATAATTATAAAAATTAATGGAGTGAAGGGAGTATCATTTTAGACCTGGACACATTCAGTGAATAAAATTTTATTTGAAAATTGACTTAAAAACATGAAATTTTGACCTAGGACCACTACTAAGTAACCTGAAAAGAGTAATTTTTATCACTGAATATCAAAAAACTAGCAAAAACTTTGAATGACCACTTGTGTGGCTTGTTTTTCAATATTTATTATGGCTTGTAAGTGTTCTGAGGTATCAATTCTAAAGTTTTCCGTGAATAATTGCTTGTTTTATCCCTGTTTTCCCTGCTCATTTAACAGATATAGTCACGCAGCCACGTTGGGTTTTGCTGGAACAGACGCAATGCAGACCACTGGTGTTAACTAGAGGTCCACGTTGGTCTTATAAAATAGAGCTTTTTAGAGTTTCTTCTGGAAAATCCTTTGCATTCCTTGATCCTTGAAATATTTTCTTTTCTTTGATTGCATTATTTTTTGCTTTGAGTGTTTTCAGTCTCTTGGGAAAGTGAAAATTACTCTTATGATTTAAGTGGTAAAATTTGTTTTGATTGGGTTTTTCATTTTAGGTTGATTAAAATTATTTGTTTACTACTTGTATCATTCAATAAATATTGATTCTCAGCTATAGAACTGTAGTAACCTATGTTCTTTTTTAAATAAATTGGGTCTTGCATCTGTTTATGTTTTCATTTCAAAAATTACTTTTTGAGTGCATGAGATTACTTCCATTGAAAGGCAAGTTTTTGGAATTTAATATTGGAAATATATTACAATTTTTCAATAATTTAAAGATTAAAAGTGCATTGGCTGCATCAAGTGCATTTCATAATTCAAATAAAAAAAGAAAAACAAAAAAATAATTTAAGTGCATCTTATTGAAATTAGAAATCATTTTAATTTTGAATGAGTTGCATTTGGGATAGTGAAATTCAAATCGTCTTTGTTTCTTAGAACATGCATTTCAAAAAATGAAAAGTAAAAGCTACTTTGTTGGGGGTGGGGGGGGGGGGGGGGGATTTTATTTGTTGCGTTTCATTTAATTCATTACTCTTTGTGATCTCTTCCCTTATTACTTTAGCTTTCATTGAAATAAAAATAATCATTTTCACATATAGCTACATCTTAGGAGTTCAAGTTACATCATTTTGAGCCCATAATCAAAACTTAATCGAAGATCAACATTAAAATTAACCTCAACTAACGTAAAAAGATTTTGGAATTAATGAAAAAATTCTATAGTTCTAGGCTAAAGATGTGTTCTGACAACATTAAGTGTAGCAGTTGTCACTAAAAACATGTCTTACATCCCAGGGGTGATATCTCGTCCCACGTACGGAAGTATATAGGACTATGCTCCACATATGGCAAGTGTATGGGGATGTTGTTATCGAATGGTTACAAATTAGATAGCACTACTACGTACTGAGCTCCCACATATCGTCGCACATATTTTGGGATACCCCACTAGGTTTCAAACCTGCCATGGGTAAATGATTCGACCGCCTTGTAGACATGATACACCGAGCACAACATTTAAGGAGATTGGTTGTCATACGTCAAGTCCTTGGTTCGCCAAGGTGTATATTGCAGTTCATGGATGCTTAGTCATCCATTTTTCCTAGATTATCCCTTTTGGTTTACTTTTTCTAATTCCAAAAATGTATTTCCCACAAAAGCATCCTACCCGTGCAGTACTCCTTTGTCTCATCATGACTTGTTAATTGTTAATTTTAGTTGCACAAATACAATTCATCTATCCTTTGATTGATCTTTTCAGAAGGTAATCATGGTTGAATATTTGAATTCGCCTCACTCATCCCATGAAGGAACTCAAGGAACCCATCATGAGATTTTGCATTATCTTCCTTGGCCTATTGAAGCTCAAGGTTTCGAACTTGGAATTGTCCCAAGTGTCCTACCGCTCTCTTCTCGACCACTACCTAAAAAATGGCTTTCTTCATCTTAGGATCTTGAGCCAGGAATTCCTAAAACCACTGTACAATTTTTGTCCCCTCCTCCCAATCCATTGTATCATCCTCTCATGCTATCCCCTTAGCATCCATATAGTCCGTTCGACAATCCCAATGTTCCTTTTGGTGCTTCTCCCGCCACACATAGAACTATTGTTCGATAGTTGTTTCCAACACATATGGCATCGAATGCAGATGATACTCATTTTGAGAGCACTCCTAAAAGTATTCCTATTGAAAATTGCACGAATCACACCCCATAAGTTAATGTTAAAACCATGTTCCCACCTGAAGGTTTTCCATATGTTTCTGCTTCTTATTATTTAGGAAGTGGAACGACTATATCCTCGATTCATGTTGCATCTTCACTACCATGATGTTACACTTATCTCAAAAACCTTGTTCCAGAATATTTTGGGGCCACGTCCCTTTTTCATCATACCATTTGGTCGATTGGTGTTCCTCCAACTTCTCGCTCGTTTGTTTCATATGTAACCATAGTTTCACAACCTTCTACTCAACCTGCAGTTTCTATGGATCAAACGTTCCTTACACTTGGATCAGTTTACCATTTGTCCATATATACGATCACTCTTGTTCCTCCTCTAAGTGGAAAACCTATGGCTTCATCTGTTCCTGGGGGCAATCATATCCCTTATATGTACCTCCTATTTTCGGTGGGTGAAATATAAACTATGGAACTATATCGGTGGTGGGACAACCCATATCTAGTCTGGGTGGAGCTTAGGTTTCATCCATAACAAGTTTTGTCATGGGTACCACTTTACCAGGTGGTCACCCTTTTTGAGCTCAACATGTTTGTTAGTAGCCCCATGTTCAGCAACCTCATGTTCATAAACCGCAAACTCAGCAACTGTATATCCAACAACCGTATGTTCAACAACCAAATGTACAACATTAGTATGTTCAACAACTGAACGTTCAAAATCAATACATCCAATAGCCACAAAATCCATTTTTGGGTGTTGTGACTAATCCGCGGTCTAGTCCTCAAATGAAATATGTTCCTAACCCTCGTTTGGGGAAAGATTGAACTTACCCTCTTAGACCTTGTATTTAATACGAGCAATTCCATCACGGATGATACCAACAACCCCAACAAGGACCCCACGTACAAAATGGGCCTTATGTGCAGTAATGATCCAATCCTCAAAAGATGTTGCAATAGGGGCCTTACCAAAATCCCCGGAAGGGACCTTACATTTAGCAATAGCTGCAACAACAACCCTATGAGAAACCCTAGCCACAACAAGGTCCTTACCAACAATAAATACCATTTCAACAATAGTGGGGGAAATATTGTTTTTGTGGTAAAAATAAACCCCATTGGGGGAAGAACCTGTATCATCAAGGTTGGAACCCTTAAATGGGAAATTACCAATGACCTTTTACTCTTTATAATCCTCAGTTACCATTATTTTCTACTTTGGAAATTTTGGATGTGTCAAGGCTTAAAAATGACCTAATACAACATATGCTTCATTGGCCTCCGATTCCAACTAAAATTCCTAGGGATTGTCTTAAATTTGAAGGTAAGTATGGAGAATACCCTCAAGCTCACATTATGGCATACCATTCATGGTGCTCCTCTAACTCTTGGGTCGACGACTCGATTCAATTGCACCTTTTAGAGTGCACATTAATGGGCACCATCACCAAGTGTTACATTGAACTTCCTCGTGGAATATTTGATGATTTAAAATCGTTGGCCATGGCCTTTCTTACTAATTTCTAGTTACCCATCTGATATGAAACCAAAACCCATATATTAACGTCTTTGGAAGAGTCAAATTTTACCCATATCTCCATTCACATCAATGAATGGAAATGCATACAATGTCTAATTAAGTTTGAAATTCCCGATCAAATTTTCACTAAATGGTTTACTAAGTAGTTCATTCCACAAATTTCCAAATACATTGTTGTGGGTGGTTATGTGACTGAAGACCAGGCCATCGCCCGTTCTCAGTAATGACATCTTATTGATTACCAGTCTAGGACATTATATTATCTTTTACCAAACGCCCTGTGACCTTCAACAAACCTGTCATCTTCAAAAGCTACTGATACACCACCTGTTGATGGTGTTATTGGGTCAGTGGCCCAACATGAAAATAGTACTATGAAATCTTCTTCAAAGCCTAAGTATATCCCGTGAACTATACCTTCCGTTCCTGCAAATGATTCCAAAATTCCTTGTAAAACCTTTGAGGTTAACGTTGTTCAGTCTGCTGCAATGGCTAAATCCTCAAAAGGTAAGAATAAGGGGAAATGAAAAGCCATCTCTGATACCCCTAAATAGGACTCTTCTAAGTCTTCTGCTGACAATGTATCCAAATGTAAGCATAAATATCCTTGTCTCATATCTGATGAAGATAATTGCACCAAGGATTGTCGTCGTCATGTCGAGCTTAGTTGGCTTCTAAAAGGCACATCAGGAACATCAGTTGTTTGAAAGAACTCTTTCCATCTCAGAAAACACAAATGGTAGAATAGCCTCAATCCTATGCATCTCGAATCTCTCAGGTTTTCATCAGTGGTATAGAACCCATTTTTGTATCTACTCGTTCAAAAGAATATTTGAATCCTACAAAATCTATTGTGGAAAAATATGCCTGTGATGCAAATACTTCTTCCACTCTACCCAGTTCTGGTCCTCTTCATACTAAGCAACCTAGTAATGATTCCATTATCCAACCACCTCCCAAATGTGTTCTTTGGAAATCCTCGTATAATTTGAATGCACGAGCTACTCAACATTATAATATTATGGAATATTTAGCTCAAGTTCCTTCAATGATGTGGGATTTGGAAGTCCTTCAATATTTTCCATCACAAAGGAAGGCATTACTATCTACTATCAGACAAATTGATCCTTTAAATTCTAATTTAATCAATTTTTATCTTGAAAATCAAGTTCCTTGTCTCTCGTCACAATTGGCTTTTCTTATACAATTTGTCATGATGGGTAAAACTATTCACTGGATTATCGTTGATGAAGTTTCTTCCACCTACATCATGTCTATTTCATGTTGGAAATCCCTAGAATTGTTGGGTGTGGAGCTTGATTATATTGTTTATTTTGTATCACAGCGTTGGACCCCTGTACCTTAATGGGGCGACAACGCCGCCCGTAATTAAACACTACCTGGGGGGTCCAAGTGATGGTGACTACGAATTTATGGAGCCCCCCCCTGGCGGGGGGTTTCAGGGGCAGCGCCCCCAAAGCTAAAAACAGATGTAAAATTGCCTTGTAAAAGTATAGTAATTTCTAGTCAATCTAGGTCGTTCTTTAGACGGATGATCTGACGGTAGAAGTTATGTTTAGTTTAGGATTTTTCGCCCTAGAAGGAAACCCTTCACTTGTATGAGGGAATTTTATTGCGGTTGTGCATTGTATATGTATTCTCAAAGCGAGAAACAGATAGGGAGACTGTGAGAGAGAACATAGGATATTACAGCAGATCTGTTGTAGGTTGTGTCTCTTCATTTTTCTGGATAATAGAAAGGAAGAACTAGTTGTTCGGGGTGGATGTAGCCCAAACTGGGTGCACCATGTATATCTGTGTCACTTTGGTTTTATGTGTTTTTTGTGCTTGTGTTTTTTTGCATATTTGATGTGTTTCATTGCTATGTAATATATAATTTTCTAACAACTGGTATCAGAGCCAAAGGTCTATTTGGCTGATAAACTCATAGGAAAGAAGGGTTCCTGGTTTGAGTGGGAGCAATGGTAGAAGATGGTAAGTTTACGGTCAAGAAATTTAATGGCCAAAACTTCCCGCTGTGGAAGATGCAGTTGGAAGATTATCTGTATTAGGAAGATCTATACCTACCATTGAGCAGAAAAACAAAGAAGCTGACGGCTATGATAGATGTAGAATGGGATATTCTCGATAGAAAGACACTCAGAACAATATGGTTGTGCCTCATGGTGTCGGTAGCCTTCAATATTTTGAAGGAAAATACAACAGAGGGTTTTATTAAGGCGTTGGAGAAACTATATGAAAAACCCTCGGCCTCAAACAAGGTATTTCTTATGAAAAAATTATTTAATATGAAGATGTCAGAAGGTGGTTCTGTTGCAGACCATTTAAATGATTTTAATACAGTTACTAGTCAGTTAAGTTCTGTAGGGGTAAACTTTGATGATGAATTTATGACTCTTTTATTTCTGTGCTCATTGCTAGAAAGCTGGAATGGTTTAGTTATGGCCATGAGTAACTCTGTCTCCAGATCTAGTACTTTAAAGTTTGATGATTTTGTCGGTGCTATCCTTATCGAGGAAATGCGATGGAAAATCTTCGGTGAGACATCGAGTAATGCTTTGAGTGCAGGGTCCCGGGGAGGAAAAATGGAAAGAGGAAAGAGCTTAGGATATCGTAGTAAATCAAGGAAAGGCATAACCAAGTCCAGAACGGGGATAGTGTACTGGAAATGTGGAAAGAAAGGACACCTAAAGAAAGACTGTAGATCTCAGACGGGAAAATAAGGAGATGCATAACAAGAAAACAATCATGAAGTAAATGTGACAGGTGATGTGTTACAATATGCTTTGATTCTTTCTTTCGAAAATGTTACTGATTCCTGGGTGGTATATTCAGGGGCTCATTCCATGCCACACCTGATAATAAATATTTTCATGACTATGTTCAAGGAGATTTTGGACAAGTTCGTTTGGGTGATGATAAACCCTGTAAAATTGTTGGAATGGGTAAGGTTCTTGTAAAACATCAAAATGGAAACCAATGGCTAATAAAGGGGGTAAGGCATGTTCCAGATCTGAAGAAAAATCTGATTTCAACATGGCAGTTAGGCAGTGAATGTTGTGTGACAACTTTCACAGATAAAACTTGGAAGGTCACCAAAGGAGCCTTGGTAATAGCAAAGAGCAAAAATGTTGGTACATTGTATTTATGCAATGGTATTTATAACTCTGTTAATGATTTAAATTCATAAGGAGCAGATGCATCATTATGGAATCATAGGCTCAGACACATGAGTGAGAAGGGGATGAAGATTCTTCACTCAAGAAATTTGTTGTTGGGTTTGAAAAATGTTGATTTGGATTTATGTGAGAATTGTGTTTATGGAAAAAAGAAGAGAGTCAGATTTCTCAGAGTTGGGAAGGAAAAGAAGAGTGAAAAATTAGATCTTGTGCATACAGATGTATGGGGACCTGCTCAGGTATCATCTCTTGGTGACTCTCATTATTATGTTACTTTTATTGATGATGCAACTAGAAAAAATTGGATTTATTGTATTCAGAATAAATCTTATGTATTTGATACTTTCAAGAAATGGAAAGCTTTGGTTGAGATTGAGATAGGAAAGAAGTTGAAGTGTCTCAGATCAGAAAATGGAGGTGAATATTGCAGCAAACAGTTTGATAGGTACTATTCAGAACATGGAATTCGTAGAGAGAAGACAGTTCCAAGAACACCACAAGAAAATGGTGTGTCAGAAAGGATGAAGAAAACAATCATGGAGCTTGCAAGGTGCATGAGATTGCATGCAAGATTGCCTTTACAATTTTGGGTAGATGTTGTAGATACTACTATTTATCTAATACACAGAGGGCCTTCAAGTTCCTTGGATGGTGGTATTCTAGAGGAAGCATGGATAGGTAAAAAGGTAAACTACTCCTTTTTAAAGCCTTTCGATTGTGAGGCCCTTTTCCATATTAATAAAGAAAATAGAACAAAGCTTTGAGGAAAAATCAAAGAAATGTACTTTTATTGGATATGGTGTTAATGATTTTGGCTATCGCTTATATGATTATGAAAATCACAAAATCATTAGGAGAAGAGATGTAATATTCAATGAAAAGGTCTTGTATAAGAATTAGTTGCAGGAAAAGAAATAGGAAAAAGAAAATAAAGAATACACAGTTCTTGATGAGATAACAGAAAAAGTAAAGGTACCTAAAAATAATAATAATCAACAACCACAACAACAACAACCACCACGACAGTAGCAGACACCTCAAACACCTAAAAGTGGTGTCAGAAGATCTACCAAGATAAGTAGACCCCCTGAATGATACTCTCCTTCATTATATTATTTATTGTTCACTGATTCTGGTGAACCCAAATGTTATGAAGAAGCAATGAAGGTTGAAACTAGGAAGAAGTGGGAGCTAGCCATGGAAGAAAAGATGGACTCCTTAATGAATAACCAGACTTGGGACTTAGTAAGGTTTCTTGCAGGTAAAACTACATTGCAGAATAAATGGGTTTACAAGCTGAAGGAAGAAGATGGAGGAAAACAGAGGTACAAATCTAGACTTGTGGTCAAGGGGTTTGCACAGAAGAATGGTATTGATTTTGCTGAAACATTTTCTCTTGTTGTTAAGATGAATTCAATCAGAACTATTTTAAGTCTTGTAGCAACGGAAGATTTACATCTTGAATAGTTAGATGTAAAGACGACATTTCTCCATGGAGATTTGGAGGAAGAGATCTATATGGAGCAACCAAAAGGATCTGAGGTCAAAGGGAAAGAAAAATTAGTGTGCAGGTTAAAGAAGAGCTTGTATGGCTTAAAACAGTCTCCAAGGCAGTGGTATCTAAAATTTGATAGGTTTATGTCTGAACAAGGTTATACTAGATGTCACTCTGATCATTGTGTTTATCTGAAAAAGAAAAGTGATGGAAGCTATATTATATTGTTATTGTATGTAGATGACATGCTTGTTGCAGGGTCTAACATGAAGGAAATAAATGTGCTCAAAAGAAAATTGGAAAATTCATTTGCAATGAAGGATTTGGGAGTTGCAAAACAAATCCTTGGTATGAGAATAAGTAGAGACATGAAAAATAACAAATTAACACTGTCTCAGAATGAGTACATACAAAAGGTGTTGAAAATATTTAATATGGAGAATGCAAAACCAATTAGTACACCTTTTGCTAGCCATTTCAAACTTAGTAAGGAGATGTGCCCCAAGACCCAAGAAGAAATGGAATATATGTCTAAAGTTCCATATGCATCAGCAGTTGGAAGCTTAATATATGCAATGGTCTGCACAAGGCCTGTTGGGTGCTAAAAGGTGTCCCCTATAAGGAACAACACATTTTTTTGCGTATTTTTTTTGTTGTTGTTCCCTACAGGGAACAACTTCTATTCCCTTTAAGGAACATCACTTTTTGTGTGGTTTTTTTTCTCTTTTGCTATTCCTTTCAAAGAACAAAACTCTCTTTTGTTTTTTCTTGCATATTTTTTGTGTGTTTTGAACAATACCCTTGTCATATATTTTTGCAAACAATAGCTCATTTTCAGCCCCATTTTTCTGATTCCCTTTCATGACAAGAAGTACAATACTTTTATGAGGACAAGAATTATGGAGTCTATTGAGGCAGGTGAATACCCTTAACATTATGATCTTTAACAAGAAAAATTCTGGATGAGAGATTCTTTTTAAGAAAAGGGACACAGTTATTTATATACTACTTTACTGCATCGTTTTCTGTTGTACATGATACTGATTGATCATCTTAATACCATGCTGGTTCTACCCTTCCTGGTTATAATATTATCTGTCTGTAATAAATGAGATTATGGGTATATTTTTTTTCTATTGACATGTTCAACTTCTTCCACCATCCCTACTCTTAAGGAGTATTGAGCCTCCCTCTTTTTATTATAAAATTGTGTAATCACAGCAAAATTTTGGTTGTAGATGGAGGATAGGGGGTCTCATTATGAGCCAGCCTACGATGTTCATAAGGCTGTAACGAAGTGAAATTCCCATTATGGCCACCACACTAGGGTTACGATCCATTGGATAGCGAAATATCCTTGGAAAAGGAGTTCTCATCATCAGTCGGCCTAATCACTTTTGCTACGTCCCAGTGAATGGCAGTGTGGTTATCTGGTTACCATGCCAGCACACTGATCTCTTCTGTAGAACAGCACTGGAACTCTCCATTTATAAATTGAGGATCCTGGCTCATACAGGTTAAAAAGAAACTCTGTCGAGGCTATGGATGCCTGCTGGTAGCAGAGGCTCTGCTTATGGTATTGAAGTTATATCTTATCGTCAATTATTACTATAATACCCTTTTCTTATTCTTTTTTTTATCGGAGAAGTTATTTCCTTATTTTTTCCCTATTTTGAACCTTTACACATGCGAAATTGTTTTTCGATCAATCGCATCATTCTCGGCTAGAATATTGTTAGAAAAGCATATTTTTGGCATATTGTTGTCCTTTTATTTTTCATAACTTATCATCAATCCAAAGCATCCTATCTCTTATTCATAACTATATTTACACACTCTGCTCTCATTATAACCATACTTCTTATCATCCTATCATTGATATGTGTACTCTGCTTCATTTAGTGCCGTATTGATCATTCCCTTGCCTTGTCGTCGGCTCAACACCTTTCATATGATTTATGGTCATGGAATACCTTTTCCAATTTGAGGGGGGAATTTATGCATTATGGGATAAAATGCGATATAATTATTGAAATCTGCCATAACTTGATGATTTAACAAAATATTAGTACTTCATTTATACAAAAAAAAATTCTGATTAAAATTTTTTCATGCATCTTATCTGTTGCTATTCAGAACTGAAACTGAGGATTCAAGACCTTTTCATGCAAAATAGTGACTTGTTACAGGAGAACAACAAGTATGAGGGGAATTCTATTCACAGAAAGGCCACAGAGGCTCTCACAACTCGCAAACACGTACAATTGTTCAGACATGATGTGCTTGCATGGCTTCCACATTTTGCATGACTTTCAGTATCCGCTCAGCCTACATCAACTTCAACAAATGCCAGTCCATACATGTCATTCTAGATTTTTTTCGGAGGTAAAACTTGAGGTAAAATAGCATATTTTTTTGATTTATTATGAATTTAGGAGAATTTCATGCAAAATCCATTGAGCATTATTTATCATCATTCATTCCGCATCTTTACCACTTCCCATTTTTCAAAGACAAAATCTTTCAGTTTGGGGGAGTGTTCCTTTCATTTATTTATTTACTATGACCATCTTATTCATTCTCAACGCCTCCCTTCTTCCATGTTGTTTTACACCAAACATAGATTTTAGCAGATTGTAGCAACCACCTCTATTCGTTTTCTAGCATTGCATGAGGGCATGCTAATTCTTTAGTTTGGGGGAGGAATTGCTACACAAGGCATTGCTACACATGATGGATGTTTTCTACTTTCTTTCTCATTTAAGGCATACAATCTCATTTTTATACAGTGCAGAAATTAAATTACATTTATCTTTAAAACTATGAACTGAATTCTTATGATTTCTGGATAACAAATAGGTATCATTAAAATACACAAACCCAGATAATTTCATGCTAAATTATTTCATAAAATTTCGAAAATCATGCACTATCACCTACAGCCATTTTGTTTATATCTCATGATCCGTGCATCAAAACAATATGATTTTTGGAAATCTAGTTTTTGAGAAAATGGTTAATGAAGTTTGTTGTTACTTATATCATATTTTGCTGCAACTTCATATACCTATAGTTGAACGTCAAATGTAAAAATTGTTACGCCTTCATCAATATTGCTAAAACTGAATATTCATTATTTGAGGAAGAATTCATTTGTTCCTTCCATTTTATGAGTTGGGATGAACATTTTTTGTATTATTTCTTGGTTAATAACGAGGCTTTGGGTTGCATGAGGACATGCAATATATTAAGTTTGGGGGTATGTTGGGCTGCTAGTTTGTCATTATTATTATCACTTTTTAACACACATTTCATCTATTTCGACCATTCTTTATCACGTCATTTATCATGGTTTATCATATAATTCCATTTTATAATTATTTATGCTCCAATGGATAAATATTATTTATTCTCCTTTATTTTTAATAAATTGATGATTATTATGCATGATTTTATCAATGATGGTTTATTAATAAATTTGTTGTAACATCACTCACCATTTTAGCCTCCAAGATATTCTTCAGATTGCAAATCTGATCTCCAGCTCATCATTAAATATTCCAACTCAAAAATTCGCTGGAATAAGAAGTGAAAATTTTGTATTGGACGTTGTGGGAAAATGGAGAAGAATCTGGAAAATCTGAAACACGGGTTTTCTCCAGAACGGACCGAATTAAATTTTTTAAAGATCATTTTGCCCAAATTCAGTTTGTATTAATAGAAACGGAAGGTTCTCTGAAGATAATTTTCCCATATTCACTGTTGCGGCCGGTTTCCAAATTATCTCAGTTGCAATACCAAATTCAACCTGTTCCTATTGAATGATTGATGGAAATATATTTTCTTGCTGATCAATTGGTTGTGAACAATCCAATTTTGTTATGGGAATCATTTTGTAATCATATCTATTGTAACTTCTCTCCGCCCTATGTGTATTTAAATGAAAAAAATAGAGATCAAAGAGGAGAAGGATGAGGAGAATTATAGAGGGGAATGATGAGATTGAATATAGATTATTTATGAGAATAATTATGGGATTATTATGGGATTATTAGAAGAGTTGATATGCTGATATAGAAGAGCAGAGAATGTGAATTAGACTGTACTACATTATGTATCTTTTATTTTATGCACCATTTGGAATGAACAGAACGTAGTTCTGCAAGACCAATTTGTATTGTAAAGACTGCAATGATTAATACATAGTTGTGTTGTTGTTTATTCAACTGTTCTGAAGTAGCTCAGCAGCATTCGCTGGTGGCTAAGGGCCTGACCTCTGGTGAATCTCGCTGTTATCCTCTGTGCCATATCTTTCCATTTACTGCAATTATATTATACTTTGCTACTTTACCATGAATTACCTTTGATAGTCTAGATTTCTGCATTTATCCTTCTACGTGCACATTTCTATTTTACTGTGTTGTTTGTTAAAATAATTGGTTTGATTATTTAAAGCACAAACTGTTATTTCCATTTACTTTCATTTTGTTTGATTGATTAGATCCAGCTGAAAGAGCTCGGTTATTGCTTCAGTGCTCTCGGTTGATTGAGTTATTGGAATGAATCACAGTTCTAATGAATATATGAATTCTTTTCCTTAAAGTTTTAGATTTATGATTGCATTTATATTCAATGATTGGTTTTATCATTACTCTCTAGGGTTATAGCTTGCACATATTGTGTACACTCTTGAAACAAAAATACTTACCCTGGTTGATAATTAATGTGAGGCAATTAGGAGTTTTAAAAGACACCTTTTAGCACCCAACACAAATAAATCATCATTTCATTCTAGGAATAAACACATACATCTCAAGTACGATTTCATACAGTCAGTATTGGAAGATGGACAGTTGAAGCTGGAAAAGATACACATTAGCCAAAATCCTGCAGATATGTTAACAAAAGTTGTAACCAGGGAGAAACTGAGATTATGCTCAATTTTAATTTGTCTTCAAGGATGAAAATGAAGATGAGAAACATCCAGGTCCAAAGAGGATTCATTGTCCAGCAAATTAAGCAGTGGTGGAGTTGCTACAATCAGTCTCCAAGTGGGAGATTATTGGGTGTGGAGCCTGATTATCTTGTTTATTTTGTATCACAGCTTTGGACCCCTAAGCCTTAATGGGGCTACATCACTACCCATAATTAAATGTTGCCTGGGGGGTCCAGGCGGGGGTGGCTGCAAATTTGTGGAGCCCCCCCTGGTGGGGGGTTTCGGGGGCAGCACCCTCGAAGCTAAAAACAGATGTAAAATTGCCTTGTAAAAGTAAAGTAATTTCTAGTCAATCTGGGAAGTTCATTAAACGGATGATCTAACGGTAGAAGATGTGTTTAGTTTAGGGTTTTCGCCCTAGAAGGCAACCCCTCACTTGTATGAGGGCATTGTATTGCTTCTGTGCATTGAATGTGAATTCTCAGAGCAAGAAACATATAGGGAGATTGTGAGAGAGAACATAGGATATTACAGTGGATCTACTATAGGTTGTGTCTCTTCATTTTGCTGGATAATATAAAGGAAGGAATGGCTGTTCGGGGTGGACGTAGCCCAAACTGGGTGAACCACGTATATTTGTGTCTCTCTAGTTTTATGTGTTTTGTGTGCTTGTGTTTTTCTGCATATTTGATGTGTTGCATTGCTCTGTAATATATAATTTTCTAACACGACTCTCCTCCTCTCAATCAGTCCCGTAATACGTTGGAAGATTTTGATGGTAGAGGTTCTCAACCATATGGAATTATTAAATCTCTATCGATTTAGTTGGAGGGAAATACAATGAATATGTAAAATATAAGATGTAGATTTGAACCTCAATTATAATATTCTACTCGGTTGTAGTTGGACCCATGTGATGGTTGCATGGTCTCTACCCTTTTCTGTGTTCCTCATTTTCCTCAATAGGGAAAGATCATTATGGTTGATTAGCTTGGATTTTTATCTCCCAATTATTCAACTAGAAATGTACCATATTTTGGGAATACCAAAGTTCCTTATGAGAGTGTCAGAGCGGGTCTCTTTAATGAATCTTCTTTAATGGGTATTTTTTCCCTTCCACCTACCAATGTCTCTTTAGTTAATATGATTTTGTCTAGTCACGACCCCTAGATCATACCTAGCCCTGATCAGATTGATAATTTTGGCAACGTTATATCACTTGGCCCCATCAAAAAATGTATCAGAGTGTCCTTTTGGATTTCGCGGCTGCAACCGATACCAACAATAAGTTGGTTTTGAATCTCGACACATATTCACAATCTCCTTAGTTTGGTTCTTGGGATTCCAATGATCCTTTGAATGAGAAAATTCCAAGTGATGATATTATATTAGAAGTTATGTCTCTTGAAGAAACTCATTGGGATGATAGCCATCATCATTCCTCGTTTCTCCCGAGCCTTGGTGAAATTTCTACCTGTGTAGAAACTCGTGTTTCCCCTTAAATGACTACTCCAATTTAGAATCTGATCTTGGTTCATGAAATCATGTCTAAAGGAAACATGGGTAATATTGTGGTTACCATATCGATTGACATCTCTATCAAACCAAGGATAGTCGAGAATATACACATTGGTTTTTCTTGTTCTCCTGATGAGATCAAAATTTATACTACCCTTTTCAAAGAATTTTGTGATGTCTTCGCTTGTTCATATGAATAAATTCCTGGCATCTATCCTAGTATCATGGTGCATGAAATTCCTACCTAAACGGATGTGAAACTTGTTCATCAACGTCTCTGTCTGATGCACCCAAGAAAGGCAGTTGCCATAAAGGGTGAAGTTGAAAAATGTTTTAAAGATGGATTCATTTACCCTATACCATTGATAAAATGGGTCTCCAATATCGTTCATGTTACCAAAAATCAAGTAATTATTCGCATTTGTGTTGATTATCATGATATCAACCGGTCTTGTCTTAAAGATAATTATCCCACTCCATTGATCGACCAGACAATTGCTGAATGTGCTGGAAGTGAGATTTTTTCCTTTATGTATGGTTTTTCTGGCTATAACCATATTAACATTCCACTCATCGATCAACATAAAAATGCCTTTATCTATCCTTGGGGAACCTTTTCATATAAAAAGAATTATTTTGGCTTAAAGAATGTTGGTGGTACTTTCCAGTGGGCTATGTTTTATACGTTTCATGATATTAAGCATATAGTTCAGCCTTAAATTCACAATATTCATGCCCATTTTATGAAACTTCAAGATCACCCTGCTCACTTTTGAGTTATATTCCTTCATTTTCGACACTACAACATTTGATTGAATCCTCATAAGTGTGTCTTATGTGTTGAATCTAGTCATCTCATAGGATTTCTAGTTTCTAAGGAAGGCATCCGGATTGATCCATTGAAATTCAAGGCTATCATCAATTTTCCTCCTCCATATTCTATACATAAACTACATATTTTGTAGGGGAAAGTGAAATTTCTCCATCGTTTTGTCCCCAATTATGCAGAGCTTGCTAAAAAATTTACTCGTTTGGTGAAAAATGAGGTGCCATTTATTTTGGATGAAGACACTTAAACTTATTTTTATGCTTTGAAGACAACCCTAGTTAGTGCTTCTATATTGCATGCCCCTGATTATCATCATGATTATTTCCTATATTTAGTGACTATCGATGGCACCATTGGTATGGTGCTCTTTCAGGATGATGACGTTGGGAATGAACATTTTATCTACTACTTGAGTCGAAATCTCTTTGATGCTGAGACACATTATGCTCATGTAGAGAAGTCATCTTTGGCAAGTGTTCATGTCGTCCAACGCTTTCACGATTACATTATCCTAATAAAAAATATTATGGTTTATGATTGTAACCACATGACTTACATCCTCACTCATCAATTACTTGGGGGAAAATACTCCAAATGGATTGTTATTATATAGGAGTTCGAATGAGAGTTTGCTAAAGCTAAGTCGTAGAAATCACTACTTTTTACTGAGTTGATTTTTTCTCTTCCATCAGCAATTCCACCTACTCCTTTTACTAAGTTTATTCTAGATCAATCACTTTTTATCATTATTACTCTCGATCCGTGGTATGGAGATATCATTATCTATCTCCAAACCATAAAATTTCAACCATATTTGTCTCACTCTGAGCGACACTAAATTCGCCACCAGTCCCATCCTTATCGCATTGTTGGGGATTTTTATATCGTACTCGTGTATATTTTTTCCTTCTTTGATGTTTGACTCTTGAAGAAGTTGAAAAATTATTGAATGACTGTAACTCTAGGGGCATGTGGTGGTCATATGTCAGGTTACGCTACTGCTAAAAATATTCTTCAAGCAGGTTATTTCTGGCCTTCATTTTTCAAGGATTGCATTCATGTTGTTCAAAAATTTCATGAATGCCAAATATATTCTTGAAAATAACATGCCTCACCTACTCCCTTGCACCTAGTTGTTACTACCAAAGACTTTTCAAAATGGGGCATCGGTTTCATGAATTGAAACCCTCACTCGAACGGGGGGCCTGGTTATATTATCTTCATCATCGATTATTTCACAAAATGGGTCATGGCGATGCCTACATATGATGTTTAAGGTAAGACTATGGCACAATTTATTTTCAATCATGTCATAGCTTGATTCGATGTCCAAAAAGCCATAGTAACCAACCATGGTTCTCATTTTAAAAATTATATGATGATAGGGCTTACTACTTAGTTGGGATTGCATCACGACAACTTAACTCCCTACTATCCACAAACCAATGGCCAGGTTGAAGCTGTTAACAATTTTTTGGTCACAATGATTCACCGAACCATTTGGATGCATAAAAAAAATTGGCATCTTATGTTATTTTCAGCTCTGTGGGCATACCGAACTTCAACTAAGACAACGATCGAATTCACACCTTTTCAATTGGTGTATGGTTTGGAAGCCACTCTTCGAATCAAGTGTGAAATTCCTTCTTTGAAGCTAGTTGTCGAGTTACTCCATGGTAATTCACTGGAAGAGGAATGATTGCTTTACCTCAAATGTCTAGATGAGATTGGACGAATTTTCGCATTGGTTATCGAAGCTCAAAAGAAACCATTTAAGGCATAGTATGATAAATATTTGACTCCATGTGTTTATACTGAAGGTGACTTAGTATTGCTATATGATCAAGCCCATGATAAGTTTGGAGTTGGAAAACTCGAACCAATGTGGCATGGGACCTCTATCGTTAAACAAGTATTAGGAAAATGTGCCTATGAGTTGGTCGATTATGAAGGGAATCAATTGGATGAGCCCTGAAATAGAATCTATCTAAAAAATTATTATGCTTTATTTAGCGTAAATACTTTTTACATTAGTATGTGTGATTCATTAGTTTACAATTAGATTTTCATGTGATTTTTTTCTTTTAAAGACATGTTTTCCTATACTTACCCTATGTTCCACTTGGTTTGTACATGTCATCAAACCATTATGTCAATTTCGCTGATGGGACTTGTCGTAGTACACAAAACTTGTCTTCCGTGGCATAGGCACTTTTTTCTTGTAATGGTGAGTAAGTGAATTTACAAGATGTATGTTTGGGTCGAACAACTAATAACATTGCTTAATATAGTGCAGTTATCAAACTATTATCGGAAGATTTTGCTCTTGGTGTTAGGGTATCATTTGTTAAACTCCATTCACAAATCATTGTGCTACAAATGAATGGTAATTATTCAGTCAAAAACCCTCAAATATTATGAATGTATCTATGTATTCGGTAATTGGAACGACATTTTGATTACATTACTTATCAACATATTCCAAGACACTTGAATAAATTGAATTAAACATTAGCGAATTATGTGCTAGACAGACATTTGCATCACATGTAAAAACCAAGATATCATAATGACAAGAAAATTAGATAGCAGTAGAAAAATGTATATATATATATATATATATATATATATATATATATATATATATATATATATATATATATATATATATATATATATATATATATCAAGTTTACAAAAAGTGTGATACATCAAAATGTCAAAATCAGTGTTCCAAGACACATGGCTTCTTGCGCCAAAATAAGTGAAGTTAAAGGAACTAAAGAGGCATATGTATCCTCTGGAATGATGCTAATAGTAGTAGGTAAGAACTTTGACCAACCAACCTAATAGTCAATGTATTCTAGCTGGAACCCCCACAATGTGTCTCTAATATCATCGTGGGATATCATCGATAGAAGCCTAATCATGTATGCCTTTGGTTAGAGCTGAGGGTTTATGCTCCACCTCAACTAAAGGGTTATCACCCTCATCATAAATAGTTGCCTGGATCTGATGAAAAACGTGCTTCACTACCTAAGATAGCCCTAGAGGCCTCACTCCTCCAACATCTGCAAAAAATAATCATAATTTAAACTCTTGGTACACGTATAAAAAGAAATAAAAAATATTGAAAAAAAAATTTAAAATATTATTACCGAGGTCATCCCACTCTCCTCCAAGTGGAAGAGGGGTATCAGGACCTCCCCTGAAATCAGTCGATATGCAACAGCAGAGTTTTTTTTTATGTAAAGTAAAAGGTCTTTTCTGATGACTGTGGTGTGTTTTAATTCTTTGAAGGTTGTCTTGAACTTGAATCATTTTTTCATACCCTTCCTGTCATTTTGATGAGCTTGTTCTGAGTTTTGGACATTTTGACCTTAGATTTCCTTTGAGGAAGACCTTTATGGACAGGAAAAACAAAGTTTCTTGAACATCATAATATCACTGCTTGGCCTATGTTTAACACCAGACTTCAGCTCATAAACCTTCAATTTCTTCCCACTGAATTTCAATTCTTTCCTTTAAACAGTGAACCCATTTAAGCACCCCTTGAAACACTACTTTTGTATAAGTGGTTTCATCCATTTGGAAGAAGTGATGTAAACAAGTTTTTAGGCCATTTGAAAAACTGTTAGTCTTGTGCTCTTTGAATGATGCTATACCTCTATTCCTGACCCTCTACTTTTTAAATGAAGGAGGCCAACATAATATTTCCAAACCATCTACTCTTTATACTGGAGGAGGTTTGCAATAAGTGACCCAACCATATGCTTTTTCTTGGAGGAGGTTAACATAGTCATGACATTTCATCCATTTCTCAAACTATGTCATCTTTCCTTGTAATACATATCTCTTCTTGGTATATCACAATAAGTAATAAAGTGAAAATTTGACAATATGCTATAAGAGGCATGTTCTGAGATATGTATCTTGTGGTTGGAATATCCTTGTGAATATTTTAAACCAGGAACCACATGACTTGTATTTGTAGAGTATTTGCTGGCTAGTCATTACTTACTAACCTTTCTTGACTGTGTTTGCAGAGGCTTATTGAATTTTCTCTTTGAATAGTATTCTTATCCTAGGCTCAAGACAACATGAGAAGCAATTGTCTTCTTATGTTTTATCTTGACAATGTCTTCGAGAATACTTGCACATCTCTACTTTTGAAAGAGAAACTGAAACACTGTAGATCAACATAATATCAGTTTGGCTTTTGAAATATGTATTGCTCACACATCAAGACCTTTTAGTGGCGTGACCTATGGGTGTATCAAGCTTTGTTTTTTCCATACTAAGCACCAATTTAGTTTTGGCTGGTATTGAACAAAATATTTTGGCTTAGGATGTTTTCGCCAAGGAAGGGATTTCCTAAAGCGCCACTACTTAACTTAGGGGAGATCTTTGACATATTTTGAGTATTCTCTTTAGTATGACTAGATATTAAGATGACATATGACCAGAGGTAGGGTGGCTGACGTTTTATCAACAGTTGGATAATGAATGACCTGGGGATGAGGGTACATGACAACAGATGAATTTAGCTTATGAAAGCTCATGGACAGGATTATATGACTGAAACTAGATAGGAATTGACAACTAGGTTTTTTCTCATCATAGGCTGACTGAAAAAAAAAGGGTAGGAGGACAAAAAAAATTTAGGGGTGTTTTCTAGATGAAAAATTTGACAAATTTGGAGATCAGCTTCTAGAAAACTTAGCTTTTAAAAACTAGTCATCATCAACAGGTGAAAAATATTGATGACTAACAGTGGCTCCATTTGGGGAGGGCAGCTCGTTTTCAGGAGGTGTCCAGAATTCTAGATCTCTAGCCTTTGAAGACCAGTGCATTTATCCATTGGCACAAATTTCTTTCTTCTTTGATGCTATTTCTGAAAATTGATAGCATGATTAGTATAAGAGTCATTTCTACCTACCCTGTTACATTTCCTAACATTTATTTTTTCTTTCGAGTGCATTTAGACTAGCAACCCTTTGGCATAATATTTTTGAAAAATGACGCTATCTAATTCTACACTTATATCCGCCGGGAGTTCAGATTAAACTGATGAAATCCTTTGTTTCTCTACCTATGCTAGATCGATTGTCAAGGTTAAGTTGTTTGACAGGATTTTATTCTCTAATCTAAAACATGAAAGTGAAAAATGACCAAATCAAGATTAGACAGTCTGATTTGTCATGTACTTATGGCATGAAAGACAAGCTACACACAAACATTATTTTGCATAAAAATGAAATCTAGAAAGTTAGGGCTAGGATACAAAATTTGTTTTTCATCCCTGTTTTTCTCTTCGGTTCTGTTTTGAGCATGTGGAACCAATATCTTTTCCTAATCGATTTTCTTTGACAAGTCAAGCTTACACAATATTGACTATCTCTTCTCTCACTAACTTATCAGAAAATAAATTTAAAACATGTTCAGTTATGATTAGGCTAGATAACTGAACAAGACATTTTGAGCACTAGTAGCGGCATTTAGACTTGCACGCTTTCATAATGACTATTTTTTTTTTTTTTGAACATGGGGCTTTCTTCTTGTTTTTCAAACTGCCCTCTTTTTCTACTTTTCTATTGTTTTTTAGTTTTTAGTTTTTTTTGTTTTATTTCTTCAAACAATGATATATATAATGATTTGAAAAATATGGAACTATAAATCTTGAAAGTGGTGAAACTTAAGCATCTTATCTTCATAAGGATCTCCCACCACTCTTGGTCTGCTCAGCTCTTGAAAAGAAAAGTTCGAAAAATTTTCTCTATCAAGCATAACATAAGGATTCATGCATGAATCTCTAAACAACCCCGTATCTTCCCGCTATACTTCTTTATACCTTTGATCTCTACTTCTCATTTTGTTGTACATATTTTTCAAATAATGCAGATATTCTTTGCAATTTTTGAAGTATATGATGACATCATCAAGGTACATCAGAATGCAGAAATTTAGAACTGGAAACATGGCTTTTACGAGCATTTTTTGGTGTCTGGTGATTTTGCAATTCTGGGTTTGAAGATGGAACTACTTCCAGCATACTTGAAAAATTCTTTGAGCTGTTGGCTTTGCAAAGGAATTATTTAGCGATACCCTGAAACATCATTTTGTAAAGACACATGATTAGAAACACCTATCATTTGTATAGCATGGTCTTGAGTAGGAAGGATGTTATTTCAGTCCCAAGGGTGTGTATTTGTGTTTCTAAAATCAACACAGATCCTATGTCCAACTGTCTTGTCTTTGATTATAATTGTTTGGTCAAGATTTTTGTATTTTCTTTTGTCGTAGTTGTTTCTTGGAGTGATGGCAGTGTCATAGTGCTTCTCACTGTTTTTCCCTATATGAAGTAGTATCTTGAACAATCTTTCAAATTCTAGCAGTTCTAAATCTTTGGTGGAGTGGTAGAATGGTAGCTAGTTCGAACAACTCAGGTATATTTGGACTGCAGTCATCATATCCTTTCATAAGCAGTTTATCGGACATTTTTTTCTAGATTTTTAGTTGTTGTGGCTACAGTCAAAGTTTCATTCGAAGAGGTAGAGTTATGAGATGGTAGATCTTTTAGGTATGGTAAGAAAATCAAGCTACCCTGCCCCTGATTTCCAAATAGGTTAGTGATATGCAAGTCTTCTAATGCCTCTGTTCTGAAAAAGTCTCCTGATGTTATTGCTAATGTTTGTCTATGGTTTGAGCAATTTTCTTGATGGTATATAATGTTTTGTGCTTCCTGCTCTATTTCTGTTTTAGGAGAAACAAACTCTCTTTCCTCAAGACATAAATACTCATGGTCATGATAATTTTCAGTGTCCAGCTCATCATAGAGAATCTGGGGTAGCTGATGTGGTGTGTCTAAGTTTGTTTCAAGTTCTCCCAACTGTTCCTCAATGTCTTCATCAGTGTGTAAAATGAAGGAATTGAGATCTGAATGTAAGGAGTATATCAGGATGTTATCTGGCCTTTCTTGACTGTTGATCATATATTTCATGTGTGATTCCCGATAGAGTATTCTAGTTTGGTTAAATACAGGAATAGTGGCATATGACATATCAAGTTGAATATTTCCCTGAAGCTTGGCTCCCCAAGATTTGGATAAAATAATTCCATACTTGGGAGGGATGTCTGCTACCACTATGTCCATGATCAGGTGTTTTGCAGGTACTTGGGCCAAACTAAAACAAAGATCTTTGATTAAGCCTAGATACTTGACTCTACTTTAATCAAATTAATATAAGTCTTTATAAGGTCTTGTTATTTCTAGGCCTAATCTTTCCATCACCACCTTTTACATGAGATTACACGAGGCCCTAGAGTCTAGCATGGCATTGTGTAGGATTTGGTCATGTATATTCAAACTAATGTAAAAGGGAAGAGTGGTTCCTTTTTGGAATTTCCCTTCTATTTTCGGACCAAACAACACTTTAGGCGTGTCATCAGCTAGATTTAGGGTGTTTGCATCATTTCCTATATTCAGGACCTTTAGCACTTGGGATTTGTAAGAGTTTTTGGTGATAAGTTCTGTGAGAGGCATGGTGATCTTTATTTTGGCGATTTCTCATTCAAAACTCAAGGGTGCCTGTAGTTTAGATAGGTTTGCTTCAATTTTTTCAGCCATGAATTTCTCTATGTTCTTAAATTGCTGACTTTGGTTTGGGATTTTGTTTCACACAACCATCTCGGGAATCTTGGTAGAGGTACTAGGACAATCTAAGCCAAGGCTTGTCTGAATAGCTTTATCTTTGTTTTGGTTAGTTTTCTTGACCATTATTTTGGTGCTATCCACTGCTATTTTAAGAATGGTATCAAGAGTTTTAGTAATAGCAGTGTCTGAGCTACCTTTCTTGGAGTTGTATTGGTTTTTTCTACTTCTAATATCATACTGCCTGTGGGCTTCTATTATGGCATTCTGAAATCCTATAGCAGGATCTTCGGGGTCCTCATATTTGGTTTCATTTTGATTCGGGGAGAAGAAAGCTTGTTCTTCTTCTGTGAGGTAAACCTCACCCTCGTTATCAGAACCTATTAGGTTGAAATGACTCTCATCTATGGGTTCTATATCCCTCTCTTCCTCATCAACATAGTTTTCATTGAAGGGTGGCCTGATTTGTTGGTCATTTTCCCTTGGTTTATTTTGAGACTGGTCTCTGCTAAAGTTTTGGTTCCGGTTCCTGTTTTGAGGGTTTGGCTGGTTGTCCCTAAGAGCTGTCTTTTCACTTATATTTTCCCACATTTTCACCATGGATCTAACCAGTTCATCTATTGTAGGATCTGAAGAAGATACTGAAGGGGAAATTTCATCATGATATGTGACTTGCTTCTCTGATATTATCCTAGCTCTCTTTTCAGCTAAGTTGGCTTCTGCACTCATGGCCACTTTTTGCATTTCCTCTAGGGTTGCGGGGTCCTTGTCTCTTAGTTGATAAGTCATGTCTGGGTCGAAGCCTTCGGGAAACTTTGCTAAGGCTAAGCCAAGTGGAGGTTTGAACTGAGGCAGGAGGGCGTTATAAACACTGTTGAACCTAGTGCAGTAGTCCCAGACACTTTTCACATTATCCCTTTTCAGATTGTTATACTCAGAAAGGATTTGAATGGGTTTTTTTTTTTTTTTTTCCCACCTATTTATGAAAGTTTGATAGAGTTTAGGGAGATCTTGTATACTATTTGGAGTTAAGCTCTTAAACCATTTTTTGGGTTCTTCGCCCAGGCTTTGGGCAAACATCATCATTCTTATGGTCTCGTCTTCTATTTCCATGTATTCAAAGGCATCGCTAATTCTATCTACATGTTTTTGGGAAGTAGTAGCCTCAACTCCAGTGAAGTGCGGGATTTTGGATTGTTAGTCATGTTGTAAAGGTGCCAAAGGCTGTGGCAACACCAAGGGTGCATACCAAGCTGCCATGGTGGGAGCTAATGGTTGATTTACAGTATGAGTGCTTGTGGGATGAGCTAAGGTGATTTGTATAGTGGTGGTTTGGATGGGTGTGGCAAATGTACTCGTACTTGTGAACTGATTTTGAGCAGATTCGGGATGGTAGGAGCCAAAGTGGTGTAGAAGCTAAAAGTCGAGAGGTGTAGTAGGTGAGGCTTCTCTACTAGGACTTTGTTGCAAATCTAGGGGCTCAAGATTGTCAAAGTTGAGTTTACTTTGTGACTTGCCTCTAAAAAGGGTTTTTTCTTTTTTAAAGTCAAATGGGGAATCCTGCAAGGAGGTGAGATGTTCAGGTATAGATCTTGCTTTACAGATGGATCTATCAATAGCTAAGTTACCAGTTTCAGAAGTTTGCCACAAAATCTTCTCTGGGTTATCAACTATGATAGGGGGATTTGGGTCTGGATGAGATCTGGTATTGATTCTTCATGAAGCCAGATTTTGAATTCAGAGTTTAGAGAGGATGATATTTGTGATTGTTTTGGATGGATGGCCTCTCTAGGGGTTTTTCTAATGTGAAGAATGGTCAAAACAAAAATGAAGGCTAGTGGAGTTGCCAGGTAGATTTATTTGAGATTTATGGTCCACCACCAATACTAACAAAGATGCTTTCGGGAAAAAGTTTTCTTAGCAAACATTGAGGTGAAGAATTGCAGGGAAGACTGATCATTTAGTTTCAATAGTTTGCTAGACTGTTTGGACAAGCTAATGATTCTATTTGCAATTTTATTCTGTTTATCTCCTATGTTTAGGTGAAGCTTTCTAAATTGCTAACGTATACTTAGTTTGTCACTGCTTACAGAGTTTGCACCATGAATTTTAAGTTTTGGAAAGGACGAGTCAACAGAAAAGTATGGTTTATGAAATTTTTGGTTTTTATAGAGTTTTAGGCCTACTGGAGGTTTAGTGGAGTCGCTAGGTGGAATTTGGTTGTTTTTTCTAGAGATGTACTTGTGGTCCACCACCAATAACTAGGAAAAGCCAATCTGGGGATGTTTTTGGAGTTTTCTGAGTTTTCTATGTGTATCTTGAGGTTTGTGAGAGTTTTCTATAATTGAGTCATCATGTTGCTAAGATGGTGAAAAATATAGCTTCTACTCTTCAGACAACACTTAAGTTTTTCTAATTTTGATTGAGACTTTGAGAGTTACTAAGGAGTACTTGGATTGTCACTAACTTGGAGTGTCCCACCATGATCGCCATTATGTTAGGGTCCCATGATTTGGCTGATTGGAAATCCAAGTGACAGGGTAACATCAAACCAATATTTGGAGCCCAAGGACCTAGCCTTCCTAGACTCAGAGAGGGCTCTCTCTATTTGTGTAAGGGATATCTATGTGTTTTTCTTTTTATGTTTCTAATTTTAGGCTAGTTATGAAGTAGGTTTTTAGTTTTGCTTTTAGGTTTTTGAGGGAGGAACCGATCAAAGACTAAGATAGATACAAATATTGTCAGATTAACTGGGCTATGGGGTTGAAAGGGCTGAGAAAGCCTGAGATGGTGATACAAGGAATGTTGAAGGGCCGATTTGATCAAGGTAAAATGGATCTTAAGGTGAAATGAAGTGGCATGGACACTAAGTTTGTGAAGGACAAAGGCTTTCAAACTTAAATAGGTCAATAGCTGACATAAACATGGTAGGGATAACTATTAATCATGATAAATGTACCTACAAACTGATAAATGCATAGAAATAAACATTCAAGCAATACATAGAGATATATGACTCTCTAACTTTAGGAAATTGCTATCTTTGGCGAAAGAAAATTAAGACAAACAAATAACTCAAAGCACTATGAGGAAATGCCTAGACATAGTATTTCAAGCTATGGGGCACTTTGAAGTAAGATTGCAGAGTTTTAGGCAAAGGGCAAGATCAGTACAAGACCTCCTTGGTTCAACTATGACAATCAAACAATCAAAGAAAGGTTTCAGAGGTGGAGATATGACTAGCCATGAGTAAGCAGGGCATACTGCAAATCATACTTAGCATGCATGAAACAATAAATGAAACAAGCAAACAATTTCTTTAGTGATAAAAAAGCAATCAAGATTTCTTTGATATGACTAATAAGGAAGAAAACATAGAAGCTGTAATGAAACAGGAAATCTAAGGTGCCTCCAAGGGCATGTCTCACATCTATTCTCTACTGTCTTATAAAAATCAAGAACACGAAATATGTATGAAAACTAAGAAGAATAACAGAGAGGGACACTATACCATTTTACCAAGTCAAGGAATCCAACAGCGGTCCTCTTTCATCATTTAAAACATTCAAGAAACTATCTAATGCATGAGACAAACATTTCTTGTAAGCTTGTATAACCATATATTTCTCTATATCATCAAGTTCAGCCTTATTTACAATGAAATCTCTTGGAATATATAGGCCAAGATGAGGGAAAACCTCCTAGTGCAACTAGCAAGCTCATTGGCCCATCAAAAATAATTGATTTTGTCCTTGAGGCTTTGCAAAGCCCAAGGCAAAAAATATCTATAAAAATATCCTAAAAATGCTAAAAAAGAAAATTATATTGACTTTTCCTAACTAACCATGGCCAAAAAAGCTAAACGCACATTAGGAAAAGCCACTTCAGGAAAGTGCATTTTCTTCAAAAATACTTAAGAAATATATCAGCAGAAACTCCCCTGTCTTCTGGGCAACTTTTGGAGGCCTTCTCGATGTCGAAACGAGGCCCATGATGGCTCGTTGGAAAGTTCTGGATGTTTAGTTTCTGAAAATTATTTTTTTTCTCCAAACTGATCATTAGAACCCTATGAAAAACTGACCTATGTTGAAAAACACAAAAAATAGCATTTACTGATATGCGGGGCAGATTGTTGAAAAAGTGATTGTTTTTTGCTACTTTGGGGGACCAAATCATCTTCAATTAATCTGAAAATCGCTGACTAGATTCCCATAAAATTATGGCATCTGATGATACCATTTTCATCCTTTGAGGATGTCTCAAACAGAAATGGCGATGCCCGTGATTTTTAGCAAAAAGCCCAAAAATGTCAAAAAACCAAAACTTGTCGAATTTTGCCCAATTTTGGTGAGCATGACCCTCAAGGGTTTTCAAAAGCATGCTGAGAAGCGGAGGCCAAAATTTGGAGCCTTGGTGTGTCATTCTTCATTTTTGGTGTCGGGCGCCTCTTTTGAGCCTCCTTGAGCTTTTCTTGTGTGGCCTTCAATTTATGTCGGGTGAATTGATTAAGCTTCTTATAGTGCCCGGTCATTCTTCTTTGAAGGTCCAAATCTATATTGGCCTTTTCCAACTTCTTCTCTAAGTTTTCATTCACCCTTTCAAGCCATGCTTCTCTATTTTTTTCTATCTCTTGGGTGAATAAGGTAGTAAGAGGAAAATATTGGAAAAGGGCAGCCTCTTCCTCTTTTTGTTTCTCCAAATCTCTTCTGAGTCCCATGGTCCTTGGCCTCTTCCTCCTTGGCTGATCTTCTTCTTCACTATCATTGAACTCGCCCATGAGTTCTTCCAACTTAATTTTCGCTTTGGAGGCCTCTTTTTGATACTTTATATCCCATGTCTCATATATCACCATGTGGACACTCATATGCTTGTTTTGTGTTTGCAAAAAGTGAATGAGGTTTTTAGACCTCTCTAGATCCGCTCTTAGAACATGAATTTGTTCTTCTCTATTTATCAAGAGAGACTCTAGGATTTTGGCCTCATTGTCGCTATCATCACTGTTTATCTGAATTATGTCAAAGTCCCTCTCTTTTTCATGTCTACTTTCTTCCTTTTCCTTTCCCTTGCTTTGGGTGGCCTTATTGGTCTTCCTCCTTTTTGGTAATTCAACAATGGATTGTTTGGGCAACTTCCCTTTGCTTCGGAGGGCTCTAGAAACATTTGGATTTATAGTTTGAGGCACTCTCTTTCTTGATGTTCGGGGCTTTGTCACCTTTGGAGAAGAAAACATGGCCCCTTGCCTAGGACAGGCAGCTAGCACATGCTCAATTTTGTCTTTGTCCTTGCTACTCCCCCCATCATCCTTGCCACTGTTTTGACCTTCTTCATGAATGCTTTGACTGTCACCTTGCATGTCTTTCTCAAGGCTACCCTTTTCACTCTTGTCCCTGCTTTCTTCAAGACTTTTAGGCTCTTTATCTTTAATGTCTTGTGCTTCATCCTCATCATTTTTACTGCTGTGAAGGCTACCAATATCCTCATCAAACTATTCCATTTGTTCATCATTTCCCTCTTCACTGTTTTTCTCTTCTTCATGGCGCTCTTCTTCATCACTGTGCTGCCTTTCATCACTGTGATTTTCTTCACTTTTTTCCCTTTGACTCGGATCCTCTTCACTGTTTTGTTCTTTTTCACTATGCTGCCTTTCCTCACTGTGCTCCTCTTCATCATTATGTTGTTCTTCCTCACTATGTTGTTCTTCTTCATTATGCTCTTCTTCTTGATCAATCATGGGATATTTTAGCTTCTTAGGAATGGGCTTACTAGAAGAAAGAGAAATATGCTGAGTGGAAGGTGAAGGAGATGCATGGGATGAAGAAACAATGGCGAAATCGGGATGTGAAATGAAAGTGTCCCAAGAGATTTCCTTCTTTTAAAGTTGATGAAGAATGACAATCTTGATAAGTGAATGATGGAAAAGACAAGCTGGCTGCTGAGAGGAGGGTCTCTTTTGAATAGTGGAAGCCATATTTTCAATACTTCTATGGAAAAAAAGGGGAGGTTTAACAAATGGGCTCTTGTGAGGTGCATGAGTAACTCGACATGGTAAGCATAGAGCTGGGAAAACCTTCCCTCGCATGTGAAATATTTAATGATTATCTTCATGAGGGGAGAATAGCTGGTCAACAAATATGAAAAAGGAAAAATGGATGGGCATGCATCCCAATGCTCTAGTTTCAAAAAGGGTTTGTACTATTCTGAGTCTAGGTAGCTCTGCTTAAACCATTTTTCTCTTACATATGGAATTTTGGTAGCTCTGGAAATGGATCTAGGAGAAAAATTGAAGTCTAAGCCTACTAGCTGAACATGTTTCCCTTGCAGTCTTAAAGCCAATAGATTTGTCAAGGGAAAATAACTTTTCACCTCCTGAACCCTTTGACAAAACTCTAAACATCCAACTTCATGAAAGTTAAACAAAACTGGAGGATGGGCATTTACTACCTCAGTTGAAAAAGGTTCATACCTCTTGTGAGGGCCACTTCTGTTATCTTGCCTACGAGGCATTTTTCTTTGGATACTCTTTGCTGGTTGACCAAGACAATGGCTGATTCAAATGGTTTCTGAAATAGTCTCCCAATACCACACCTTGTCCTCTTTGCAAGTCACTCTGCTTCTTTGATGCCAATAACAAGTACTTGTCAAATGATAACCAACATCAATTTATCACTGTGTTTGTGGTTCTTTGTTAAAAAAGGATTTCTTTTGTTTTGGCATAAAAAATCCTAATCATTGTTTTCCTCTGTGCTTTTTAGATGATTAAATGCCTTCAAAACCATTGTTAAGACACTTCCCAAACTGATTCAAGACCCCCAACACACTCCGTTTTCCCTCTAGCAACTGTGTCTAACCTTCAGCTATCTCATAGCACAAAAGACCTCTTTTAATTTTGACAAAAACCCTATCCTGTGATCACTCTCTCTCTTACTTTTTTTAGCTGATCAAGGCACCCTTGAAAACACTACTTGAAAGACTGCATTTAATTGACAAAGGTTTTCATCTTCTTAGCACTGTTCTTCTCTGAGTTTAACACACAACTGCCTTTGCAACACTGTTAAGACACCTTTTACATTTATTTGAGAACCTCTTTAAACTAAATCTGTATTCCTTCTTGCAACTATGGGTGTTTCAGTTATTTCATAGCACAAAGAACACCCTTCAAGATGGTATATTAGTCTTCTCTTTCATAGCAAGGAAAACACCCCCTTTAACCTCAAAATTTATCAAGGAGCTGAGAAATACCTTGAAGATAGCTTCGTGGACTTGGTTGATTGTTGGAGCAACCTTTAAAGTGTTTTTGGAAGCCAATGGAGGAGCGGTGCATTTGAAGCAGAGGGTGCCGCGCATATGGAGGTAGTCGGGTCCTTTTTGGGTAGTAGTGAACGCAGACATAGGCACGCCACATGCTGTTACAGTCGCACCGTGCAGTAGTTAAAACTCTTTGTCCGGGCACTCACAGGCATGCAGCGCACACCTACAAGCATACCGTGCAGGCTTTGAGCTTTGCAAACTTTGAAAAATGCTTAAAATCACTTTCTTTCTTCAGTGAGCAGGCAAGGAGAGTATGCTTAGTGTTTTGAAAATGCTCATGGGGCCTTTTAAACACTCTACTCCGTCTTTTAATTTGAAAAAAAAAATTAATGCTTTGGCAGTCAGCTTTGGAGGGTTTAGATGTTTTTTGAAAAGGTTTATGTCATATAAATCACTGCCCTTAGTATATGTCTCTTTTTAACATACCATAAAGCCCTCTATTCAAACCTGTCCTCTTTGTATGCAATATGCACAGGATGTTTGTTGAATATTGAAAATATTCTGTCTTTCAAAAGGAAAAATGCTTGAAGAACATTATCAAAGACAACTGCTGCATCCTTTGTCTATCTCTTTGAAGGAGATGATTGATAATTCTAGAAATTATTTTGACAATTCAACTTTATGGTTTTTGATGACTTGTTATGCCCATTGTTGAAATTGGTCAAACAATTTTAGGCACCTTTTAACATTTTCCTTTGACTGTGGATGAACCTTTAATTGTACTCACCAAGGCTTGACTTACATCTGTTCACCAAGGCGATGGCCTTTTAAAAACCCTCAATGCAATCATATACAACAGCAGAGTTTGTTTTTATGTAAAGTAAAAGGTCTTGTCTGATGACTGTGGTGTGTTTTAATTCTTTGAAGGTTGTCTTGAACTTGAATCATTTTTCCATACCCTTCCTGTCATTTTGATGAGCTTGTTCCGAGTTTTGGACATTTTGACCTCAAATTTCCTTTGAGGAAGACCTTTATGGACAGGAAAAACAAAGTTTCTTGAACATCATATTATCACTGCTTGGCCTATGTTTAACACCAGACTTCAACTCATAAACCTTCAATTTCTTCCCACTGAATTTCAATTCTTTCCTTTAAACAACGAACCCATTTAAGCACCCCTTGAAACACTACTACTGTATCAGTGGTTTCATCCATTTGGAAGAAGTGACGTAAACAAGATTTTAGGCTATTTGAAACACTGTTAGTCTTGTTCTCTTTGAATGAGGCTATACCTCTGTTCCTAACGCTCTGCTTTTTAAATAAAGGAGGCCAACGTAATATTTCCAAACCATATTCTCTTTATACTAGAGGAGGTTTGCAATAAGTGACCCAACCATCTGCTCTTGCTTGGAGGATGTTAACAAACTGTGTCATCTTTCCTTGTAATACATATCTCTACTTGGTATATCACAATAAGTAATAAAGTGAAAATTTGACAATATGCTATAAGAGGCATGTTCTGAGATATGTATCCCGTGGTTGGAATATCCTTGTGAATCTTTTAAACCAGGAACCACATGACTTGTATTTGTAGAGTATTTGTTGGCTATTCATTACTTACTAACCTTTCTTGACTGTGTTTGCAGAGACTTATTGAATTTTCTCTCTGACTAGTATTCTTATCCTAGGCTCAAGACAACATGAGAAGCAACTGTCTTCTTATGTTTTAGCTTGAAAATTTCTTCTGGAATACTTGTACATATCTACTTTTGAAAGAGAAATTGAGACACTATAGATCAACATAATATCAGTTTGGCTTTTGAAACATGTACTACTGAGACATCAAGACCTTTTAGTGGTGAGAAATATGAGTGTATCAAGCTTTGTTTTTTTCAAACTAAGCGCCAATTCACGTTTGGCTGGTATTGAACAAAATATTTTGGCTTAGGATGTTTTCGCCAAGGAAGGGATTTCCTAAAGCGCCACTACCTAACTTAGGGGAGATCTTTGACAGATTTTGAGTATTCTCTTTGGTATGACTAAATCTTAAGATGACATATGACCAGAGGTAGGGTGGCTGACTTTTTATCAACAATTGGTTAATGAATGACCTGGGGATGAGGGTACATGACAGCAGATGACTTTAGCTTATGACAACTCATGGACATGATTATATGGATGAAACTAGATAGGACTTGACAACTAGGTTTTTTCTCATCATAGGCTGACTAAAAAAAAAGGACAAAAAAAGTTTAGGAGTGTTTTCTAGATGACAGATTTGACAAATTTGGAGATCAGCTTCTAGAAAACTTAGCTTTTAAAAACTAGTCATCATTAACAGGTGAAAAATACTAATGACCAACAGATCATATTTATGAGTATTTGTCTACTTAGACAAATACCATTCTCTGTTGTTTAGTGGAGGATTGTATTTGAAATTCCTATGCAGGGATTTCACCTCTTCCTTTGAGGATTCTTGGAGGAGTGTTTGTTGAATTGAACCACTATCAGGCTTGAGGCCAAGCTCTACTTTCATTACTAGCGCTGATCCATTAAGGGTTTTGCTACTGCTGCAAGCTACAACAAGTGGGATTCTAGATCTGTAGAGATCTAGTGTATTTTTGGGAACCTCTTCTCATGGAGTGTGTTATTTAACCTCCTGGAAGAGTGTCTCTTCTCTTTTTACTTCAGATCTGCAATTTTACAGTGGTTATCTATGACATTTGAGCTACAGTGCTATTTTTATGAGTAGACTACGTTATTTCTATAGAGGGTTCTTCATGGTGTTTTGCTTATAGTTTAAATCAGAGATCTCTAGTGTTGGGCTTGCCTTCCACTTGGTGATCCATGGATTAGTTTGCTGATCCATGTTCTATTTAGATTTGACCCATTGTAATGAAATGTTGTATTCAAAAATTTAATGCATCAGTTTACAGATCTGCAACCTGTTTCTCAGATCTACTCTTGTTTATGCATGCTTTTGCCAAAATTTCAAAGGGATCTTGAAGGGAAAACTATCTAGTTTCCAGATCTGAAATAGATCTGATGTTTTGTCCATATATTTTCCCTAGATCTGATTTTTAACCTCCAGCTGTTGAAGCTCCTTAAAAATAATTCTGTTGAGCCATTTCTGTAAATGCACATGTGTCATAGCTCTCTTTTCTGAATATTCTTGTTGTATTGTCTCTTGCATTCTACTGCATAGTGAAAGAGCTTCATCATAATGTTGATTTGATACTGTATTACTGAAATATAAACCTCCTTTCTGATCTCCACTGAATATCTGATAAAAATACGCAATTTCTGAAGCAATGTTTGCATTTGGCTGCAACCTTCCTCTGTGGGTGCTTTTTAGCTAGTCTAGTTTTTGGGAGATCTTTTTAATGTATCTAAATTGATTTTTTTTAGATGAAATTCCATATATAAGTCCCATACAGCATGAATAAGAGGAACCAAGTCGTAATCTACGTTTCTGTGGCACATTTTTTATTATACAGCGTTTTTCTTGAGAACATTGTTGATATTCCTGAAAAAGGGATATTACAGCTGAGAACCAGCACCACCAGTCGTTGATTGGCCTCCGGGAGAATAAATATCACCCCATTCACATAGCCTACTACCACTTATTGATGGCCCTCTAAGGGGATTTGAACCACCACCAACCTCTCGAGAGGAGAGATAAGCTTCATAAACAAATACGAATTTATAATCAATTGAAAAATATATTCATGTACATATAAATACACACGTACATATTCATTGATTAAATTGCGTTCAAACCATACCATGACTGGGTGAAACCTAGGCATCCATGGCTGGAGTAGAGACCCTTCTCTTCTTATTAGCTCCTAGAAAATAAGAAATGAAACTTATTTTAACAACTAATTTAACTCACAAAGTTGATAAAAAAATCAATTCCATATGTACACACATGTATGGAGATTTAAGATTATATTTAAATTTACCATGAACAGCTCTCGATCCCGATTCCTGATCCTCCCGTCTCGTAGAGATATGGGATTCTATTGATCTACGTCATTCATCCTCCATGATATATATATCTATGGTGGAAATTTACAATTATTTTTTTAAATAACTAATTTAAATTAAATTCAAGATGAAGTTCAAAAAATTAATGTTTAATTTAAAGTGTAAACAAATTATGTCGATGAATAAATTTTGAAGGAGAGCATCTCAACACTAATTCATTTTTAAGAGATGAATCTCAAGAATTTTTTAAGAAGAGTGTCTTAAAACTAATTGGACGACTTTGCTAGTATATTCATTTTCCTTTGGACGACTTTGCTAGTCGCAATATTGGAAAGCACATATGTAATCACTGCATTCCCTGGATTGGGATAGCAAGAAACTTCTATGCATAATTTTCATTTTTCAACCATATTTAATGGCTTTCTTATCCATAAAAAAACAAATTCAATAAAAATATATATATTATTTATTTACATTTATTGCAAATGCATGGGAGAAATGAAAAACTTATATTTAAATCTATTGCAGAGATTGAATGTATGGAATTTACTAGATATGTCACCTTTCATAAAAGATGAGATATAGAGGCTACCTAGCCCTTTACAGACTCAGCCTATAGAACTACCATGGATATGAAAATGAAAAACTTCTAATTAGATAGATATTCTAAAGATTGAATGTAGGGGAATTTACTAGATTAGATTTTAAAACCTATATGTTTCATATCAAATCACTTTTGGTTTCAATGGGAAACTTTTATGGGTAATTTGTGTCGTACATGTTGAATATAAAAGGTTTTTTCTCTCTCATTGTTTGAGACCATGGATATGAAAATGAAAAACTATATACTTGGTTAAAACCTATGTTTTGTATCAAATTAATTTTTGTTTCTAAATACTATATACATGTTGACTGTAGGGTGATATATTCCAGAGATTGAATGTAGGAGCATTTACTAGACATGCCAAATTTCATAAAAGATGAGATCCAGAGGCTACCTGGCCCTTTACAGACTCTTCCTATAAAACTACTATGGATATGAAAATGAAAAACTTCTAATTCTAGATCTATCCTAGAGATTAAATGTAGGGGCATTTACTAGATTAGGTTTAAACCTATATGTTTTGTATCAAATAACTTTTGGTTTCAATGGAAAAATTTTATGGCTAATTTGTGCTTTACATGTTGAATATAAAAGGTTTTTTCTCTTTCATTGTTTGAGACCATGGATATGAAAATGAAAAACTATATACTTGGTTAAAAACTATGTTTTGTATCAAATTACTTTTTGTCTCTAAATACTATATACATGTTGACTGTAGGGGAATTTAGATCTATTCCAGAGATTGACTGTAGGGGCATTTACTAGATATGTCACCTTTCATAAAATATGAGATCTAGAGGCTACCTGGCCCTTTACAAACTCTGCCTATAGAACTACCATGGATATTAAAATGAAAAACTTCTAATTAGACTTATTCTAAAGATTGAATGTAGGGGCATTTACTAGATTAGGTTTTAAAACGTATATGTTTTGTATCAAATCGCTTTTGGTTTCAATGGGAAACTTTTATGGCTAACTTTTTTTTTACATGTTGAATATAAAAGGTTTTTTCTCTCTCATTGTTTGAGACCATGCATATGAAAATGAAAAACTATATAATTGTTTAAAACCTATGTTTTGTATTAAACTACTTTTTGTTTCTAAATAAGTTATATGCATGTTGAATATAAAAGGTTTTTTTCTCTCTCATTGTTTGAGAACATAGATATGAAAATGAAAAACTTATATTTAGATCTATTCTATAGATCTATGGCTAATTTGCGTTTTACATACATTGAATCTTAGGTTAAAACCTATGTTTTGTATCAAACCACTTATGGTTTCAATGGGAAAATTCTATGGCTAATTCAAGTGTTTTACATGTTGAATATAAAAGGTTTTTTTCTCTCTCATTGTTTGAGACCATGGATATGAGAATGGAAAACTTCTGTTTATATCTATTCTAGAGATATGGCTAATTTGTGTTTTACATGTACATTGAATATAAAATTTTTTTTCTCTCATTGTTTGAGTCCATGGCTATGAAAATGAAAAACTTCTAGATATTTAAAACTACTCAAGAGATTGATTGACTTGTAGGGGCATTTACTCTTAGGTTATTTGAACCTATGTTTTGTATCAAATCACTTATGGTTTCAATGGGAAAATTTTATGGCTAATTCTTGAGTGTTTTACATGTTGAATACAAAAGGTTTTTTTCTCTCTCATTGTTTGAGACCATGGATATGAAAATTAAAAACTTCTATCTAGATCTATTCTAGAGATATGGCTAATTTGTGTTTTACATACATTGAATATAAAAGGTTTTTTCTCTCATTGTTTGAGACCATGGATATGAAAATGAAAAACTTCTTGATATTTGAAACTATTCGAGAGTTTGATTGACTTGTAGGGGCATTTACTCTTAGGTTAAAACCTATGTTTTGTATCAAATGACTTGTGGTTTCAATGGGAAAATTTTATGGCTAATTTTTGTTTTACATGTTGAATATAAAAGGTTTTTTTCTCTCTCATTGTTTGTGACCATAGATATGAAAATGAAAAAATTCTATTTAGATGTATTCTAGAGATATGGCTAATTTGTTTTTACATGTACATTGAATATAAAAGGTTTTTTCCCTCATTGTTTGCAACCATGGATATGAAAATGAAAAAATTCTAGATATTTAAAACTATTTGAGAGATTGATTGACTTGTAGGGGAATTTACTCTTAGGTTAAAACCTATGTTTTGTATCAAATCACTTGTGGTTTCAATGGGAAACTTTTATGGCTAATTTGTGTTTTAGATGTTGAATATAAAAGGTTTTTTTTCTCTCTAATTCTTTGAGACCATGGATATGAAAATGAAAAACTTCTATTTAGATCTACTCTAGAGATATGGCTAGTTTGTGTTTTACATGCATTGAATATAAAGGGTTTTTTCTCTCATTGTTTGAGACCATGGATATGAAAATGAAAAACTTCTAGATATTTAAAACTATTCAAGAGATTGATTGACTTGTAGGGGCATTTACTCTTCTAGGTTAAAGGCTATGTTTTTTATCACATCACTTATGGTTTCAATGGGAAAATTTTATGGATAATTCAAGTGTTTTACATGTTGAATGACTTGTAGGGGCATTTACTCTTAGGTTAAAACCTATGTTTTGTATCAAATCACTTATGGTTTCAATGGGAAACTTTTATGGCTAATTCAAGTGTTTTACATGTTGAACATAAAAGGTTTTTTCTCTCTCATTGTTTGAGACCATGGATATGAAAATGAAAAACTTTGATTTAGATTTATTCTAGAGTTATGGCTAATTTTTGTTTTACATGTACAGTGAATATAAAAGGTTTTCTCTCTCATTGTTTGAGTCCATGGATATGAAAATGAAAAACTTCTATTTAAAACTATTCAAGAGATTGATTGACTTGTAGGGGCATTTACTCTTAGGTTATTTAAACCTATGTTTTGTGTCAAATCACTTATGGTTTCAATGGGAAAATTTTATGGCTAATTTGTGTTTTACATGTTGAATATAAAATGTTTTTTTCTCTCTCATTGTTTGAGACCATGGATATGAAAATGAAAAACGTATATTTATATCTATTCTAGAGATATGGCTAATTTGTGTTTTACATATATTGAATATAAAATGTTTTTTCTCTCATTGTTGGAGACCATTGATATGAAAATGAAAAACTTCTATATGTAGGGGCATTTTCTCTTAGGTTAAAACCTATGTTTTGTATCAAATCACTTATGGTTTCAATGGGAAACTTTTATGGCTAATTTGTGTTTTAGATGTTGAATATAAAAGGTTTTTTTCTCTCTCATTGTTTGAGACCATCGATATGAAAATGAAAAACTTCTATTTAGATTTATTCTAGAGATATGGCTAATTTGTGTTTTACATGTACATTGAATATAAAATGTTTTTTCTCTCATTGTTTGAGACCATGGATATGAAAATGAAAAACTTTTATATGTAGGGGCATTTACTCTTAGGTAAAAACCTATGTTTTATATCAAATCACTTATGGTTTCAATGGGAAAATTTTATGGCTAATTTGAGTTTTACAAGTTGAATATATAAGGTTTTTTTCTCTCTCATTGTTTGAGACCATGGATATGAAAATGAAAAACTTCTATTTACATCTATTCTAGAGATATGGCTAATTTGTGTTGTACATACATTGAATATAAAAGGTTTTTTCTCTCTCATTGTTTGAGACCATGGATATGAAAATGAAAAACTATATACTTGTTTAAAACCTATGTTTTGTGTTAAATTACTTTTTGTTTCTAAATACTAGATACATGTGACTGTAGGGGCATTTAGATATATTCCAAAGATTGACTATAGGGGAATTTACTAGATATGTCACCTTTCATAAAAGATGAGATCCAAAGGCTACCTAGCCCTTTACAGACTCTGCCTATAGAACTACCATGGATTGAAAATGAAAAACTTCTAATTAGATCTATTCTAGAAATTGAATGTAGGGGCATTTTCTAGATTAGGTTAAAACCTATGTTTTGTATCAAATCACTTTTGGTTTCAACGGGAAACTTTTATGGCTAATTTGTGTTTTACATGTTGAATATAAAAGGTTTTTTCTCTTTCATTGTTTGAGACCATGGATATGAAACTCTTAGTTCTATAAGCTAATTTTAGTCTCACGAAGTTAAAATTTATTTCATTCATAAATTCATAAATAAAAGGACAACCGAATAGTTAGCCACGCAATGACAACTGTTTTACTATTTTCTTGGAGAATTAATTGTTTCTTGTAAAAGGATCTAAGGATCTCCTCTAATCTCTAATGAAAAACACTTATTTTACTTTTTAGAGAACGACATGCTTGCATGCTTAAACGTTACTTGTTCAACGATCTAATCTTCAATGAATCACAATGATTTTAATTTCCAAACTATTTTTTTCTTTTCTTCTAAACTCGTTTTCTCTTCAACTAAATAATGAAACACTCTAGTTCTATATTTCAGGGATTCTCCTGAATTTATGATGCAATGTTGATGTTATATAACAAAGATGAGCTACCAAGGGCACAGGCCTATACTGTTGTGCTTTGGAAAAACATGAAGAAACTCTCCTATCATATATTCTGAAAAATATCCCCACATTTATGCTGACAATGTCACTGATCTATAAAAAAAGAGGAGCACCGTGCCTCAGCAGCCACCGGCCTCTAATGTTTTGCTGTGAAACTACATGGTGAAACTCCCATAACCTAATGGTTGCGAGTCCAGCCCACCGTAGCAGATCCTGCCATATTTGGTTAGTGATATTTTTAATTAGATCCTAAGATGAGTAAGAAACCAGGTGAGTAAACCAAATTTCAAAGTGTTTTGATATTTTTCGGAAGTTTCCAGATCACTTTCCAACCAGTTTTAGGGATTATTTTCAAGCAATCACAGAATTCATAATAAAGATAGGATCAACTTTCGGAAATAACAGATGTAGTACATTTAAGTATATCTACAGTCATAACAAATGCTACTAATAACAATCATAACGGAGGCTGATAACAGGATACACATTTTCATAACAGAGGCTGATAGCAGGACACACATTTTCAAGTTGATTATAACAGGACACACATTGTCAAGTTTTTGGAGGTTGAGTAGTGGATAGGAATGTTGTCATCTTCCCCCACCTACTTCTAGTTTTTATTGTTTAGTATAGATTTGCATATCATTGGTATGGGCCCAACGACAGATGGTAGCTGATGAGTTACTCCATTAATGGTAAGTATTAAGGTAGTAGTCAGTGGGAAACTAGAACATTTAAATAGTGTTTAAGTTGAATTGTATGTACAGGTAGGAAATCAGATATTATAAATTTTTACGTTTTACTTGTGAAATTAGACTTCATTTTGACAAGTTGGAGAGTTATAGCACACGTCAAACCTGAAGTCGTAGCAAAAAAAAAAATAGAGACAGGGCCAAAAAAATAGAGACAGGCCAAAAACATAGAGACAGAGCCAAAAAAACAGAGACAAAGCCTCTCTCATTCATAAATTCCCTTCTAGACGCTGAAGATGCTGAAGACGTACCTGGATGTTGAAGATGTGAAAGACGATGAAGATGATGAACTCGTTGTAGAGGACACTGAAGTCACAACAAAGGATGCTGAAGACGTCGCGGAAGACCTCTGCAACAAAAAAATCAACAGATTTTAAAAAATCAAACAAAAATTAAAACTAGATTACAAAATCAACACAAATTAAAACCAAACTAAAAACAACAACAAAAAAAAAAATTACAGAATTTTAAAATCTTACCTCCTTGAGCGCGAGAATGCTGGACAGAAGTGAGGGTGCGCAAATGCTGAACAGAAGTGAGTGCGCGAGAATGCGACAGATATGAGCGCGCAATAGAATGCCGGACAAAAACGAGCACGCAAATGTGAACAAAAACTCGGAAAAGGTTGCGGGCGATATATTTATAAAATAATAGTTTGGCCGAACTAAAAGTTCGGTCAAACTTCTAGTTCGGCCGAACTTTTATTGTCGGTTTTCCAAACTTAGGCTAAAATCCATTGTCATCAGTACGCCGTCACTGTAAACGGAAAACAAAGTTCGGCCGAACTAAATTCAATAGTTAGACCAAACTCCTGAATTATTCCGTCGAACTATGGAGGAAAAAAAAAATTCGCCCCGAATTGTCAGAAAAGTGTTACCCATCTTCGCATTTTCACCCATATATATTTGTCTCTCTTTTGTCTCTCAATATCCCCCCAAAACAGAGACACTCTCTCTCCATATTTTTCTATCTCTCCCTCCCTCTTCCTATCATTCTGTCTCTCTCTACCCCTTCTCTCCCTTATCACCCTCTCTATCTCTCTACCTTTCTCTATTTATGTCTTTCTTCTTACCTCCTCTCTCCTTATCTTTCTCCCTTTCTCTCCCACCTCCCTCTATCTCTCGCCCTCATCTCTTTGTCTCTGTCTCTATCTATTTCTCCTTTCTCCAACTCTGTCAGTATCTATCCTTCTCTCCCTCTCTTCTCTCTATCTCTCCTTTTTTATCTCTCTATCTCACCCCAAACATATACACTCTCTCTACATCTCTCCCTTATCTCTCCTTCTCTCTCTCTTTTCACCTTTCTCTCTCTATGTGATTCTTCTTCCCTCCCCCTCTTTCCTTCCAAATCCATTTCTCTGTCCCTCCCTCTCTCTTCCTCTCTCTCAATTCCTCTCTCATCCTTCCCCTCTCTCCTTTCTCTCCCTTCCTCTCACTCTCTCTATTTGTCCACCTCTATCACCATGTCTTTGTTCTTCCTTCCCATATATATCTAGAGTCAATATATATCATGATATATTAATATATATTATAATATAACAAATTCAATATTATATTAAATTTAATATTGTATTAATATTAATATTAAATTTAATGATATTTTTTACATAACATGATAACAAAATATTAAATTTAAATATTATAACTTTGACATGGAAATATTTATATCTTTAGAGATTTTAATATATCCATAAGATATAATTTTCCTTTTAAATATTCATTTTACAAATACTTAATTAAAAGAAATATTAAAAGATTTTAGAGCAAGATTTTTATTCTTTGTGTTGAATTAACCTTTTTACTTTATTTTACAAAATGGTATTGACTTTAGTAAAGAGTAAAGATGTTTAAAATTTTACTTGATTTGGAATTTTAATGTTGTATTTTTTTTGGTTGAATGTAAATTTATGATCCATTCAAATTCAACTTATATGATAAATAAGATAAGTGTATTATAGTTTTGTTCATTAGTTACTAAGATAAAAAAAATACAATACAATTATCATATAGATTGAATTTGAATAACTATATAAAATATTTAAATTAATTATTTTTATTTTTAGATTTTTTTTGAAATAAACCTCTTAGCACAATAATGTTTACGTCATACTGTCATACTTTCAAAAATATTATAATTTTAACTCTGAAATAAAAATGTCCCTATTATTATTAACCCTTGGGATTCATTTTAATAATTTGGTTTCAATAATATTGGTGGTTAAATTCATGCATTCAAAAAAAATAGTAATTTTAATCCAAAAGCAAAATAATGTTATTCATAAAACTAATTTTCGATTTAAAAGCTAATTTTAATATTTCAGTTCCAAGACTAGTTGTTAACAAGTTCATGGTTTTAAAGAAGTTACCATTTCAGTAAATGTAAAAGCACTTTTTGATTTTTCTGAATGTTTTATTAACAACATGACAAGTCAATGATGCAAAATGCTATACTTTAAATTTAAAAAATGGTAATAATGGTGGAACCACTTTTCAATTTAAACATTAATTTTAATATTATTCTGATGTAAAATTATTTGTTTTATTACTAAAATTCTCATTTTGAAATCACAATTCTTATTAAATGTGTAACCACTTTTTCAATGTTTGTGTTTAAACTAATCTACTTAAATTAAATAAAAATATTTCCATTTAAAGAAGAAAAAAAAATCTTCCATACATACACACTTCCCAAATTCCAAAGATGTTAATAAAATGGAAATGTAAATAACCACAAGATACTACATGAGAACCAAAAACACCACTCTACACCACTTCGTAGATCTCAAACCTTGAAAACAAGAAGGAATTATTAAGTATTGCCATGTATAGAGTCCAATGGGGGTAAATAAAGATTTTACTTATGTTTTTATAGGATACAATGTATTATATAAAAAATGTAAAATCATTCTAAAAATGCTTTGCAAATCATTTGAAATATGAGCTCTGGTTTATGGGAGGTTGATCCTTTAAAAAGTAAGTGAAGATTAATTCCATATCAATAAAAATATAATATTTTAATTTAATTATTTTTTATATTTACAATTTTTTTATAATATATTTTTATAATTTTTATTTTAAATATTTTTATTAAATATATTATAATATATTATTTATTTCTCATTTTAAATTAAAAATAATAATTAATTTAAATTAAAAAAAATAAAATCACAAATTTCCAAAAATAAAAAATAAAATAAAAAAAATAAAAAACATCATTTAATTATTTAAAAGTATTAATTAGAAGTCCCAAACATAAATAAATTACAAGTGTATAAAATTGATTGATAAATAGGAGGATTGAATTTCGTGGGAAGAATGCAAATCTACCACGATTGACAATCTAATTATTATTAGTTAAAGGATTTCAAACCATAGAAAATTTCAAACCGCCAAGGAAGAGTGATAAACGAGAAAGTGTATTTATTATATAGTTTTTCTTTTATGTAAATAGGTATATTTATTTTGAAATAAATTTTATAAAATTTTATTTAAATTATTAATAATTATTAAATTCTTTTTAAGTATGATTTAATTAATAGTAATTAGAAATGAAAGGTTGAGTTTTATTTTTTATTAAATTGATTAATTAAAAAAATGTGATGTAAATATGAGTCATAATTTGTTTTATGTATCGGTATTAGTAAGCCATGGTAGTGTAACAAAGCCTATTTATACATTAATAATTTGCATAGTAAAGTCACATTAATGTCCACATAAAGCTCTGTTGGATCTCCATAGTTAAGAACTTTGCTACATGTTTTTTCAAATGTATATATGTATATATTTAACTTAACTATTAATTCTTTTTATAATTAGTAATAATAGTAAAAATTTAAGAATCTTGTTGTATGTTTGTTAAATGGATATATATGTTTAACTTATATATCAATTATTTTAACCGTCATCAAACATTGGTGATTGTTACATCCTTTGGAGTTCAACCATGAAGACTAGCCTTGAGAGAAAAAATTGAACACATGACCTCTCAATAGTAGAGGTGCTTAAGAATGGTGGAGCTAAGCCTTAGAGATAATTACTTCTTTTTATAAGTATTAATCATAATAATAACAATTTAAATAAATTTATAGAGTTTCAAAAAAACTGATTTAATTATCAATAATTATTAGTTAGATTGTAAAATTTAATCTCCACAAAATATTCTAGAATATCCTTATTAGTATGTTGTTAGTAGTATACATATATCAAAAGTTGAATAAGGGAGATGTGTAAGTGTAATGTAAGTATGTATGTATAGGGGAGATGTGTAGGTGTAATGTAAGTATGTATGTATGTGACCTCAGTCTGTTGAATTTATATTTATTTACATGATATTTCTATCCATTTTTTATGTAAAAAATGCTTAAATTATGGTGGGAAGTAATTGATGGTAAATATGTTATTTAAATGAATAAGAGTTATTTTTAAGGATTTTATTTTTTATTTAAAAAACAAGCTATACAAATATCTAGAAGTAATGCATGAACCTTGGAACCATATCCATAAGTTATGGCATAAAATATGTGATGCACTTATCTACATGGCATTATGCAAAAGGATAAGTTATGGTTCAATCAATGTCTGATTTTTTTTAATAATATTGGAAAATAAATATTTATTTTTCAAAGTTAAACATTATAGCTTGCATTGGTCAATGCTAAACTAATAATGGTAAATCAATAAATAGACTCCCTCCCTTGGTAGATACTAATAATAATTTTGTAACCATATTTAAAGCTAATTGATAAGGACATGAAAGCTCAATATTTACAATATAAATATGTAAATATGTTTTGATCTTCCATAGATCAACTATCCTATTCATTAATGAATAGGATTTTGAATCCCTTAGATATTGGGGAAAAAAATTTGTTGTCTTTTCAATAACCTTTTGGATAAGTTGAAATCCTCAATGGGATTTTTAGTAGCACTAGGACCACCCATACACGGTTCATCCATTGGCAATATGTAACAAAATGAATAACGAATTGATTTTGTAAAATTTTCAATGAATCTTTTCCTTTCCAAAGGAAATGAATTCTCTTCTATATATCTTTGATCTTTTGTAAATAATTCTTTCTCCCAAGAAATTGGATAATATTCTGACACGTCATAATATTATCCAATTTATTGGGCGAAAGAATTTTGTAAATAATTCTTTCGCCCAAGAAATTGGATAATATTCTGATAAACACTTTGAGGACAAGGACAAATTCGAATCTATTTCTATTTTTTTGTTTTCTTTCAATAAAAGAAAGATCCCAAAGAATTGATCTTTTTCTTTGTTGCTCAATCTTTGTTTTATTCTTTATGAGTTAATCATGAATATTCACCCCACTTTTCTAGGGATAATAGTGTAAATAGTCTTTGTTATAATATCATGGATTAACAATACCACATGCCCAAAAATCTCACAATCAAAATATTTTATTTTCATTTAATTATATAACGTTTTTTAAATTAATATAAACGAAAAAATTTATAGTTTTGAGATATATCTAAAACCTCTACCTTCACCACTAATAAAAGTGTTCCATGGATATTCCATAAAGATTAATCAATATTTTAATAAAATGAAAAATAGGAATACGTTTATATGTAGACATATGAAATTAAAAAATTATTATTATTATCCAATTTTAAGGTCGTTACCAAGCTAGACACCAAATTGGGATATGATACCCCCTTATTTGTGGGACAAGGAGCTCACCTCCACACATCCATTTGACTACTAAGTCTAAGAAGGCATACATACTCTACCCCCGTCTAGTTTTGAACTTGTGACCTCTTAGGAGGAAACATAATATCTGCCTACCAAGGGCCTAGAGGGATCAAATATCTTTTCATGCCCACATGTATCAAATATTTTTTCACTCTAAAAGAGATTTTTATATTAAGAGATTTGATCCCTTTGGGGCTTGGTAGATCCACAATTAACATGGCTCTAGGCTCATTTTAATTAAATTGATTAATTAAAAAAAATACCATATGAATAAATGTGACATGAAATGAGGTATGGTTTTTTTGGTATGTGGTATTGATAAACCATGATATTGTAACAAAGTATATTAACACTTTAAAAATATCCATGGTAAAATGAGGTTAAATCTAGAAAGTTAAGAATATATATATATTATTTAATACTTTTGTATGTTTTTTTTTATCATGAAGTAATTTTTTTTTATGTTTATACATGTTTACTAGTCATTTAATTTATATGATTAATCTAGTATATATTTATAAAGAATTTCAAACCTTGAAATAATAATGATGAATGAGAAAGTGCATTAATGATCCATTAATCTCTTGTTAAAAACATTGGTGTATAATATTTTATATATTTCTAGAAAACCTCAAATATTGAAAGAATGCTTATGAATGTAATGGTAAACTTAAAGTTACTAGGGAAGCCATATAAATTAAATGGTGTGATAGGAATCAATCTATGATATATATCAAAATATTTACCGCATGATATATCTGAGATTGCGAAGATTAGAAAGATCATAAAAATGAACTAAATTAGAACTTTCTTTTTGTATCAAGAGGAAATTCATTGGGCTAGCTCGTACATGCTTGACACACACCTTACATATTTCAAATATTCAATTAATAATGATAAATAAAAATGTAGACAGAAGATCCCCAATAGAACTACACTGGTGTATGCAACTAAATTATAACTTTGTTTCAAATTAATGTTGTTATTATTAATTGATCTAAAATGATTGTATTAGTTTTGTTTTGCTAAGGGTCTTTCATTTTTAAAAACATGTGAATAATTGGTTCATTAGTTTGCATAAGGATTAAAGAGTTTTTCCTTCAATTATAGATGAACTTAATGAATTAGAAGCATAAAGTAAGTCTAAATAACACCGAATAACAGTGTAAAATAGAGAAATAAGTCACCACATGAAGTTGATACAGTAGGCATGATGAAGCAGTTCACCCCTCCTGGGCTACATCTACTAGTCTAACTCCCAATGGCTTGTCCATATTTCATTATGCTCAAAATTTTGTTATTGCATTTGGTTAAAATACTCTAATGGTTGTTTTCTCTACACCAATGGCTTCAGAATGCTCCAATTAGTCAAGAATGACTCTTCAATCACTTAGAATGGTCGAAAATTGAGCCTCCTGCAATTTTTCTGAATATCTCCTAGGAAAACTCCACTAAATGTAGAGAACTCTAGTTAAGTGGGGTTAAATTAGGGCTGACTGCCAAATTTTGCGTGCCTCTATCCGCTCCACCAATAAATCCGTGCAATTACTGCTATGGTTAGGGTGATGGCCACAAGCACAACCCAACCGTTAATGTCTTGATAGTTAGTGGAACCTCTACTCCTGACTATAGTCTAATGTGGACTGTGGTTTGTTGACATCGGTTAGGCTGTGATCGTGGCCCACATAAAATTTTAACACACATTTCCCATATTACTTAGAACCCAGGCAATGTCGCAATATCACATTCAAACATATCGCAGATCGCAGAGTATGCGACATCGCAGATTGGGAAACATACAATTTCATAGATCACATGGTTTAAAAAATAATTTTAATGGTTTAACAATATATCTGTCGATGCGAAGTTGCAATGGAAATGTTGCATCGCATATTTTGCAAGTTCCACTTATTTCATATCTGACTCCCACACATTTACCATTAAATAATAAACCGTATCACTTGCAAAGTGTGATAACACTCGGAGCTCCGCCAACACATGATCCTCCTCATCACATCGTGAGTTATATAATTCAACTTGCGAAACTCTTTAATGGTAAACTCTGTTCTATGTGATGTGTGATATTTCTCAACGGCGATGAGATCTCTCTCGTTGATCTCCCATTTCTGCTTCTATGATCTAATCACCACCGTTCATCCTTCACTATGATGCTTATTATCTATTGAAATAATCACATCTCCATAACCCCTGGTTTTTCCATATTTGATCAGAACACAATATCTTCCTCATACGACACCGGTTTTTCGAATCGTTCATGGTGCCAGAATCAGGAAGACGAGATCTATGCAACCATCCTGGTTTTAATCCAATATTGTAACTTTTAATTTTGAGCAAAATTTATGAACTCCTGATCATTTCTCCCCATTGGGAAGCTTTTGGACCCCAAAAGGATTGATTACGTGTTTAGTAGATGAGGGTACAACTCCCTCACCTTTCCAATCTCCATCCATTTTTCCTTGCTTGGTTTAGTGCCTTTGATCACAACTCAAAGGTAGTCAACACTTCCCCTCTTTGATGCTCTTTTCCTCGTGTCAAGAATTGTATCTTCTTTGAGCTCATCCAGAAATTTTGGCGAGAAAGATTCAATAGAAGGTAGCTAAACTTCACTTCCTTAACTATCGATCAAAGGAGACTTATACAAGCATAAATTTTCGACATTAACAACCGAATACATTTGCATGTAAGAAGGAAAATCAAGTTGGAATGCATTATTAAAAACTTTTTTTATGATCTTGAAAGGACCATAGCGAATGGGTTTGAGTTTTTTACCTTCCCCTTGCATCCTTTCTTTGCTAATGTGCAACCATGCCTCATCTCCCTCTTGAAACTTGTGATCAACCCGATGTTTTTCATGCCTCTCTTTGTATTTGCTTTAAATTTTCTCAAGTTGTTCTTGAACTTGTTGATGTATCATCTGAATTTTCTCAATGAACTTTCAAGCCTTATCAATATCACTATGTCCATCAATTGCAACATCCTTCCCAAAGATGAATTCTAATGGCGATTTTGGAAAATACCCAAGGCATGTTTCAAAAGGTGAGGTTTGTGTTGAAGAGTGCTTTGCCCTGTTCTAAGCGTGCTGAATGTAATGCACTTGTTCATCCCACAACTTAGGATGTTTGCTACAATATCCTCTCAATAGATGAAAAATTGTTCTATTCACCACTTCGGTTTGTCCATCTTTTTGTGGATGAAAAGCGGTACTCTTTTTCAATTTTGTGTCCATCATTCTCCATAGATTTGACCAAAAATTCCCAATGAACGTGGATTCTGTGTCACTAACAATAGAAGTGGGAAATCCAAAATGAACCCAAACATTTTGAAACTAAATTTTAGCAGTATGTTCAGTAGTAATGGTCTTCTTACATGGCATAATTATACACATTTTACTGAATCTATCCACAACTACAAAAAGATAATCATGTTTCTTTCTTGACATAGGTAGACCTCCAACAAAGTCCATGGAGACGCTCTCCCATGGCCTTGATGGTATCAGTAGTGGCATGTACAATCCAAGCTTCATATTACTAGGCTTACTTTTTGCACACATAAAACAAACTCTTATAAAAACTGACACACTATCTATCATGCGAGGCCAATAACAATACCTCTGTAGATGCGCCATTGTTTTTCTTACCCCAAAGTGTCCAACAATAAGAGAAGAATGATCTTCTATCATGACACTTAGCCTCTCTCCTTGCGGAATACATAGCTTTCCCAAATGAAACAACAAATTGTTATGCATGTGATAATCTCTTTCTTCAACTTGATTCCCTTCACTCAAACTAGCATACACATCTTTGAAATCAACATCATGTGCATATTGTTCTATGTAACTCTCATGTACAACAAAATCATTTTTGAGTAAAGTAGAAGCACTAATGATTGGCCTTGAAAGCATATCTGCAAATTTATTGAATATATATTTTTTGTACCTTATAACCAAGTGAAATTGTTGAAGAAATCCCATCCACCTGAAATGTCTTGATTGTTGCAATTTTGTTTACAACTGCAAGTACTCTAATGGTTGGTGATCGGTGTGTACAATAGTCTCTTTACCCATCAAGTAGTGTTTCCAATTCTTGACATTTTGTACCAACACATATAGTTCTTTGTCATATGTACGATAATTAGTCACATCACCATTAAAATTTTATGAATGAAAGGTGATAGGCTTACCATGCTACAAAAGGATTGCGCCCATAACATAGTCACTAGCATCGGTTTGTATCTCGAATGGTTGTCTCAAATTCAGTAGTGCAAGGACTAGATCTGAACTAATCTTGTCTTCTAAAGCTTCGAAAACTTGTTGTTGTTTGCCTCCCCATTGGAAGCCTTTATTCACACTTTTTACTGCATGCATAGGAGCTGCAATGGAAAAAAAATTAGCAATAAATTTCCTGCAATATTGAGCTACACTTAAGAAACTTTTTACCTCAGTAACTATTTTGGATGTGGGCCAATTCACAATGGCCTCCAATTTAGAAGGATAAATCCTCAATTCTCCTCCTCCTATAATATGTCCCAAATAGACTAAAGAAGTCTTTCCAAACTCACATTTTGACACCTTAAGAAACAATTTTTCTTTCGTAAAAATATCAAGCACTCTATTTACATGCAAGACATGATCTTCTCTTGTTTTGCTGAAAATAAAAATTTTCTCTAAGTACAAAATAATAAAGTCATCAAGGAACGGTCGCAAAAAATTATCCATAACCTACATAAAAGTTGTCGGTGCATTACATAAACCAAAAGGCATAACTAGCCACTCAAAGAGTCCTTGTTTGGCTTTGAATGAAGTTTTCCATATATCACTTTTTGCAATTCTTAATTCATGATATCCACTTCGTAAATATAACTTAGTGAAAAGCTTTGCTTCTTTTAGTTGATCACGAAAATCATCTATTCTTGGGAGTGGGTAACAATTTTTTACCGTAACTTTGTTCAAAGCTCTAAAATCTACACACATGCACCAAGTCCCATCTTTCTTTGGTACCAAGACTATGGGTGAATCGCATGGCGAGGTGCTTGGCCTTATGATACCTTTATCCAACATCTCTTTGATTTACCCCTTTATTTCAACATTCTCCATTATCGACATGTGATACATAACGATGTTTGGAAGAGGACAATCCTACTGCAACTGAATCTCATGTTGAATTTCCCTTTTTGGAGGAAATTATGTTGGCTCCTAAAACATCTCATGATGTCCATTAACCACATCATATAATTCTAATTTAAACTTAGGATCACATGCCTCAAAAGATTCATTATTAATATAAGCTTTGGGCTTAATCATAAGAAGAAGAAAAATTCTTACTTGAATTTACCGACCTCTTTACCTATCTAGAATTTACCAAAGAAATATTTGTCTTCTTATGGTGTGCTCTAACAATGAACTCCTCGCCATCTTTGAATAAATGATAATTGTTCTCCTGGCACTAGAAGATCGCTTTCCTGTCATACAAGTAAGGAATCCCTAATACAATACCAATTATGTCAAGTGGAACCACATCTAATTCAACTGTGTCAACAAAGCTTGCAATGATTTCAAACCTCAACATACATTTCCTTGTAACCTGTAGATTTGCATCCTTACAAATCCAACCGAACTGATATGGTTTTGGATGTGGTATCGTCTCAAGGTTAAGTTCTTTGACAAAATATTCAGAGATAAAGTTTTCTTGTGACCCACTGTCAAACAATGTGTTAATCTTGATATGCTTGGATATGACCCTCACATGAAACAATTCTATTCTTTCTTCTTCATTTGGAGTGTTTATGTGATAGTTTGATGCATTGGTACTGGTTTTAGTTTTAATTTATTTTCCCTTTATGTTCTTCAATCCCATGGCTTTAATTTTAGTCTCATCACCCGAATCAGACCCTAAGTCATGTTGAGCTATAGCAACAGTTTTATGTTTCCCTTTGTTATTAGGTTTCTTTGGCCTCAATTCTGGATGTAATTTCCAACAATGAGTTTTATCATGGCCTTCTTTTGAACAATATTTACAAGTCACTTTTTCTCCCTCTTTCTTAAGAGATGCATTCTTTTTCTTTTTACCTTTTGGGGTTTTCTCCTTGGCTTTACCCTTAAAAGGTTTCTTCCTACCTCTTCAGGAATGTTCTTCCCTCTAGCTTCTAGATGTGTGGCCTGAACACAAACTTCATCTAGACTGGTGGGGTTAAACATGAGAATAGTATGTTTTAGGTAGCTATGTAAGCCTCCTATGTACTTTAGCAAAGTGTCTTGGCTCTGCAAATCCACCCCTAATAAAAGAGCTCTTCTCCTAAATTCCTTGGTGTATTCTTGCACATTTTGTCCCTTTAACTACCTAAAGTTTTGATATTTCAAGGTGGCTTTTTGCATATGTTCTAATGGATAAAATTTTCGTTTAATAGCAACAATAAAATATGACCACGATAGAATAATCTTACCATGTTTCTTGATTTCCTCCTGTGTCTTGGCTTCCCACCAAACAAGTGCGACATCTTCCATTCTCAAAGAACCTAATTGAATTTTTGTATCATCATCTTGAAGGTTTTGTATTCTTAAATAAACCTCCAATTTTTTAATCCAATTATCTAGCTTTTATGCATTTACTTCACCATTAAACATTGGCAATTCGAACTTAACATCAAGTTTTAATAAAGGAGATTTACTAGTGCTCTTGGACTTGTGTGGATGATGTACTAAAGAAGAGGTAGAAGATGGTGACGATGATGATGAGGGTGAAGATGGTGGCTCTCCATTGCCTCCATTTCCTCCATTTCCATTCTTTGATTTGTCTTCATCATGTTAACCTCCCGAAGATCCTTGTCCTTCATTTTGGAGTTTATATCCTTCTCCTTCTAGTCTCTCATTCCTTTCTTGATAAAGAATTCTAACCATCTCAGTCATGTCAAGAAATGATTTCCTAAACACTCTTTCTTCTTCCATAGGAACAACTTCTTCATGAATTTCTCCTTCCTCATGAGGCATGCATAATGGAGCTTCTTCTTCTTTAGGAGGTGAACTAGGTGGTGGATATTGTGGCAATCTTGCTCTCCTTTGCTTTGGCTCCTTTTCAGACCCTTCTACTTCCACTAGTTTGCCTTCTTCCCTTTTGAGCTTGAGCCTTGTAAGCATATAAAACTTCCAAACAGTTAAACAATTATTTGCACTAAGCAACACCAGAGAAAAACTCTAGCTCTGATACCATCTGATCTGAAATGATTGTATAAGTTTTGTTGTGCGAAGATTCTTTCAGTTTTAAAATCATGTGCATAATTGGTTCATTAGTTTGCATAAGGATTAAAGAGTTTTTCCATGAATTATAGATGAAATTTTATGAATTATAAGCATAAAATAAGTATATATAACAATGAATAGTAGTGCAAAACAAAGAAATAAGTCACCCCATGAATTTTACATTGCACGCATGATGAAGCAGTTCACCCCTCTTGGGCTACATCTGTTGGTTCAGCTCCCAATGACTTGTTCATATTTCATTATGCTCAAAATTTTGCTATTGCATGTAGTTACAGTACTCTAATGATTGCTTTCTATGCACCAATGGCTTCAGAATGCTCCAATTAGTCAAAAATGACTCTTCATTCACTCAGAATTATCGAAAATTGAGCCTCCTACACTTTTTCCCAATATCCCCGAGGAAAACTCCACTAAATGTGGAAAACTCCAGTTAACTAGAGTTAAACTAGGGCTGGCCGCCAAATTTGGCGTGCCCCTATCTGCTCCACCAATAAAGTTGCAAAATTACTGTTATGGTTAGGGTGATGGCTGCATGCGCACCTCAACCATTAATGTCCTGACAGTTAGCAAAACCTCCACTCCTGACTGTAGTTTAACGTGGGCTGTGGTTTGTCGATGTTGGTTAGGCTCTGAGTGTGGCCCACATAAAATCTTTAACACACAACGACCATAATACTTAGAACCCAGGAAACGTCGCAATATCGCATTCAAACATATCACAGATTGCAGAGTATGCAACATTGCAGATCGGGAAACATACAATTTCGCAAATCACATGGTTTAACAAATAACTTTAACAGTTTAACAATATATATCCACCGATACGAAGTTGCGATGGAAATGTCGCATCACATATTTAGCAAGCTCCACTTATCGCATATCGGCCTCCTGCAAATTTACCATTAAAGACTAAATTGTATCGCTTGCGAAGTGCGATAGTGCTCGGACCTCCGCCGACACGTGGTTCTCCTAGTCGCATCGCGAGTTATATAATTTAACTTGTGAAACTCTTTAATGGTAAACTCTATTCTGTGTGATGTGTAATGTTTCTCAACCACGATGAGATCTCTTGCGTTGATCTTCTAATGTTGATTTTCCAGTGCTGCTTCTGTAATCTAATCACCTTGTTATCTATTAAAAGAATGACATCTCCATAACTCTCGTTTCTTCCATATTTGATTAGAACACAATATCTTCCTCATACGACATCAGTTTTTCGAACCGTTCACGGCACCGAAATCAGAAAGATGATATCTACGCAACCATCATGGTTTCAATCCAATTCTGTAACTTTGAATTTTGCAAAAATTACGAACTCATGATTATTAATTAAAAAAAATTAATAGAACTACACTCGTGCATGCAACTAAATTATAACTTTCTTTTAAATTAATTTTGTTATTATTAATTAAAAAAATTAATATATGAGTTAAACATATATACATTTTAAATCAACATAAATGCATTTTAACTCCTGATCTACCAAGCTTCTAGAGAGATTAAATCTTTCAAGGTTCAAACACAAACTCTTTTTTGAGTGCAAAACTTAAGAGATAGGATTCCTCTCTAGACTTGATAGATAGTTAGATAGTGAGTTAAGATGAATCTATGTTGATTCTTAATCATATTGTTTATATTTATATAAATTTAACATTAATATAATCATTGCAACAATATTTTTCATCATCATATAACTTAAAAGTAAGAGAAATAACAACCATTCTAACTAACCACCTAAAATATTCTCAATTAGCATCATACTTTACTTTATATGATTAAATAAATTTTAATTATAATCTTTACATATTTTTTAATTATACATTTATTCATATTATGTTTTAAATTCATTTTAATATAATATACATATTGACAAAAATATTTTATATAAAACGCATATTGTTATCTTTTAAAAAATCAATATAAAAAAAAATATCTGAGGATATATTATTTTACCCACAGCTTACACTACAAATCAAAATGTTTCATCCAACCTAACGTTCACAAGATACAGAATCTTAATTCCGATTATGGAAGTCAAGTAAAATTTATTGAACTGAAGTTCATGTTGACCTTGCTGCTATATGTGACAGAAATTCACGTTGCTTTGATTTATCTCACATTTTTTTTGATAGTTCAATTTGGAGTTCAATTCAACGCTGGCATAGGTGTCATTCACTGCTGAAATTTACATCATCAGAGATCCCATGCATCTTAGAAGATTTGGAGGATAGATAAGGTGTTGGAGCATATTAGAGGTGGACATGGCCATGCGCATATGTCCCCAGTGTTCCCTTTTCCCTTTCAAGTCCCTCTAGTGGGACCTCAACTTCTATTTCAGCTCTTATGTAAGAGAAATCTAATTTTGTTTTTGTTTCTTACTGGTTTAGATTCAACTTTTACTAAATTTTGTTTTATTTGTGAGTGACTGGTTTACATTCAAATTTTACTATATTTTGTTTGAGTTATGAGTGGTGAACACTCAAATTTTACTACCCATGCTTTTTCTTAAGCTATTAATCTATTAATTTACTCTAAATAACCTAAAATACATTACGCAGAGTTCTCAGGGGCAGTTTGATTGGCAGATGATCTCCGTGTTATGAATATTTTAAATTATGTGATTGGAGGTTTAAATCTCTCTGACCAGCTGTGTGGGCAGTGGGTCAACATCATTCTGTGTTAGTAGAATACAAGTCTAACCTTGTTGTCCATTTCTCTATATTACAAAAAAAACAAAAACATTATGCAGAAAAAATGTCATTTTCAATAACAACAAAACATTTATCAGTTTGATATTGGATAGATACATTTGAATGTTGAATTTTCCCAATCTTGTTTTTGGGATTCTTAACTAGTGTAATTTTATTGCTCTGTTAATTTGGCTCCACAGGTTGAGTCTGCCTTCCAACAGTGAGTGCAGCAGTGTCACCATCTCCATCAATACAGACAGACCCACGTCGATTATGCTGCAAGTTAGCAAAGATTGTAACGGTGAGAGAGAAACTTGGACCATACATATTAGGTATTTGTCTTCAGTGAAAGTCTGGTATGGGTAGTTTCCGGCGTCTTATCACACGTTATAAATCGTGCTCCACGCAATAAATACTGCGAGTTATAGCTTCATCTGTTAAAAAAAATATGTCAGATTTTGTTTGGAAAGTTATCTGAAAGAGCCCACGAGCCATGGCCTCCCTACCCACAGACAGTTAATTCGTCTATGTCAGGGGCAGTACAAAAACCAGTGAAAACACCCATGGGCCGGTCAATCAAGATTGTGTCTGTGGCCCGCAGCTGCATGCCCAGCTTGATTAGTCTATTTATCAGTTCGACTGATGAATAAGTGTCATTGCGGTGGGCAGGAGATCAAGGGTCATAATGACACTTCGAGAGATCTGTGTACCTGGAGCCCTGTAATTAGCTTAAGATCAAATCCTTGGAAAGTTATTACAAGTTTTGTTTTAGGGTGTGTGGCTGAAAAAAATAGTAATGATCAGTACTTGAAAAATCAAGATCATTATAATTGACAAGCAGAGAAGAGAAGATCTTATAACCTATCACAGCATAAGTTATTTACAGAAGAAAAATGATGATCACCACCTGCAAGATCGTTGTAATTATGCTATTTGCATTGTTTTTCCTTTCTTCTAATTGCAGACAAATGCCCATTGAAGGTAAACAAATGTGTTTGGGCTGAACATTTCAGCTGTTAGTCATATTGTAGAGACAGAATTTTTGGAATAACATGTGTGGCTATATTTGAAACTTTTCATGTTTCAGATGGATATTCCAGTCATCATCAAGGATTAAAAAAACATAAAATTATTGGCACATAGGTTATTCCAAAACTTCTCTCTTAACAAATCTGTACAAAGTTAGCTTAAAATTTTGATATGCACAAACAATTATTACTGAAAATGAATTATCCATGTCTCTAAACACTAGAAAATCTAGATGCAAATTTTAAATGTTCATAAACAATTGTTTGAGGAAATAAATTATAGATCTTTACAGCTCAACAACCTACAAAATTAGCTTAAAATTTCGATATGCACAAACCATTATTGCATGAAATGGATTATTCATGTCTGTTAACCATAGAAAATCTAGATGCAAATTTCAAATTTGCATAAACAATTGTTTTAGGATCTAAATTATAGATCTGTTTAGCTCAAACAACCTTCAAAATTAGCTTAAAATTTATAGATGCACAAACTATTATTACAGGAAATGAATTATCAATCTCTCTTAAGCGAGGAAAATCTAGATGCAAATTTTAAATTTACATAAACAATTGTTTTAGGAAATAATTTATAGATCTATTGTATATTTTTGATATATTAAACTGTTTATTTAAATAGTGAAATTCCTGTCAAATCTCAATAAATCATAACTTAAGATGAGTTCAATGAATTTAAATGGTCAGATCCTTCTTAAGTCTCAATAATTCATAACTTTAGAAGAATTCAATGAGTTTAAATAATCAGATGTCTCAATAATTCATAACTTTAGATGAATTTATGCTGATGTCTGCAACTAGAATATACAAGTCTTAGTCTCTGAGTTTTTCGACTGAGGATCAAACTCCAAGCACAGCTCATGCTATATCTCTGATTTCTTGCAGCAGGTCAGCTGAGAAAATGGAGTCTACATCCTGACTTTTCTGGTAGTAGGGCTCATGGAGTATCACAGGACAGTACTGTCCTTGTAGGTTATGACAATGTATGTCCTTTATTGTTAATGATTGATTTATTATCATGCATGAGAATTTTTTTTTCTTGTCCTAAATTGGTACCAAATTATTTGCAGCAGGAAGCAGCCAATGCTAAGACCAGAGGAGTGAATGATATTAAAAGAAAATTTACAGAGCGCCTGGCAGAGGACATTGCTGCAGAGACTCCTGAGGAGCATTGGTCTTGGAAGAGAAGCCTACTAATTGTATCTGGGGCGAGACCTTCAATGAAGTTGGGCTCTCAAAATAAGTTGTCACCAAATAAGTTCTCAGGTGACAGTCCAATGCATAAAAAGTCTGAAGATTCTGTGAGAAAGGGAATCGATTTTTTTGCTTCAAAGAAAATCAATGTATATGCTAAATTAAAATATCAGAAGCCCTCGTTTCATGTGGATTACAGTGGACCCAAAACCCATCCTCCTAAGAATAACTGATGAGCTTTAACTCAGTTGCCTGCTGTAATTACTTGAATGAAAGAGATGAAGTTGTTATTATTTTTAGTATAAAGAAAAGATTTTATAGTTCTGAAAACTAGATAATATGATATATAAAAATAGAAAGTTTAGAGTTGTAGGAACAATAAGTGAAACTATGATGTACAGACAGATCAGCCGATTTTCCTATCATAGAGTATTGATAAACGACCATACTCCTGTGTATATAGGTTTGTAATTTGTACATTATCAGAGAAATAAATATATGTTTCTTTACATCATCCTGGTCAAAATATACACGAGGTTCCTGGTGAAAAATCTGCATGCAAGTACTTATAATTTTCAATAATTGATGAGTCTCCAGCTAAATTTACTTAATGAGCTAGGCTGATAAACAGTCAAGGATTAACAGAACCCGTGTGAAATTCCCAAACAGCATTCAATATCTACTTAAATGCTCTTTCACTGGTAGGCTTCCTGTTTATGAGCAACGATATATTGATACAATGATAACAGTAATTGAGGGGAATTCTTAGTGTAATATAGTAAATTTCATTCCTAGCCTTAAAAGTATAAAATAAGTTATTAGACTATGATCATATTTATTAGTATTAGTTTTAGGATATGTAATTTGTTAGGAAGTCTTGATTACTTTGTACAAGTTAGTGAGGTGATGACTTCTTAGGAAGTCTTGGTTACTTGGTAAGTCACTAGAGGTGAGGTCCTGGTTACTTGGTAAGTAGTTAGAAGTTAGAAGTGAGAAGTGATGATTGATGTTATATTTAGGTACTATCAATGCCACTTCTTTACCACTATCAGTATCACCTCCTGACGCAATGTGGACTATTCCAAATAATGAGAATTTAATCCATTCAGATTCATTTTCTTTAATTTAGTCATAATTTAACCACTTATTCTAAATGGTTAATCCAAAAATAATAAGTAATAATGATATCTAATTAAACTACTTATATTACATAGGTAGTAATATTGCTTTGTATATTCTTTTTATTTTTTTGTTTTGATTGTGTAGAATGATATCAAGAGAACGATAGCAGTACCCAGATTAGAATTATTATACTCCATTGGACTGGCTAGTTCTGCATGTTCATTTTGTTTACAGCGATTCACTTTCTGTTGAGCCACCGTAGTAAATGTCCAGAGAAAAAAAAGGGAGATGCCAATAATTTTATTTTTCTATCTGTGATATAGATTGACTTAGATTAAACCAGCAATTTTTCTCCAAATTTTACAGAAGAAACTCGAAATATGTCTAATAACAAAAGGATGAGGGTTTTCTCTTAGTCTTTTAAAACTGTATATTTATAAATGATTCTAGAAATGGATGAAAGGATCACACAATACTACATGAGAATATAGCAAATAAATAAATCTGGGTTGTGCATCATAATGAAGATTAACTGATCATATATATATTGTGTGTATATCAAACAGATCGTGTACTAAACTAATATACTTATTGCAGGAACCCAGGAGGCAATATCCTGCAGCAGAACGCTGTGTAACATCCCAGAAACCAGGAAGGCCAGGCCAATAGATGAAGTAGCCACCATGACTCCACCTCAACCACAGGTATATATACTCTCTTGGTCTTGGTTCTACTTCATATTGCATATATGCAATCCCTAATGGCTTCTAATTGCTGGAAGTTTTAGCTTCATCATGGTATCCATGGCAAACCCCATTTTTTATCTCAACATTATCATTTGAAGCTTTCGAGATGAAGCCCTAACAAATATGCATCTCGCTTTTTCAGGGAGACCAAGATGTTGGTGACATTGTCAACGGAATGGACTATGCTCCTGCCCACAAGAAGCCTCCCATACACAACTAATTATCTCCACGATATTTACAGGGAAATGGTTTCAGGATTCACCTACTCGTAAATTTTCAGTCCGAGTTTCTTGTAGCCTTATGCTTTCCTTTCCACAAAGGATACTTAAAAAAAATAAAATAAAAACGAGAGTGGGTTTTGTTTTTATCTAGTGGGTTTGTTAACGTTGAAAGGCTTCCCTCTTCTCATTCTATCTTTATATTTGCGTGGTGAAATTGATTTCAATTTTATTTGGTTGGTTAAATTGATTTTATTGTTATTTGGTTAAGGAGATAAAACATTGTTTTATTTATTTATTTATTATTTTTAATTTAAATATATTAAATATTAAAAATAAATTTATATTATTTATAAATATTATATGAAATTTGTAAAATAAATTTTGTATACACTTATAATTTCATATGGAAATGCAAAGAGTTAATTTTTTTTATAAAAGTTACCCAAGATTACTATTCAAATCACTATTAAATATTCCTTACACATCATTAGTTAGAATGCGTAACCTTAGTTTGAGAATGATAAATTGCTTAACCATTAAGCGCCTCTATTGTAGTACATTAACATAAAACTGTATGATGTAACCTTCCATTCATTTCATTATTCATGTAGTCATCACATACTTGACATTATCAACATGAAAACAAGAAAAGAATCCATATCATCAATTTGACACACAATCACATCATTGAACACCAATATACCCTCGAAAAGGAGTAGGGTAAAAACCAACAAAAGTTTAATTTTATTATTAAATGCTCATGAGGGTGTTGAGCCCTAAGTCAATGGCTTATAAGGGAGACCTTCCATTAACCATCATTATAAATCTTATAAAGAAATATACAAATATGCAGCTTAAAGCCATTACAATAAATAAGATAGCATTTACCCACTAATCTTCATATCTTCATATATCGGTGGCATGAATGTAACTACAATGAACCACTGTACATTGGATCATCGTGCAGCTTGCATTCATCTGCATGAACCATAATCATTTACCTGCGACCACGTTAAGCATAATATTTCCTTTATATATGTCACCATCATTCCGTGCTAATGTTACCTTCAACATACATTGATGTCAACATTCACAAAGTATTAGTAAATCATTTCATAAATCTATACTGGAGAAGCTTCTTCCTCTAGTCATGTATATTCATGACATGAAAGTAAAATACCTTGACATTTTCCCTTTAACAACACATACTAAATATGTGCTAGTTATAATTCATCACATTAACTAATGTTTCCCTCGCATAAGAACACATTCTTGCAAGACAATAGCTACATCTCCCAATCTTGTCTTTAAAAGAAACTAATACATAGTTACGATATTCGTCCATGTTATTTACATAAATTTAATCAAAATAACTAACCCTTAAGCTACTACTTTTTGGTGCATGGAAGGAAAACTAACATAAAAAATGTTGCTCCCATGCATGCAAATGCATATAGATTTCAAAAGAGTCTTCCTAAAGGAATGCTTACACAATGGAGCACATAGCTTCCATCACGAGTATTTCCAAAGGAATGCTTAACACAAGAGAACATGCAAACACATATTTCTTTTTCCAGGAAATATAACATAATAGGCATGCAAAACCATAAAACTATGGAATAAAGCATAAGAATACATGTCTTATTCTCCAAATATTATACCAACATTACCCATATATATATATATATATATATATATATATATATATATATATATATTTCAAGGAAAACCAAAACATTACTTTAGTTTTTGTACATGTAATTCATCTTCTTCGCTAAAGAATCTTTTCCAATGTAGGATAACAAAACTTGTTATCATTTCCCACATACAAATGTATATTCTTTCCAATGAAATTTAATACAAACATTGCATGAATATACATGATCTTATTTCAAAAGAAACTAATATAAACTAACATAATAGTTATGTTAGCATAAAGGTACTCACATATTTTCCTAAGGATTAAGATAGCTTTTCCTTTAATGTAGGCAATATGTGCTCTTCTTTGAATTCTATCATCATGAAATACTATTTTAAGGAAAAAGATTAACATAATACCAATGTTTTCAAGAGATTCTTCTTTTTAAGAAAATTAGCATAGTAGCTTTCCTTATGTCTTTTACCATGGTAATTCACTAAGATCAATATCTTTCTAAGAGATTAGCATAATACCTAGATTAGCACAATACCTTTCTAAGAGATTAGCATAATACCAGTCTTTTCCAAAGATTATTCTTTTCAAGAAACTTTAGCTAAAGAACCACATACTCTCTTTCAAAAAAAAATCACGTGGTTAATTATTTTTTTACATAAAAATTCCTATGCATGCCTACATATCATGGCACAAGAACTATTGTTATGAAAATACACAATCTTACATATTAAGTAAAACCAAGTTTTACTCTATATTTGTCTCTTTTAGCTGCAAGATTCACATGCAAGAATTATTTCAAAATATACATATTTCTCTCCAAGAAAAATCAAATGTATATTATTTAAATTTTCAAGCATGCACGTGTTTCTTTTTCAAGAAACCAAATTCCTATCTCCTTTCAAGGAAACTTTAACACAACAATAGAATTTTTACGTACATGGAAAAGACATATCCTTTTTAAATAAACTCTAACTTAACTGTTATTTACTTTGTACTCATTCTATTTTCCATAAATGCAATAACTATTGTTTCAAGAAAAGAAAGATAATAATAATTATCTCTTAAAACTCGTTGTTCAACCTAGATTACAGATTTGTTGCCTTTTTTCACGGATGCGCATTTCAAGTTTAAAAATTAACTTTATTGCAGCTACTAAAATCCATAAAATAGAATTACTTATCTTTTTAACATTTGACTCCACTGTCGACAAAGGTTGTCTGTAAGAATCCATGTTCACATTTCTAAACTCGGTCTGCAAATGTATAAACCACGAGAAGATGTTGCTCCCGTTTAGGTCTGCTATGGCTTTTAGTCCCAATTTTATGTATGCCTGTGGATCCCTTGAGTAATATAGCAACTGTAGAGGATTGAGATTGATCACCCATCAGATTATCATTCTTTGCCCACAGATATTTATGTTTCACTTGATCCGAACCCGAATCAACGAACAAAGAATGAGGGAGTTCGAGTAACAAGCCACATTGGCATTTGATTCTAAGAAAACCCACGAGAGCTAAGGAGGGGATCCCGTGGAGAGGAGGAGAACAAAAAACCATTAGTTGGCTAAAAAGGGTTTTGCAACTCCAGTTCCATATCTATATATGGCAGAACTATATATGAATACCCCAACAGAAAAAAAAACCCTCTTCAATACACAACACATATTCGTTTTCAACCGATTCAAGAATTCATTTTTCATCTGATTCTTGATAAAACAGTTAAAAAGACAGTAACGTAATATTTATTTACCATGTGTAAATATATAGGGTTGAGTAGTATGTTACATACTCCCCCCTTAAGATAACACCGTCCTCAGTGTGCTTCTCTAACTGAAATTTAAACTTATAGGCATGATATAATAATATAAATAACCCAGAGGGGGTCCTTCCCTTTCACAATGAAACACTTTATTTTCCTTAAATGCCATTAATTGAAACAATAATGTTTTTATCCATATTCATAAACATGTATAGCTCAAAAAAATATTCCATTTCCATTTTTAACTACTTATCCATTATTCAAATTCATAAAGATATAGAAAAATATCTATACTAACTTATCATTACTTACCAATTACTATTGGAAGTAGTGAAGAATTTTACACAAGCTCTCTAAGAATGGTCGAAAAACTCATCAACACTCCATGGAAAGAGCTTGTAATGTATGAATAACAAATTTAATCACATTAGTCACATAGTTTCAATCAAATGAAATACTTGCAACTATCAAACATTCATGCAATATCAAGAGATGTTTTAATGAGAGTACTTCTACAAGTACTCAGAGAACACCAACCCTCTAATCAATGCATTACGTGCACACTGTCTTAGCTCTTGCTGAAGACATCCACACAGTACTTCAAAAATTACTCAGAGAGCATCTAGCTCTCTAATCATACCAATGGTCAATTAATGCACCATGGGCATATCCTAGCCTCTGCTAAGACATTTAACAAATTAGTAATTAAATAAATGAACTTATACATTCAATATTTAATTTTACGAGCACTAAGGTCCTTTCCTCTTAATATCTACATAAGATATTTACATAATCATATAAAAATTCATTTTAATATAATACATAACTTATTACTTAACTTGTTCCACTATGAGAACCATAATGGTAAACAAAATTCTCCTCCCAACCTGATGAAAAGCGGAACCCACTATAGGCAGGTTCACCTTTCATTTAATCATATGAACCTGTAGGTTTCAAATTTTGATTCAAACTACAGATTCATAATCCGAAACCCAATCCTGGGACATGTGGGTTATGGCCCACTCTTCTTCCGCTACGCTACTTCATGCTTACATATATATCGGGAGCATCAAAACCAATCAATCGAGTTCTATAATTCAACAATGCATTCGGCCCTCTTTTAACATCAAAAACCTCATACGTTTCTCATCAGAAATAAATAAACAAAATTCGTAACCGGGCCTCTTCTTCTATAATCCTTGGAATTAATATCCAACCTTCAGAAATTTACACCAAATACAATATTTGCAAATGGGTTCAAATCACAATTAAAGCTTCGTCGATCCCACGTACATTAGAAGTTAGAGGAATACCATTACATACACTCAGCAATTACCTCGACTTAACAACCATGCAACTTCCAACGCGTCTGCCCTTTGATCTTCCACAAAAACGATCCGATGGAATTCACGTTATTTCACGAACAGAGCTTTAACACCCAAAAGCTATGCGATATAAGTGGTATTGCGATGGTGGGGTGTCATGATATGATTGACTCGCGTTGCTAAAGGTGGATACCGCCTCGGGCCTAAAAGCCGCGTGATACTGCCGGTTTCTTCACTGAACCCATTCACTTAAAAAATCTATTTTTGAAAGCATTGACTGGGATTTCACTTGCACTCATCTCAGGTTTCCACATGCCGCATCGCTCCAATCGTATGGTTTCATCTTACATGAACCATTGCAGGTTTTAACTCCACCATATTTGCAACAATCTCACGCTAAAACAATATAGTATCACACTGGATCGCTATCGATCCTTACAGCGATCGATAACCGATCATGAAGTATGGAGATTAACTCACAAAATGGAATTTCATTTATGAAATTAAAACATAAGTAAAAAATACGCAGACACCACCAAATCCACATAGAAATTATTCTTTTATATACAGAACCATTTACAAACTAAGGCATTCAACCTTAGACAGAATCCTCAAGCTATTACATCGTGCTTGCTCCCCCTTCACACATTACAGATTTGCTATTATATAGAAATTAAAAAATATCTTAGATCGGTTGAGATCCACAAAATCTCTTCGAATCGCTCAAAGAAACTCTTAGTCTTCTACTCGCACACATGTCAGATCATCAATTCTGAATCGGTTACAGCTAAACTCAACATCGGTTTTAACAAATTTTGCCCCAATTTTGTGTGACTGTTCGCGTACTCGTCTCTTCAGCTTCAGATTCGATTTTGAATTCAAATCGTTCAAATGCCCCTGCATCAGACTCCCGAGGCACAAAAAATTATGACCTCTTAGTCATATGTCTTCTCTAACTGTCAGCAATTCTACCCATGTCATCTGTGGAACTGCTCCTTGTGATCTTCCTGTAACAGCATGCTTGAACAATTCTACCCACATCCTCTGTGGAATTTTCCTCTGTGAGCTGCAACAAAACCTCTGCAAGAGCAAGTCCTCCTTGCTACCAGACACCTCACCAAGCTTCTCTCCTAAGCTCAGTATTTTAGCATCTCTTTGGTTCTCTCCTGTGGAACCATTGAACACTCCTGCTCTAGGTTGCCGCAATCTTCTTACCTTCCTCTGCTGCTACCTTCACAATAAAAATAAAATCACAAGCTTACAAATTTTCACAAAACCGTACCTCTTCTTCCTCTGTACGCAAACTTCTTCTCCACAGGAAATCATTTTCCCGCTCTGATACCACTTGATGAAAAGCAGAACCCACTACAGGCAGGTACACCTTTCATTTAATCATATGAACCTGCAAGTTTCAAATTCTAATTCAAACTGCAGATTCATAATCCAAAACCCGATCCTGGGACCTGTGGGTTATGGCCCACTCTACTTCCACTACGCTACTTCATGCTTACATATATATCAGGAGCATTAAAACCAATTAATCCAATTCCATAATTCAACAATGCATTTGACCCTCTTTTAACATCAAAAACCTCATACGTTTCTCATCGAAAACAAATAAACACAATTCGTAAATGGACCTCTTCTTCCATAATCCTTGGAATTAATATCCAACCTTCAGAAATTTACACCAAATATAATATTTTCAAATGGGTTCAAATAACAATTAAAGCTCCGCCGATCCCACGTACGTTAGAAGTTAGAGGAATACTATTACATACGCTCGACAATTACCTCGACTTAACAACCATGCAACTTCCAATGCGTCTGCCTTTTGATCTTCCACAAAAACGATCCAATGGAATTCGCGTTATTTCAAAAACAGAGCCTTAACACCCAAAAGCTATGCGATATAAGTGGTATTCCGATGGTGAGGTGTCATGATATGATTGACTCACGTTGCTAAAGGTGGATACTGCCTCGAGCCCAAAAGCCACACGATACTGTCAGCTTCTTCACCAAACCCACTCAATTAAAAACTCTGGTTTTGAAAGCGTTGACTGGGATTTCACTTGCGCTCATCTCAGGTTTCCACATGCTGCATCGCTCCAATCGTATGGTTTCATCTTACATGAACCATTTCAGGCTTTAACTCCGCCATATCTGCAACAATCTCACGTTAAAACAATACAGTATCACACTGGATCGCTATCGATCCTTATAGCGATCGATAGCTAATCATGAGGTATGGAGATTAACTCATAAAACGGAATTTCATTCATGAAATTAAAACATAAGTAAACAATACGAAGACACCACCAAATCCACATAGAAACAATTCTTTTATATACAGAACCATTTACAAACTAAGGCATTTAGCCTTAGACAAAGTCCTCAAGCTATTACATCGTGCTCGCTCCCCCTTCACACATTACAGATTCGCTATTATATAGAAATTACAAAAGATCATGGATCGGTTGAGATCCACAAAATCTCTCCGAATCTCTCAAAGAAACTCTTAGTCTTCTACTCGCACACATGGTAGATCATCAATTCTTAATCGGTTACAGCTAAACTCAGCATCGGTTTTAACAAATTTTTCTCCAATTTTGTGTGATTGTTCGCGTACCCATCTCTTCAGCTTCGGATTCGATTTTGAATTCAAATTTCTCAGATGCCCCTACATCACAACCCATGGGAGTTGGTTTCCGCAACCAAATCAAGTCATTTTCACATCGAGACATTTATTTGAAAAAATACCATTCTAGGTCCAGTATGGAATTCCACTGAAAACCAGCTCGAGAATTCTAATGACCACTAAAGGTCCGGTATAGGATTCCTCTCGGCAACATCATGCATATTACTCTGACAATGTCCCGTCTATGAGGAATTTTGGACCTCCTCCAACAGGCTCCAAAATTAATAGAGTTGCCTCAGGTTTTCCCCTCTTCACCATCTTGGCCAACTCTTTTCCCTTAATGAGATCATATATCTATAGGGAGATGAAATATAGGAAGGTAACCGCCATCAACCCCTCCGGGTAGGAAACCACCATCAACCCAAGGCCTTCTAGGCTTTCACAACTATTGATAATTCTCTGGCATGTTAAATTTCTCTTTTAGAATTGTTTCCCATAGTAAATTACATAATGAACTTTATTCACATTATACATAAAGAAAAAGAAACTTTAAGTACATCATACATCAGACTTGACCCTCCACATGGGTCTAATGATATCTAGATTAACAGGAAAGATGACTAACATACATGTGATATACATTATTATTTCCAAAATGACACAATCATGCACATTATACATGATACTTTATCAATTACCATTACAATTTTTCCATGGCACTATTTTACTTTCACAGGTTTTTCTTGTTGCCATTAAGCTAACCATGCTTAATCTCATCAATGGCACTAATCCTAAATATGCATTGTTAAAAAAACCAAATAATACTCACTTTCAAATTAATTTTAGTTTAATGCATACAATGTTGTCATGCATATAAGTATATATAAATATTCGTTAATTATTATGTGTCAATAATGCTTGGGGTAACGGTTCCACGGGTAATAGTCCAACATTTCCAATTCCAATAGTGTACTATAACCAACAGTCTGACATGTGAAGTAACTACTTGTTCACCACTTGCAATAATCTTTAATAAAAACCCATTCATGCATATAGGTTTTATTAGTTAGTCATACAACACTAACTAATCAATGCCACTTTAGTTAGTCATACAACACTAACTAATCAATGCCACTAATAATATTAATGCATCCATGACACAATTCATTCAAAAACTAGTCATTTGACAACTAGTTATGTTAGTCAAGTCTCACTACTTGACCCATTGTATATTTCTAACATCTGAAAGAGTTCATTCAATTTCATTTTAAAACACTATCATCCTTTTCAAGGAATTTCCCCATCTTTTTTATTCATGCATTATTTTCGCACACCATCGCTATACACATTCATCCTTTTCCAAGTACTGCATGGTAACTTTAGTTGTGTTGATTACATGTATGAGTAATATGCCATATACCCAATGTTAATAAACAACTCTCACTTTCACTAGTGAGTACTCAAGTTGTTCATAAATACAACAAAGGTTTTATTGTCTTTTATCCTCAACATGATTCCAATGTTATGAAAAATGTTTTGACACCAACATTTATTAATTATTAGTCTTCAATATAGTTATAAACATGAATCACACATTTCATGTCAAAAGTAAGTAGAATATTGCATATATCAATCAATATGTATATTTCTAGAATCATACCTTAACTGATGTCCATTAGTAGCATACCTCAATTTATTTTCTCTTAACAAATCCTAAAGGCACTACTGCTGCAACCTTTAGCTCTAATACCACTTGTAACATACACCAATAACTTCACATGGAAATGTAAGGAGTTAATTTTTTTTATACAAGTTACCCACAGGTAACTATTCAAATCACTATTAAATATTCTTTACACATCGTTAGTTAGAATGTTCACAAGTTCATAGTGTAAGTTTAGTTTGAGAATGATAAGTTGCTTACCCATTAAGCACCTCTATTGTAGTACATTAACATAAAACTGTATGATGTAACCTTCCATTCATCTCATTATTCATGCAGTCATCACATACTTGAAATTATGAACATCACAACAGGAAAGGAATCCATATCATCAATTTGTCACAATAATCAATAACATCATTGAACACCAATATACCATGGAAACCCTGTAGGGTAAAAACCAACAAATATTTAATTTTATTATTAAACACTCATGAGGGTGTTCAGCCCTCACTCAATGGCTTATAAGGGAGACCATCCCTTAACCATCGTTATAAATCTTACAAAGAAATATATAAATATCTAGCTTAAAGCCATTACAATAAATAAGATAGCATTTACCCACTAATCTTCATATCTTCATATCTTGGTGGCATGGATGTACCTACAATGGATCATTGTACATTGGATCATCCTGCAACTCACACTTACCTGCATGAACCATAATCATTTACCTACCACCATGTTAAGCATAATATTTCCTTTATACATGTCACCATCATTCCTTGCTAATGTTACCTTCAACATACTTTGATGTCAAGATTCATAAAGTATTAATAAATCATTTCATAAATCTATATTAGATAAGCTTCTTCCTCTACTCATCTATATTCATGACAAGAAAGTAAAATACCTTGTCATTCCCCCTTTAACAACACATACCTCATATGTGCTAGTTATAAGTCATCACATTAACTAATGTTTCCTTCGCATAAACACACATTCCTGCAAGACAATAGCTACATATCCCAATCTTGTCTTTAAAAGAAACTGATACATCAGTTACAATATTCGCACATGCGATTTACATAAATTCAATCAAAGTAACTAACGCTTGAGCTATTACTTTTTGGTGCATGGAAGGAAAGCTAACATAACAAATGTTGCTCCCATGCATGCAACTTCATATAGATTCCAAAAGTGTCTTCCCAAAGGAAATCTTACACAACGGAGCACATACCTTCCATCACGAGTATTCCCAAAGAAATGCTTAACACAAGAGAACATGCAAACACATATCTCCTTTTCCAGGAAATATAACATAATAGGCATGCAAAGACATGGTTTCTTTTCCATAAAACTATGGAATAAAGCATAAGAATACATGTCTTATTCTCCAAATATTATACCAACATTACCCATATATATATATATATATATATATATATATATATATATATATATATATCAAGGAAACCAAAACATTACTTTAGTTTTTGTATATGTAATTCCTCTTATTTGACAAAAAAATCTTTTCCAATGTAGGATAAAAAAACATGTTATCATTTCCCACATACAAATTTATATTCTTTCCAATGAAATTTAATACAAACATTGCATGAATATACATGATCTTATTTCAAAACAAACTAACATAAACGAACATAATAGTTCTGTTAGCATAAAGGTACTCACATATTTTCCTAATGATTAAGATAGCTCCTTATTTCTTTTATCCATGCAAATAACATACCTTTATAATACAATGGCTAAAGGTACCTACATATTTTCCTAAGGATTAAGATACATTTTCCTTTAATGTAGACAACACATATACTCTTCTTAGAGTTATATCACCATGAAATACTATTTTAAGGAAAAAGATTAACATAATACCAATATTTGCAAGAGATTATTCTTTTTAAGAAAATTAACATAGTAGCTTTCCTTATGTCTTTTACCATGGTAATTCACTAAGATCAATATATTTCTAAGAGATTAGCATAATACCTTTCTAAGAGATTACCATATTTTCCAGAGATTATTCTTTTCAAGAAACTAGCTAAATAAACACATACTCTCTTTCAAGAAAAAATCACTTGGTTAATTATTCTTTTACGTAAAAATTCCTATGCATTCTTATATATCGTGGCACAAGGACTATTGGTATGAAAATACACAATCTTACATATTAAGTAAAACCAAGTTTTACTCTACATTTGTCTCTTTTAGTTGCAAGATTCACATGCAAGAATTATTTCAAAATATACATATTTCTCTCCAAGAAAAATCAAATGTATATTAGTTAAATTTTCAAGCATGCATGCACATGTTTCTTTTTCAAGAAACCAAATTCCTATCTCCTTTCAAGGAAACTTCGACACAAAAATGGAATTTTTACGTACATGGAAAAGACATATCCTTTTTAAATAAACTCTAACTTAACTATTATTTACTTTGTACACATTCTATTTTCCATAAATGCAATAACTATTGTTTCAAGAAAAGAAAGATAATAATACTTATCTCTTGAAACTCATTGTTCAACTAGATTAGAGATGTGTTGCCTTCCTTCATGGATACAGATTTCAAGTGTAAAAATTAACTTTATTGCAGCTACTAAAATCCATAAAGCAGAATTACTTATGTTTTTAACATTTGACTCCACCGTCGACAAAGGCTGTCTGTAAGAATCCATGTTCATAGTTCTAAACTTGGTTTGCCAATGTATAAACCACGAGAAGACATTGCTCTCGTTTAGGTCTGCTATCGCTTTTAGTCCCAATTTTCTGTATGCCTCTGGATCCCTTGAGTAATATAGCAGCTGTAGAGGATTGAGATTGACCACCCATCAGATTATAATTCTCCGCCTGTAGATATTTATGTTCCACTTGATCTGAACCCGAATCAACGAACGAATAATGAGGGAGTTCGAGTAACGAGCCACATTTGCATTTGATTCTAAGAAAACCCATGAAAACTAAGGAGGGGATCACATGGAGAGGAGGTACAAAAAAATATTATCGTTTTTCAATCGATTCTTGATAAAATAGTTGAAAAGACAATAACACAATATTTATTTACCATGTGTAAATACATAAGGTTGAGTAAGTATGTTATGTCAAGCATCCAAAAAAATTATATACAAATATATATTTTATATATGTTGCATATTTTATTTATATTGAATTGTATATATCTTCGTGTAATTAACTTTCAATTTTTAATAAAAGACTTATTATAAAAAAATAAAAATTGTGAATTATAATTGTAATATATATATATATATATATATATATATATATATATATATATATATATATATTAGAAAAATTATTAAAATTTTATTATAGTGTTTAAGACCTAACATCTTTAGTGGTGGTGATTTACTCGTGGTGATTTGGGAGAAGAGAAAGACTTGAATGTGCACCAATTAGGAAATGATCCACTAATTGACCTATGTACCCTTATACATTCTTGTTAACTCTAAGTTTATTTTAAACTACAAATCTTGATGATAACTAGTTTAATTAGAGAAATTCAACCAAGTGGCAGATGCATGCAATTTGGTTAGACTTGCAAAGAAAAAAGAGATTACTTTATTATGAGTAATGCATAACCTTAATGTATGTAGGGAAATCTTAAAGAAACTTTGGTTTGTTCATCTCAACAACCTTAATCAAATTGGATTTTAATTTTTCTTATCATTCCAAATTGATTATCAAACCAACTAAAAAACACTAACCATAAATATGGTCCTAGCAAAATAGCTTAAACATTATGAATTATAAATGTAATTATGATTTTTTTTATATAAATATAATAATAATGAAAAACCTTTATGATCAAAACATACAAATGAATGCAATACACAATATAACATAGATAATTTTGGGTCTTATTGTAATTTTAAAATCTATTTTCATTTTCTTAAAACACAATGTTAAAAGCAATCACTAATAAAACAAACTTCAAAAAATTGCAATAATATACACTTTACTATTATTTAAAAAAAAACTTCAAATATATATATTATATATATATATATATATATATATATATATATATATATATATATATATATATATATAATTTTTTATAATTATATTAATTTTTTATTTATTAAATATTAAGATAATCAAATTCCTTAAAGTGTGAATTTTTTATTAATATCTAATCAAATTATTACTTTTAAAAAAAATGTATTTATCAATTCAAAATTTAAATAAATGTAGAGTAATTTCTGTAATTAAAATAACATTCATAATCAAATTAATAATTGAATAGATTTATATTAATATTCAAAATAAGATATTTCAACATCTAAACAATATAAAGTTACTAATATCAAAACACAAAACAAATATGGTGATACATCATATAATTACATATTAAAACTTACAGAAAAGTACTACAAGAGTTGGACAAAAGAAATAAAAGCCAACACTCAAATAGCTATAACCTCATTAATGACTAAGGTTAAGTTAATTACTCTATGATTTAGTTAACATGCTCTCCTTTATGACCTGGGTTTATGTATAGAATTTAGAGACGAGCCATCAAACTAAGAGTGTGCATGTCTAAATAGGTCTTGAAACTAAATGCCAATTTTAAGTATGTGATAAAATATATCTCCATAAAAATCATGTACAATAATTATGTGTTGTTATGAGACATGAAATGATTTAATACTAGTGTCCATTTTTCTTTAAATACAATTATCCAAATCAAATAATTCTTAACCTAGAGCTTCTTCCTCAATGTTTTTTTGCTAAGGTCATTAGCTATACCATCAAACTATGTCATATGAAATTCCCACACATATAAACAACCCTACCTTGAATTTGTTTTGAACTAGACTTCAAACATAGACCACTCCTATGAGAGAGTCTAGGCCAAAGTAGCTTCCACATATATATCCAATATTTATTGTGTAAACTCTTGATCAGGAAAACCAACATTCAAATAAATATGCATTTAGCTCCAAAAGCAATCAAACACTGGGAAATATGTGATATTTTCCATTAAAGTTATTCAAACCTTCAATACTCTCACATATCAAATACCATGGGAAAATACCATGGGTTAATATATACCATGAATACATAAGCCATTAACTATAATCACATCAATAATAAAATAAATATTATAATAATTTCTCTACAATCCATTTAAAATTAGCTACACACATACACATAGATAAGCTATGTCCACCCAGGCAGGGGATGTGTGAGGAAAATAATAACGAGACAAGGGGAGACATCAGAATTAATAACAAGATAATGATCTAACTTGGTGATGGTCCTCACAAAGACCTTTATTTCCTTTATTTTTCAAAACCTTCGTCCAACCTATTCGAGGCAATTTAGCCAAAGTTACTTACAAGTTATCATTTCAGGATGAAGGAGAGTCCTTATAGAGTGAGAAGATATTGATTCATCAGCACGTTTCAAAGAACCCAAAGAAATATCTTTATTCACCAGTTGCATATTTGCTAGGGGAACTAGGTTCACTACTGAATCCTGGCGAGTTTGATGAGGAGTGGAAAATTGAACTTGGTCCCCCAAAATCATATCATCAGGAGAGCCCTCATCCTCTTATTATAATTTAACAAAGGGATATAATTTTATAAATGGCTTATTTGAAGACAAGAGACATAACTAAAATTGGTATTCTCATAATCTAATGATTATGTCCAATGATAATTACCGATTTTAAATAGATTCGATATGGTAACCCTTTGTTGATGTCAATTTCCACATAATTGTTTCCATAGGTGTAAAGGCCATGTTTCCCACGAGAGGGATTTATGGCTAGAAAATGTCCCAAGGAATCACATATTCTTTGAAAAACTGAAAAATGGCATAGGTAAGAAGGTTGATGCAAGTGCATAGACGGAGCACAAAATTCAATGAAGTCTAGAATGGGGCTTGCTAATGTGATGGGATGGTCACATGATGATGCTGTGAGGAATTGTAAATGTTTTTGTAATAAATTATAAATATTTTCATTTGCAAGCTAGTTTTATATTTTAAAATAAGTTGGAGGAAATATTTCCTAATGTAAATGCAATTACGGTTTCCCTTATTTTGTGATAAGGGGGAATGAGTGATCTCTTGTGACTCTTGGTTATCCCATGTATGTTTATTAAAAAAAAAAACGAGTGCTTGAGAAGAGCAGTGTAGTAGAGGCAGGGAGAAGGAGAAGAGAGGAGAAGCTCCAATGCAAGGAGAAGAAGCAAAGGTCTAGAGGCTTGGCTTGCACATTCCCACTTTGTATATTTGGCCAAGGTTAATATATATTCTAGTTGATTAATGAGTAAGATGTTTATGTTCCTATGTTTTTGTAATTTCTCTACTTGTCTATTATTAATGAAGTTGTTTGTCCTTGAAGTAAATGTATATTCGCAATCCAATGATCTAGAAATATGTGTGTGATTCTTGTTTTTTATATGAAATATGAATGGTTGAGTTCCTGAGGATTGTGATTTTTGAAAAACCCTCTCTTATAAATTATCAAAGGGAATCCATATTTTCTATTTTGGGTGCATATGCTTAATTAATTCTTGAAAATTTTCAAAAATTTGTTTAATATAGATTTTTTCTTATGGAGTATCCTAGGTTATTGGTAGCCGAGGTAACCTGTCCCTGTATGTCATCAAGTGGTATTAGAACTAAGATATATTCTTTGGAGAATATTAGATTCCAACTGATCTCAAGGATGGGTTGATGCTTAGTTGAAATTCATGAAGTGTCCATTAAGAAGATTAGAATTAAAATTCAGATGTTGATTATGTATAAAGGCCTTTTGAATAGGTTGTTGTGAAAGTATTTAATGAAGTTGTGAGAAAAAGAATTATTTGAACATAATTTAACTCGACAAGTTTAAGAGCATACTTTGATGTATCTTGAGGTAAGGTTATGTCGGTTATTAAGGGCAGACTTGGACATAATAGAACATAGTGTTTTCTTTAAGAGGTAATGGAATTTTAACCATTTTTTATGTGTAAAGTGCATATAACTTTGGAAGACAAATGCAAAGAGGATTTAGTGGAAGAAGATGTAATGCAGAATTTTAGGAAAAAAATGACATAGATTGCAACAAGAGACAATTGGGGTGAAACCCTAGATGAATTCGTGTATTAGGGTTTGAGCTCTCAGATCAATTGTCTCATTTGGATTTACAACTTGAGGAAATGCACTGTTGGATGATAATTTTCAGGGAAGATAAGCAAACACATAAAGGATTGGAGAATGAAAGACACCAAGAAGAGAACTTGTTATTGAGGCAAGCAGGAGGCTTTCCACAAAGGGTTAGGGAAGAAGAACCTTACAACAAGAGGGGCATAAGTTGTTTTCATATGGAAACTGAGTTGGTGGTAGCTGTCATAACAAGTAATCCATGTCATAAAATAAGGAGCAAGAAAATATCTTGGATGAAGAAATGGTGATAGAATTGGAAAAAAAAATAGAATGAGAAGAGTGAGTGATTGAATTCGCAACAACCAACAACCTTGAAAGCAGAGGAGAAAGAGTATTTAAGAAGGGGTTCTACTGCAAAGAACCTAGAGAAGAGAAGATACTAGGAGGATGAATTCATATAGGTGACAAGAAGAAGACTTGCTATAGATAAAAGAAGGGTATGTTGTATCTTACTAGTAGACAAGGAGAGTTTGATGAAGGAAGAGATGAAGATGGTTATTATTAGTCATATCATGGGTTCAGAGGAAAGTCATAAGTAGAAGAATAAAAGTTCCAAAGCAATTAGAATCAAATAAATGAGTGATGAATAATTTGAGAAGGAGATGGTTGAGTTAAGAGCATAACTCAATCATGTGCAATAATTGCTACAATATATTCAATATAACTAGAGTTATGGTTGGATAATGAGAAATGAAGAGGAATAATGGTGTTGATTTAAATAACACGAAGGTCTAAAAAAAATAAACGGATGACCAAAGTAAGAAGCATTTTGTAGCAACAATTATGTGGAGAATAAAAAAGGAGGTAATGGTGTTTTTTTTTTAGTTAATTATGGATTAATTTATTATTATAATTATTAGTGATGAATGTTTACAATTGAGGATGATGGAAATGAACCTTGTATTAGAAGTGAGGAAGAAAAAAAAATTCACAGAGAAAGAAGGTGAGTAAGTTACATGCAGAATCGAGAAGAGATGAGAGTTTTCAAAGAAATATTCTAGAGGAAGGATTCAACAAAAATACTAGGAGAAAACTAGGCATGGAAGAGCTTAGTATGGTGTTTACAAACAATTTTATGGAGTTATCTCATTACAGTAGATTTTTTGAAATTCACTATGAGAAGGGAGAATCCCATAGAAGAAGGATACTTGTGACTACAAGCCATAATAGATAAATTCAAGACAAACTTGATAAAAAAGTAGCTAAAATCAAATTATAGCTAGAGATGATTAGAGGACTACTACTGAAAGATGAGGAAGACCAAGGTTACATATGGACCATCTGAAAGAGAGTGAAATGGAACTTGTTGGAGGCGAAGATAAGTCAAAAATAAAATGCTTAGTTCGAGGAAAATCTTAAGGGATTTGAGTTGCATCCATGGAATAAAAACCTAAGCGTGATGAAAACATGTGATGAAGTAGATGAAGATCTAATGAGTATCCTGAAGACAACAAATTTTAGCGAAGGAATGAATTAGAATATGAAATTAACAAAAGGAAATATGGATGGTATAGTTTTTTGTATGAAGAGACAACCTATGATTCTGAGGAAATTTTTACCAATGTATTGGAAATTTTTAATAGTTTGTTAGAAAGTAAAGTATGTCAGCAAGTGAAGTTCATAATTCACAACAAAAGCAATATAAGAAGGTACAAGTTGATTAAAGATCTAGTATGATTTTAAGTTTCATTTTGCAGGTGATAGTAGAATAAGGAGAGGATATTTGTATCAGCCTAGAGCAATGAGTGCTCGAAGGGTTCCAAAGAAGAGGACTGGGAAGATGCCAAAAGCCCAAACTCAAGAGACAGTTTAGTGAGGTATCTGTAGCAAGGTGAAGACTTGTTATTACATAGGTGTGTTTCATCTCACGAGTAAATTTTGTTACAATAAGAGTAGAAGAATATGACCTGGAGTTTATAGAATTTTTTACCTTGGGATTCTGATGCAGGTGTATAGACATAGCACAAAATTCGATAAAGACTAGATAGAAACTTTCCAATGTGATTGGATGGTCACATAATGATGCTTAGAGAAATTTTAAATTTTTTTGAAATAAATTATAAGTGTTTCCATTAGGAAGTATTTTTTTTATTTTAGAATAACTTGGAGGAAATATTTCCTAATTTAAATTCAATTTTAGTTTCTCTTATCTTGTGAGAATGGGAATTGAATCATCTCTTGCGACTCTTGGTTATCCCATGTAGTTTTATTTTAAAAAGAGAAGAACAGTTTTTGAGAAGAGAGGTTCAAAAAAGTCAGAGAGAAGGAGAAGAGAAGAGTGTTATCACTCTGCCAGATCTCCAAGGCAGAAAAAAGAGATCCCAACCGAGGTAACCAGAAACCAACCTTTTAACTTGATATCTAGCCCTACCAAGTCAGAGAGGGCTATCCCCACAAAAATCATAGCCAAGAGGACTGGATGAAAAGGTTTTAGGCTAGGTATCAAATGCAGAAGGGTTTTGATTTGTTTCGAAAGTATGATGCTGGATCAGGGAAGGAGCTACTTCAACTAGCTTTAAGATAACAGAGTTTTACAGCACAACCAAAAACAGGAGCAAGGTAGGTATGCATAAGAGGTATTTTGGAGCTTTTGTTGTTTAATGGTATAGGATGAATTTGGAGAAAATAAATTGAGCACAAGAGGTGAATTCATTTCGATAGAAGAATGGGACAAATACATGAGAATCTCTTTTAAAATAGATCATGTGAGATTAATTATGTTTACAATCTAGAGAGATTATCACTAGAAATAAAATATAATGATAAAATTGATAAATATTAACATAAATAAATAACATTACCAAAATTACACACGACAGGAATTTAGGATTTGTTTTAGGTTTTCTGGGTCAGAACAGTAAGAGAGAAAGTACCATTGGGAAATGGAGTCAAGGCTAGCTTCTTTCTGCATGTTTGAGGCAAAGTACACGTTATGTTCAACTAGATAAATAATATGAAATACGATATGGAAAGGAGAAGAATTCCCACTACACTACAGGCATAAATGAATGGATGAATCTCCAGTGCAACTTTAGAAGAAATAACACGATTATAGGTTACAAAGCATAGCATCAAACATGGATGAATTCTCTAAATATAATCATTAACACATAACAAGAATCATCAGTGTGAAAGGAGCATCTAACATGGATGAATTCCTATCACTTATTCTCAGACAATATGTGATAGTTGGCTTAAGTGCTAACTATTTGTTATGCTAGTTTATTTTTAAGAGACAAAATTTATTTCTTTTGAGGAAAATATTACATGATGATCATGAATTAATTATGTTATGTTGAATCGAAATCTAATCATGGGATAGTTTTTTCATAAAAAAAAAAAAGTAAAAATACTGATGATAAAAGTATTCCAAGAACTAAGAAGTGGTTGAACAGAAAAACAATTAAAGGTAGTTACCTTTCCTGTGAGGATAAAAAGCACATCCCAGTGAGGAAAAACAGGTTCTGTTGGGTGACAGAGGAAGGGAAGAGAGTGATTATTTCCTGAGCTAGTAAAGGCAAGTGGAAACACTTGGCATTCCTGTAAAAATTTGTGGAAAGGAAGACTGGACTTGGGGTTCCAAGGTCTCCTTCGAAATCTCTGTCAACCTACTCATCTCAGGTGTGGAACATGGGGGGAGTGAGGACGTAATTTCCTCTCTCATGGTAGGAGGACACCATCAACAGAGCCAATGCTAGATAAGTAAACAAATTTATTTTAATGTCGTTATGTATTTAGATTTGTTTGAAATATAGAAATGTTGTTATACCAAAATACTTTCGATATGGGTGTTGTGTCTTAGATTATGGAAAGAAGAATTTTACCATGTGAATTTCAAGTATAAAACTATATCCGTCTCTATTATATTATGTGTCTCTATTATATTATGTTTTGCACTTGCTGTGGAACTATCGAATATTTGTGGACTATGTAACAAACTATATGAATAAGTTGTAAATTATAGCCTGACTGTTAAAGTAGAAATACAGAAATGTTGGAACCATAGTCTGGCCTATATAGAGATGGATCCATATATATATATATATATATATATATATATATAAATGAAAGGTACAAATTTGAAAGAAACTATTAGTTTTAGGGAGCTTTTGTCTGTGACCTAGAAAATGTTACAATCAAGATAGTGGAAAAGTCTCCTTTATACCTGATACAATAGATTAATTTCTAGACTAGAAAGAAACACCTGTGAGGAATAAACCCAGAAAATAATAGTTGATACCTATAGGTATCTACCACATAGAAACCCTTGCAATTTACTTCATTGAATGTAATATTTTGTTAACCGCAGAGAACATATTAATCGGATTGCGGGCATGGCGGGATCAAAAACCTTTCTTATTCCTTGTTCAGTCGAATAATGCATTAACCATGGAGTAGATATCAATACGATTGACAGGCATGACGAGATCCGTTGGATCCAACTGATCAACGGCAAAGGATCATATCGTAGGTGGAGTGACATCGCATATTGCAAAGGTTAGCCATGTGTCGATGTAGTGCAACATCGCATCACATAGAACTTAAGGTTTATCTCTTAAAATTCTAAAGTTATATTGCGGGGATTGCGAAATGTGAATGTCCATTGATTGGTCAGAGTTACGGTGGGACCCTCCGATAAAGATCTCCTGTGTATTCACACTTTGGTTGGATTTCTGTGTTGGATTGGATTTTTGTTTGACCTGCGTATGTTATAAAAATTCTTTGTTGTTTCATGCAATGTATGTATGTGGCTAACTCCCAAATCTTAATCTCTGTTACGAATAAAGGGGAATTTCTATTAAGACTTAAGAAAAATTGTGTTTTCTAATGTTAAGTATACACATAGATATGGATCATAGTTATGTCATATAGAATTCCATAGAAGTCCATATGAGCTAAAGTTTATAAGTAACCATATGTAGAAGAATTTTTATGTATAATACGTATAAAATCAGATAAATGTGGTTGGTAATTATATTTTTTCACATAGCTAGGTATAACATGGTAAAACAAAATTTTATCTATTTTTTGTTGTTTTTCATATCTGGTTATGATGAACGCTACACAATACTAGAATAAAAACATAATCAAGGAAATGATTATATAGTGACACATACTAAACATAAATATCGTAATGAATCTAAAAAATTAGAAGAAAGAAACTTCTGCATTGATTACATAATAATTTTCAGGAAATTACCCACAATCTGACATTCTCTCACTCTAATTTCCAACCTCTATTACATTGAATTTACAATATATATATATATATAGGAATATAACCCTCCTTAAGATTCAGAGGTCGAAATTATCCAATTCCCCCAAAAGAGCAGTATGTCACATCAAAATAAAGGACTATATCCAAAAAAAAAGACCAACCTACTGCAGAAATAACACTGCAATTATGAATTCAAAACTTCCAACTCATGATAGCTGTGTAAAATATGGAATAATTTTTTGTAGATCAGTTTGTTATAAGAAAAAACCTCTCTCAGTTCCTTGAAATTCTTTTCCATTTACCTGAGATCTGCATTCAAAAAATATGTCTCCAACAGGAAAATTATAAGATCCAAAACATAGGGCTCAAAGATGTTCTCTCTTATCCCAATCTGTAATAGCTATGCCAAAACTGAAAGATGTTATTTTTTTCTAGCCCGTGTTGAGGAACAACCTCTTTCAATTTCCGAATATTGGTTTCCATTTTCCTGAAATCTGCATTCCAAAAACACGTGTCAAACAGGAAAATTCTGAGATCTGAAAAATAGGGCTCAAAGATTATCTTGATTATCCCAATATGTAGCAGATATGTGAAAAATGAAAGAGGATATTTTTTTTAGCCCACTTGAGTAAAAATTGCTTTCAGTTTCTTGATATTGGTTTCCATTTGCTCGAGATTTTCATTCCAAAAGCATGTGTCAAAAAGGAAAATTCTCAGATTCGAAAAATTGGGCTCAAGATCATCTCAATTCTCCCAATATGTTATATGATTTTATTTGATCATTTAAAAGCTTAATATAATTCTCAAACCTTTCAACAACTAATTCAGAGAAGCCAGATTTACCTTTAGGAGAAATCTTCGTAGATCTTAGACAATGAAGGACATTCATTGAAAATATCTCATCTATTTCAATATCTACTAACTGATCCCTAAATTCTTTCACAACTTCACAAAATAAAGGGTTTGCCACATACCCAATCATCTTTTTTTAGTACGTGAGCTCATCAGTGAGCAATGGAGGTGCCATGAATGTCTTAATTTCTAGATTTTTCTGCTAGTGGAGTCTTTTGATCAACCTGAACTATGTGGAGTCGCTAGGTAGATGATTTCAGCCTTCATATGCATTTGATCATTATCCACCATCAGCAATCAGATTTGAACTTTGATGATATTTCTCAGGGAAGATTTTTCACCTTACTCCATGGAAACAACACCAAAATGTTATCACTCCACCAGATCTCTAAGGCTGAAAAGAGAGATCTCAACAGAGGTAACCATAGACCAACCTTTTTCGTATCTAGCCCTACCAAGTCGGAGAGGGCTCTCTCCACAAAATTCACAGTGAAGAGGGCTGGATGAAAAGGTTTTAATAAAATTCAAAAGGGTTTTGATTTTTTTTGGAAGTATGATGCTGGATCAGGGAAGGAGCTACTTCAACTAGGTTTAAGATAACAGAGTGTTATAGCACAACTAGAAATAGGAGCAAGGTAGGTATGCATAAGAGTTATTTTGGAGTTTTTGTTGTTTAATGGTATAACATGAAATTGGAGAAAATCAAAGTGAGCACAAGAGGTGAATTCATTTTGATAGAATGATGGGAAAAATACATGAGAATATATTTTAAAACAGAGCATGTGAGATGATTTTTGTTTACAATCTGGAGAGATTATCACTAGAAATAAAATATAATGATAAAATTGATAAATATTAACATAAAGAAATAAAATTACCAAATTTACACACCACATGAATTCCTAAAATATGGCTCCAAATTGTTCCTCTGTAGCTCTATGGTTTTGTTTTAGGTTTTATGGGTCAAACAACAAGAGAGAAAGTACCATTGGGCAATGGAGTCAAGGCTAGTTTCTTTCTGCAAATTTGAGGCAAAGTAAGTGCTATGTTTATCTAGATAAAAAATATGAAATGAAAGATGGAAAGGAGAGAAATCCCACTACACTACAACCATCTATCAATGGATGAATCTCCAGTGAAACTTTAGAAGAAATAACACAAAGATAGGTTACAAAACAGAGCATCAAACATGGATGAATTCTATAAAGATAACCATTAACACATAACAATAATCATCAATGTGAAAGGAGCATCTAACATGGATGAATTCCTATCACTTACTCTTAGACAATACTAGCAGAAAAACATAATCATGGAAATGATTATATAGGAACACATACTGAACATAAATACTATGATGAATCTCAAAAGTTAGAAGAAATAAACTTCTGCATTTATTACATACTAATTTTCAGGAAAGTACCCACAGTCCAAAAATCTCTCCCTTTGATTGCCAACCTCTATTACATTTAATTTACAAGATATATATAGGAATAGAACCCTCCTTAATATTCATAGGTTGAAATTATCCAATTCCCCCAAAAGAGAATTTTGTTACATCAAAATCTAGAACTGTATCCCAAAAAAAACACCAACCTACTGCAGGAATATCACTGAAATTATGAATTCGAAACTTCCAACTCATGATAGTTGTGTAAAATCTGGAAGATTTTTTTGTAGATTAGTTTTTTATGAGCAAAAAACTCTCTTATTTCCTTAAAATTTGTTTCCATTTACCTGATATCTGCATTCAAAAAATATGTGCCAAACAAGAAAATTCTGAGATCCGAAAAATAGGGCTAAATGATTCTCTTAATTATCCCAATATGTAATAGTTATGCCAAAACTGAAAGAGGTTATTGTTAGTTAGCCCGTGCTGAGGAAAAACCTCTTTCAGTTTCCAGAGGTTGGTTTCCATTTCCCTGCGATATGCATTACAAAAACATGTGTCAAACAAGAAAATTCTGAGATCCGAACAATACTGCTCAAAGATTATCTCTATTCTCCCAATATGTAGTAGATATGCCAAAACTGATATATTATAGTGATTTTTAGCTTGTTCTTAGGGAAAACCTCTTTCAATCTCTTGAGATTGGTTTCCATTTTCCTGAGATCAACATTCCAAAAACATGTTTCAAAGAGGAAAATTCTTAGATCCAAAAAATAGGGCACAAAGATGATCTCGCTTCTCCCAATATGTAGCATATATGCCAAAACTGAAAGAGCTTATTGTTTTTGAGCCTGTGCTGAGACAAAAACTATTTTAGTTTCCAAAATTTCGCCACCATTCACTCAGGAACCTCCTCAGAAGTTAATTGGTCACACAAAGAAAATTGGAATTTTTTTTATAAAAAAGTTTGATAGTGGGTTTATCCCACATGCACTATTGGAGGTGAGACATTGAGTTTTATATAAATTTTTCCACAGCATCCTATTTGATGTGTAGTGCACCCCTTTTGGCTCTTTTGTGGGCTCTTCCCCTCTGAAGCTTAGACCTTGACTTGGAGAAATAAACCATAACCCAACCATCCATTCGACGAAGCCAAATTTTTGAATGCACCTTTCAGCCATGTCTCTTTCTCTTTTATTAGTGCTAATAAGTCCAAATCTATGAGAAATCCCTCATAGTATTTCTCATTTGGTAAACCAATTTCACCATAGCCTGAATCACTTGAGTCCACTATAATAATCTCCAAGAAGGCAATGTACACGAAGTAGACCACTAATATTAAAGTATCCCAACACTTTCAGAACATTGCTTTCCTCCATTGTAGAGACAATTTTTTGGTGAAAGTAGCATGTAAAGGATAAAAATATGATATATAATTGGAAAAAAATGGTGATTATAAGGATAAAACTACAAGAAAAAAGGACATTGGTGAGGGGCAAAAAATATCACCATAAGCTGATTGGTGAAGGTTAAAGGAGTCTTCGTCACACAAAACTAAATTTCACCAAAGGTGGTGTCACCAAAAGTATAGGTGTTGTGGTTACATTCAAGGTCCGTCACCAATATTGATTTATAATGATGGATAGTGACTGTCATCATTTCATATGAGAAATACTGACGGACAATAGCCTCCATCACCAAAAAACTGAACGTCACCAAAGGTGGTGTCATCAAAAGTATGCGTTGTGGTGACATTCAAGGTCTGTCATGAATACTGATTATAATGGGGGATAGAGACCGTCACCATTTCATATGAACAACAACGATTTTTTGTGATGGACCTTTCATGGCCCTAACTATTGATGCATATATATGGCGACATTCATTGACCATCACCATTTCATATTTGGTGAGGGTCAAAAAATGTCATGATAAGCTCATTAGTGGCATCAAAAACTGTCATGAATAATGACTATAATGACAAACAATGACCCTAACCATTTTATATCAACGACAATGATTTATGGTGACAGATATTTGAGGGCCATCACTATTGATGTGTATATATGGTGGCATTCATTGACTGTCACCATTTCATATTTCGGTGAGGGCAGAAAAATGTCACCATAAGCTCATTGGTGATGGTCAAAATAGCATCTGTCACCAAAAATTGATCATTGCCATTCCCTAAGTATATCAGGGCACGATAGAATCAAACCACCAACCTCCTGCTTGTAAAGCAGGTGCTCTTCCATTGAGCTAGCACCCTTTAAAGAATTAGAATTTCAAAAATTATATCTTGAAACCTTTATAGATTGTAAATTCTAGGGTCTTTTCCGCTAGAGGGTATTTTCCTTGTACTGCTACTTTTTCATCACTAATGATGGCCTCTTGCAACAAACCATGTTTGAATTTGACAGATTGCATTAAAAGAATGAATTACTCTAAAGAAATTATTTCCAACTAAGAAATTTTTATAAACAAATATGGAAATATTCATTAAGTGAAAGATTATTCTAGCATAATATGATGTTAGACAACCTAAATTATATTAAACATCCTTTATATACATCTATAATATCCCCTCAAATTCAACTATCTCTTTATGCAACATTCCTTCAAGCTCTACAATTTGTCTCCTTGATTATGTAACCTTAATACCAGAATAAAAGGATCCAAATGTGGCGATTTTATGTCCTATCTAACAAAGAAAATTAAAAAAATCTCTAAACAAAATTTCCACTTTACCTGCAACCTATACATTTGCATCAAAATGCACATTAGTTTGGATCTAGGGAGTCCTATGACGTAGGTGTAATATTCCCAAATGGGAAAACTCAGCAATACATGCCAAAATAATGCATTTTTCATAAATGTATGCAATGAAAGTTAAATGCAACCCATGGATCCATTAGATCTGATATTATAGCAACTAGATCGGAAAGGAAATCAGAAAAAAATCACTATCGCATAGTTAAATAGGTCTCCCATGCCATAAATAGCCCAAAATCATGCAAAAATAGGGACTGCAAACATGTATGAAAGTTGGAACACCATGAAAGAATTATTTTATTACCTCTGCAATAGCAGTAGGTTGTAAATCAGATCTAGAGCAAGTATGTGGACTAAAAGTTAGATCTATAGCAGATCCATGTACTATGCAAACTCCTTTATCAATCCCCCTTGAGGTTTTCAGCAAAACGCCGTGTACAAAGTGTAGATCTGAGATCTAAGACTGCATATCTATGGAAATATTTAGATTTGGAAAGTGGATCTAATCTGATATAAACAAGAAAATTATCTCCTCCAACAAACCTCCAAAGTGAAGGGAAAATCCCCAACACTTAGAAAAGTAGCTTCCGAAATGGAGCACTGAATCACCTTGCAGTAGATCCTTCAAACATTATGCAAATTTGGACTCCTCCTATGCTGTAGGGGACAAAATACTATTGGCCTACAGCCAAGATATGAAAATGAAGCTCAATACCTTCAATACTATCCTTCCAGTGGATTAGAACACTCCTCCACTGAAAAGAAGAACTGAAATGGACTAGATCTGAAGATCTAGCTTCCACTTTCTGCAGCTTACTGAAATAGTCAAACCCTCAACAGGATCTGCTCTGTCAAAGGAAGATGAAGCTTGGCCTCAAGCCAGATAGTGGGCAATATGGTGCAAGTCTCCTCCAAGAGGCCTTTCAAGGAAAGAGAAGGAATTCCTAAACAGGTATACCTTGTGCTAAACAACACTCTATCTCAGCTAAATAGATAGAGAAATAAATATGTCTAAACAGACCATATATTAAGAAAATCATAATCGTAATCTAACCCTATATGGCTTCCATCCTCCTCCTTATAAACAATGTGAGCCTTCTCACCTTTGGTCCCACCCATTAGGGTTTCCATCTTCATGCAATGAATCTCTCTCCAAAACTACACTGTCCCAACAACAATGCCACTCCTCCATAACAGCGCTAATGGATTTGGTCAATCTTGACAGGATCTCCATGTAGTGTCTCCTTCCACACTCAAGGTAGCTTTATTGTAACTATCTATACAGATCCATATTCCCACTGAGTTATATTTATTAATGTTCCACATCTGTTAAGTCCCTATATTAATAGTGTAGCCCCTTAGTATGTTAGTGTAGGCCCCCTTATTGTTATTATTGTACCCTTGTAACCCCCATTTTGTCATTATTGTGCCCTTAAATTATTATTGTTAGGTCGGCTAGGATTACATTGTGGCCCACTAGGATTACATTATGGCCCCATGGACTCCTATATATAGAAAGGAGGTTTTGTAAATTGTATCATCCAAGAATTGTTCATTTATGTAATGTATTGGAGGTTGCCCCCTCGAAGTGGCTTATTTCTAAGACGTTCATATCTCTTTTCTTCTATTTTTGGAGCTGGTTACACAACATTTGGTATCAGAGCTTTGGATTCTAGGGTTTCGCTGCTCCAAACAGGTCATCGTGGCATTTTCGCTATAACGTTTTTTATACGAAGTTTCAGAAGCTGAAATTTTTAGGGTGCGAAGAAAAAATCCTGAGGAAGCTTGTGTAAAAATTTCAGATTTTGGTGCGCAATAATTTCGGAGATATGATCTGTGGAAGTCAGGTATTTTTTCAGGCTCCTAAACAGGTCATCGTGGCATTTGCGCTATAAAAATTTTTCTACGAAGGTTCAGAATCTGAAATTCATATGGTGCGAAGCTGAAATCCTGAGGAAATTCTTCAAAAAATTTCAGAGCTTGGTTCGCAATATTTTTGGAGATATGATCTGTGGAAGGTAGTGCTTTTTCAGGCTCCTAAATTTCATCTCAAAAAGGTGATCGTGGGAAAAGTTCAATAACTCTCTCTCTGGGCATTGGATTGGAGTTCTGTAAAAATTGGTCACAAGTACACGAACTTTAGTTTCTTGGCTATCAATTTCAGAGACAAAGGACGAAACAGTGACACGTGGCAAGTCCTACAAGTTTGCTCTACTGAACCAGTCCAAAATTAGGTCATTGTGGGAGATTGGACACAACTTTGTCTTGGGGAATCCAAATTAGATCATACCTGTGGCATTTGAAAGAAGCTTCAGAGGGCTACTACAGGACTGAATTTCAGATATTGAAGATTTTCAATTACAGAGATAATTCAATTTCAATATCGAGCTCCTCAAATCAAGTAAAAGGTGTGTATTTTTTTTCCGAATTGCATAAGTCTTGTTTGAAGAATCAAGTTGAATTGATTCCAAGGGCATATTGTAGAATAGGTATCAATATTGGATTCTAAAATGGCCCCTAAAAAGAATTCAACACCCACTAAGCCTTCAGAAGGCTCTACCATGACTCATGAAGATGAAGAATTGCAACATGATCTATCAAAATTACAAGAGCAAGTGCAACAAATTTCACTCTCGCAAAGAGCAACAAAAAATGAAATGGAAGTTTTGAAGAAAAGCGTGGAAGTGAAGATGGACGGTTTGAAGAAAGGCATGGAAGCTAAGATGGATGACATGAAATACAACATGGAAAACATGAAGAATGATCTAAAAGCATAAATGGAAGGCTTGATGACAAGTTTAAAACCAGAAATGATTCCTAATGGCGAAAAGATAGTAGAAGAACCTCATGATGAGAACAAAATAAATGTTAATTGTGATTTCATAAACTCTAATGTTGGCGGGAAGAACCACCATATTCCAAAGATGGATATGAGGAAGTTTGATGGAAAGGATCCTGTAACATGGATACTACAATTGGAGCAATATTTTGATCTCCATAACGTGCAAAACACACAAAAGGTACGCATTGCAACTTTACATTTAGAACAAAATACATTTGTATGGTATCGAAGGCTTTGCTCCCATAAAAAAATTGTCACTTGGTCAAATTTTATGGAGGAAATGATAGCACATTATGAGGATACAAAGAGCAACACTTTCTTTACCCAATTGATAAATCTCAAACAAAAGGGTTTAGTGGGGCAGCACATTGAGGACTTCCAAAAATTGAATATAAGGGTAACTGATATTTCAGAGGAACACAGGATTGATCTCTTCATAGGTACTCTAAAGGATAACATCCAACATGAAGTTCGTGTGTTGGAACCTGATTCATTAGAGAAGGCATTCAGGTTGGAAAAAAAAGTTGAATGTAAAATTATGGCGACAAGGAAGCCTACCACTCAATTCTATAAAGAAGGAAGTGTTGCTACGCCTAGATTTCCACAACCTAGAAGGTTGACACCACAAAAATTGGAAGAAAAAAGAGCAAAAGGGCTTTACTACAGTTGTGATAGCAAATACACCAAAGGTCATAAGTGTGCTGAAAAGAAATTATTTTACATAGATTTTGAAGAAGAAGAAGAAAATGAACAAGAAGAGGATACACACCAGGAACCAACCATAGAAGAGGAAGAAATGAATCCGACCATATCATGTAATGCACTGGCAGGAATTACCACTCCTCAAACTCTCAAGATAGCAGGACAGATCAAGAAGAAAAAGGTAATAGTGTTGATTGATTCGGGTAGCACCCATAATTTTATTCATTGTAAGGTAGCCAAGGAATTAAATTGTTTCCTATACCCAGCACCAGAATGTCAAGTGATGGTTGCAAATGGAGGAACTATAAATTGCTCTGGAAAATGCCATAACATCAAGCTAACCATGGGGGAATATGTGATGACTAGTCCAATGCTTTCCATTCCTATGGGAGGTGCTGATGTTGTACTAGGAGTACAATGGTTACAATCTTTGGGGACGGTAGCTTTTAATTTTCAAGAACTTTTCTTGAAATTTTTTTCAGAAGGAAAGGAAGTCGAATTACGGGGTATTACAGGGAAGCCAGGAAGGATAATAAGCTCTAATGTCATGACAAAGCTTCTAAAGAAAGAACAGCGAGGCGTAATTGCACAATTATGCTCACTAGAAGTTCCAACATCAAAATCATCTATTTCTGCAGATCTCCAACAAGTCTTGGACAATCATTCCAAGGTGTTTGAAACTCCCAAAGGACTCCACCTATTCGTGATCATGATCATGCTATTCATTTGATTCCAGGAAGTGTTCCTCCAAACATCAGGCCTTATAGATATCCTTACTTCCAAAAGAGCGAAATTGAACGTATGATTGCAGAAATGTTAGAGGCGGGTATAATTCAACCTAGTCAAAGTTCTTTCTCTGCTCCTGTGGTATTGGTACACAAGAAGGATGGATCATGGCGAATGTGTCCGGATTATAGGGAGCTCAATAAGCTCACCATTAAAGACAAATTTCCCATTCCTGTGATTGATGAATTATTGGATGAATTACATGGAGCAATTTGTTTTACCAAGTTGGATCTTCGTTCAGGATATCATCAAATTAGAATGAAGACTGAAGATATTCCAAAAACAGCATTTCGAACTCATGAGGGTCATTATGAATTTTTGGTCATGCCTTTTGGCCTTACCAATGCACCTTCTACATTCAAGGGTTGATGAATTCCATTTTCAAACCCTTCCTTAGAAAATTTGTGCTGGTATTTTTTGATGATATACTAATCTACAGCAGGTCTTGGAAGGATCATGTTGAACATGTTGACAGGGTGCTCAAACTATTGCAGGAGAAACAATTATATGAAAAAACATCCAAATGTTTCTTTGGAGTACAAGAGGTGGAATATCTGGGTCATATTGTATCTCACGAGGGTGTTAAAGTAGACCCTAAAAAAATTAAAGCCATTAAGGAATGGAAAGTCCCCACAACCATAAAGCAGTTGCGAGGATTTCTCGGGTTAACGGGGTATTATCACAAGTTTGTTAAGAATTATGGGAGAATAGCAGCACCTCTAACAACATTATTGAATAAAGATGCATTTTCATGGACTCCTGAAGCAACTAAGGCCTTTGAACATCTTAAAGAGGCAATGTGCCTAGCACCGGTCTTAGCTACGCCGGACTTCACAAAAACCTTTATTGTGGAATGTGATGCCTCAAGAAATGGAATTGGTGTTGTTTTAATGCAGGAAGGAAGACCCATTGCTTTTGAAAGTCATCCAATAAAAGGAAAGTATTTACATAAACCTATTTATGAGAAGGAAATGTTAGCAATGTTGCAGGCACTACAGAAATGGAGAACTTACCTAATGGGAAGACACTTCAAGGTAAAAACCAATCACGATAGTCTTAAACACATTTTGGAACAAAGAATATCTTTAGAAGAGCAGAAAAAATGGGTCACAAAGATGTTGGGCTATGACTTTGAAATACTATACAAAAAAGGGAGGATAAATGTTGTTGCAGATGCACTCTCAAGAAAAGATGAAGAGGTGGAAGCATTGCTTTGTGCCATTTCTATTATCCAACCAGATTGGATAACTGAAGCAAGAGATGAATGGAAGAAGGACAAAGATGTATGGACACTCATCCAAAAGTTGTAGCAAGATCCTAGTACATCTGATACATTTAGTTGGAAAAATGATTCCTTATGGTACAAAGATCGCTTATATCTTTGTAAGAATTCCCAACTAAAACAAAATATTCTTTTGGAATTGCGCACTTCTCCTTTAGGAGGACACTCAGGATTTTTAAAAACTTACCACAGGGTGAAGAAAGAATTTTTTTGGGATGGCCTTAAATCTGATATTCAAAAGTTTGTGGCGGAATGTTTGTTTTTCCTGCAGAATAAAGTTGAGACAATTAAGACCCTGGGTCTTCTACAACCTTTATCCATTCCAAGTCAACGTTGGGAGGAGATTTCAATGGATTTTATTATAGGTTTACCTAAGTCCAAAGGAAAGAGTGTCATCATGGTGGTAGTTGATAGACTTACCAAGTATGCACACTTTTGTGCATTATCTCATCCATTTAAAGAAAGTATAGTTGCTACTACATTTATGGACACAATTCAAAAGCTACATGGAAGCCCAAGGGTTATTGTGAGCGACAGAGATCCCATTTTTACTGGAAATTTTTGGACGGAGTTATTTTCTTGTTTGGGTACTCAATTAGCTCATAGCTCATCTTATCATCCTCAATCTTATGGTCAAACTGAGATTGTAAATAAATGTTTGGAAGGATATCTTCGTTGTTTCGTATCTGATAAACAAACACAATGGGTCAAGTGGCTACCTCTTGCTGAATGGTGGTATAACACTTCCTTCCATACTGCAGCAAAAATGACCCCATTTATGGCACTTTATGGATATCATCCACCATCCATCACATCATCTTTAAGAGAAAATTTTAAGGTTCAAGCAGTGGAAGATCACATCGAGCATCAGCAAGAAGTTCTCCAACTCTTAAAGGATAACCTGAATTTGGCACAAAATCGAATGAAACAACAGGCAGATCAACATCGCGGCGAGAGAAGTTTTGATGTAGGAGATTGGGTATTTTTACGGCTACAACCATACAAACAAATGTCCCTCAAGCAAGCTAAGAAGGATAATAAATTATCGCCAAAGTACTATGGTCCTTACGAGGTGTTGCAAAAGATTGGTACTATGGCATACAAATTGGAGCTTCCTGCTTCTTCGCGAGTACATCCAGTTTTCCATGTTTCATGCTTAAAGAAGGTTATAGGTGAAAATCTTCCAGTTCAAACAATATTGCCAGAACTTGATGAGGAAGGAAAAATCATATTGGAACCTGAAGCAGTCACGGAAACAAGAACTCGACGGCTACGGAATCGATCAATTTCAGAGTATCTCATCAAGTGGAAGAACTTACCCACTGAAGATTCTACATGGGAGGATGAGAATTTTATACAGAAGCACCCGGAGCTACTCAAGTGTTGAGGACAACACTTTTTGAAGGAGAGGGGCATGTTAGGTCCCTATATCACTAGTATAGCCCCTTATTATTGTTAGTGTAAACCCCTTATTGTTATTATTGTACCCTTGTAACCCCCATTTGTTATTATTGTGCCCTTAAATTATTATTGTTAGGTCGGCTAGGATTACATTGTGGCCCACTAGGATTACATTATGGCCCCATGGACTCCTATATATAGAAAGGAGGTTTTGTAAGTTGTATCATCCAAGAATTGTTCATTTATGTAATGTATTGGAGGTTGCCCCCTCGAAGTGGCTTATTTCTAAGGCGTTCATATCTCTTTTCTTCTATTTTTGGAGCTGGTTACACAACAACATCCTCCATATTAACTTTGTTGACTTGGTCAAACTTGACTTATTCCACATGCATTTAGCCTTTTTTTACACACGAAGGTGGTTTTATCTAGTTATGAATATGATCCTTTTCCCATTAAGAGGGATTTTAGTGCTGTTAAACAGATGGGCCTCCCCACCTATTTATTTATCTAACTATGTGTTTGGAGCAAAATTAATATTCCAACTAGCTGCATGCTAAGTTAGGAATATTACAGTAGGTATGATAGGACTATAAATTAATTAGAAAACATCTACCCATATGTATAGTTTGTATCATAACGTACCTCTGCAGCTTCCTTTATGAACCAATATTGTTGATGTGGATCATGGAACTCTAATTTTGAAGGTGGAAAATGAAGAGACAAAACATTTATGGAGGAATATAAGAAACATGTTGATCTGAAAATGGAACTATTTGTAATGCTATGTGATGTATCCATTTTCATATAATTTAGTGTGCAAAGTGTTCTCCATGAGTTGAAGGTTAAAAAAAGTAGTTTTGGTTTGTTTCTGAGTTTTATGTTTGAGGATTTTGTTAATTAAATTTACTTTTTAACATACCACAACAGAAATACACAGCAAGTAAAATTCACCATAACATAACACAACAAATTTTTGAGGCAGTTCACCCCTCCTGGGCTACATCTATCGGTCTAAGGCTCCCCAATGGCATGTCCTTACTCTATTAATTTGCTAAAAATGGTTACACAGTGAAAAATATTCCTAAACATGAAAAACCAACTATGAATTCAACTTCAGAAGATAGAAAATAGCTAGAAATGGATTTTGTTTCACCTTAAACAGTCAAATACAACCCAATACAGTGCTTTTTTCATGATGTCCCTGATGGCTCCTTCCTCTTCCCTGAAGAAAAATATATTGTAGATCACCTATATTCACTCTGAACCCTATCCCAAACCGCTTAGAATGCTGAAGAAACCCAAAATTGACTAAAATTTCATCTTTTTTGGTTGAAAATTGAGAAAGTTATGGCTTCTGGAAAAAAAATGCCCAATGTCCCCCAAAAACCCCACCAAAAGTGGGATAACTCTAGTTAGCTTGACTAAAAGGTAGATTCTCCATAAATGGAGGAACCACATGCTAAATCTGGGGGTGACATTAAATGTTAACTGTTTGTGGTTAGCGCGTTCACATGCGAAAAAGGCGGTAACTATTAGTTTGCTGACGAATAGGGTTTATCTCTCGCCCATGGTCACCAGTCAGAGGTCCTATGCTGAGGAGCTAACCCAAAGGGGCCTAACCCTTTTATTTTGTTGTTTCAAATGCTTTAAGCCCACGGTCTCAAACCCTGGTCACGTCGCGAATGGGGCTAACTTTGATGGCCTGGTCCCCAAACTTTCTGCCCATTACATTGCCAACCTGAATTCACGTTCACACCCACCTGACTCATCAACAACTGCCAATAACGTGTCGGTCGGGTCCTTCTTCCCAAATAGTCGAGTCGGGGGTTGAAGACCCATACCCACCAAATATTTTTGTAAGACTTTTCAACCAATGGCTTGGGGCCACATGGCAGCCTCTGTGTAGGCCACGTGGCACCCACTGATAGGCCCAAAATTTATTAATAAAAATTAACTTTTCCCATATATATATATTTTTTTAAAATGGCTAAGTCAATTTAATTAAAAAGTCTTGTTTTTGAGTTCATTGGACAATTTCAAACCTCAGTAACTTTCACATATGACCTCGGTTTTGAGAACCATTTGCAGTGCCAAAATCGCAGCAACGAGACCTTTCCGGTTGTTCAGATTGCAACCACTTCTAAGCACTTCCATTTTTGAGCAATTTTTTAAACTGGACATGATCACCTGATCACACCTCCCCAATGGGAAGCTTTTGGACCCCAAACTCTCTTTGAATTACAGAAACTGAATATTTGGAGACTGATTCTCTACTCTTCCAACTTTGAACCACTGAAATCTCCCTGATTTCATGAAATTGAGCTTCTCATAAAAAGACAAATTCTTCCTTGAATCTGTTGATCGACTGTTGCTAACCTTGACTATGTCATACTACAAATTTTTGAAACTTGCAGAACAACAGCTTAATTTTTCAGAGTTCATATTGTTCCTACAATGGTCTACCTTCAAAGGAAACTTAAAATAAGATTCACCTTGCCAACTATCCTCATGGCAATTTTTTTCCGAATGAGACATATACTTGTGTCGATTCCCGACCAAGTTTTCTCGCCATAGTACCCTGCCATTATGAAACCAACATTGTTCCATGCTGAACTTTGTGCCCTCATTGCTTGCATCTTTACCCTCTCTTGGATTTTTGCACCACTTTGCACCGACACTTTTTTTTTGCATCGAGCAACACCAAAGACACTTGTTGCAACTTCTTATCATCTTCTTCCAAAGACAACCTACTTTCAGACTGAAAAAACTGATTATTTACATCAGCAACAACATGAAAAGGATTATGTACAAAATATTTTTTCTTAATCATCAACAAATTCAAAATTTGACTTTCATTGCCAAGCCTTTACAATTTCCCTACATTCACTAAAGAAAATTCTAGCTTCTTCTGATGTGCTCTCACAATAAACTCCTTGCCATCCTTCAATAAATGGCACTTGTTCTCATGGATATGGAAGATTTCTTTCATGTCTTATAAGTAAGGACTGCCCAACATGACACCTGTAATGTCAAGTGGTACCACATCTAATTCAACCATGCCAATATAATGAGGTGTTATGGTGAAGCGCAACATGCACTTCCTTGAAACTTGTAAATTTTCATCCTTGAAAATCCAACCAAGAGGATAAGGTTTAGGATGTGGAATGCTTTGAAGATTTAGCTTCTTGACTAATTCTTCTGATATGAGGTTTGCTTGTGACCCACTGTCAAATAGTGTGTCTATCTTTGTGTGTTTGGAAATTATCCTCGCCTGAAACAACTCAATCCTCCTCTCTTCATTTGGAGCTTCTATCTGACATTTTAAAGTGTTAGAATTGGGATTTGTTTCTTTTACAATCTCTTTCCCCTTTATGTTCTTTAATACCATGGCTATGCTTTTAGTTTCATCTCCTGATTCAGACCCTAAGTCTTGTTCAGCTATTGCAACCGTTTTTCCTTTCTCTTTGGCCTTATCTTTGGTTTTGAATTTTTCTGGTTTCAACTCTGGATGAAGTTTCCAACAATGGTCTTCATTGTGGCTTATTTTGGGACAATTTTTACAGAAGAATTTTCCATTCTCTTTCTTATATTTTGCATTTCTCTTTCTCCCTTTTCCATTAAATTCACTATCCTCATTCCCATCAAAATATTGTTTACCTGTAGCCTCTAAATTTGTGGCTTGGACACAAACCTTGTCTAGACTAGTAGGATTGAACATAAGGATAGTATGTACAAGATAGTTGTGTAAACCACCTATATATTTCAGCAAAGTTTCTTGGCTATGCAAATCAATTCCTAAAAAAAGAGACCTTCATCTAAACTCTTGGGTGTAATCTTGTACATTTTGTCCCTTAAGCTGTCTAAAACTTTGCCAATTCATGACAGCCTTTTGTAAATGAGCTAATGGATAATATTGCTTTCTAATTGCAGAAATAAAATCAGCCCATGATAAAGTGATCTTACCATGTTTTCTAATCTCATCCTTGGTTTGGGCTTCCCACCATACCAATGTTGCACCATCCATTCTCAAAGAGGCTAACTGAATCTTGGTGTCATCATCATGAAGGTTTTGTATCCTCAAGTAAACCTCCAACTGCCTTATCCAATTGTCAAGCTTCTCTGCATTGACTTCACCATTAAACATAGGAAACTCAAACTTAACATCAAGCTTTAAAAATGAAATTTTACCAATGTTTTTTTACTTGTGAGATTGATTCACTGTAGTAGAGGATGACGATGTAGAGGAAGAGGATGAAGATGGGGATGGTGGATCACCATTTCCTCCGTGTCCTTTCTTTGACTTGTCGTCACTTTTCTTTCCTCCTGAAAAACTATCTCCTTCCTTTTTATGTTTAGACCCTTCTCCTACAAGCCTTTCATTCATTTCTTGGTAGAGTATCTTCACCATCTCAGTCATGTCTAGGAAAGCCTTTTAGAACACCAGTTCTTCTTCTTTGGGATCAATGTCTTTAGGAAATTCTCCTTCTCTTGAAGACATGCTTAAGACCTCTTCTGTGGCTCTTGGAGGTGAATTAGAAGGTGGAGTTAATGGCTCTCTGGGCCTGCTTGGTTAAGGATTATTTTGAGCTCTAACCAATTTTCCTTCCCCTCTCTTGAGCTTAAACCTAGTAAGCATAAAAAATTGCAACCAGTCAACTATATATTTGCACAAGAAAAAATGAAAATTAAAACTCTATCTCTGATACCAATAGATCTGAAAATGGAATTATTTGTAATGCTATGAAAAGTATCCATTTTCATATAATTTAGTGTGAAAAGTGTTCTCCATGAGTTGCAGGTTAAACAAAGTAGTTTTCATTTTTTTTTTTAGTTTTATGTGTTAGGATTTGTTAATTAAATTTACTGTTTACCATACCACAGCAGAAATACATAACAAGTAAAATTCAGCATAATATAACACAACAAATTGTTGAGGCAGTTCAACCCTCCTGGGCTACATCTGCTGGTCCAAGGCTCCCCATTGACATGTCCTTCCTCTATTAATTTTCTCAAAATGCTTACACAGTGAAAAATATGCCTAAACAGGTAAAACCAACTGTAAATGCCACTTTATAAGATAGAAAATAGCTAGAAATGACTTTTTTTCACCTTAAACATTGAAATACAACCCAATACAGTGCTTTCTCCATGATGGCCCTGATGGTTCCTTCTTCTTCCCTGAAGAAAAAGCTATTGTAGATCACCTATGTTCACTCTAAAACCTATCCCAAACTTCTCATAATGCTGAAGAAACCCAAAATTGACTAAAATTTCATCTTGTTCGGTCGAAAATTGAGAAAGTTATGGCTTTTGCAAAAACAATTCCCAATGTCCCCCAAAAACCCCACCAAAATTGGGAGAAGTCCAGTTAGCTTGAATAAAAATGTAGATTCTCCATAATTGGCAGAACCATGCACTAAATTTGGGGGTGACGTTAAATGTTAACTGTTTGTGGTTGGCGTGTTCACATGTGAAAAAGGCAGTAATTATCATTCTGTTGGCGGATAAGGTTTAGCTCTCGCCCATGGTCATGGGTTGGAGGAACTATGCTGAGGAGCTAACCCAAAGGGGATTTACCCTTTTATTCTGCCAGTTCAAAGGCTTTAAGCCCCGAGTCTCAATCCCTGGTCACGTCGCAAATGGGGTTGGCTCTAAGGGGATGGTCCCCAAAATTTCTTCCCATTACATCACTGACCTGACTTCACGTTCACACTCGCCTGACTCATCAACAATTGCCTATAACGTTCCAGTCGGGTCCTTCTACTCGAACAATCGGGTCAGAGGTTCAAGACCCATACCCACCAAACTTTTATGTAAGACTTTTCAACCAATGGCCTGGGGCCACGTAGTAGCCTCAAGGTAGGCCATGTGGCACCCACTAATAGGCCCAAAATTTATTAATAAAAATTAACTTTGCCCATATATGTTTTTTGGAAAAAATGGCTAAGTAAATTTAATTAAAAATTTATGTTTTGGAGTTCATTGGACGGTTTCGAACCTCAGTAACTTTCACATACGACCTCAGTTTTGAGAACCGTTCATAGCGCCATAATCACAACAACGAGACCTTTCCAGTCGTTCATATGCAACCATTTCTGAGCACCTTCATTTTTGAGAAATTTTTTAACTTGGACATGATCACTTGATCACATGAAATAATACTTCCTGTTAAACACCATGTTAAAGCACACACATGGTGTATGAGGAAGATGAACACACACACACAAGAGACTCAACACACAATGAAGGATAAGCATGTAGCTCTCTTATTTTCCATTATACAAAGATGTACATTTATAGTACAATGGTGTGACTCTTGGTTTCACATTCCAAGGTCACTTGGACTCCATTGTGACTTTTCGCATTCCACACCTACCCATGTAGGATTAGGTGTTCCAACATCCCCCCTTAATCCGAAGGGGTATGTGTGAGTCCAATAAAAGAGTTTTAATACAAATCTGCAAAGTATACATGACAGCACTTGGGCTGAATCAACTCTCTGAAATGTTGGGAAAAAGAGGTGGTTTTAGGATGACCACAAACACTGGAACGCAATACTTGTTGCGGTTCCCGGAACTCTTCCAAAACTGGCAAGAAGCTGAAAGCTTCTACTAGAGGAATTGTCCCTCATAAAAAAGGGAGACCTTCAACCTAAAAGAAGGTAGGTCTACTACCTGTGATGGTTTTAGGATTACCAACAACTCTGGAATGCTGGTAGCGTTTCCTGGAACTCAACCAAAGCTGGAAAGAAGCTGAAGGCTGCTAAGCTGAAGGCTTCTGCTAGAGGAAGTGTTCCTCATATATGAAAGGGAGACCTTCGACCTAAAAGAAGGGAGGTCTACTACCTGTGATGGTTTTAGGTTATCCACCAACCAAAGATGATGGTTTAAGGTTGTCCACCAACCAAAGGCATGCTCATGGGCATCCGTGTCTCTGGCTACATCTCTGAATCCGGAATGACGAATTGTGGCTCGGGCTCGCTTGAACTGCTGGCTACAACTCTGAACATGGAATGAGAGATTGTGGCTCAGGCTCGCTTGATCTGTCGTCGAAGCTTGTACATGACCACCATTTTCCCCCCTGTCATGTACAAGGTGAGATGATGGCGAAAACTCAACTACAAGTTTGCTCAATATCCATGAACAAGTTCTGACATGCGACTTAAACATCTTCTTGGCTGCTGATGCCCATTGCCAAGAAGTGATCCATCCAAGATGAATCTTGGTTCTTGCAGGAGGCTTGTTTCTGAAGCATCTGTCTGAAGAGTGGGTGTGCCGACCACAGTGCTTGCATGGATGAAGATCAAAACAGTGATCTTTCATATTTCCAACTCGATCACAGTGTTGGCATTTTACAATTTGTTATGGAAGTGGAGCATGATCTGGAACAGCTGCAGGTGAATTGTCATACAAAAATCCGGCACTCTGAAATATGATGGGCTTGGTATAGTCTGGAATATGAAAGAACAAATCCTTGTCATATCCAAGACCAGTTCGGTGCTTGTTGTGGACAAGCTCTTCCCAAGGTCTGATGATGGGCTTAGGAAGTGCAGGCTGAGCTGCTGCATCTGCATGAACATCTGCTCTAGTGCAAGGAACTGAATGGGAATCAACTGCAACTTTATCTTCTTTGTTCTGATGAGAGTCCTTCACAATCTTCTAAATAGAAACGGGTTCAGAATGGTGACTCTTTTGCTGAAGTTCGTCTTGTTGGAGCTAAGATTCCAACTGCAAAAACTCAATCTTCTCATGTGCATATAGCAAACAACTTTGAATGTTACAAAGAGCATCCTTGCTCATTTTTATCATATCATCAACATTGGAATGAATGAGGTTATTCAACAACTCTAATGCCTCATTGATTTTAGCCATTTTAACAAATTAGGCTAAAAAATGAAAGGGTGTCGGCTTCAACTGAAAATGCACCCATTTACAATGTGAATCAACAACAAATACAAATGACTCCAAAGAATTTCCAACTATGGAAATCTCAAAGTACAAAATCTGCTCCTCAAATGATGGAGGGCAATCAACAATGACTTACATCAACAACTCAAATTCACTGATTCCAACTATGAATGAAGAGGCAAATTCCACTCAAAATACAATGTTAGCTCAATACATATCTCTGCAAAATATGTGCAGCTGAAAACACTATGCAGCTGAAATTTTCTTCAAATAACTGTTTTCAATGATGGCAAACTTGTCTTCTCATGTAAAATTCTTCAGAAAATCACCCTCATGTCAATGCCACAAATCACAATGTAAATCTGCAATTTTCTCTATGTATAGTCCATCTGCTCACTTGTCATTTCCTTCATTTCTGCTGTTCAAATTCTCTCTCTGCTCTTCCTCTCTTCCTCTCTCTCTGCTGTTTATTTTTTATTTTATTTTTAATTAAAAATTAATTAAAAAAAAGAATTAGTTAAAAATGAGGGGAATTTAAAAGAAAGGAGATTAATTAAAAGAGAAGGGATTAATTTAAGGGAATTTATTTAAGGAGATTTTTTTTTTAATTTATTTATTTTAAAAAGGGGATTAATAAAATATGGGAGGGGGAATTAATTTAAAAGGGAATGGAGAGCTTTTAATAATGAAAATGGGAATGTATATACGTGAGAGAGCGAGAATTAAATTAAAAGTTAAAGGGAGAATTAATTGTGGGGAAAGTATTATATGTGGGAGGGGGGTATATATTAAAAAAAAATTAAAAATATAATCGGAATTGGATTATAATGGGAATGGGATTATAATATAATGGGAATAAAATATAATGGGAATGGGATTATAATAGGGGTTATTAAAAAGGGAAAGGATGTAATTTAATTGAAAAGGAAGGGGGAAGTATTTTAAAAGAGAGAGCGTGTGAGATGCATTTAAGGGAGTCAAATGGAGGGTGGGAGCGTAGGTAGTGTGTGAGCATTGAGTTGAAGAGGCTGCGGGTGTGAGAAGGGGCAGCGTTGAAGATCGTGGGGAGAGGGACGTGCGGAGAGGGACGTGTTAAGCCGGAGGGATAGCAGGGTTCAACAACGTTTGGAACGGGATGTGGAGTGATAAGGGAAAGTCGTATGGCATGTTGTATGCAGAGTGATAGGGAGTACTGTGAGCAGAAGGTAGTGTGGGTAGGGAAGGCGCCGTTGAGTTGTGAGGGCATGGGCGTAAGAGTTAGTTGCAGAGTTTTTTTTAATTTTTAATTTTTATTTTTATAACAACAGAGAGCAGGAGCAGAAATGTTTTCTTCTTGCAGGAATTTTACAAATGTACAGCAGTAGAACTTCTTCTAAATACACCGCAGAATGGACAAAATGCAGAGATGAGGGCAACAGTAGAATTCTTCCAACAGCAGAGAATGAAAATGCAGAATTTTCCAGAAGATTTCAGCAGTAAAACCCAGAAATTTTTCCAATAGCCCAGCAGCAGAAGAACCCAGAATTTAGAGAACTCAGAAATTTCTTCAAAAACCCTCTTTAAACTATTTTCCAGCAGCTTAAAAATGCAGAATTTAGAAAACCTTCAGATGTGCTTCTTCAATACCACTGCTGCTCTTCTTCAAAGTCAATTTCTGAATGCTGCCACGGATTTTGAATGTTGCTCCTCTTCAAAACACTTCTGAATGGCGACAAAGACACTACTGTAGAAAGTCTCTAAATGCTGCAAAAATTGTCAAGAATTTTGCAGATATGCACCTGCCATAAACACAAATGGCTCACTCAATGTGGAGCAGGGCCAGCAATTGCCCACTCTGATACCATGTTAAACACCATGTTAAAGCACACACATGGTGTATGAGGAAGATGAACACACACACACAAGAGATTCAACACACAATGAAGGATAAGCGTGTAGCTCTCTTATTTTCCATTATACAAAGATGTACATTTATAGTACAATGGTGTGACTCTTGGTTTCACATTCCAAGGTCACTTGGACTCCATTGTGACTTTTCACATTCCACACCTACCCATGTAGGATTAGGTGTTCCAACACTTCCAAAGCTCTTACATTGAGTTTGGGAAGAACACAGGTCCAATATATTAGTGTAGAATAGCCATTAACTGTCATACACAAGTATGGGTACTCCAGAAAAATCATGAGTTACATAAATTATGTAAGATATCACAAGGTCAAAATAAAAAAATAATATGAAAACTGCTTCCAAAATATAAAGGAGCCAAATTTAGTGGCATAAAAAGAGAGAACATTATGACAATGATTTAGGTGTAGCTTTAAATTTTAATTCATGGTTTATGTAATGTTCCTAAATTAGCTTCAGCTAATTTGGAACATTAATTTGCCTTATTCATTTTGTATTTCATGATTAATGAATAAATTGTAAGGGAGGATGTCTAATCCTCTTGCAAATCAAGAATAAATCAGTGCCTATGTGAAAAGAGACATATTTATGCCATCATAATAAAATATTGCAAGTGTGAAAGGGCCAAGACCACCAAAGGAGATCCTGTTTGACCAAGTCAACAGCGCTATCTAGGTTCTTTGAACCTCCTTGATGGACTGTGCTGTTCAAGAAGGGGTTTCCAAATGTGAAAAGAACCCAAGGGTGAAAGTGGTTTAGGTTTTTCCAAGAGACTCAAATATTATAAAAGGAGGATGAAGGCTCATGAGGAGGTTGTTGATCATATTTCATTTTGAGAGCTTGCTAAGGAAACTCCATTTCTCTTTGTTGTTTCGTAAGAGAAAGAGAGGATCTCCTGCTTAGGAATCCTCTATCCTTATTTGAGTAGCTCTTGGGGGGAAGTGAGTTGTATTGAACCACTATCAGGTTGGAGGCCAAGCTATGCTTGCATTGACAGCGCTGGCTTATTGAGGGTTTTGCTGTTGCAGCAAGTGTAGTAAGTGGGAAGTGTAGATCTGCAAGGATCTAGTTGTTTTTGGAGTTTTCCTCTTAGGGAGGGTGTCTTCTGACCACTCGGAAGAGGGTTTCTCCCATATTTTGCTTCAGATCTATATATTTCAGTTGTTGCAACATTATCTACAAGCTACTGTGTAGTATTCTTAGAGGACTGCGTTATTTCCATAAGCTCCTGCTATTGTTTTGTGATTTCCTCTTTGTAATAGATCTTAGATGATTGAGGCTTGCCTCTCATATTGAAGACTAATCTTATAGCTTGCTGATACTTATTTTTTATATCTGATATTTAGTTAATAAAATTCATCTTCATAAATTACTGAAGCTTTCTGCAGTTCTATGTATAAAAATTTAGATCTACACTTTGTTATTCAGTATTTTGATGAAATTCCAAAGGGATCTTGTAAAGAAGGCTACGTAGTTTCCAGATCTGGTATGGATCTGATGTTTCAGCCATATATGTGTTTTATATATGATATTTCATGTGTAACTACTGAAGCACACTTGCTAGGATGATGTTCAGTCATTTCTGCAACTTTTACATATATTGCAGCTCCTAGATCTGAAGATTTCTTGTTCATTTCTTCATAGAATTCATTGTATTCTTTAAGAAGCTCCAATTAAAGTCTAATATTCTACTGCTATACTGTTATATATGTCTTATGGCTGATTTCTAGTGACTTCCAGGAGGAACTGCACAATTCTGAAGTGGGTTCTTCTTCATTCCATCAGCTCTTATCTTTAGCTGATTTTTAACTAGTCAGCTTCGTGGGAGATCTTTTTAGGGCACTTAAACCCATTTTTTTTTGCTGAAACTCTGCATGGAGGTCCCACACAACATATAATAAGGGAAACCAGCCTTGAGCAGCATTATTCTTGAACCATTTTACTTATACAACGTTTTCCATGAGCCTCTTGTAGTTTCACCTAGTAGTTGAATTTCCTGCTTCTCCCTTATTTGGTTTTTGCTTCTCTATTGGACCCATTATTTATATCTATAGATCTAAGGGTCCCAAGGGTAGTAAAATCCAATAGTATTGTGTCATTCCCACTCTTTTTTTGTTTCATCAGTCTTCTATAGACAGAGTCTAGAACGGGCCAGGAAGCCTCTGGTTTTCATCCTCTCCTTGGAGGTGATATAACTAGTAAATGCCCTACTTTTCTATCTCTGGTTTAGATTTCTCTAGTGTGTTTTCCACACTAATGTGATCCCATAGAGGAATATCTTAAGATATTCCCTACTGAGCCTACTTTTTACCATTTGGGACATTACAGTTTAGCATATTTATTAAAGCATGGTGGCTGAAAAGGCTGGAAAAGGGTAAGTGGAGAGAGGAGTCAACACTCCTGGTAAATTTGATGGAAAAAAAATCAACTTTTTTTTACAAGCTCGCAAAGGAATATTTGAGGACATAATTTGAAGTTGATGCTATATTAGATGGATAAGACAACATATAATTGGAAAGAGACATCATTGTTGGTGCATTTGGAGAGGGTACTGCACATCCAAAGGGAAGATACCATGACATCCCTGATGTAGAATGAGATCTAGACACTTTTCTCAACCAAAACAATCTCATATCATATGTGGTGTGTTTCAGTGGTTCTCCCATTTATAACACCTACAACTACTATGATAAATAATTTCATGGAAAAATAAAGCAAGCTAAAAATGAGGGCCGAGAATTATGGTGAATGGCCTTGTCTTGGAAATATTTTGGTAGAAATTCAGTTTGATCATTGAAAAATGAGTCACTTCCTTATGTCTAGGTCCACATTCAGATACCACTCTAGCTTGAGGTTCCTCTTGTAAAGTTAAATAGTGAAATCAACAGTGAACAAGTGATTTTTAGAAAAAAGGGAGAATGGTCAGATAGAAACATATAGTTGAATTTTCTAGTAGAACTGAAGCAAACTCTTGTGGTTAAATCATCTTAGCATCTCTAAGGGAGTAGTAGAAAAGAAATCCATTTTGAATTTCAATAAGAGTGTGGAGCTAAAAATGACACTAAATAATTTCAATAATTTATGTAACTCATGATTTTTATGGAGTACCCATAATTAGTTTTCATAGACAATTATGGGTACTCTAGAAAAATCATGAGTTACATAAATTATGTAATATGTCACAAGGCCAAAATAAAAAAATAATATGAAAACTACTTGCAAAATATAAAACATCCAAATTCACTGGCATAATAAGAGAGAACATTGTGGCAATTATTTAGGTGTAGCTTTAAATTTTACTTCATGGTCTAGCATATTTCTTAAAGCATGGTGCTTGAAAGGGTTGGAAAAGGGTAAGTAGGGAGATGAGTCAACACTGCATGGTACATTTGATGAAAGAAAAAAATTTGAATTTTTTTTTACAAGCTCACAGAGGAAGCTTTGAGGCCATAATTTGAAAAAGTTGCTGCTATCTTAGATGGAAAAGGAAACATATAATTAGAAAGAGACAACACTAATGGTACATTTGTGGAGGGTACTGCAGATATAGAGGCAAGATACCATGACATTCTTGATGTAGAATGAGATATAAACGTTGTTATCAAGCAAAACAGTCTCAAATCATAAGTGATGTGTTTCAGTGGTTATCCCATTTATAACACCTCCAACTATTATGATAAAGAAGTTCATGGAAAAATAAAGTAGGCTAAAAATGAGGGTCGACAATTATGGTGAATGGCCCTATCCTGAACATATTTTGGTAGAAATTCAGTTTGATCATTGAAAAATGATTCATTTCCTTATGCCCAGATCCACATTCAGAAAACACTCCAGCTTGAGGTTACTCTTGTAAAGTTAAATAGTGAACTCAACAGTGAACAAGTGAATATTATAAAAAAGGGAGAATGGTAAGATAGAAAGAATATAGTTGAATTTTCTGGTAGGACTCAAGCAAACACTTGTAGTTAAATCATCTCATCATCTTTGAGGGAGTAGCATACATGAATTCAATTTTTAATTTCAATAAGAGTGGGGAGCTAAAAATGGCACTCAATCATTTTAATAATTTATGTAACTCATGATTTCTCATGAGTACCCATAATTAGTTTTCATACACAATTATGGTTACTCTAGAAAAATCATGAGTTACATAAATTATGTAAGATGTCACAAGGTCAAAATAAAAAAATAATATGAAAACTGCTTCCAAAATATAAAGCAGTCGAATTCAGTGGCATAAGAAGATAGAACACTGTGGCAATGCTTTAGGTGTAGCTTTAAAGTTTACTTCATGGTTTAGCATCTTTTTTAAATCACGGTGCTTGAAATCATTGGCAAAGGATAAGTGGAGAGAGGAGTCAACGCTACATGGTACATTTGATGAAACAAACAAAAATCAAATATTTTTACAAGCTTACAAAGGAAGCTTTGAGGCCATAATTTAGAGAAGTTGCTGCTATCTTAGATAGAGAAGGAAACATATAATTGGAAAGAGACAACACTGTTGGTACATTTGGAGAGGGTACTGTAGATCCAGAGGGAAGATACCATGGCAGCCCTGATGTAGAATAAGATCTAGACACTTTTCTCAAGGAAAACAGTTCAAATCATATGTGGTGTGTTTCAGTGGTTCTCCCATTTATAACACCTACAAATATTATGATAAATAAGTTCATGGAAAATAAAGTAGGATAAAAATGAGGGTCAAGAATTATGGTGAATGGCCCTATCCTGGACATCTTTTGGTAGAAATTCAGTTTGATCATTGAAAAATGAGTCACTGCCTTATGTCCAGGTCCACTGTAATTTTCCAAAATGGAAATAGAAAAAATACAAGACATAATAATGTAAAACACAAAAATTTTGAACATGTCATAATAGGGATAAATATGCAGCCATCATTTTATTAATATATCAGCAACAATATAAAAAAATATCTCGAGGGTCAAGCCACTCAAGCAATAAGAACAAGCCTCCAACAGAACAATCAGCGCATAAGTTGTTGCTACTGTATAAAATTCGAGAAAGAAGTGACAGTGTTGTCTATATCAGTGTAGCTACTGTTGTAATCATACATAAATATAATATGGATGATAGATACAAAGAAATTCCCATAAAATAAGATGTGGGCTCTAATACATGATTTCTAGCCAACCCCAGAAAAGATTGCTAGAAATACTAAGAAAATATACAATGTGACAAATAACCCTAGGGTTGATATGTCACCACAAAATGGAACTGAATAAAATGAGGCTATTTCAGATCTGAAATGACGATGTCCTCCTCCAATGGTATTTCTCAATAGAAGGTTGATCCCTCTGTTCATAAATTGACCCTCCTGATGAGCTCAACGAACCCTCCCAGCAACTGCCTCTGAAAATAACACAGATCTAGTTTGTAACTGTGTTGTGAGGGATGGTAGATGGTTGGCTCAATGAAAAAAATGTATAAATATGCCTAGGAGCCCTCCTTTTTGATCCTCCAATGGATAGGCCACCTCTCCACTGAAAAACAAGCCCAAAATTGGCTCTATGTGATCCTCCTTTGCTGCACCCTACAACACAACCCAGCTCTAAACAGAAACTGCGTTGTAGCTGAAGGAGGTAGCTTGGCCAGAATTTCAGAATGAGGAAATGTAACCCAATGAACCTCTCCTTCCTTGAGGATGAGGTAGGGATTCCCGATCACGAACACCCTTGTGCTAAACAGAACAACAAACCCCACTAAACAGCTAAAGGATGAAAAGTCTAAATAGACCAATATCAAATAATAATAAAAAAAAGAATAACGATGGCTATCATATCCTCCATATATAGTGTGTGAGACTTCTCACATTGGGCCCAATCCACTAATTCCACCAAGCTCATGCAAGTTTTCCTCCACTAAAATTGTGTTGTCTTATCATGAATGCCACTCCTCCATGACTGCGTTGTTCACTTGGTCAAAGTTGGCCTATTCAACATGCATCCCCTCCAATTCACACCCGAAGGTGCTTAATCCAGTCGCTTTTTCTTCCTCCTTTCACATTAGGAGTGTTATTATTCCTTCTAAAGGGATTTATGGTCCTCCCTACCCACTTATTTACCTACCTAGTGATAAAAGAAACTATAATATTCCATTTAGATGAAGGCTAAATTTTTGGAATATTACAGTCCTCCCATCCAAAATGTTTCTTGTCCTTAAGAAGCTGTAAAGGTGGAGAAAAATTCCTCCCCTCATCCTCTTGTGGCCCCCTCATCAATATTCCGCACCACTGCTCAAATAATCTGCAATAAATCTACCCTCTAGTGGTTCCTCCCAATTATGTAACCCCACATGGCTCACATCATGAGAAAGTGGAAGGTGTAAGTGGAAACCTTCTTGCTATCCAATGGCCTCCTCAAGGTAGGAGTGATGAATAACATAGGGGATCTCATTCCGAATGAGAGACTCACATGCCCATGCTATTATCTAAATGAAATGAGTCATTCTTGGTAGCTCATCAAAGAAATCCTCAATCCCCGGTTCATGTAATGTGTTGGGGATGTATGGAGAGATTAGATTTTCCCACCCATGTTGTTTCTCTCTCCACTTATGATATTTATGGGGCTGTTACTGATCTTGGGCGGAAATGATATAGTCTCCAAGAATGTCCCAAGTTACCCCATCAAACAAAACATCCATGAAGTGCCTCTCCCCAGAACTCAAGTTCTCCAAATGGCTCCTTCCACATGAATACAACAGATGTAGTGTGGCAGTCATGGTTTTCCCATTGCTTCTACTGAAACATGCAACATATGAAGTATGGAGAATCATACTCCCAATGGGCACCTCCAACTCTTGTGCCACCCTCCCAACAAAGCTTCCCATCAGGAAAAGAACATCATCAATATATGGAAGCAAAAACAAATAAAAACAAGTTGCCACATGACAACTAGAAGGTGGATCACAGTTCCATGTGTGGAACCAACATAGTGCATCCCCTGCCTGCCTCAAATAAAATTGTAACAAGTGTCTTTTCAGTGACTTTTTTTCTACCACAATCATCCTACCAGATGGGAACATAAAAGTAAAATTTGGTGCCAATGGTGCACACCAAGAATCATGTGGCATCTCCTACAAACCACCAATAAAATGGCTAACATCAATGCTCCAAATGGCCTCAAGTACATCACAATACAATATAAAATAAGGAATGATCCTCCTTGGTACAATATGCTTCTCAAAAAAAGTAAAATAGTACAAATAATAATGCATAAATGTACATCCTCTACTATGTACCTAGGTCATTGAGTTGAAATGGCTCAACTGAAAGTTCTCCCTCACTCTCAATGAGTAGGGAAGTGGTTGTGACAACCTCTCCATAATTATCCAGGCTATGCATCTCTCCATATGATGATATACATCCTATTGGATGCCCTCCCAAGTGAAATCCTCCATCAAGGAATGATATGCATCAAGGTGCATGGAAAGAAAGTCCACATGTGTTGCATGTAACAGCTTCTCCTTGAGCTTAGAAGCTCTAGTCAAGAAGACTCTTCCATAAGAATAGATGACCCCATTATCCACCATGTATCTATCATCTCCCTCCAGATCATCAAGAATCATGCAAGCACCAAGATCCTTGGAGTACTCTACCAAAAGTTGAGACCTCCAATATGGATCAATCCTCCTAAGAGACAACGTTGAAGATCTGAAATGTGAAGCTCCCCACATGCTGATATATTTTCCTTTGACATCCCTCATGCCAACTTCATCCTCCAAAGTGCTTCCATGACCATCATGCAACTTCTCATGTTCAAGTAGAAGTGGTGACCTTTGGAAGTTGGCCTCCCATGAGAAGCTACTATCCAAAAAGAACCTCCTAATCTTGGCCAATGTAAGCATGAGTGGCATCCATATGCTTCAATATGTGGAGGATTCCTTCCTAAAGGGAAGTACCCTATGTTTCTCCAAATCCATGGAGTGGTCTCCTTGCACCATGGTGGTGCCATCCTCCATCACTATAGCAACTTCTGTCAGCGTAGAATATGTAGTGAGAGTCGGTAATGCTAAAAATGGGAGAATGGCTCCCTCCTCCTTAAGTATATCCCAGACTCTTTTCATTGTACTAGTCCCCTCTAGAATATCCACCCCTCTAGGGTCTAAGAGTGGTGAACCAAATGGTAAGATGTCTCTCACCAACTCTAGATCTCGTGGCCTCCCCGGTGGAATTCCCCCATGTAGTGAGACATCAAGATCTAAGGAAGGCTGTATATATGAGTGGACATATTTGTCCCTCCTTTCACTGCGCAATACAAAATCCTTCTTCTGTGTAGAAACCTCCTGAAATAGATAAGGGTGACTACTCATCATCCCTTAATGTTGATTCTTATTTTCTTCTCCTCTTCCCATCTCACAATCAACAAAAATTGATACATGTTGCTCTTGAATTGTGCTTTGGTCCCCACATGTTAGATCATTTGGAACTCCTTGCAGAGATATAAGGACTCCTCTAATGGAATCAATGGCTCCCTTTCCACCTCCATGTGGTGATGGATCTTCTCCTAATGGTACAAAAATGTTAGTTCTTCTTTTCTCATCCTCTTCACCCATAATTGAGAATGCCTAATCATCAATGAGAGACCCTAGATCTTGGTCTTCCCTTGAAGGACGAATCTCCAAGACTTCATCTATATAAGAGGGTCCTTCAGGAAGTGTGGATATTGCCTTTTAAAAGGTATTATGTATGTTTTTATCCCCTTCAATAGAAATATGGCGTGGAGTTGGTAAAATAGAGCCCTTCAACTCATGCAAAGGTTTTGAATTTTTGGTTTCAACAAAAGATGTTTTATAATGTTTAATATCAAATCTTTTCATTATATCCTTAGTGAAACCTGCATAAGTATTTATACTTGCATGATGAAATGAATAAAAAATATAAAACCACAAATAATGGGCCATACCTTTAAGGTGTGGCGCTACTACTCTAATGACCTCCTTTTCTGATACTTGGTGTAGCTAAAAATAGGAATCTAGCTCCTTCACCCAAGCCTTGGTTGTGCACTTTGTTGATCCATCAAAGTTAGATAGAAAGATTCTACCTCTCTTGCTTCTATTATGGTTTTTGGATATTTTTCATTCCTTGAGTTGGAAAAACCATTGGAAGTCCAAGTGCTTTTTGAATCTCCAAGACTAAGACTCATACTCCTAAAGATAGTCACTGAAGGTCTCCTCCTTGGGTGCATCTTCTTCCTCCATTTTTCTTGTAGTGAATGTGGGAAATAAACTACGCTATGGATCTGCATGTGTGGCTGAATGTCCACACCCATCATGTGAATATCTATGGATTTCTTCACTTTCAAACCCTCTTGGAAATTTTCTACACCTCTCCCCTTTCATCTCCTTGATATTTTTCACAATTTGGAAAAGGAGCTAGGAGATCCTCTCTTCCTTCATTTCTCCAAATAATGGAGTTATGCCTTTGTTTCTTCTGTACAACTTCTCCTTCCTATGAGAATATTCTCCTCCTAATGGCATAATGTCTTGAATGCACAGGCTGAGCCAAGATTATGCTCTAATACCACTGTAATATTCCAAAATAGAGATAGCAACAATACAAGACATAATAATGTGAACATGTCATAAGAGGGATCAATATGCAGCCATAATTTTATTAATATATCAGCAACAATATACAAAAATATCTTGAGGGTCAAGCCACTCAAGCAATAAGAACAAGCCTCCAATGATCAGAACAATTAGCACATGAGTTGCTACTACTATATAGAATGCTAGCAAGCAGTGACAACACTGTCTATATTAGTGTAGTTGTTGATGTAATCATACATAAATATAATATATGGCTGATAGATACAAAGAAATTCCCAGAAAAGAAGATTTGGGCTCTAAGACATGATTTCTAGCCAACCCTAGAAAATATTGCTAGAAATACTAAGAAAATATACAATGTGACAAATAACCCTAGGGTTGATATAACACTGCAAACTGGAACTGAAAAAAATGAGGCTATGACAGATCTGAAATGATGATTTCCTCCTCCAATGGTATTTCTCAATAGAAGGATGATCCCTCTATTCAGAAATAGACCCTCCTGACAAGCTCAATGAACCCTCCCAGCAACCGCCTCTGAAAATAACACAGATCTGGTTTGTAACTACACTGTGAGAGATGGTAGATGTTGGATTGATGCTAAAAATGTAGAAATATACCCAAGATCCCCCTTTGCTAATCCTCCAATGGATAGGCTACCTCTCCGATGAAAAACAAGCCCATAATTGGCTCTATGTGATCCTCCTTCGCTGCACCCTGCAACACAACCCAGCTCTAAACAGAAACTGTTTTGTAGCTAAAGGAGGTAGCTTGTCCGGAATGCCAAAATGAGGAAATGAAGCCCAATGAACCTCTCCTTCCTTGAGGATGAGGTATGGATTCCCAATCAGGAACACCCTTGTGCTAAACAGCACAGCAAACCCCGCTAAACAGTTAAAGGATGCAAAGTCTAAACAAACCAATATCAAATAATAATCAAAACATGAATAACAATGGCTACCATCTCCTCCATATATAGTGTGTGAGCCTTCTCACATTGGTTCCCATCCACAAATTCCATGAAGCTCATGCAAGTTTTTCTCCACTAAAATTGCGATGTCTTATCATGAATGCCACTCCTCCATGATAGCGTTGTTGACTTGGTCAAAGTTGACCTATTCAACATGCATCCCCTCCAATTCAAACCCAAAGGTGCTTAATCCAGCTGCTTATTCTTCCTCCTTTCACATTAGGAGTGTTATTATTCCTTCTAAAGGGATTTATGGGCCTCCCTACCCACTTATTCACCTACCTAGTGATAAAACAAACTATAATATTCCATTTAGGTGAAGGCTAAATTTTGGGAATATTACATCCACATTCGGACACCACTCCAGCTTGAGGTTACTCTTGTGAAGTTAAATAGTGAACAAGTGAATGTTAGAAAAAGGGGATAATTGTCATATAGAAACAATATATTGAAATTTTCTGGCATGACTGAAGCAAACTCTTCTAGTTAAATCATATCAATATCTTTGAGGGAGTAGTAGACAAGAAATCCATTTTGAATTTAAATAAGAGTGGGGAGTGAAACAATGACATAATTTGTGAGGGACTGGTAGATGATGGTGAGGTTGATGCTATTCATTCCAACATTGTTTTCACGCAGAGACAAAATTTATGAGGATGAGTTTCTTCCTATGAAAAAGGCTCAACCTGATCCTACAACATTTGAATTAAATTTCAGGAAGGAGAATAAGTACTGTATGCTCCCAGATAGTTTCAAGGGAAGCATTTCTGTTTTGGAGTGATATTCATGGGCTGTAAGTTTTTATGATGGCCATTTTGAAATATGTGCACTTAGAAGTTATCTCAGTTTTGAAGTATGATGGAATTTGTGCTGGGTTGAACACCCATCAATGTCGGGCATGAAAAATATCTATGGACCATGTTCATGCACAGGGAATTGAGGATTATAGCACTATGTTATCATGCAGAGACAAAAGTTATGAGAATGTGTTTCTTCCTATGACAAAGGCTCGATCTTATCCTACAACACTTGAATTAAATTTGAGGAAGTAGAACATATAATGTATGCTCCCAGATAGTTGCAAGGGAAGCATTTCAGTTTTGGAGAGATATTCATGGGTTGGAAGTCTTTATGATGGCCATTTGCAAAGATGTGCACTCAGAAGTTATCTTAGTTTTGAAGTATGATGAAATTCATGCTGGGTTGCACAACCATCAATATAGGGTGTGAAAAAGAACTTTGGACCCTATTCGTGCATAGGGAATTGAGAATGTCCTTGAATTGAGCATTCTAACACTATGTGCACTCATAAGTTATCTTAGTTTTGAAGTATGATGGAATTTGTGCTGGGTTACACACCCATCAATGTGGGTTGTCACAAATATATTTGGACCATGTTCGTGCATAGGGAATTGAGGATGTCCTTGAATTTAGGAATCCACCATCATGTTTTCACGCAGAGACAAAATTTATGAGGATGAATATCTTCCTATGAAAAAGACTTGACTTTATACTACAAAACTTGAATTCAATTGGAGGTAGTATAACCAAAACTGTATGCTCCCAGATAGTTGCAAGGGAAGCATTTTAGTTTTGGAGAGATATTCATTGGTTAGAAGTCTTTATGATGACCAATTGCAAAAATGTGCACTCAGAAGTTATCTCAGATTTGAAGTATGATGGAATTTGTGTTGGGTTTCACACCCATCAATGTGGGTTGTGACAAAGATCTTTGGACCTTGTTCATGCACAAGGAATTGAGGATGTCCTTGAATTGAGAATTCCAGCAAAAATGTGCACTCAGAAGTTATATTGGTTTTGAAGTATGATGGAATTTGTGCTAGGTTGCACACCCATCAATGTCGGGTGTGACAAATATCTCTGGACCCTATTCGCGCACAGGGAATTGAGGATGTCCTTGAATTGAGGATTCCAACACCATTTTTTCACGCAGAGACAAAAGTTATGAGGATGATTATCTTCCTATGACAAAAAATCAACCTTATCCTACAACACTTGAATTAAATTTGAGGTAGTATAACTAGTACTATATGCTCCCATTTAGTTGTAAGGGATGCATTTCAGTTTTGGAGAGATATTCATGGGCTGGAATTATTTATGATGGCCATTTGAAAAAATGTGCACTCAGAAGTTATCTCAGTTTTGAAGTGTGATGGAATTTGTGTTGGGTTGCACACCCATCAATGTGGGGTGTGACAAAGATCTATGGACCCTGTTTGTGCACAGGGAATTGAGGATGTCCTTTAATTGAGGATTGTAGCAAAAAAGTGCACTTAGAAGTTATCTCAGTTTTGAAGTATGATGGAATTTGTGTTGGGTTTCACACCCATCAATGTGGGGTGTGACAAAGATATTTGGACGTTGTTGGTGCACAAGGAGTTGAGGATGTCCTTGAATTGAGGATTTCGGCACTATGTTTTCATGTAGAGGAAAAAGTTATGAGGATGAGTTTCTTCCTATGAAAAATACTCGACCTTATCCTACAAAAGTTGAATTAAATTTGAGGCAGCAGAACTAGTATTGCATGCTCCTAGATAGTTGCAAGGAAATAATTTCAGTTTTGGAGAGATATTCATGGGCAGGAAGTCTTTATGAAGGCCATTTGCAAAAATGTGCACTCAGAAGTTATCTTAGTTTTGAAGTATGATGGAATTTGTGTTGGGTTTCACACCCATCAATGTGGGGTGTGACAAATATATTTGGAACCTATTCGTGCACAATGAATTGAGGATGTCCTTGAATTGAGGATTCCAACACTATGTTTTCATGCAGAGACAAACGTTATGAGGATGATTTTCTTCCTATGAAAAAGGCTGGACCTTATCCTACAACACTTGAATTAAATTTGAAGTAGTAGAACTAATATTGTATGCTCCCAGATATTTGCAAGGGAAGCATTTCATTTTTGGAGAGATATTCATGGGCTGGAAGTCTTTATGATGGCCATTTGCAAAAATTTGCACTCAAAAGTTATCTTAGTTTTGAAGTATGATATAATTTGTGTTGGGTTTCACACCCATCAACGTTGGGTGTGACAAAGATCGTTGGAACCTATTCATGCATAGGGAATTGAGGATGTCCTTGAATAAAGACATCGACATATAATATGAATAGTAGACTTGCAACATACCGACTGTGAGGATGAAATCATGGAGGAGAATGTCACTATGCAGCAATAGTTATAGATTATGTATGTAATAATGCACTGAGGACAGTGCATAAATAACGGGGGAGGATGTAACATTCCCTATTCAACCCCTATGTTGTATTCACCATGTACATATGAGATTATTAGGTTGATGAGTCGAGACATAATTAATTAGGTTGATGAGTCGAGAGTTGCTTCTAGGGAAATATGCCCATGTATATGTGTATTTAAGTGTTGGGGCCAGTGTGTGTATGTCATTTTTAGCTATGAGACTAGAAAGCCTGATATGGTAAATAAGTTTAATTTATGCATATTAATAAATACATATGGCTATAAGTAGACCTAGACAAAAGAGTGTGTGGGGCTGATGACTCCATGACTAGTAAAAGTTTCTTGATGAAAAAGTAATGTTATAATATTATATTATAATAATAAATAAAGGATATATATGTTTATAAAAGGGGGGAGTTGGTTACCTAGTGACGCAAGCAAGTGGATTATTTTGTGATTCATGGTTATGGCAACTAGTCGGTGAACATTGTACTTGGGTTCTAGATTGACTAGGGATTATTATTGGGGAGTCTTGTGCTCATACTCTGGAATTGACAAAAATTATAGCAACCGGTTGGTGAACCCTAGAAAGTGGGCATTTTCGAGGGATTGGCCATCTCGGAGAAGGGTTTTTCACTTGGGTTTTGGACTGACTGACGAATTGAATTGGTTATGGCTTGGAGGGTGTATGGAGCCCTGGAGCATCACAGTTGTTGGGTTTCCACCTTGTTTGTTATGGTAGCCTACAACATCAATGTAATGAATGACCACAACTAAAAATTCTACTTGCTACAATATCATTAGAAAAACTAATCTATAGGAATTTTCCAAAGGATAAAACCCATGCAACATTAGATAAGCAAGATAGGGTTTATCAGGTTGCTTCTAGAACTCCATCTTCCTATGCACATTTTAAGAACCTATGCCACATCCATATTTTTCCTTCATGTTCATCAAGTAATGTCAAAAATAAAGGTAACTATCTTACCCGTATCATGAAGCTGCCCTGACGGTGTGTCTAGCAAATAAAATGTTCTTACAAGGGTTCATTACAGAAATGTCAACGTGAATTCCACATGTTTTTGGTATTTTGTTACATCAAAAATTTTCAATTATTACTGGGTAAATGAAAATTCTACAAGATAGAAAGAGAAAATTGTGTAAGAAGAAATAGAGATGAAGAAAAAAAATTCTTGAAAACTATAGAAGAAGACAAAGACATGACGAAAAAATCTACCTAGTTAAACAAATCATTCTGGAGGTACCTTCCTAGCGACATGTCAAAATTGCCATAATAATTGATGCAAAAGAGTTGTGAACACCCACAGATTGTCCCCTTCAACACATAGTGACTTGATAACAAAACCAATATACTTTGATGATGTCAAATTTGGAAACTAGGGCCAAGCTCCACTTTGGACTCCTCATATGATGGAGTTGATGGTTTTTTTGGATTCCTCTTTCTGAGAAGTGAAATATTGATCTAAAGATCATCTTTTTTGAATGAGAAAAAGTTGGATTTTAATTTTATTCTCTCACACGTGCAAATTGTCAAGGTCAGCCAGAATTATTATGTAGGCTCATAAGCCCCAAAAGGTGTGTCTCCACCCCTCACTAATGAATATAAAAAGGAGAGACTCAATCCTCATTTGGACATCATCTCATCACACATCGCTCTCCTCTCTCATTGTTTCGTACATCCCCATAGAAGGCTCTCTCTCTCATTCACACGTGTGAAAGGGAGGTCAGATTCTTGTCGTAATTTTCCAATTGTTTTTAGGACTTCTACATAAGAATTGACCGACATTAAAGGAGGGTCAACCTTCACTTTCTGACTTCGATTTTTGGACTGATATCCGATCTTCCTAGGCCGCAACTGGTGGTATGAAATCCGAGATTTCTAGGCAAGTTGACCGTAGGTTTGACCGCGGGTTTGACTACAACATTGACCAATTTTGACCAAGTTATTGGCAGACTATTTTGGGATGAATTTGACTAATTTTGGAGGCCGAGTTTGACTTGGTTTGACTGAGCTTAATTGGAGAAGGAATATTACCGGTTTGACCAATGTTGACTTTGTTGGTTAGGGCATCATGTTGACCTCTATAAATTGTACTTTCTCTCTCTATTGAATTTGAAGCATAATAAGAAGATTTGATCAAAGGGTTTTCCCCACATTGGGGCTTTTCCCTGGCATCTGCCAAAATATTGTTTCCTCTTGTCTTGGCTTGTATTTTGGTTATTTTTTTATGTTCTATCAGCATTTATTGTCAATGTTAATGTGTCTGCTAAACAAGAAATTGAATTGGGCCAATAAGAAAAATTTAAGTAAATTTCTCTATTAATAGAACATACCATCATTAACTAAAAATAAACAGATAATCAGAAGGAGAAGCTAGAAATTCTTCATTAGAGAAAACATGTTCTTGGTTTCTGTACCCTAAAAGTTGCTCATCCAGAAAAATCTTGAACTTGATTTCATTTTTTGCTACTCCTTGATTCTGCCATGCCACCTTCGCAGATAGCGCCTGTGTTGTTATTTGATAATTAAGATTAACCTTAGATGAAAAAGAAACAGTGAAACCATTTTCCAGATATTAATATTTGTATTCGTTATCTTGAAGTTTCAAATATGACGTGACTACCCCATATGAACTTGGACCTGCAAGAGATATAATGTCATTTGAATATTCTTTTATTGAATTTGAAAATATAGATAAATAACCTGAATGAGTAGTTGGTAGAGAAGGTCTCTGTTCAGATGAATATGTATCCCACTGTACCGCTGTAACTTGAGCACATGTATCTCATATCGAATATTTCTTAAAAACAATTTCCGTTTGAACAAGACTGGTTCCATCATGACTAGTTTTACTAGTAACATGTGACATAGGTGGCCCCATCCCTCCACTAGTGAGAGGTGGTCTGGACTCTCATTTATTTTTCTTACAAAGTTATGTAGTTCACCGTAACAGATTAAAAGACATGTTAAAATGAATCTTTTTTCTCCAAAGGAGCATAGATTAAAAAATAAGAGAATAAGAGATATGTGAAAGTATTCATGACGTTGCAAAACAATGCAACTCGTTCACTTGAATGCCAGCATTTGAATCCTTCATAAGAAAAATCATTCAGTAATTCGCTCAACATTTACTGTGCCACTCTGAATCTTGTGCATTTGATAGAAAACTCGAGTGCATTCAAAAAACAACCAACTAAAGGTATGCAACTAGTATTTTCTTATGTCGGAAAAGTTTTCTACTCCACATTATCGCTTCCATTTCTTGCTTCCTTCATTTCACCACCATTCCAAAATCGTCCCATAGCTATGAGTATATCAACATCTCTTGGAAAAATTGAATGTGGGTATGTTCTCTCTAAATGACTCGAAATAGAGATGTAACATATTAATTTTGTCGAGAGAGAGAGCATACGCACGTTCAATTCTTTGAAGAGAGATTGATCTAGTCATTGTAGTGGGATCATTTTTGGATAGTGGTGATGCCAAGCTAGCAAGAGATATATTCAACTCTTAGCCCAACTTCTTTCTCATCATCAGTCTCAAATCCGTTGCTATCGAAATTGCTTATTCGCTTGGGCGAGCTTATTTCTCAGTCATATTTCAGGAAATAACAATTTGGGAGGCAAGGTTTCCAAACAATATTGTTAAGAAATTCATTTCATTCATTACTCAGATCCTCCCTTCCATGCAAGGGTCGGAGAAAGAACTTATCTCTTGCAGGTAAGGCATCATTCTTATTATAGTTACTAGCTATTAGAGAGTGGGGTATAGAAAAAACTGAACAACTCTTCACTGATCTAATGCCTCTCAATGTCACCCAAAAAATAAGATAAGTTAACAATGTCGTCACTGTATAAACCACAAAAGAGAAATAAGAAGAGAACAACGCCTCTAGATAACTTTAATTTTCAACCCCTTGAGAGCTTTCTTTGCTTCCCTTAGGTCTCTTTCAGAGAGATATTGGTTCTCTTTGTAGTCAATTTTACTACTTTCCCATAAATACTCAAGCACGAGAATGCTCTTGTGAAAAAGTATCGCAGATACGTTCAAGTTCCACACCAATCCCTGAGCCGTGGGCCTCAGACTTTGATAAAATCCCCTTGAAGCCACCACTGCACCACCAATATCTCCATCTCGTTCAAATTGCTTCAGATAAAGACTTCTTCCCATTAGAATTTGAGTCTCATTTGAATGCTCCCTCATGACCAGATCCAAGAACTGCAGAAGGTCCACATTCAATTCTACATGTTTCTTATCATTGGTGTTTAGAAATTGGGCCAAAGACACTCCACTAAGCTCATGGCCAATATACTTCAGCACCACATAAAACTCTTTGGCTGTGGCCTTTTCATCTTTTAGTAATTTAACATTGTATTTGCCTTCAGGCAAATAATGCATACTCTATATTTTTTTTTAGCAACGTCAAAAACAATTTTAGCATTAGCAACGTCAAAAACAATTTTAGCATTACCAAAAGTTGTGCCAAATTATTTTTAACTTCCTTATATCTTCTTTGGAAACCCTACCTACTTTCACTTATTTTTCTACATTCCCAAGTTTCTTCTCCTTTTCCTTCTTCCCAGATCCATTAGTGAATCTCTGTATATCTAAATCATAGTGGAAAATTTTCATAAATAATGAATGTTAATCCATTACCATTTAAAGGAAAGTGTTTACCAGCAAAATTATGCACACAGTTGACAATTACACCAGTTGTGAGAATCCTTCTATGACATATAGAGCTGTAAAAATTAAATATTGGTTAAGGCCACTGGGTATAGGAGCTTATCAAATAACGTATAGTAGCATAAACATTGCTTTCCCTCTTTACTTTCTTTGCAGATTTGATAATATGTTAAAATTAACTTCATGAGATTCCAGAATTTACCTTTCGTTACTAGTAGCCTAGGGAAAATTGGAAAAGTGAACTGATACAAAAGAACTTCATTTATTGTGATATGTAAAAGCAACTATATCTTATAAAAAGTATAAGAAATAAGTAGAAAGAAATCTTTTCTCTAAAGTAAATTTATTTTTATATGATGCAGGCTCTGCACTTTCATTACTCAATTGATGAGCATTTGAACGTGTTCTTATGTCATCAACATTATGAACTACTCTTCATTTCATAACCTGAATGAAGAATCCTGCTGAGCGTCTAGGATCTTTCTATACTCTATTTCGTCAATTTCGTATAGGTATATTTTCGTTTCAAGATTATTCTCACAATACAAAGCTATTATTTTGGAAAAAACTAAGGGATAAATACGCAGATATCGTCCATGGCCCAGTTGTTGTGGGAATGACGAAAAATACAGCCTAGATATGCGGCAAATAGCTGATAAATGGAATGGGGATTAGTTATTTAGTTAGTCACAGAAAGAGAAGTCTGGCATCGAATAGCTAGCGAAAACTGTGATCGTTATGAATGTGATGGGCATCACAATTGACCGCTATAATGAATGAAATGCCTTGATGTACACTTTAAGCTCTAAAATCAAGTATTGCATTTCTTTTATCTGTTTCTATTTTATCGTGTGTGTGTACATGGCCAGCTAGAAGCTAATAGTTGCATCGCCGTGTTTAAATAAATCTAGTGGCGGGAAGAGCTTTTCATGGGCACTAGAGAGGATGTTAATGAGTCCTGAGCTAAAGAGCCCAAAGGTGACAGCGCTACAGTAAAGGTTGCAGGAAGCTGTGAACGACATGGTGTAGTTCATTATCGACAATGACGATGTGAAAGACCTATTTTACGTCCCAGATCCATTACTAACTCTTTGTATATAGAAGTCATAGTGTAAATTTTTCAGTTCCGCATTAAAGTTAACATGGAAATGATTGGCATAAAGTCGGATAGGCCCAATGGCTCTCTTGCCTCCACCATATGGTTGATTAACGGGAACACGAGTGGCCTTAGATCTCTATCTACTCTCCAAATTTTTTCTACTTTAATAGATCTGAATGAAACAGAGCTGGAAGGCATCTTGACACTGCTAAATCCCTCGGTAGACTCCTTCGAAGAAGCCATCGATGTCGAGCAGCTGGCTTCAGCTCAGGTGGAGGCACTTGCATAGGGATGGAAGGTACCCTAGAAGGCTCTTGAGTACTTGTATTAGGATCCCTCATCTGGGAAGCTAGAACAACTGCAGGAATATTAGAAATATGTTCTTGAGGCGGAAGACCTCGGGGTTTATCAGCTGAACCCCTACCTCTGCCTCTTCCCTGTCCCTATCCCTGGCCTTCACCTTGACCCAGACCTTCTTCACCTTGGCCTCAACCTCCATTTCCACCTCTACCTCTTCCTATTCCTCTTCCGTGAGAGTTGCCTCCCCGATCCATAGCCAAAGAAACAAAAACGAACTACTGCTATTTGAAATTAAATGAAATCATTATCAAGTCTTCTCAAACTGCTAGAATCCGACCTGCTCTGAAATTTTCCACACTTGATAGGGAGGGAAAACTCCGAGTTTAATTTATAATAAATGGAATGAACTTAAAACCTTAGTGGAGAGAATGTTTCAACTTCCACTGCAAGAAACCTAGAAAGCCAAGGGAAAAGAAGAGTGGAGGACTGGTGCTTCCTCCAAATTAACAATATCACTTATGGTTACCACTTTACGCTTTGCCCAAATTTGAAACCATCACCCTTCAAACTCGTTTTTTAGAGGGAGATAATAAGAGTCATTATTTTTCCTCAATATATATAAATTAGCATTACAGACAACACTCCAGATTGAAATAAATACATACTATATGCATAGCACTCAATAGAAACCATAAACATCTAGCAACCATAAGCATCAAGATTTTAGTATAACATAATCAGCTAGGAGAACCTACTAAAATTACCATATCCATAAACTAATTCAACGTACCTTTTAATGCACTGTAATTGGCATGTACTATAGTGAAGAGAACACAACCATATACTGTGATCAAAAACTTGGAAAGGTTAGTGTTGTTTGCCCAATCCTTCTTGTCTAATTATATCCAAGAACACACTTCAAATTTTTTGAAATATCCATCCCCTAAGGCAAAGTCGGTCCTCCTCCAGCCGTCCAAAAATAGCTAAACCTCAAAAGCCCTAAACACAAATAAAAAAGGGTTTTTATGAACTCCTCCTGTAGGCTTAAATATTTGTTAAGTTCCACCAAAATCTAGTTGGGAAAACACCATTCTTTTTTATTTGTTTTGGGCTGGGTTTAGTTAAAAGCTCTTAGGCGGGAATTTAATTTTCATTTTTTTTTAAATGTTTAGATTTTCAATAATTAATTTATTTTTATATTAAAAAATAAAAATATTTAATCAATTAAAAATCATTTTATTTTATTTTTTCAAATTAAAAGTATTTTTAATATTTATCAAAAAAATCAAAGTGGCCTTTGGATGGAGTATATTGTCAATATTGTTTAATGTTCATGTATTTGAAGGTTATTGTCAATTGTGTTTAGTGTTTAAGTAATAGAATGAAGAATGATTAACCTTCTAGGATCACAAGATGCCATGATTTTGTGCAATCAATGATGAGCAATGTTATTAGAATATGTCAAAAGAGATCAAATAATATGCAAACAAATCAAAAAGTTAGGCCTCGTTACTCACCTACAATGTAGTGATGCGCCTTTAAAATATAAGAAAAGTATTCACATCTCCACACATACATATAACAAAAGGAGATGAGAAAAATGAAGGAAAATATAAATCTAACTAGGATATAAAAGATGTCTTTATTATTTGGTAGAAGGATATCAATCTCTTACCTCACAGATATAATTGAAGCATTCCTTTGAGGTGATAATTTAAGGAGAGAATCAAACAAAGTCTGAAGAAAGTATGATTCTCAACACTTAGATAAGCATGTCAGTGCAACATGTCACATTAAGCTTGAATATAATCCTTTCATTGCTTGGAGGCTTTTATAATAGAATGCAACTCATTGTTATAGGTTGGGCATCTATGAAAACCATCATAGAGTGTTTGGCTACTATAGACTATCAAACTTTTGTGTCGTGTATGAACTACATCAATGACATGAATGATTGGCTCATGGGGTCCATGTTGTGTAGCCATTGATCAACACAAAATACTTTCCTGATGGGATAGAAGTGAAAACCAATAGTTGCAAAGGTAGGAATAATTATGTTAAAGGTAATATTATGTCCATAAATAATAGAAGCAGAAATAGGCTCATGAACACCATCAATATCTATTGGAGGTGATACGATGAAAGAAATAATGAATACATTTTTTTTGTTTAATAGGATATGCATCATCAATATGTTGAACCATCCAATGTAAATACGACTTTCATTGCTAGTAATCTAGTCACTTAAAATACCTTATAATTTTTCTCTTTGGGATACCCGTCGGATTCAATAAGTAACCCAAAATGAGAGGATTTGTTGCTAAGGTGATTGGTTCCATATCAATGACCATTGTGTTCAGCTCAAACATTTTAATAAATCTATAGTGATATCCTTTTGCGTCCTTAAATTGTAGCACCCCAAGACATCTATTTTCCATCATGTATGAGAATTCAAGTAAAGCCATACATATCATAAATCATGGCATATAATATACTATCCTAACAATATCTACTAAAAATAAATTATCATAACATGCCAAAAATTACCCAACAGGTATCAAATTATCATCATGGAAGAGAAAAGTAATAGAAAAATATATTGCCAATGCAAGAAAGTGTTTGTAAGACTTCAAACAAAACTAAGGTAGGAACGTTAACATACCAAGATTCTAAGAATTCCCAAACCATTTGCTAATTAGATTGGCTAGCCTTACATTAACGAAAACAACCCATGATTCTCTTTTTATTTCCTTTTCAAGTAATGTTTTCTTAGTTCGAGAAAGGCCATACACCAAAACACCTTTTGGAGGACTCAGGAAAAAAAGCCACAAGAAATTTCAAAACAGGCTACATGAATCCATAGATTGTTGGGGATTATTTGAGGATGCTAGCAAATGAACCTAAGTAAACCAATGCATAAGATTAGTGCATTTCTACTACTCCTAGATTATTATTTTCACTTTCACCCTTGATTTATTTTATTCTTACTGCATGTTATTAATTAATTCATTGTGTGTATTGCTCTATTTTGTTTTTTCGAGTTTGAGAGGAATTATTTAACCTCTTTTATGGTATCTTTTATGGAAACACAGAGGTAAAATATATGTGTTGTGGTATTTATCTCCTTGATAATGTGTATCCCCTAGCTCATTATCACAAACAATAAGCCATTAATGCATAACCACTAGGTCTTAATCCCCCTTCTCATTCTCTAATGCGTAGATTATAAATCTTAGTAAACCATGCTTGGAAATCCCACTTATACCCATACATGCTACATGTGTGTCCCCTAGTCCTGTTCAATACACCAAAAAATACTCCTCCCACATTTTTTGTCATATCATTAAACTTATCCTAACATTGTGCGTGAGTTTGGTGTTTATGTTGTAAAGTGAACAAAGAAAAAATATTACCTTTTTTTCTATTGAGAATATGTAGAAATTGGTTGTCATGATTGGAATGTGCATGCATCAATCTACATTGGCTTGTTTTTCGAGCTTATACATGAATAATCATTTGGTCATACTCCATCCTATCGATAGAGTTTGATATCACAAATGTATCGATGGGCAGTTTGAGAGACTCTTTTGAAAGATTGTGTGTTGTGGTATTTAGCTCCTTTAGAATGTGTCTGAAAGATAGCTAGTCCAAAGAGTTGGGGGAATCTAAATCTCTCCCAAACACCTATGTTGAGTCCAACAAGGGTGAGCTTTGAAAGCAGAGCCATATTGCAACAATTCAGGAGAGATTTAGTCACTGTGTTTTTCAGAATTCTTGTTTTTCTGGAGAATTCAAAATCAAACACAGAGACATGAAAATAAAACCTTGAAAACAACCAAACGACGAGAAATAAATGAAATGCATTCCAAGAAAACATAATATTTAATGAAATGTATGTGTTTTTATCATGGAAACGGGGGAATTTGGAACATGTTCTGAGTTGCAAAGCATATAGAGGTGTGGACAAAAGAAGTATCCAAACTTTTAATAAAATATTTAATTGTAGATGTATAAATCTTATTAATAGACATGGAATTGAATACCTAAATTTTAGAATGATAACTCTAGAGAAATAATTATTTGTCCATCTCTGCACAATTATGTTTCTCATATTGAGAAAATTGGCTAACATGCAGATTTCCTTCAAATTGAAACTCTAGAAATGCATATGATTCATCCAACAGTTGATCATGCAAAGAAGGGAGTGCTAAATTCATGAAATGAGTGTCATAGATTACTTTGTCAAGGAAAAGGATATGATGTAATATCAATTCTTAGAAACCATCAAATCAGTTTCCATTAATCTCAGCAAACTATTATGAAAAAATAGATAAACAAGGGCACAAAGGTATGTTTCTCCCCAAAATTGGTCAATTGCAAAGGAGGGTAATTAAAAATAAAAGACACTAAGATCAATAGGTGACTACTTCATTTCATTTAGGGAATATTGCATTGATTTGGTTCTCCCTAAATAGTAAATATTGAAATCATGAGTTTATACGAAATTCATTAAGATTCATTTTTGAAGAGTAGCAAAGAGAAATCATTGCAATTTCATATACCCTAACAAATTGGATTACATTTTCATTCTGGAGGATTTAGAGAAAGAACATACATACATGGTCAAAATTTAAGGTAAAAAGAGTGATGTATGAGGATAGGCCAAAAGTAAAATCAATTGAGGAACCAGATCCATGGAAGAATAAAAAGTCCCCCATAGAAGAAATTGTGTGTCCTCTTCACACAATCATCTAGATGGGTGACTCTGTGAGCATCATCAATAGTGTGCCACCATATCATGACCATGTAATATGATTTCCAAGTGATTCAACATACATGTAATTTATTTTTCTTGTAATTTGATGTCAGGGTCGAGTTGAGCTTGTGCTAATTGGGTTAAGCTTGTGCAGAAAAAGAGCTTAATATAATGAAGCTCGTTCAATGAACTTGCAGAACGGATATCATTAAGATCAAAAGCTTGACATGAAATCACGGTGATAAAATTTAAAACAAAGTGGGTTACATATCTAGTTTTATGGATAAAATAATTTATTTCCTATTGGCTGGAATCATAGGGCGGGACATCATGATTAAAATGAATGAATATGCTATGAAATTATGTGGGATAAAATTTGACTAAGGGAAATAAGGGTATAATAAGATACGACATGTAGTAATTACTCAAACCACCATTTATATATTTAAACTATCAATATGACACATTTTTATAAGTAAAATTATGAAACACCATGGAACAATTCAACATAGAATTTATGGCCAAAACATTTAAGAGTTATAAAAGAGTCTTTAAGCGATCACAATAAAAATAATACACATTAGAGATATATACATGGATCATATATATCAAGCTAAAGTGATCACTAAAGAAACATCTTCCTACACCTAGTGTCCTAGATGGCCAAGGCAAGGTATCATCAAACAAATTAAACAACAATTCGTATATCTCATATGGAAAATGATTAATGTCACAAGAATCAGAAGGGTTGAGATGTCAACCAAAATTTTAAATTATCCACTAAAAAATCATATATAAAGTGGGGTAACGGGTCCTATGACATCCAACCTGTGATTTGCAATGGGAAATCCTCAACAGTCTCCTTGGAGAAATAATGTCCCATTGAGGGGCTCAATAAGAGGTATGAGGCCCGACCAATTTGATAGTTGAAGAAGTTTGAATATTGGCTTGTCAATTTTTTCCCTAAGTAGGTAAGGCAACATGGAAGGAGGTGAACCCCTTGGAAACATTCAAAATGGGAAGGCCACATAAGGTCTTATATAAATATATAAATCCAAGCACCTCCCGCATAAAAATAGCTAGACATGTATTGAAATAAAGTAGATAACGACCATCTAAATCTTGATAAAAGAAAATAGAGCATCCCTTGAATCCCATAATAAATGGAGCATCTACAGAGGAGGTGATACTCTAACCCAATGTTTTGTATATGGTAAAGCTAGAAGATGTTATTGAGAAGATAAATATCATGATTTCATTAGTTTCAACTAGACACTAATGTAAACCCACTTTGAAACCACCAAGGGGGATCTGAAGGGCAACATCTGGCGCTCATGTCTGTATGAGGGTTAAAAAATAAGGCCCACTCTTATTTGCATGAAGTGTTCCTAGTAAAAATCCATCTTAAATTCAAGGCTATGAAAAAAATAAGTCCAAGTACTAAATTTATTGTTTATAAATAACCTCTTTAACAACTTGACACAAAATTATAGTGATTTCATTTACATTGGAGGTGAATGCCACTTGAATTGTGATACAAATTTAATCACTCCCCAACAAAAAGGTGTCATGATCCCTTGTGATGATGCATCAACCCTAATGGAGAACAATCTCATGATGTAAAAGGAATTTAAACACGATGTAACTTTAATAGTGCCCTACATTCACCCCTTGGCTCACCACTCATGGAAAATGTGAGTCTATTTCAAGCATTGATGAGGTTAATATCATTTTAAATTCTATTATGTATAGTATTATACATTGATACAATTGCATTTTTTTAGAAAACAAAATATTTGTATCAAGGGTTAGCTCCTTGTTAATTAGGTTTCAAGAGGTTGTGTCATTATGAGTGATCTATTCATTTCCAACTCCTTAAGTGGGAGAGAACTACAAGCTCCATGTCAACATGAAGTGTGGAGATTGTGAGCAATTCTTATTGAGGTTTTGCAAATTATTCAGTTGTTCTACATTTGGTATACATATTATTAAGAGCATTACCCACAAAAACACACCCTCGATACTAATACCTTGTTCTCTAAAAATCAAATGGTACCAATATTCTTAGTTAGAGGTGAAGGATTCTCCTAAGAGGTTATTTTGTTGGTTTGAGGTGTTGTATTTTTCCTTGGATACTAAGTGGTTAAGGGCTTCAAGGGTTAACAGTTAACAGCCAAGGGATTTAGGGGTTAAGGGATTAATAATTAAGGGATTTGGTGGTTTAGGGCTTTATAATTAAGGGGTTTAGGTGTTAGGGGTTAAGGGGTTAGGTTTTAAGGGGTTTAGGTGTTATGGATTAAGGTTTAAGGGTCACGAGTTATGAGATAAGGGGTTATTGCTTAGGGGGTTCATGGATTCTAGGTTAGGAGTTAATGGCTTAAGGTTTAATGCGTCAAGGGGTTGATGGATTATGAGTTATGATTGTAGGGATTAAGGGATTATGGATTTGGGATTATGGGATAGGGAATTTATTGTTTATGGGTTAATGGCTTATTGGATGTGATAATGGGGCCCCTAATCCCCTTATCACCACTATTGGGGGTTCCCCTTTCAATTTCTCTTGTTACCTTCCCTCTAGGCCACCTAGCCCCTATGACATTAGGTCTTAACCCCCCTTCTCATTCTCTAATGTGTGGATTATAGATCTTATTAAACCATGATTGGACATCCCACTTATACACATCCATGCCACATGTGTGCCCCCTAGTCCCGTTCAATACACCACAAAATACTCCTTCCACCTTTTAGGTCATATCATTAAACTTATCCTAACATTATGGGTGAGATTGGTTTTTATGCTATAAATTGAACACATAAAACATATTACCTGTTTTTTTCTGTGGAGAATATGTAGAAATTGATTGTAATGATTGGAATGTGCATGCATCAATCTACATTGGCTTATTTTTGGAGCTTAGACATGAATAATCATTTGGTCATACTCCATCCTATCGATGGAGTCTGATATCACAAATGTATCAATGGGAAGTTTGAGAGATTATTTTTAAATCTTGTTTGTTGTAGTATTTAGCTCCTTGAGAGTATGTCTGAAAGATATCTAGTCTAAAGAGTTGAGGGAATTTATGATATCCTATAGGATGGGATGTGGGTAGATGTTTTATATCATTAATTATTGACCCAATTCATCGTGATTTTTGAAATGTGGAATTATGCGTCTATGTAGCTTATTTAAGGTATGGGCCATTGTTAGATGAATGAAATATATTAGAGATCATTTTATCTCAATAATATTGCACTATTTGTATGAAGTATAAGTGCTTGAAGGTCATTTTTTGTTTTCCTCTAACATCGGATGAAGTTGACTTTCTAGGCCTCCTTGATCAAGAAATCGAATTATTGTAATTTATCATCCCTAACTCCATATCCCCGAGTGAATTAGGCACTAGTACCTCAAAAAGGGTGATGATTCCCCCCCCCCCTTTTTGCACAAATTTCCATTTTTCCCTAGCTCTAGCGCCATTAGTTCATCTAGGGCATCAATTTCCCCGGAATCTAGCTAGAGGAAAACTTCTATCTCCTAGATGAAACTGATTTGGTGGGTCCCCTCAATCTCCTCAGAATTTGGGCCAATTAATGGTGGATACCTCAAGCCTTAGCTGTAGGATCAATTTTCTCCTCGGCGTTCATAAGGCTAGAACCTAGTAGGATCAATTTGACCCAGAGAAGTAAAAAATCTCGCCTGATCATTTCCCCTCAAATTTTCTAGGATAGGAACATCATTGGTTGCTAAATTCCATCCTTGAAACTGGGTTGGGTCCGCTTGGCCCCGTGTGGTCTCATTTGGTGTCAAAGACCTTTCATCAAGGACCATTTGGGAATCCATGTTCCCAAAGGATTTTAAGGATTGAGAACTTCCTTCATAAGTCTTATTATTCTCCCTCAACCCTTTAATCACCCTCCTCTCTCCCTAGAAGATCAAGTCCCTTTCTTAAAAGGCAAGCAAGTCCCACTCCTTATTCTATCTTAGGGAAATGGTTTCTAGGGAAATCTCCCACCTACTCATTGACCTATACTCTACAAGTGACTTCTTCAACTACCGAGACTCCTCCCATTGGTGAGAATACGTGAAGAGAAAGGAGCCTTAGTTGTGGTGAGAATGGGCTAAGCCTCCATCATTGCCCTTGTCTTGGAAGTTTCCCTCTTAGGAAACCATTTTAGGTCCACTTCTATTTTGAGAGGTAACAAGTTGTTCAAAACCCCATTTATGAACAAATCTAGGGTGTGCAAACTTTTTCCATACTACGGCTCCAAGATGAGAATTATAGGGCTATGGAGGCTACCCTTCTTCTCACCGAATTAGTTCTCCACAATATAGTGAACTAGGGCTATTTGGCTGGCCCACTTGACTGCTACTTTAGTCTTTCAAAGTCTGCACATCCTTAGGCCCTACACACCTTCCCTTCTAACAATATTGTTGTCCTTCACAAGTACAAGAGTTAGGGATATTCTTTGATAGTCACTTAACAACCCTCCAACTGTACTTGGACTACCATCAATATGCCCAACCGTAGTCAATTCTTTTTACTGATCTAGGGCCCAAAATATTGCCTTCATCTCGGGCTATTCAAATATTCCACCTAAAAATGGTTTGAGTCCTCTCAAAATCATTTTTCTTATGTATCGACAATTTGATCTTTGTTGTCCAATATATGAAAAAAATTGAACTCCTCCTCTTATCATCCTTCTAACAATCTGTAGATGACTAAACTAGGGTCACAAATCATCCACTAACGATCCATTCAATAATTTTTTATAGTTTTCTTTAGACCTATGTCTAAAACTCTATGGATAGTCCACCAAAATCAACTTCTCTGCATGTCAATCCATTCTTCATGTGGCACTTTTCTTCTGCATGCTCAATCTTCTACTCAAGTTCCAGCCTCCTTTGGATCTGTTATCTCCACACATATTGAATCTGCAAACCATCTTCCAGGTCTGCAATATATATTGCTGAAATATGCCTCGCTCTAAGGGTCACAATCGCTCTTCTTCTATGCAAATTTTTCATAGTCTTAAGGGCAACCCTTATGAACTAAACATTCTAGGAAATTTTCCTAACTAGGGAACTATACTTGTGTAATTCTATTTTTTGTAGAAAAAAACCTATCCACCCATAGAAAAAATCATGGCTCTTGCCTCCATAAGAGACTCGACCCAGTTCATATGGATCCATCATAGCATCCCAATGAATTTATAATTTCACATGGACAATTTTGTATAAATACAACTTATAGTTATGTTCCCTTTAACCTCTGTCTCAATTGGGTCTTCCTCAGAATTGACATGCATGCAAATATTAATAGTGAATTATCAGTTATCTGATTGATCACTCATTGTGAATTAAATATAATTTAATTCAAAGGGCCTCTCACTAGCTCATCACTCAGTTAGAACTATTTAGACTAATTTTAACTCAATTAATTGAGTTAACTAATTCACACCTACACCCCACTGATGCATCAACTACAACTGGACCCCAAAAATATTATAATCCCTCTACCTGCCTAATATTAGACCCTCATGATCCGGACATATGTAGGAACGCAATAAAATATAGAAATAAACATAAACACAGATATGTAGTAGGAATAACACTTTATTTCATTAATATCAAATATTGGAAAATGCTTACAAACAGAATGGAAAACAAACTAGCTCGAGCGATGGTAGCTTAAATTTGAGAAGAGATGTGGTGGCTACATGCCTTTGAAATGTGTTACAATAAGGACCAAGGGCCTTTTTAATATTGAAAAAAAGAGAAAACCCTAATGCGAGGAGATGTAACACCAAGATTTTGTGGGCCCATTGGGGGTAGTTGGGCAACCAACTTCCCAGGGCCATAACTTGGTCATATGATCTTTGATTGATGCACATGATAACTCGTTAGAAATAACTCTCCGAGGAATACAACTATTAACACTATTTCTATGAAATGACCAAATCTTTCATGCCCAAAAAACGTCGTTTGGGGCTTCAAAATGGATTTGGAAGTTCAGGCCCGAAAAACTGACAAAAATAGTAAATTGTGCTAAAATTAAGGAAACTGGAAAACTGAAGAGAGAAAATGGTGAGGACCCAAGTGGAATAGGCGGGTGGCCAGAAATATCCACCTCTATCAGCTCAAATTGAATTCCTTGAGCTAACTTAGTCATCATGACTTAGCTAACTGACCCAAGCTAACTGACCCAAGTTGTTATGAGATGAAATTACAATTTATTGTCCAATTTATTTAAGGGAAAAATAAAATAGATGCCTCAAAATCCTCACTCTTGATACATCAGAATTCATCACCAGACTGGGTGCATTATTTTTTTATCCTTTTTGGTTGCCAATTTCACTATTTCTTGTTTCAAATTTCTACACTCCCTTTTAATAAGAAAAGAATTCAATCTATTCCGATATGGTACCTTTGGAATTTTTCATGCAATACTTCTCTAGTGGTGTTTGCACCTACAAATCCTAAAATTCTTATGACTTCTGCTAGCTACTACACCTATCTACTGGACTCTCTGCGCTGCTACTGACATCCGCATTCGTGCCCTTTGCAATGTTTCCAACTCTGATCTGCACTCCAGTATCTGATATATGTCACTCTAATTTTTTTCTTCCTGACATCTGAATGCATCCTTATAACTGATCCTTCCTGATATTGTTGTATTGTGGACTCATCGTAGCTAGGTTTGATCCATGAGACACACCATCTCAATGGAACCTTCCCAAATTTATTATCTTGGGATTATGTTTACACATCACCCCGCCTTTCACTTGGAGGTATGGCTACATGTGCTCCCTATGCCCATATGGATCAAAATTTCCCCTTCATGGAGGTATATTCTTGAGTGGATGCTTCCACTCGGTCTCCTCTTTGCTTCTTCAATTGTGGCTTCCCCAAAACCTTATGGGACTCCTTCTAAGGCTACATGTTGAGAGGTAAATTGTACTCCCTCTCAAAATCCAAGTCTCTAACCTTTGCTTTGCTACTCAAAGATTTGGATGCATTTAGTACCTCAAGTGCATATAGGTTCTTGACTCGCGCACATTGTAATTGTCCCGCCATTACAAAAGTTTCTAAAAAATATTTCATTTTAAATCAACGATATCTCCCTCATTCGAGCTCCAAATTAATTTTCCATTTTCACATTTTTTTGCAAGGAATGTAAATATGCTATTTTTTTTTGAAAATTTTACACCAAAATCTTCAGATATTCTTTGCAAACTCGTTGCCCAAAAAAATCATGCTCTGATACCATGTAGAAAATCTAACCAACGAGATTCAATCTGAACTTGTAATGTATTAAAACAAGATACTGAATCCTTCCTACAATTTTTTATAACAAAACACGATTGCACAATCACATATAAGTAAGAGAGATAAATTATCAATTGCACAACACAAGATGTATTTGGGTAAAGAAACTGCTCAAAACTGCTCTATCTCTATTCTCTATTAAGTCAAAGAATCACAAAACAATACAATGCTTAATCTCTCATGAGATTCTCTAGCACTCTGCCAATTGTCTCCCGCTGATCTAGGCAAACTCGGTCTAATGCATAGCCAATTCTTATCCTTCCTTCAATCTGACTTTCTCATGCAATTCCTAGGGAATTCAATCCCTATTAATTAGGAAAATGGGTCTTCCTTGATTATGCAGTCCATCATGGCATCCCATTGAATTTATAGTTGAACATGGGATATTTTGTATAAATACAACTGATATTTATGTTCCCTTTAACCTCTGTCTCAAGTGGGTCTTCCTTGGAACTAACATGCATGCAACTATTAATAGTGAATTATCAGTTATCTAATTGATCACTCATTATGAATTAAATCTAATTTAATTCACTAGTTGACCTCTCACTAGCTCATCACTTGGTTAGAACTATTTAAAATGATTTTAACTCATTTAATTGAGTTAACTAATTCACAAATGCACCCCACTAATGCATCAACTACAACTAGATCCCAAAAATATTAGATTAATCCCTCTACATGCCTCATCTTAGACCCTCAACTCAAATTTATTGAGCTAACTTAGTCATCATGACTTAGTTAACTGACACAAGTTGTTATGAGATGAAATTACAATTTATTGTCTTATTTATTTAAGGGAAAAATAAATTAGATGCCCCATATTCCTCACTTCTATTACATCGAAATTCCTCACCAGTGTGGGTGCATTTTTTTTTTGTCCTTTCTGGTTTCCCATTTCAATGTTTCTTGTTGCAAATTTCAACATTTCAGAATTTGATTTGGCCTTCACACAAAGACAACATTGAAATCACATGCCCAGATTCTCATGAGAAGCCTTTTTTAAGCTCGATCTACCAGAAGAGAACCAAAAATATGACATCCTACTTACTAGCTCAAACCAACCATTAATGTATGAAACATTATTTTGAACCCTCGCATGATGATCTTGCTCTTGAAGTGTGATCATGGCCTCCCATTAGAAATCATTACTCGGCCCTCTTACTCGACCTACTTTAGGACTACATCATTCTTCGCCCCCTTGATCAAATGAGATCATTCTCACTTCTTGTTATTTCCTTCATCCTAAGGCCTCCTTAAATATTTTTTCCTAGACCTCTTAGGAACCCTCTAAAACTTACAGGCTTTATCCACTTAGACCTTGAGAAATATTAATTTTATTTTACATTTTAAACCCCATCTTGGGTCCAAAATCACTTTTCCTGGCTTCTTTACTGACAAAGCCTTTTGTGACCAAACTCACACAAACCCATCTCACTAGGCTTGTGGAGTACCTCCTAGGCTACACAATTCAACAACATAGTCTAGTTGTAGTAATTGTAACTTGGTCAAGATCTTGTAGTCAAGCAAGGGCTTGGTTGGGATTCGAAGCTACAAATTAAGTAAGGGTAGTTATGAGGGCATGATAGATAGGGAGGGTTAGAGCATGCATATTAGGAATGAGAAGGCATGCTCACACATGTAGGAAAATGTCAATGCATGTTGAAGAGTGGTAGGGAGTGTCGGGGCATATCAAGGGATAACTAGGTTAAAATGCATTCAAACAAACAAATAAGAGTGTATCAAGGGAGTGTCAGCGAATTCAATTGTGGGAAGGATGAAGTGTGCTATGAGAAGTTCAGAATATGATTTACAAGAGGCAAGCCTATGGTTGTTATATGGGGCTTGACATGGTAGTTTTAGACAAAGGGAGATCACTTTATGCTAGGCACAACAATGTTTTTCCCTTAGCTATATTTTTTATATGAGATGTGGCACACTTTGGCTACGTGCTCATGTTTGAAACTATTCTATATAATTGCATATTGTACATTGTTGTGTATAAATTTTCGGGTACTCGACTTGTGTCAGCTTATCGCTTGTGTGCCTTGTGCATCTTGTGGTTCTTGAAAAATCTTAGTTAATGTTCTACTATTTATATGAACTAAACATACATGTGAAATATTTCCTATGTAAGCTATGTTGCTTAGTTGTTTTATGGCCATGGCTAGATCACGTGATCCTTGTCTTGGTAACTAGTTAAGTGGGACAAGTTGAGCTCGTACATGAGTGGCATAAGATGAGTTATAAGTAGTTCTTAGGTAAAAAAGGCACAATATACTTGTAGTAGGTGCAATTGGTCAAGTTGTTGTGGTTGAATCAAGCCAATATTTTCACATGAACTACAGTAGCCAAGGAATTGATTGGGTTCCCAAGTTGTGAAAAAATGTAAAGGCTAGATGTGAGGACATGAGTTCCAAGGTGTGCTAGGGAATGATAATACGTGTCAGATAGTGCGAAGGAATGTCAAACATGCTAATATGTTCCAAGTGATAAGGCATGCCAAGTTGTGCAAGGGTGTGTCAAAGCGTGCCAGGGACTGTCAAGGCAAAAAAAGGGAGAAGAAAGTTAAAATACAAGGAAATGAACAAATAAGAGGGTTAATAAGTCATCAATTTACCTTTTCCAAGAGGGGCATGCTAGGCACACAAACACTAGGCACCAATAGATTGCAAGTGAAATTTCTTAGTCCATTATAAGTGCCCAGTCTTCCTTTTTTTCTTCTCATCTACTTTCCAATAGTTGATCTGATATAAATTTAATATTAGACCATGCCAAATCATACCAAGGCATGTCAACATATTCCATACATGCTAAGAATTTCCAAGGGCTAATATGTGTCACAGAGTGTTATGCATGCTATGAAGTGGAAGGGCATGTTTAAGAGTGCTTGATCCGGATTTTATGCAGGAACGCAGCAGAATACAAAAATAACCATGAACAGAGAGATGTAGTGGAAATAATGCTTCATTTCATTAATATCAAATAACAAAAATATGTTTACAGGCATAATGGAAATAAAATAGCTAGGGCGCTGGTAGTTATCTCTAAGAAGAGATGTGGCCGCTACAGGCCTCTAAATTGTGTTAAAATAAGGTTCGAGGGCCTATTTATTATTGAGAAACAATGGAGAACTCTAAACTTCCAAAAACCTAACCCTAGGAGATGAAGCGCCAAAACTATGGGCCCCATTCGGGTAAATTGGTGGTTCAACTTTCCGGGGACGCAACTTTGGCATCCGATCTCCGTTTGACGTGCTCAATAGCTCGTTAGAAATATCTGTTCAAGGAGTAGAAATTTTGAATGAGAAACATGGTCCATGGAACCATGTTGCTCTTCGTTTTCCTAAAAAACGTCGTTTAGGGCCTCAAAACGGCTCCAGAAGTTCAGGACCCGAAAAAATACTAAGAATAGTAAGTTTTGTTACAACTTGAAAACTGAAAGAACTGATGGTGGGGGCCCAAATGGAATAGGTGGGTGGCCACCAATATCCACCTGGATCATTAAGGCCCCAAAACGGGTCCGAGAGTGGAGGACCCGAAAACCTGCTAAAAATAGTAAGTTGTGCTGAATGTGAAAAGCTGCAAGAATTGATGGTGCTGGTCCAAATGGAATAGGTGGGTGGCCACTAATATCCACCTAGATATACACCTAGATCATTCCTCTCTCCTTAGGCAGCAATGGTCCCCATTGCATTGATATCCTCCATGAGATGAGGCAAATTCTATTGAACTGAGTATTAGATGTGTTAAAGATGTCATGGACCTGTGGGTGGACATGCTGGATGCGTTTAGTAAATTTGGTTTCTTTATCAGCCTCAGACAGTAGATGTTTGGATCCTGTATGTGTAGTTGCAGGATGTATGGCAACATCAGGCGGTGGTGCGTTGGGAGTCAGATCAATGGAGTGCTTGTCCTGACAGTGTAGAGGAACCTCTATGAGTAAGGAGAAAATGTCCTCGTATTCTTCCATGACTTTTTCCATCTTCTATAGCCGTGCAAGGGAGCCCTGTTTTGAGGTTGTGGCCATAGTATTCTTCTTGACCTGTGAATGAATTGTAAGGAAAATGAATTTCCTGGTTTGGGAAACAATCTTACTGCGTTGTTTTGCAGTAGTCAAAGAGATGACATGAGGCGGTACTACCTCCGGTATCCTGTACAAGTTATTTCCCAAAGTAATAATAACAGCACGAGGCCTAGAATCATACGCAGCATGTCGCCTTCACAAGTATGGTTGGCCCAATAATGCATTAGCTACATCAAGAGGAGCAACATCACACAATACCTCATCTGTGAATGGCTTGATACTGTACGGAAGGTGGCACTGCTGGTGGATGTGGAGATCTCTCCCTGGGTGGAGCCACCCGATGGTATATGGCTGTGGGTGTGCTATGGTCGGTAGGCTGAGCCGCTTCACGACCTCTGTTGAAATGAGATTCTTTTGGCTTCCGCTATCGACGAGAAATTGCAGCGGAGAACCCTTCACCCACATTTGTGACTGGAAGAGGCGCTCCCCCTCCTTTGGATCCTCTGGACCCTCCCTCTAGATCTTGGTGGTGGAAACATTGGGACTGGGATCAGCATCAATGATCTGCATCCCTTCGTCATTGCCTTTGTCTAGTTTTAACTCAGGATCAGAAAATGCATCTGATTCGGGTGCCTTCAGTTCAGCCACCAAAGACTATTTGGCCCGACACTCGTTCGTGCTGTGAGTAGGGATATTATGAAATTCACACCACTTCCTTGTGTCCTTCTTTGGATTTGTGGTGTTGTTTTGAGTCACGTTGCTTTGGCCTTGCCCCTTGTTCTTCGGTTCAGGGGCACCTTTCGGATTCGCAGATCCAAAGTCTCGCTTCTTCTGCTTAAATTTTTTCTCAATCTTGGCGGCATAGAGATATGTTGTGCCAAGCGATGTAATGTCGAGGAACTCCATTTCCTCCTGAATGTGTTTTTGTAGACAGTCGCGGTACTTGAGCACCAAATGTCTCTCTGAATCTTTAATACCCAACTTTGTGCGTAGGGTATGGAACAGATTCGTCAGTTCGTGCACATCTTGATCCTTTTGTTGCCGCAGCGTGGTCCATTGGATGTATTTGTCCTCATAGCTCCCCACGGGGTAATATTGTTCCTTGATGTCATCTTGGAACAAATTCCAAGTGGGTGTGGCCGAGAATAGAGAGGGTTCCCCTTCGCCCTCTTCCTCACAGTAGGTTTCCCACCAGTCTTTGACATGGGGGGTGGCTTTGAGGAGTGCAAAAATAATATTTTCTCGGTCAAAGAAGCCAGGGACCGAGAAATACCCTTCCAGTAAATTTAGCCATCTGTCTATGGTGTCTGCATCTATTTTTCCTTCAAATATAGGAATGTCAAAGTTTACCTGTACCTTGAAGGGAGTGGCGCCTCCAGAGTGGCTATTTTATGCAGATGCACCATATGTGGGTAGTCGTTGAAGGATTTGAGAAAAGTTATCCATCATCGTGTTCCTTTGTTTCTCGAGGGCCTCCTCAAGCAGTATTTTGATAGGATATACTACTCCCTCATATTTATTTTCTTCCGCCATGGGAGGTCGTCGGGGTTTACGAGGCTGATCTTGCAAGGGTTCAACTAGATCGAGCCCTAACTCCTTATACCCTAACCGCGTTGGGGACATGCAAATAAAAATAAAGAAAGAGTAGACCCCCTCTGATACCACTGATCGGGATTTTATGTAGGAACGCAAAAAAATACAGAAAGAACCATGAACAGAGAGATGTAGTGGAAATAATGCTTCATTTCATTAATATCAAATAACACAAATATGCTTACATGCATAATGGAAATAAAATAGCTAAGGCGCTGGTAGCTATCTCTGAGAAGAGATGTGGTGGCTACAGGGCTATGAACTATGTTACAATGAGGCTCGAGGGCCTATTTATTATTGAGAAACAATGGATAACTCTAAACTTCCAAAAACCGAACCCTAGGAGATGAAGCGCCAAAACTATGGGCCCCATTTGGGTAAATTGGTGGTTCAACTTCCCAAGGACATAACTTTGGCATATGATCTCCATTTGACGCGCTCAATAGCTCATTAGAAAGATCTGTCCGAGGAGTACAACTTTTGAATGAGAAACTAACCCATGTTTCTCTCTCGTTTCCTAAAAAACGTCATTTAGGGCCTCAAAACGGCTCAGGAAGTTCAAGACCCGAAAAACTGCTAAAAATAGTAAGTTTTGTTGCAACTTGAAAACTGAAAGAACTAATGGTGGGGGTTCAAATGGAATAAGTGGGTGGCCACCAATATCCACCTATATCATTAAGGCCCCAAAACGTCTCCGAGAGTGGAGGACCCGAAAACCTGCTAAAAATAGTAAGTTGTGCTGAATGTGAAAAGCTGCAATAATTGATGGTGATGGTCCAAATGGAATAGGTGGGTGGCCACTGATATCCACCTAGATCAGTGCTAAGTTGTGATAGAGAGTGCTAATCAATGTTGAGGAGTGTTAAGTAGTACTGGGACAAAAAAATAAGGGAGAACTAGGTCGAAATTCATGTAAGTTAATGAATATGAGGAACATGTGCCAGGGACTAGTGTTAATGAGTTTTAGTCATCATGCCAAGGAGGGAGTGAAAACGTATGATAAGGATTGGTAAAGCATGATAGGGAATATAAAGGCATGTCAAGAAGTCTCAAAGTGTGCTTGGGAGTTCCACGGTGTGCTAATTATATGTGCCAAATAGTCCCAAGATATTCCAATACATGCTAGGTGCTAAGGATGTGCAAGGTGCTAGGATATGTCAATATGTGTCAAGAAGTTTCAAGGAAACAAACGAAGAACCAATAAGAGGATTATAAGCTGAGAATTTATCTTTTTCAAAAGGGGCACATGCTAGCCACACTAATAATAGGTCCCAATACATGCCAAGTCACATTGTGTGCCAAGTGCTAATGTATGTCAATTCATTCAACAAAGGCATTCCAGGGCATGCTAGGGACTATATGATTTCCAAAACATGCTAGGAGAGTTCTACATTGTGCTAGCGCATGCCACCAGGTGCTCGTGCATCATTTTCATGACCAAATATTCTAGGTACAAAGATTTTCCAAGACATGCAAAGTGATAATAAATTTTAGTGTGTTCCAAACCATTAATTTAAGGTGTTCCATGATTGTTGAGGAGTGTTGGGTATTTATCATTAATAGAATTGATAGAGATTTATTATGTATTAAATAATGTATTTCCTACACACACTAGTGGGACTTATCTAAAGGGAATTTTCTAGATAATGAACTTAATAGATATGAATCATGTGTTGACTCATTGGAAAACTCTATTCAACTAGTCATTACTTGAGGGAAATGATACGCACTAATTAATTCTTAAACAATTGACCGACTCTAACCACTATGGCCTTGGACATATTACAAAAAATAATCAACAATAATGGTATTAAATCATTATCTTTTGACAAAAAATATATTAAGAGGCACATAACATCATCAAAAACTCATTGTAATGATCAATGATGACGAACATTTTTTGACCATCACCAAAAGTAACAAAAAGAGAATCGGTGAGGGTCATTAAAAGTTAATCGCTAGAAGTGTCACCAAAGAGAGAATTAGTGATGGGCCTTTAACAACCCTCACCAAAAGTGTCATTGAAAATGGATTTGGTGATGGACCTTAAATGACCATCACTATATACACTTACAGTGACATTTTTTTAAGGACCGTCACAATATGTGACATTGGTGATGCACCTTAAAGGTCCTTCACAAGCATGACCCTCACCAATGTCCTTTTTTATTGTAGTGTGAGGAGTTTTATGATGTGTTCGGCGCAATATAAATGCGAGAAGGGAAAAAAACGATGTGAGGCTAGTGATAACGGTTGAGCTGAGGTGAAAACATAGAAAAATAAGGTGGGGTGGGTGGGATGCAAATCCATGTGCTAACAAAGAGAACCTTGAGTGAAAATAGAAGAGGAAAAGGTCAAGAGGCCTCGGATGCACATTCCCACATTGTATATCATGCCAGGCTTAATGTATATTTAACCTGATTAATGATTAATATGTGTTTGTGCCTTTGTGTTTGTAATTTTTTTTTCTATTATTAATAAAAATTTTATTCCTTGGGGTAAATGTAAGATATCAATCAAATGAGCTATAAATATGCATGTGATTCTTATTTTTGATATGGAATATGAATGGTTGAATTCTAGAGGACTATGATTTATGAGTGATACAAGTTGTAAAGAAGGCTTGAATAAGCCTTATTTGGAAGGTTTGAGTTAAATGCTTGTAAAATGGGTGTTGGTTATGTGTGTCAAACAAGCATACCGTGTTTGGTCTCCCATTGTTTAAACATGCATCCTTCTGAAGCTTTAGAACAAGAGTTGAGGAAGATTTTCTTGTTGAGAAGTTATGATTGTGTGGTATTTAAAGCGAATAGAGAATTTTAAAAAAAAATAGGGTATCATGTTTGAATTTTGTCCGAAACCTGTAAGATTTGTTCCTGACTGATAAGTTTGTGTTGGTTTTGCAATCCAGGCAAAGAAATGTGTGTGAAGTCATGTGTAATGTTAGGAGACATGTTAAGGCCATGTAGAATTGATTGGGAAGTCGAGTAGAATAAAGCCGAGTAGTTTCACCTTCTTGGAATTCAAAAACACTGTTATTTTGGGGCGCCACATAATTATTTCGCAACACCTACATGATTTTTGTATAGCACTATGAAATTATTTCACAACGCTACCAAAAAATAATTTTTAGGGTTGTGAGTTTCATTTTTAAAGCCCATTCGACGTGCCTGTTGCATCATTGGTTAAGATAAGCATATGTAAGTTGGATGAGGTGATAACAAGCATTAGAAGGTTTGAGAATCCCTCTGTTGGAACTTATCAAAGTGAAATCCATGTTCTCTATTTTGACTAAATATGTTTAATTAATTCCCGAAATTTCAGAATTGGGTTTAAATACAGAGTTGTGATTGTGGAGTATCTTGGGTTATTATAAGTCGGGGTAGCCCATCCTGGTCTGTCATCATGGGTGGATTAGGAATCCAAACCCTTACTGGAAGCTTGGTAATGACAAACACAGAAGGGTCAAAATGTTGAAATTATGGGGTTATGAACATGTTATCTTTACCCTAGAACAAAGGCCCATCAGTTATGGTGTTATGATAACCTTGTGATTAAAAGAAAAGAATTATAAAGAAACAATTTAAGAAAAAAATAGCTTTGCAATTGTTGGTCTAGGATGAATTGATCCACTTATAATGATAAAAAAAGAATCGCCATAATCCATTGAAATTGCACATGAGGCATGACTCGACATAGAGTTGGTGGATGTCGTTTATTTCAGGGTGCGAGATTTCAATAGATCGAACTTCCTTCATTTTTTTGACTTGAAATGGTTTAGGAACCACCTAAAGCTAAGTGTTTCTTTGGGGGCAATGGTTGCAGATAAAATCTTCTCCCCCATGCAAGAAAAGGACCATAAACACCTTAACATATTTGCATAAATTGTAAATTGAAAGACGAGATGAATCATCCAGATGCTTACATTCAAAGATAAAGCGTTGAATTCCAAAGGGTATCCCATATTTGAGCTCCAAATAAATCTTGATATATTTCACTAAATCCATATATTTGACCCAAAAAAGTAAGGATTGCCTAGATATCAATTTGATTAGGATCTGGAAATAAGTCTGGGTATTTTGGAGCTAAAGGAACATGCCTTTGAGAGAGAAAGGTGACGAGAATCCAAGACTAATGATTACACTGAGAACAAAATTTTATATGGAGTCTATATCATGACCATTAACACCAAAAGGAAGATGAAGAGGAGATGGAACAAGCATAGGTCCATGATAAATAGGAGGGGGAGACCTGAAATGTGTGATGAACATCACCACTCTACAGACATTCCCTCTTCTTCATTTCATCTCCAAGGCTTCACCACCTATTGTGTCTACCGTTTAAGAGCAGAGGCACCATCTAAAGGCCTTAGCAAAACTTTTGAGCTAAAGATCCTCCATACACTTCTAAAATCAACCCAATATTTCATATATTATCATTTAACATTAAAAAATAATTTAAATAATATTTAAGTCGCTAGTTATTATTAATTTTTGGTGATTTTCATCTATATTTCTCAAGAATTTTTTAAGATTAACTATAAAATTATAAAAACATGAAAACAACCACTATCAAAATTATTAGTCCCTGCCCCTTCGGGTTAGTTAGGCACTATTGTAATCGTTTCACTATTTTCATTAGTACTGCACAAAACCCAAAGGTGAACAAATAAATTTAAAGCTATGTTTGCAATCTATACTCTTTTCGTCAACCAATAAGCTTAATTCAAACGTCGTCTCAACCAATCAACAATTTTGAGGTCTTATTGGCCTCATATCGAGGCAAGATATCCTTATATTAAGGATAATTAAATAATGCTAACATTATTTCTTGACATTTTATGTTATGTTGTTATATTTACGGATTAAAGACATACACCAAACATTGGCTCTGTTGCTTTGCCAGGTGAATGAATATGTAACTACCACCTATATAATCATGCAATTTTCAACCAACCATGTGTCATGGGATGCCTTAGATACCAAATTATTATGTATGGTATGTGTTGTCTAGGTTACTCTCATTATCCTCGCAGAAGAATACAAATGGTAAGAAGGGCTGGAAGAAGAAGCAACGGCTCCAAAAACTTCTATCTTGGAAAAGCAATGAAAACTAATGGCTGTATGGCAAGATTATTCCTTCCCCCTGGCTGGGCGGTCGTGTGGTTGCCCGACAGGTAATGGTAAAATCTTTGGGGGGCAGTTAATAAAGGCTATCCAGTCGAATCAAGCTTTCCAGTTCATCAATATATCTAGGCAAGCAAGCTCTACTCCTCGCTTCCAGGTTTCTTATAGGAACATAGCACCCCAATATATATTCATTCGGACGCCTTTCTTTCACTGTCGCCCTCCAAATATATATTACAAGGTCATATATTCTCTCATCAAGTACACTTTTGGATCTTCGACTACCTTATATATGCGAATGGCTCGGAAACAAACGTTGTATGCCATCCCTGGCAACTGGTAATTGAGCGAGGAACAAGCAACTAGTAATTGAGTTTTGAACCCTTCTGAATTTTTAGATATATACTTCTTCTTCATCCTCTAAATTGTTGCTCTAATTTTGTTATATATAGATTTGTTAATGCTCCTAGCTCCTTTGTGGTTCTCTTGAATGTGTACTTTTATTGGTGGTAAGGTAGAGCCAACCTAGCTTCTCGACTAAGGACCAGAGGAAGTGAATCTTAATATGGCATCACATGTAAATATCAGTAAAAATCCTTATATTTTACGTAAATATGGTAAAACATTCTTAAATTTTGACAACAATTAGACTTGGAAAGTGATATTGCATCTTGTGCGGGTCACTGCAATTTTGTTAAGGTAATTGTAATTTTGTTGATTGTTTTTCATACCATAGTTTGTCGTTCTGAAGCTATTTTGAAGTTATGCTTCCCTTTACAACACTTAAATTCACAAACTATATATATATATATACAACTGCTAAAGCAAAAATACCCTCTTTCGTACTCATGCATGTCTACTACATTTAATATACAAAGATAAGCTGCTTTATCTATAGAGAGGTTGCACATCATATATATATATATATATATATATTGGTGTTGCTAGTGATGCTGGTACTTCTATTGGATCTACTGCTTCATCAGCATCAACAGCGAAGAGACATCTTAATAAACATAAATTGAATAAACAACTGAATCCATAGAGAGACTGAAACCACTGATGATGGCGGCTATGGGTATGGGTCTGAATCTACTGCTGCTGGGTCTATTATATCTTCAACCACTGCTGCCTTAGGTGGAAATAGACTTTGGAATACAGGAACAGACTTCAACTATTTATGCATAAGCCACCTATGAATGATGTGGCACTTGGCACCACCCTTAAGATGCCCAAAGATTAATTTTTTGAAACTCAAAGAAGAAGCACACACATGTATCAAAGGGATTACAAAATGACTATCATACTTACCAACACAGGCGCAGCTCTTTGCGACTAACAACACCTGTGATTCCATTCACTCCATTCAATGAAAAATATATTATTAAAAATTAAAAATCTAATGAATGATTTCTATTTATTTATAATTTTATTTACACGTTGCAGTGAAAAGACGTAACAGGTATGAAGGTCGAATATATCAGTTCGAAGTATCGGCATCAATAAGTCTACCACCTGGCTCTCTCTCGTAAGGGAGGTCTAACATTACACCCTCTCACAATACAAGCTTTCGCTCTCATTCACTCAGTTAAGAGCCTCTCACAACACAAACATTCGCTCGCATTCACTCACTCAAGACCTATCACAACACATATTCGCTCTGGCAAGGACTTGTTGCTCTGCAACCCGTTTTGTTTAAATGGGTGTGATGGCAATCAAATTTTATTTCTAATGTTTCACATTAAAAAAAAATCAAAATGTTTAGTTAAAATATGTTTGTTGGAATAAAAACATGCATTAGATATGATTAAAAAAATCCATACTATCAACACTTTATGTATCTGAATATTTGTTGGTCACAAACACCGAAGCTCAATCTCCTCTATGTACTTAAATTAGAGTTTTCTATATGGGAAACAACAAAGAAGAAAAGGTAATTTGAAATGTAGTGGGACGTTTTCCTTTCTTTAAAGAAAACAACAATATTTCTTTTACTATTTGTTTTTGGGTGTTTTAATGAAGATGTTATTATATAGAGTCATAGAGTATTTATCAATAGGGTTATTTCATTTCCACAAGGGATTTTTAACAAAATGACTTTATGGAGGGTTTTTAAGTGTTCCAAGCTCTAGCGTTATTCCAAAAATAATTCTTAGTAATGTCCTCGTCCCACAAGTCATTAGAGAAGTCTTTATTAAAGTTTTCACAAGAGATGTCTCTATTAAGGTTTTTTGGTCAATATTTCATTCTCTATGCGGTGGTATATAGGAATTAATTAATTAATATACATGCCTATTTTATTTTAATAAATTTTTTTATATAGTTAATAAATAGTTATTTAATGTAAAAGGTCATTTTTATTAAAAAATTACCATTAAAGGGTACCAAATCATTAATGGTACGATCATGAATAATTAGGGTGTTGCTAATAGTGAGTTATTTATAGAGCTAGAGGGTTATTTTTTTATCAAATATTATTATTTATTGGAGCCTCATTAAAAGAAGTTAATCTCTTGAAGAGGATTGTGAACATTGTATTTTTTTTTATTTATCAATACAATTTTTTTGCAAGTTTAATCTTATTGTCTCTTGTATTTTCTTTCTTTAAATATTGTCCATGTTCTACTATTTTTGTTATTTAAGTAATTACAATTTGTATATAAGCTCTTTCATAAGCCAATATGTGCCCAAATTTTATTTTTTTTAAATTCTAAACATTTGTTTTAGCATCCTTAAATAGATATATATGTGTTTTAATGGGAGAGCCTATAGATAGGGAAGAATACACACGAGTGAATACAAGTGGAATCACTGAGTTGGATGCCTCTGTAACCTCTATTGTTACCCCTTTGAGTATTATTCAATCAAACAAAATTTTCCAATGGATTTAATCTTCCACATACTCTTAGCTGTGTTGGAATCCTCATAGGAACTTTTGAAATTAGCTTTACAGAAACCTCTTGACCATCGTATTATTTCATTACACCAATATAAACAATAGGGGATATCACTCATGTACTAGGGGATAGTAGGATGACTAAGGTTATGGTATATACTCCTTAATTGGTGTTGTGAAATATTTAATTGAGTGCTATTGTTGGAATTTATCCACTATATAAGAGAGATATGTGACTTTATAGTCCTCATCCTTTCTACCGTGCAAACCATAACCTCTACAAAATGGATAGCTAAACATATAATAGTTAAAAAAAAGATAGCAAAGTGTGATTGAACATAAAACAATAATTATACACCATATCTATTATTAATCACATATGAAATTACATTTATAGAAATATATCACCTCTTGAAGATAAGCTTCGAAGAAGTTGGATCTATGACAAAAATATGACTCAAATATAACTAACATACATAGGAAACAATGATTTCTAGAATAAAATTTCGATACTCACAATGACAACTTGTATTACACATGGAAGTGTTACTTCCAACAATAATTTTTCTAGAATATCAATAATTTGGGAATTTTATCAACATATTGATACTCTAATAGGTGTAATACTCCTATAAAAGATCAAAAAATAAAAACAATTATGGGTCTTGTCAACACCATTGTGGGGGATCTATATCAAAAAATTCCTTGCACAACTTTGATTGTGCTAGTATAAATCCTCGTCAAACATTTTTTGTTGGATCAATCTATTGAAAACCATGGTTTAGAAATTAACTACAAATGTGGGAAATTTCGATGGCCTAAACATCATGGTCACCACCCTTTGCACCAAGATCAAGTATAAATTTGAAGGAGTAGATAATATATTTCAAGGCATCAAAGCCCACTTTATTGTAGTTTTTAAAGAAAATAAACAGTATCGTATCCATTAGTGTAGCAAGAAGGTGGTTTCTTTTTCAATGAAAACATGTAACAACACTAGTCAAAATTCCACGTAATAAAGTTAATAAAGGCGAAAATAATAATGAAGGTCACGGGACACATATTCCAAGATGAATGTTGGGAAAAACATCCTAGTATGGGTGTTCATTTGGTTTATTATGGATAAGAAAAATGGAAAAGGAAATGGAAAAGGCTTTGAAAAGGAAAAGAGGAAGTAATTGACATTCTATTTTTGAAAATAATGGAAATTAGGAGAAAAGGAAGGTGAAAGGTCACATGTTGCATGTAAGGAGGAAAATGAAGGAAAATAATGGAAAATGAAGAAAATAGATGTCTCATTGATAAAAAGGCTTCTGAGGATCAGTTGGTAACTTTTATCAATTCATTTTTGGAGCTCTATCTCTATTCTCTCTCTCTCTCAGTCTTGGAAGCTTAGAGTTTTCTTGGAGAACTCTGGCATTGAATTAAGGAAATAAAAGGAAGAACCAAGAAGGAAAGGATCAAGCACGGAAGAGTAGGATCAGGTATATACAACAGGATTATTTGCAGGTATCGAATTTCATGTGTGATTTCCTTGCTATATTTGGCATGTATAGTACATGCATGTGTGTATTTGGTTCTCTTATTGTCACTGGCATGGATTTTTCTAGGTGTGATAGTGTTTTTCAGTCTAGCCTTGCCATTTCCATATAGCCATTTTGTGAGGGTGATTTATCTTATTTTGTTAAGATGGATTGATGGATGGTTTCAAAACTGAGTGAGGTGGTCTCTGAAAGAAATAAATCATGGCCTAGGAATCCCTGAACTGGACTAGTATTGTGGTAAAGCCAAATTTTGTGTGCCTCCACTGCCCTAGGAATCCTCAACCGATGAATGGCAGGATATAAAGTAAAATCCTAGAGGTGTGTGCCCTCGATCAGGCCTAGGAATCCTTGGTCGGTGAATGGATGGATATACAAAAAATCCTGGAGGATGGAGTCTTGATTAGGGATAGGAATCCTCGACCATTTTATTGATGGATATGCGATAAATCCTAGAAACTAGGAGATAGGAAAATATCTCACAGTGTAGGTGGAGAAATCTGGTGCCATCCATGCCTTTTTAGGGCCTAATGATCTAATGTGGATTGGTGTAAAGCACGTGGAAACCTGGTTTGGTTTGCTTTTGAGTCCCACATTCATGATTGGAATATGGAACAAGGGTGATTGGTTGAAAGAAATATTTGGTTCGACCAATCTATGGTTGGGTGGTTCATGGAAGTCCTATACGTAGTTGGATTTTGCATTCATTAATAAGAGCTTCTCTCCTTTGGATTTTATGTGTAAATGTACTAGCTTAGATGTGGAATTTATGTCCTTCTTATTTTAGTTGATTATATGTTGGTTACGAGTATGTTTTATGATTGAATTGATGTATGGATCTCATAATGTTTTGATTAGTCAATGAATTTACAATGAATACATGACCTAATAGATGATTGTTGGAGCGAGGTCCCCTGGGGTAAATTTTGAGTAAATTTTTGTATGTATTTTTGGATATGCACACTGCATGGAAAGGTCAAGGGGATTTGGGGCAGGTCAAAGTCCCTCTTTTATGTAAATGGGTTGTACGGATGAATTGTGGGTTTCAAACCATGGTTTGAGACCATAGCATATATGCGTTGGATAAATATAAATACAGATAGATCGAGTCTAGTAAAGTAAGCAATGTTTTTGGATCTAAGTATGTTTATGCTTCTTTGGTACATTTTGTAAGTTTGATTTGGGTAGAAAGGCTCCTATTGGTTGTGTGCACAGAGACCTAGTCTTAGCTATGTACGGACTATGTACGGACTCTGCTGGTTGTGTGCGTGGAGGGGTAATTGTAAGGGGAAATTCTGACTGAACTGAACTATTCTGAATGTAATAAAAGCATTGTTTTGGAGAAGAAATTATGTTATGTGTCTGATATCTGAGTTATATTTTTACTTTCACTGTTTTGAGATCACCTTACTTCTATTATGATCAATTATATCTGCGCAAGTAAAATTTTTATTTATGCCTGAGTATCTGTTAACAGTTAAGTACATGAATATATATGATTAAGTTATTGTGCATTGTAAAGATCTTATTCTGTTATTTATATATATGCGACGATGTGGATTTATGATACATCTGTTATATGCAATAGTATTCGCGACAAGTTGATCTGATAAGTATTGATTTATATATGTGTGCACCTGTTTCCAATCTGCAACAAGTTCTGTTATAAACCTATTTAGTGCCACGACATAAATTTCTTCCTCAAAGTGTAGAAACCTAGTTCCAGCACCCCTCGTTACTGCTTTAGGTGTGACTTTGATCTGCGCAATCAGGTCATTTCCAAAAAGGCCAGTAGTTGGAGGGTTTTTTGGTTGCACGATAAACTCTGAACCTAGGTAGGGTTCCCTCAAGCCAAAAATTGGTTCTGTTGCTAGAACCGAGATAATTTTGAGGGATATTTAATGTTGTGGCATCCTACACAAAACAAATTTCAAGATTGTCTGGATACAAATATCCTTGTGTAATATCCCAAAATCGGGACTGCATCAACACAAAAGAACACTGCCTAGAAAATCATGTAGTTTTAGATAGAAGTAGTAAGAGGCCAATATGTCAGCTCAAAAATAGATTATACAGTGATAAATCAGATTTACAATATAGCCAAATCAATGTACAGGAGAAATAAGGAGACTTTTATGGAGAAAAACCCTCTAAAAGAAGTGATGCAACAATATAATTCACTGTAAAGCCATGGAAACGTTATTTTCATGAGTAAAAAATAGTTGTAGGTTACAAATCAGATATGGGATAGATCTGTGTACAAAATATTACATATATATCATATCTGCACACTATATTGTCTCTATTTTACATCCCCCTTAGGTTTTCAACAAAACATGAAAGTACAAGAGTAGATCTGAGATCTACTATAGCAGATCTACAGAATGATTCAGAAATTTTGAAGTAGATACATCAATGAATAAATCAGATCTGAAACATACATGGATTAGATGGCTAATCCATGGATCACCACAGTGTAATGAAGGCTCCTTTACACCAGAGATCTCTCCTCCAAATAGTTTCCAAACACCCTGCAACCCTTCACTTGCAAAATAACGCAGTACAGGGAGATAAACTGCGTTGTAGGCTTGATGTAGAATTTGGCTTGATGCCAAGTTGTATATATAAAGCTCCAATCAACTAATACACTCTTGCCAATGGGATAGAAGGCTTTCCCACTTAAAAGAGGCACTAGTATGGTCTAGATCTAAATAGATCTAGCCTCCACTTGTTGCTACTCACAAGGACAACCAAACCCTCAATAGGATCTAAGTTGTAGTTGCAAGAAGAAGCTTGGCCAAATGCCTGATAGTGGACCAAGAAATGCAAGAATCTTCCAAGAGGCCTCTCAAGGAAAGAGGTGGGATTCTCGATCAGGAACACCCAGTGCTAAACAACACTATTCTTAGCTAAATAGCCAGAGAATGAGATGTGTCTAAACAGAAAAATCCTTCCAAGAGAATATTTTCAACAACCCCTCTCATGCTACTCTGCTCTTTCATTTATTGGATGAAAGCCTTGCAAAACCCTAAACCATCTCAAAGGTTTCACTCCTTTCACATTTGAAACCTCCAACTAGATCTGCATTGTTCATCTAGGTACATTGCATTTGGACAACGTTGTAGATTTGGTCCTGTTGACCCAGTCAATTGTCACAATCCCCTTTCACACATGAGGGAAGTTTATTAAAGCAATCCAGATTTAGCCTTGTTCACAAGGGCATTGATTTATTTTGTTGTTTAAGGTTTTTAATTTGTCCTCCTTACAATTTTATTCTTTGTAACAAGAAAATGAAAACAAAATTGAATATTCCTACTTGGGCTAATTAGGAATATTACAGTCCTCCCCTCCAAAATGTTGCTTCTCCTCAAGCAACTGATAAGGTGAATGCTGCAACCCATATCCTCCTCCATCAGTGTCACAAAAAAAGGATAAGATTCTCTCATAAGCTAAGTGATCACCAAACCATCTATCCATGACCTGTCCCAACAATTTCCTCATGAGGTGCAAACAACTCCTCCCATAAGGAAACAATGAATCACATGAAACAACCATGGTTTGCCCAATGCCCTCCCCTAAATACAAAACATAAAGCACATGGAGTGTAGTCATCCCATAGGGTACATGCATTCCTTCCCTCCTTCCTCCATTCATCGCCATGAAAAGTACAAGTACATCATCAATATAGGGAATCAAGACAATGTACAAACAAACAGAAGTGTGGGTACAAGGAGGTGGATCATAGTCCCACATGTGGAACCAGCCCAGAGCATCCCCTACCTGCACCAAATGAAGATGTGGTAAGTGGTTTTCCCACCACTTACTTGCTACCCAATTCATCTCACTGTTGCAGAAAATGTGAGATATATTTGGTGCCTTTGGGAAGCACCCATCATGAAAATAAATCTCCCTTTTCACATCAAGGGAGTGGCCAAATTCATAATTCTTAGTGGCCCAACAATTGCCATGGCATTTTCATGATACATTGCTCCTTTTAGGAGACATGACCTGCATACAAATGGTAAAATAACATGTACAAACAGAAAAATACACTTGCTTTACATGAACAGATTCTTTACCATCAAGGTTACTCATACACATGGATTTGTGCATGGACATGTCTCCTCTTTAAAAAGAAGGAAGAGATAGCTAAAATGACTCTTGCATAGAGTCCCTTGGCTGCCCCAACTCCACATAGATCATGCACTTTTGAAAGTGTTGATGTAGTTCCTCTCTCAAGCCTTCCCAATCAAAGCTTCTCATGATTAGAGTGTAGATCTTCATTGATTGCATATGGCTGGAAAAGAACTCTTTGTGTGCTCCTTGTAGTATCTTCTGCTTGAGCTTGGAAGCTCTATACAAGAAGACTCTACCATGATGATATATGACCCCTCCTTGGACTAAATAGCCCTCTCCTTGTAGCATGTCATCAAGTATCGTACATGTGTGAAGATCTTTGGAATACTCTATAAGCATTTGAGATTTCCAATACAAATCTACACTACTCAACAATGACAGCGCTAATGATACATCCACTGGAATGTCTGTCATATTTCTTATCTTCTCCTTGGCATTCCCCATGCCACAGGTGTGTGTTGGAAGGTTGATCCTCTCATCCTTCTCCTCCCACAGCATAGATCCAGATAGGAGAGTGGGTGGTGATGTTAAGGGAATAAGATCCCCCTTCTCCTTGATCTCACCTAAGCCTCCTAGCACTGTAGCCTTGTCTTCTAATGCTCCAATCCTCCTTGGAATCATGAGTGGAGCATCAAGATGTGGGACACCTTTCACCCAATCTAAATCATGTGGTCTCCCAGGTGGTCTTCCATAAGATAATGATGCCTCATGGTTCATTCTCCCTTGCTTATCAGATGGGATCAACATTCCCTTGCTTCCACAGCGCAATTCTACCTATGATTTTGTGTGGAAGTCTTCTGAAACTTGGGGACCCCTCTTAGTGGTGTAAGAGTTCCTCTGGTTGGAGCATTTGCCCATCTTCTGATAATGGATCAGCTAGGTGACCCCTCCTTTGTTCTATCTCATTGTCTTTCAGCAAAGACACATGTTGCTCATGTCCTCCATATGGAAGATCCTTAGGAAATCCTTGCAAAGGTGCAAGAAATCCTCTAGTGGAAGCCATTGCTTCATCTCCATCTCCAACTAAAAATAGATCTCCTCCTACTGTAACAGCGCTGGAGGATCTTCTCCACTCTATCTATCCCTTTTTCTCATCATTGGAGAATGCTTCACCATTAAGAGATCATTTTCCTTGATCTCTTACTGAAAAAGGAATCCTCATGTCTTATCTTCGATAAAAGAGATCTTACTGAAGTGGGGCCTTTGGCTCTAGCAAATTTTGCAGCAAATCTTCAACCCCCTCAACAATGTTTAAGACTGGAGTTGGCTCCATCGAATCTTCCAACTTATGCAAAGATGCAGATTTATTGGGCTTGATTTTCTCCTCCCAAGAAGTCTCAGAATGTCTCACATCAAATCTTGTCACTAGTCTCCTAGTGAATCTTGCATAAGAGGAAATGTTTCTCACTTTCAAGGAAGAGAACTCAAATAGCCACCAAGCATAACCCTTCCCTTGAAGATGCATCGCTACTACTCTCAAGGCTCTTCTTCTTCTAATACTTGATGCAGCTTAAATTATGTGTCAAGCTTCTTTACCCAAGACTTGGCTAAGTCTCTAGGTGATCCATCAAATGTAGGTAGAGCGAATCTACCCATAGTATGATGCATGCACCCTTTCCTTCTACTGTTGTTGCTGGATATTTCTTCTTTGATTTGATAGAACTCTGGGAAACTGAGATGCTCTTTGAATCTCTCTAAGTGAGATTCATATTCTTGGAGATAACCACCAAGATATTCCTACTTTGGTGCTCCTCCCTTTCCTCCTTTCTTTGACAAGAAAGTAGGCATGTTCCAACGTTGTTGATCAGGTTGTGTGGCTAAATTCTCACAGACATGGTAGGAAGTACTGGGAATTTCTTGATGTAAGAATCCTCCCAAGGGATCTGCATTTCTTTCCCTCTTCATCCCCCATATTTCTTCCTTTAGTTCATGCATAGCTTGAGAAATATTTTTTGAGAACTCTTCTCTCTGCAAACTTCCGGATAAAGGGTTTGTACCCTTTACTTCTGTGTCTTCGGTGTAACCACATTTCTTCATTAGTATTTTCCTCCCATGAAAATACATATTGGCTCTTCAAAATGCAAAGCACGGGCTATGCCAAGAAATATGCTTTGATACCACTGTAATCTCTCAAAATCGGGACTACTAGCAAGGCATTCCTGAAAAACACATTTTTCAGGAATGGATGCTACAGCTCTTGAAATCAGCCCTTGGATACCTTATATCTAATTATCTAAGACCTAAATCCAAGAGGAGATCAGAAAAAAATCAAACTAGGTGGGTTAAACAGATCTCCCACACCCAGTATGGCTTGAAAACTGCCCAAAGAAGGGATTGCAGCAACACAAAAGAACACTGCCCAGAAAATAATGTAGTTTTATATAGCAGTAGAAAGAGGCCAATATGAAAACTCAAAAATATCCTATACAATGATAAATCAATTTTACGATATAGCCCAATCAATGTACAGGAGAAAGAAGGAGACTTTTATGGAGAAAAATCCTCTAAAAGAAGTGCCGCAACAATATAATTCACTGTAAAGCCATGATAATTTTATTTTCATGAGTGAAAAGAAGTTTTAGGTTACAACTCAGATCTAGGACAAATCTATGTACAAAATATTAGATCTATATCAGATCGGTATACTATATTGTCTCTATTTTACATCCCCCTTGGGGTTTTCACAAAAACATGAAAGTACAAGAGTAGATCTGAGATCTACTACCGCAGATCTGAGATCTACTGCAGAAGATCTGCAGAATGATTCAGAAATTCTGAAGTAGATACATCAATGAATAAATCAGATCTGAAACATACATGGATTAGATGGCTAATCCATGGATCACCACAGTGTAAGGAAGGCTCCTTTACACTAGAGATCTCTCCTCCAAATAGTTTCCAAACACCTTGCAACCCTTCACTTGCAAAATAACGCAGTACAGGGAGATAAACTGCACTTTAGGCTTGATGTCAACTTTGGCCTGATGCCAAGTTGTAGATCTAAAGCTCCAATCAGCTAATACACTCTTGCCAATGGGATAGAAGGCTTTCCCACTAAAAAGAGGCACTAGTATGGTCTAGATCTGAATAGATCTAGCCTCCACTTGCTACTTCCCACAAGGACAACCAAAATTTGGAAGAAGAAGCTTGGCCAAATTCCTGATAGTGGACCAAGAAATGCAAGACTATTCCAAGATTCCTCTCATAGAAAGAGGTGGGATTCTCGATCAGGAACACCCAGTGCTAAACAACACTATTCTCAGCTAAACAGCCAGAGAATGAGAAGTGTCTAAATAGAAAAATCCTTCCAAGAGAATATGTTCAACAACCCCTCTCATGATACTCTCCTCTTTCATTTATAGGATGAAATCCTTGCAAAACCCTAAACCATCTCATAGGTTTAGCTCCTTTCACATTTGAAACCTCCAACTAGATCTTTTTTGTTCATCTAGGTACATTGCATCTGGACAATGCTGTAGATTTGGTCCTGTTGACCTAGTCAATTGTCACAATCCCCTTTCACACATGAGGGAAGTTTATTAAAGCAGCCCATATTTAGCCTTGTTCACAAGGGCATTGATTTATTTTGTTGTTTAAGGAGTTTAATTTGTCCTCCTTACAATTTTATTCTTTGTAACAAGAAAATAAAAAAAAAATTTGAATATTCCTATTAGCTTGGGCTAATTAGGAATATTACACCTTGAATTCTTGGTCCAAGAGAATCAAAGTTCTAATTTATATGCTAAAATTTGGGTTCATAAGTAGATCTATACAAAAGTTCACGAGATATTATTTTGTTCCTTTGCAACTGAGCTTCATGAGTGGTTGTCGCAATTAACTCAATTTAATACTTGCGCGAAGCACGACATAGTCACTTAGTGGACTCCTGAATTAATATAACAATTAGTAAATACAAGAAATAAGGTCACCTTTATGATAGATCATTGGATCGATCGTGTCTAGGGAGGATTTGTGACTGAATTTTCCATCAATCAGTTTGAGTCATACTCTGAAGCAGAAAGAATATTTTTCAAGGGTCCTATAGGTAAGTTCATGTAATCTTTGAAGTTATTTTTGAAGATGCTATTATGTGAATAGGGATCTTTGTGTGAACATATTGCATGAATGTCCTGAAGAGGCCTAACTACACGTAGTGGAATAATTTACCACACAGACCTAGAAGAAGGGTTTGTTTACAATCCTATAAAGAGTAGATATTATAGTTAGGAAGAACTAGAAACTAGTAGCTCTAGTGAATCTATGCACTTCGAAGAAGAGGAAGTCTCCCGAGAATAAGTTTCACCGTATCATATCAATCAAGGAGCCTTGACCATCATTATGATCCCATCCACTATGATAGTTTCAGTTAGTTCTGCCTGTCACCAATGATGAAATGGGATCTTTCAAAAAAAAAATTAGGGTGTCGAGTCAAATTTCTATGGCTTATGTAGGTTTTCAAATAAAAATTTGGTCACTGGCTAGTGGTGTCTAGGTCTATTATTAATCCATTCAAAAAAATTTATGTGTTTGTCACCACCATCTCTCAATTGGATGAGTCATCATTGCAAAGTCATCAGTTTCATCTCAGTCATGTTCTCATGGTTCTCATTCAACTCACTATCACCATTAGGTCATTAGGGTTTACGTCACCAAAATTAGTCATTTCATGCATAAATCTAGAATTTATGAAAGAGTAGTGTAATATCCCAAAATAGGGAAAATCAGCAATAATGGGAATATCTTATAATATCCCAAAATTGGACTTCTTAGCAAGGCATGCCTGGAAAATGCATTTTTCAGGAATGTATGCTACAGGATTGAAAACCATCCCTTGGATCCCTTATATCTGAAAATATAAGACCTGAATCCAAGAGGGATTCAAAAACAAATCCTTTTAGGTGGGTTAAACAGGTCTACCCACACCTAGTTCAGTTGGAAAATGCCTAAGGAAGGGACTACAACAACATTAATCAACACTGCTTTATAAATAACACAGTTTCAGCAAAATGTAAGTAGGAGGCTAATATGGAGGCTCAAAAATAGCTTTTAAATCAATAAATCAGATTTAAAATGTGTCCCATACAATGTATAAGAGAAAGATGAAAGACTTCATGAAGGAAACCCTCTGAAAGAGGTGCTGCAACAATATATTTCACTGCAAAAAACTTGACAATGTTATTTTTATTAGCATACAATAGCTGTAGGTTAAAACTGAGATCTACGATAGATATGTGTACAAAATATTAGATCTATATCAGATCTGTACACTAGATTGTCTCTATTTTACATACCCCTTGGGGTTTCCAGCAAAACATGAAGCATATAGAGTAGATCCGGGATCTCATGCAGCAGATCTGTAGATTCCTTTAGAATTTCTAAAGATTATACATTATTATTCAGATCAGATCTGAATTTGACATGGATAAGAACAGAAATCCATGGATCACCACAATGAGAGGCAGATTCCCATCACTAGAGATCACTCCTCAAAGTTTTCCAAAACTCCCTGCAACTTTCCTCTTGCAGATAACGCAGTCATGGAAGAAAAGATGTTTTGTAGACTTGATGAATAGTTTGGCTTGATGCCAAGGTATGGATCTAAAGCTCTGATGATCTAAAACACTCTTGCCAGGGGGATAGAAGGATTTCCCACTAAAAAGAGGCACAAGAATTTCTTAGATCTGAATAGATATAGCCTCCACTTGCTGCAGCTTACAAAGACAACCAAACCCTCAACAGGATCTAGATTGTAGTTGGACGTAGAGCTTGGAAAAATTCCTGATAGTGGACAAGAAATTCAAGACTCCCTCAAGAGCTACTCAAAGAAGGAGGTGGGATTCCCGATCAGGAACACCCAATGCTAAACAACACTATTCTCTGCTAAACAACCAAGAGAATGGGAAATTTCTAAACAGACATATTCTTCCAAAACAATAGGTTCAACAAAAACCCCTCTCTTGGTGCCATCCTCTTCCCTTTATAAGATGGAAAACTTGAAAAACCCTAAACCATCTCAATGATTTAGCTCCTTTCACATGTGCCACCTTCAACTAAGACTGCGCTGTGCATTAATGAGATATATCCCTCCTAGACAGCGTTGTTGATTTAGTCATGGTTGACTTGGTCAAATGATCCAGCCTCTTTCACACTTAAGTGTTCTTACTAAAATGGCCCAGATTTAGCCTTTTTCACATTGGGCATTGATTTATTTTTCTGTTTAGGAGTTTTATTGATCCTCCTTTACAATTTTATTGATGAAACAAGAAACAAAACAAAATTGAATATTCCCATTATCTTAGGACTAATTGGGAATATTACATTCCTCCCCTCCAAAATGTTGTTTGTCCTCAAGCAACTGATAATGTGAGTGCTGCAACTCATTTCCTCCTCCATTGGTGACACAACCAAGTGATAAGCCTCCTCCATGAGCTGAGTGTTTACCAAACCAATCCTTCATGAATTGTCTCTCTAATGTTCTTATGAGGGGTAAATAAACCATCCCATAAGGAGTCACTAACTCAAATGAAACAATCATGGTTGAACAAATACTCTCTCTAAAACATGTAGCATATGGAACATAGAGATTCACCATCCCATGTGGTACATACATGGATCCAATCCTCATTCCATACAACCCCATAAAAAGTACAAGTATATCATCTATGTATGGAATCAAAACAATGTACATGCAAACAAAAATTTGAGCATGAGGAGGTGGGTCATAATCCCACATTTGATACCAACGCAGTGCATCTCTTGCCTACATCAGATCCAGATATGGTAAGCGGTTTCCCCACCACTTACTTACTGCACAAGTTATCTCACCATGGCTGAAAATGTAAGATATGTTTGGTGCCTTTGGGAAGCACCCATCATGAAAGTAAATCTCCCTTTGCACAACAAGGGAGTGGCCAAATTCAGAAATTTTAGTGGCCCAATGTTTGCCATGAGATTTACATGATACAACACTTCTCTTGGGAGTCATGGCCTACATAAACATGGTGAAATAATATGTCAAATTAGAAAATAAAACTTGCATTACATGATCAGATTTTTCACCAACAATGTCTCTCCTATACATGGAATTGTGCATAGATTTTTCTCCCCTTTCAAGAGAAGGAAGAAATGTTTGTAATAACTCTTGTATAGAGTTGTTTGGCTACCCCAACTCCACATATTTCTTGCATTCAAGAAAATTCTGATGTAGCTCTCCTCCAAATCCTTCCCATTCAAAGCATCTCATGATAGTATTGTAGATCTTCATAGAATAGGTAGGGTTGAAACATAAATCTTTGTAGGCCCTTCGTAGCATCCTCTCCTTGAGCTTAGAGGCTCTAGGTAAGAAGATCATATCATGATGATAGATGACTCCCTCATGGACTAGATAGCCCTCTTCATGCAGTTGATCATCAAGCATCATGCAAGTGTGAAGATCTTCGGAATAATCCACCAACAACTAGGATTTCCAATATATATCTACACTCCCCAACAATGACAGCGCTGATGATGCATCAATAGGAATGTCTACCATGTTGCTGATCTTCTCTTTGCCATCTCCTATGTCAAAGGTGTATGTTGGAAGGATTTACCTTCCATTCTTCTCTTCCCACAGTGCAGATCCAGAGATGAGAGTGGTTGATGATGATAAGGGAAGAAGATCTCCCTCCTTCTTGAACTTACCCAAGTCTCCCAGCGTTGTAGCTTTACCTTATAGTGCTCCAATCCCTCCCGGATCTAATTTTGGAGCAGAAATTTGGGAGAGATCTCCCACAAAAACTGAATCAGGTGGCCTCCCAGGTGGAATGCCCCCGTGTAGTGATACATCAATGTCAAGAGTAGACTACACATATGAATGGACAACTTTGTCCCTGCCCTCACTGTGCAATTCAGTTTTCCTCTTCTTTGCATCAACCCTCTAAAATGGATAGGGATGTGTGCTCCTCATCGTGTGATGTTGGTCATCCTCCCTACCTCCTCCTTTCATCTACATGGTTTCAAAATCTGTCAATAATGGCTCATGTTGCTCATGGGTTATTCCTTTATCTCCATATATGCGATCCTAGGGAACTTCTTGTTGTTGAATATTGCAACAAGAAACAGTGAAGGAGGAATCCTAAAACATCATTACTGATCCTAGTTGGGAAATAATCACCTAAACTAGGTGGGGCCCACACAAGTGATTTTTGTCGCAAAGTCTATTTTTAGACTATGTCTATTTTTAGACATGTCGATCATATTCTATGAGTTGCAGGATGCTATTTGTGGATGGTTGGTCAAGTTGGAAAAATATATGGATTTCTATTTTTAGACATATTGGGCGGAATCTATTTTTAGATTGCCAGTCTAAAAATAGATATGTCGAATATTATTAGCTCTTAATAATATTTGGACTCTAAACATTATCTTATCCTCTTGGAGCACTTCATTTAAGTGCACGGATGTACGGGGGCGAGAGAAGGAATTACATTATTCACTAGGGATTTAGTGGAGCTATTGCAAGGAGGACTTTAGTTAAAATTTTGACTCATGTGACAGAGTTTGGTGGAGTTGTAGAAGTAGTTGGTGGAGTTGTGTTCAGTTTATCTCAGTTAGACACAATTGAGCTAGTTGTATCTAGTCTAACTGATTGATACACTAGTGAGAGTGGTGTGAATTAATTATTAATTAATTCACAAAATAATAACTCATTAATAAACTAAAGAATAAATCAATTAACTACAGTGCATGGACAGTTTCAGTGGAGACGTGTGGAGAGGTAGGTGAAAGAGCAAGTGTGACTATCAGTTGTGACTATAGTGTTGCATTGTTTGCACCTCAAATTTAGTGGAGATGCATTTAAGGATTGTGTGAGCAAGGTTGGAGCAATTGGAGTTCATCCAGAGCCATTATTCAGTAGGGGTTGCGCAGTAGAGGTAGGCTAAAGGTTGGCAAAGATCGGTGCATGGATTTGCAAGATCGGGCCTGATTAGTGTGTAGCGATTGGATTGTACTGAGAGCTTGTGATAAGCTTTGTATGAGGATTGTTACATGATCTCTATGACATATATTATATACAGATAGTTGGGGTTTTTAGCTTCAGGCTTTCTTGTAAAATCACTATGTTAATGTGTGTGAATTTTTATGGTTTCATGTGTGCATTGCAATTGATTTAATTTCCGCATGTGATGATCAATGGTGGAATAGATTTTGTATTGTGCATGAAGTTAAAATAGTGTGTGATCGGGAGAATCTTGGACATATGCATGCATAGTGCATATAATTTATACATGGTGTCGGAGTGTTGATCATTGGAGAAATTTCAATTATTAAAATTGTTGAGTTTTGTGCTGGTGGAATTCGAATTTGCTGTAGTGTTTTCTTGGTGTCAAAGTTGAGCATTCATTGAAATTTATTTCAACGGATTTTGATTGGAGTATGCCCTTGAGGGCAGCTCAAATTATATTTCATGGAAGGACAGGATGGAGGTGGTGCTAGAGGATAATGGGTTGAAGGAGTTCATAGATGTTGATATTCCTAAACCGGGTTCTAGCGATGCAGCCGCACTTGACGCATGGCAAAAGAAGGTAGCAAGGTGTCAAAGGATTCTGTTGGAAGGTGTGAAGGATCAAATTGTGTCCAGCCTTCACGGTAAAGCCACTCCATTCTTGATGTGGAAGGCTTTGACAGAATTTTTCCAAAGCATAAGTGACCAGAGGAAGTTGGTGCTTAAAGACAAACTCAGGAAAATAAAAATGGAGAAGAATGACACTATTCCGGTATACTTGAAAAAGTTTTTCCACTGCAGGGATGAGCTTGGGAGTGTAGGAGTTAGTGTGGATGAAGAAGACTTGGTGAGCTTGGCTCTCCTTGGGCTTCCGAAGAGTTGGCATAGCTATGAGGACTCTGTCAATGGTCGGGAGAAACTGCCAGGATGGGAGCGACTTTGGTCGGATCTTGTGCAGGAGGAGATAAGGCAGAGTACCAGGGATGGCTCTTCATCAAAGAATGATGATGAAGAGGATTGCGCTTTGGCTGCCAAAGAAAGGAAAGGGAAGGGGAAGAAAAATCCTTCTCAATCCGGTGCGGATGGCAAAGAGCGTGACATGTCCAAAGTGAAGTGTTTTCATTGTCACGAACATGGGCATTTCGCCACACATTGTCCACAGAAGAAGAAGAACAAGCAGGCTGCTGGAGCTGCAGCTGGTGAGGCTCTTGCCTCACAATTTGAGCTGGACTTCTCATTGATCGCATGCATGGTGTCTAGTGCATTGGGATCGGGGTGGTATTTTGATAGTGGCACTTCCTTTCACATGACGGGAGATGTGAACCTTTTCAGTGACTTGGTGGAGAAAGATCTCCAGCTGCATGTTGAGTTGGGTGAAAATGGACGATACAATGTGACCGAAATTGGTACCATTACCTTTCAGAGGAAGTTAGGTATACTCATTCTTTTACAAGATGTAGTGCATGTTCCAGGTTTAAGGAAGAATTTAATCTTAGTCGCAATGTTAGAGGATAAAGGGTATGATGTTGTCTTTAGTGAAGGAAAAGTGTTCCTTCAGTACAAAGCAATAGGAAAAGTCAAGAAGGTTGGGATTCGAGTGAAGAATCTATACAGACTTGAAATAGATGGGATTTCTATGGAGCTTCCTACTATTGGGAAGTGCAAGAAATCCATGCAATTGAAGCTTGAGAGGGAGCAGGATTTGCATGCATGTAAGAGTGAACCTCAGGATGTGGAGCAGCCACAAGATGAGGATCATGGAGTGGGAGAAACCACTCATGCAGAGAAATTTCGTTCCAGATGGGCAGAGGGAGTGCATGCGGCTATACCACCAGGTGAGAGGTGGGGCGACATGCATAGATAATCCAACAAGAAATATCTGGGCAGGATTCATTGAGATGGTGTGGATCTCATGAATTGAACCTGGCTACGAGGAGCCCATATAGAAATAGTAGCATGATCAGTTGGATTGATGCAGGAATATCAAAGTGACAGTGTCGGATGTTGGAGCGCGGTTCAGAGTTGACAGCAAGTGCAGAGTGCATGGGTGGAGAGTTCAACAACATAGTGGCTCCTGAAGACATGTACAGTAGCTAAGAAAAATTTGAAGACTTTAATGATAGATGCATCAAATTGATTGAGTTGTTTGGAGCCTATTTATTTTTGGAAGAGTTGCAGAGCAGATGCGTGGAGTTGCATGGCGCTTGCAAAGGTTGCAGGGCAAATGCATGGAGTTGCATGTCGCATGCAAAGACAGTCCTTTCTTTTTGAGAGGGAGTTTTGAATATTGCAACAGGAAACAGTGAAGGAGGCATCCTGAAACATCATTCTTGATCCTAGTTGGGAAATAATCACCTAAACTAGTTGGGGCCCACACAGGTGATTTTTGTCGCAAAGTCTATTTTTAGACTATGTCTATTTTTATACATGTCGATCATATTCTATGAGTTGCAGGATGCCATTTGTGGATGGTTGGTCAAGTTGGAAAAATAGATGGATTTCTATTTTTAGAAATATTGGGCGAAATATATTTTTAGATTGCAAGTCTAAAAATAGATATGTCAAATATTATTAGCTCTTAATAATATTTGGACTCTAAACATTATCTTATTCTCTTGGAGCACTTCAGTTAAGTGCACAGATGTGGCACAGGAGCTGACAGAAGGAATTACACTATTCCTGAGGGTTAAGTGGAGCTATTGCATGGAGACTTCAGTTATAACTCATGTGACATAGTTTGGTGGAGTTGTAGAAGTAGTTGGTGGAGTTGTGTTCAGTTTAACTCAGTTAGACACAGTTGAGCTAGTTGTATCTAGTCTAACTGATTGATACACTAGTGAGAGTGGTGTGAATTAATTATTAATTAATTCACAAAATAATATCTCATTAATCAACTAAAGAATACATCAATTAACTATAGTGCATGGACAGTTTCAGTGGAGACCAGTGGAGAGGTAGGTGAAAGAGAAAGTGTGACTATCAGTTGTGACTATAGTGTTGCATTGTTTGCACCACAAATTCAGTGGAGATGCCTTTAAGGATTGCGTGAGAAATTTTGGAGCAATTGGAGTTCATCCAGAGCCATTATTTAGTAGGGAATGTGCAGTAGAGGCAGGCTAAAGTTTGGCAAAGATCGATGCATGGATTTGCAAGATCGGGCATGATTAGTGTGTAGCGATTGGATTGTACTGAGAGCTTGTGATAAACTTTGTATGAGGATTGTTACATGACCTCTATGACATATATTATATACAAATATTTGGGGTTTTTAGCTTCAGGCTTTCCCGTTAAAACACTGTGTTAATGTGTGTGAATTTTTATGGTTTCATGTGTGCATTGAAATTGATTTAATTTCTGCATGTGATGATCAATAGTGTAATAGATTATGTATTGTGCATGAAGTTAAAATAGTGTGTGATTAGGCGAATCTTGGAAATATGAATACGTAGTGCATATAATTTCTACACTTGTAATGGTACAATAATCCCTCTTGCTGGAGAAAGTACTCCCTCTACCTCTGCTTGAGGTGCTAGATATACTCTAGATGTGACAGCATTATTTCCCTCAACCTATTCTTCCTCTTTGATATGAATATGAAAATTTTAAATAAGAGGATGCCCTTTTGAAACGAATATCTTCATGCCCTCTTTCCCAAGAGTATGAGATATGGATCTTGCCTCTAGCAAGGTTTTATCCAGGATGTGAACCTCTTCAACAGTTTCCTGAATTGGATTTGAGTTTATGGGCCCCTCCAAACCATGCACAAGTTCTATTTGTATTGGTTTATTTGGCTCCACCAAGAATGTTTTAGGATGTTTTTCATCAAACGTCTCCACTAATCTCTTAGTGAACTGTGCATAAGAAGAAGTATTTTCATTTCATAATGAAAAATATTCAAAGATCCACCAAGCATAGGCCTTACCTTCAAATTGCAGCGCTGCAACTTTGATGGCTTCATCTTTAGAAACTTGGTGCTGCTGCAAATAGCTTTCCAACTCCTCCACCCAAGATTTAGCTAAAAATTTCAAAGATCCATCAAAATTATACAGAAAAAATATATCCATGTCATGTTGTTTGCTTCTCTCCACGTTGATCTTGCAAAACTCTTGGAAAGTGATAAGATCTCTAAACCTCTCAGTTTGAGATCCATATTCTTGCAGAAGACCACTAAGATTTTCCCTCTTAGGAATTTCTTCTTCTCCTATATCCCTTCTCATCTTCTTGATATTTCCGTGAATGCTTTGTATATTTTGAACAAAAATCTTTGAAATTATTTCTCCCTTTCTTCCTCCGAACAATGGGGTCATGTTTCTGTCTTCTTTGTACAACTCTTCTTCTTTGAGAAAATATCCTTATGGTGACATATTAAATTATTATAAAAGCATAGGATGAGCCAAGAAATATTCTTTGATACCACTGTAATATCCCAAAATAGGGAAAATCTTCAATAATGGGAATATCTTATAATATCCCAAAATTGGACTGCTTAGAAAGGCATGCCTGAAAAATGCATTTTTCAGGAATGTATTCTACAGGATTGGAAACCAACCCTTGGATCCCTTATATCTGAAAATATAAGACCTGAATCCAAGAGGGATTCAAAAAAAAATCCTTCTAGGTGCGTTAAACAGGTCTCCCCACACCTAGTGCAGTTGGAAAATGCCCAAGGAAGGGACTACAACAATATTAAACAACACTGCTTAAAAATAACGTAGTTTCAGAAAAATTTAAGTATGAGGCTCAAAAATAAATTATACATCATTACATCAGATTTACAATGTGTCCCATACAATGTACAAGAGAAATATGAAAGACTTCATGAAGGAAACCCTCTAAAAGAGGTGCTGCAACAATGTATTTCACTGCAAAAGGCTTGACATCATTATTTTTATTAGCATACAGTAGTTTTAGGTTAAAAATTAGATCTGGAATAGATCTGTGTACAAAATATTAGATCTATATCAGATCTGTACACTAGATTGTCTCTATTTTACATACCCCTTGGGGTTTTCAGCAAAACATGAAGCATATGGAGTAGATCTGAGATCTCATGCAGTAGATCTGCAAATTCCTTTAGAATTTATAAAGATTATATAGGAGTATTCAGATCATATCTAAATATGACATGTATAAGAACAGAAATCCATGGATCACTATAGTGAGAGGCAGATTCCAATTACTAGAGGTCACTCCTCAAAGTTTGCCAAAACTCCCTGCAACTTTCCTCTTGCAAATAACATAGTTCTGGAAGAAAAACTGCACTGTAGACTTGATGAACAGTTTGGCCTGATGCCAAGGTATGTATCTGAAGCTCTGATGATCCAATACACTCTTGCCAGGGGGATAGAAGGCTTTCCCACTGAAAAGAGGCACTATAATGGCTTAGATCTAAATAGATCTAGCCTCCACTTGATGCAGCTTACAAAGACAACCAAACCCTCAACAAGATCTGCGTTATAGTTGGAAGTAGAGCTTGGCCAAATTCCTGATAGTGGACAATAAATGCAAGACTCCCTCAAGAGCTACTCAAATAAGGAGGTGGGATTCCCGATCAGGAACACCCAGTGCTAAACAACACTATTCTCTGCTAAACAACCAAGAGAATGGGAAATGTCTAAATAGACATGTTCTTCCAAAACAATAGGTTCAACAACAACCCCTCTCTTAGTGCCCTCCTCTTCCTTTTATAAGATGGAAAGCTTGCAAAACCCTAAACCATATCAATGATCTAGCTCCTTTCACATGTGCCACCTCTAACTAAGATTGTGTTGTGCATCAATGAGATACATCCCTCCTAGACAGCGCTGTTGATTTAGTCATGGTTGACTTGGTAAAATGATCTAGCCTCTTTCGCTCTTAAGTGTGATTAAGAAAATGGCCCAGATTTAGCCTTGTTCACATTGGGCATTAATTTATTTTACTTTGATCCTCCTTTACAATTTTATTCATGAAACAGGAAACAAAACAAAATTGAATATTCCCATTAGCTTAGGACTAATTGGGAATATTACAAGTAGTAATAGGGAGATTACTCAATAAAGTTTGTTTATTGTGTAATTTTTATTAAACATGATGTAATAAGTTCTAAAAGTTTCTAATCTAAATAAGAAAGTTGCAAAAGCTACATGGTGTTCAAAGCAAAAGTGAAAAGAATGTGGTGGGCCATCCCACTGCTATGAAGGAAACTGACTACCACAAGCCATACAAGACCATTTCAACTAATTATTTTCATTCATATCAATGATAAAGATCTCTCACTTATTAGAAAGTGCTTCCTCAACAATTTCAAGCTCAAAACATACTCCAAAAGTGATGCCAAGTAGCCTCGATGTTTTTTCCAACCTCTATGCCATGTTTTCTCTCCAACGTTGTGTTTTCTCTTCAAGTGGCATAAAATCAGTTTCCAAGGGTTATTAAAGTCTATCAAATTGTTTATCAGTGTTCTTCAAGTAAGTTACAACTACTTTAATCCTCCTATCAGCCTAATTTCATTATTTTTAATGTGAAAACCCTCCACTTGTCCCCACGCTGCGTTTTGGTGGGTGACCCTTATTTTTAAGTTTGAAAGGTAAAAAACCTATGCCATAGATCTTTTACCCTCCGTCACAGACAAAATAATCTCCCATAGCCTTCACACACCGTCACTCTCATTTCTTAAGCCCAAAACCCTAAACCCTAGCCTAACGCTCTGGTTTTGGAAGTTTTCCTACCTAGGATTGTGTAAAAATTCCCTAGCCTACTTCCCATACCCATTTCATTCCGTTCCACTTCCTACAATTCCATAATACCACTATCCACCTCCCTAAATTTTCCTACTCCCATTTCCCTTTCCTAACCCCTTCAAAATATCCCCTCACTCACTTCCCTTTTTTTTTCCCACTAGGGTTTCCCCCTTGCAAACTATCAAAATGGAGGAGAAGAATCCATATAACAAAGGAGGCCATGTGTCTAGGTATGAACCACTCAACACAGATGAAATAATGTCTTCCCCACCTGCCAAAAAATGCTTTCAAAATGTTGGGTGCATGAATTTTTGTGATAAAATTGAAAGCGTCAAATACCATGCCAAACTTACTAGTTTTTTTGCCATTCAATTTAAAGGAGATAAAGTCACAATTGCAGGGGTCATTTTCACAATCACAGCTAAATCCATAGCTAGAGAAACAAGAATACAAAATGGTGGTGAGAAGTGGTTCAAAAACCTATATCTGGATATGAAAAATTATAGACCTTACACCAAATCTCATTACAAAGATGGCATCAAGAAAGTTTTTTCGGTTGATCAGCTTCTTGAGAGGTTTTCTCCATTGATGAGAGTCATTATGAGGTAATTTACATGCGAGGGTAGATACACTGTATTTTACAAGTATCATTTCATATTTCTCATGCACTTCACAGGGATGAAACCTCTTAACCTATCCTATTATCTACACAAGAGCTTGCCTAAGATGGTAGGGAAGGTGTAGCATAGACAAAGTAATCATGAAGCTAGTCTCTTTCACCATGCGCTCATCAAGATCATTTTTATTCTTGAGGAGAATAACATCAATTTGGAGACATTCATTTAGTCTCATGGCTTTTTTCCTTCTACTAGTCAAACAACTAGCCAAGATATATCATCAGCTACACCATCAACACAATCCAAACATATGAATATTGGTTCATCTAGTAGAGTTTTAGTGAAGAAGCCCTTGAGGGATGAGGTTACTAAAACCTATCAAAGGGGCATGAGGCTTGTGTTTTCTCCACAAATTTTGGACAGGCCCAAGCCTAGATCAACATCACAAAGATCATCACCAGCACAACATGAGCCACTTTTGCAAGATGAAGGACCATCCCATATTGACATTGACAGGGTAGATTTGAAGAGGGATGAAGTGAAAAAATTCACAAAGCAGGTAATTTTGGAGAAATATAGTGAGATTAGAGAGCTTAAGGATGGCTTGTCCAGGGTCAAGTTCATGATTTCATTCGTTGATAAGGAAAACATGCAATTGATGGTGAACCAACTGATTTTGAATAGACATAAGGTTTATGCTAGTAAAGAGGCAATAAAGGGAAATGAAATAGTTTAGGTTGATGATCTAGATGACCATGGAGAACATGTTATAAGGAAGTGGCCTAAAGAGGGAACTTCAGCAACAAAGAGAGATATTTCCACCAAAGGCACAGATGACAGTGGATGAGCTTATACTAGCAGATATTGAGCAAGATAGAGAATATTGGCTAGATAGAGTCAATGGAAACTTGGAAAATCTCCCAAAGAGGGATAAAAGAGACAACAAATTGTAGAGACACATGTTATTTCATTATCATACAAGGAATCAAGTCTCCAAGATGAGGGTCAAAAACTTGAATGCAAAACTCAAGGAAAGCCTAATCAAGCAAAAGGAGAAGGGAAAGTTGGATATTCTTGTTGATGCTTTCCTCATTGCTTTACATACCATATTAGGTCTTCATGGAGCAATCTTGAACCAATTTTGAGGAAATTTGAAGAAATTTTGGTAAAAAGATGATTTTTGTGAATTTCGGCAATTTTATGAAACAATGACACTATAAAAAACACAGCATGGCCCACGCTACATTTTTTATGGAGGCCTCCAAATGACATAAGGTCTGCATCACTGGATTCCTTTTGACCTCTACTTTCATCCTAGCAAACTAGAGCTCCACTTTAGCCCTTCCTGGCAAGTCAAAGAGTCAAAAAACCACTCAAAAATGACCTTTTTGCCTACTTTTTGAAGAGCACACTACGTTTTCAGAGTGTCTGTGGGAGAATGAACTTTCGAGGGGCTAAAATTAGTAAATTTCATTGCTTGAAGACTCCATCATGTAGCCAACTGGAATATCTATCTCCATCCATTTTTAGATCAGAATTTGGGCTCCAGGAAGGCTTCCAAAACAAATTTTTCCCTCACATGCTACGTTTTATCCTCACATGCTATGTTTTCAGTGGAATTCGCTACATTTTCTCCTGAAGGTCATTTTTTGCAGTTCAATTTGTCCAGTTTCGCTTTTTCTCATGTAATTTGTGAATCTTGATGATGTAATGATGTTTTGAGATGTAATAAAGCTAGATAAAGGTAAATATGAGGTAGATACATGCATGTAAAGGTCATAAATGGTTAAAAGAATCAGTTTTTCTATACTAGGGAGAGTCTTGTTCACCTCCCTAGTCTTTAGGGTTTATGTGAGAGGATCATGTGATCAGTTCCTTGACTCATGGATTCGACCCCTGAGAGTGGGGTAATGATATTTTGTCTATATGTATGCTTTTCTTGGTCATTTGACTGGCTGGACATCAGAAGTTTGAGACCATTGTAGCTTGTGTTTCAACTTTGGTTCATAAATTAAAAGGAACAGTTGCAAATATTATCTAGGAATTCATGTGCGGTGAGTTCTTGATGTTGTTTCTTCTCTGTTCTATTATTTTATGAATGATATATATATTCTCTTTCCATGCCTTGCTTTCCTCAGTGATATTCCTCAAAGTTCGATAAGCAGAATTCTTTCGTAGCTCTATTTTGTTTGGGAAAATAATTTCATGTTTATTTCATTTAGTTTTAATGAATTCATGAATGTATGCTCATTAATATCCTCTCCACTCTCTGGAACTATAATTTCCCAAATGGAAAAATGACGTATATACAAGAAATAATAGACTAAAATTACAGCAATATGGAAAACACATTAAAAATTCCAGAAAAGAGCCAAAAACTCCTGAGCCATTTTATTAAATCTTGAGGTGAAAAAAAAATACAACAGTTCCAAAAATAGATAGCACTTTAAATGGCTAATGCTGGCTGAAATGACACTTAGGTTTGCACACTAAAACATTGCTCTACTGTTGCTGCTGCTGGACTCTTCCTCTACACTGCCTGGCTGGAAATGCTGCAGCTAGCCAACTTTGGACTACTGGTTGGGCTTCTTCCACTGCTCATAAAATTATATGAATTTTGGAATGTGATCGTTGCCCAAAACCCAGAAAAACCTCGAAATGGTTTTCTCTAATTCTAACTTTCAAAATCTGCCCATTTTACCTAGCTCCTATAGCTGCTGGCTGAGTAGGGACTGCATAAATGGGATGATCTGCAACTAAAAAAATTATGGTATTTTAACCACAGACTCTACTAAAAAAACCCAAGAAAACCTAGAAAATTTCCCCCAAACTCCAATATTTAAAATTTGGCCTTTCTATGCTTGGCCCTCTTCTAATTTCAAATTCTACTGGGTATGCAGAGCTATGGGCTGAGCTGAAAGAGAAAATTTCTACAAATCCTCCCCAAATATCAACTATTGAAGGGTTGACCCCTTCACTATATTTCAAGCGGGAATGCTATGGAATTTCACCCTCTCTTGGATCTCTCTGTTGCTGGACTGCATAAGTCACTAAGTGACTACGCTACTATAGAAGGGTTGCAACTGGCCTGATGCCGAATAATAAAATCAGCTCACAACGACTAGTATGAATCCTCTCTTGAAGCTCCATGAAATTCCTAAATGAATTCTCCTCAAAAAATCCTCTCCTGAGCGGGCACTCGAAGACCCCCGAGGATGAGGTTGGGATCGCCACTCAGAGACACCCATGTGCTAAACATCACTATAGACTCGGCTAAATAGCTCAAGCGTGCTCAAGTCATAAATACCATAAAATCATAATAAACAACAATTATTTCCATGGCTGTGCTCACCCACTTCTTATTCTTTTGAAACCCCAACAACCTTGGGTCCACTCATTAACTACGCTATAACTTGGCCTTCACACATGTTGCCATTCATGTTGCGCTACTTTCTTGGCCTCTTGGCCCCACAATATGTTGTGTTGTTCAGACTAGCTCTGGAAAAGAGGTTTTATTCAAACTGTTGGGTTTATGGGTCCTGTTATCACTAGAAAATTGAACAAGAAAAAGACATCATGAAATGTCAAGCAGAAGGATTTACAGGGTTGAAAAACATTAGAGAATATGGAAAATTTAACTTTCTCTACAGTCAAGAGGAAAAATTATCAAATTTCACACAAAAGACATAGGAAAAGTGCGCTCTGCATGCATTTTTATTTGATAGTAGTGATGGTCTCCACATATTTCCCTCAATAAGCCGCACGGTCCTGAGTATGGCGAAAGGTCACCATCCCAGACCACTTGGCACACTTAGGAAGAATATTTTCCACTTGAGGCCACCCAAGGATAGCCTCCTAGAGCCACCTTAAGACTTCAAGTGAGCACAAAATGGAATCAACCACCACTCTTGGGTCACTATCCACAATTGTACCAAGAGAGGGAAGAATATTTGAATTTCTCCTATAAAATACCACCATGAGAAGAAAAATTTAGAACACATTATTATGCTGGCCAAATTGCCCATGAGAAAACCAGTAGTTTGTTTTCCAATCAGCAAGATAGTGAAGGGATTCATTTGTTGGCCATCGAACATCTCAATCCCAAAGGAGAATTGCATCAAGTGTCTGATATCCAATCATTCATTCAAGGAGAAGAGAGAGGCATGCAGACATCTTAAGGGGAGAGCCCTCCTTGCTTTGGGTATTTGTAATATTCCTAATTAGTGTTTAGCTAGTTAGAATATTAAATTTTGTTTTTGTCAATAAAATAGATGAATAAGGGTGTAGAGGGATCCATAAATCTCTTTCTTAGGAATAAAAACACTTCTAATGTGAATGTGGATCAATGTATCTAGTTGAATAAATCACTCCTTGGTGTGAATGAGGGTTAATGCATGTGGATGGGGTCAAGGTTGACCAAATCAACAAAAAAATCATGGAGGTAGTGGAGATAGTGGAGGACAGTGGAATCATAATGGGAGGAAGTCTCCATGAGAGTAGCATCATTATTGAGCGGGGCTATGGGGGAGGAGGCTCAAAAATCATATAAGCAAGGGGATGGAAGCCATAGAAGGCATTATGAATATGGTTTATGTATGGTATTTTATGAATTTTTTCACACTTTAGCTCTTTAGCGGAGTCTGTTGTGCTGTAGAGCACAAGGGTGTTTCCAAACAGAAATCCCACCCTCATCCTCGAGAGACTTTGAGTGCCCACTCAGGAGAGGTTCTTTGAGCTACATTCCATCATCCGACATCAGGCCAATCCTCAACCACCTTTAGTAGCATAGTCTCCTTAATTAATTGCGCAATCCAGGAGGGTAGTTTTAGTGGAGGGTTGATAACCCAAGATTTTGAGCTTATTTTCTAGTGAGGGAACCATCCCTTCATCCAGAAAGTCAATGGGGAGGAGTATGAGCTATTTTCTCATCAAATTAGCCACCTCCCAGTAGTTACCCAACTGCATAGCGAAATTCAACCCTAGGGCTGCATTTTTCATCTTGGGTATTTCCGAAAACCCTTTTTGGGTTATCTTGGAATTGTGATAGAAAGCCTAGACCTCTGATCCTAACATTTTATAAGAACCCTATCAACAGATCTACGCATTCCTAATTTCCAGCAACAATTATTTCTAGCAGGATTGCGCAATCATAGCCTCCCAGCAACTTATGTAGTAGTAGTTTCATATGTCTTGATGTATAAGGTCATTTCAGGCTTGTTTTGCCTAGCTTGAGTGTCTTTTCTTCAAGATCTTGTACTTCATTTCTGCTATCATATATAAAAAAATGGATCAATGATCTGCACATGTTTTTGATGTATTTATGTTTACTGCATTTTCCAATTTTATGTTCAATATTCCTATTTTTCCTATTTTTGAATATTATAGTGGTATCAGAGCATAATCTTGGCTCAGCCTATGGGGCATTACATCTATAACCTCTAGAGAAATGGATGAAAAATAGTTTCCAAAATTCTTCCCCAAACTATGTAAGATATTGCCAAAGAAACCAAGGGGATGAGGGTGGAAAGATAAAAGGAAACCCAAAGAAGGTTTCAACATGGAGAAAGTTTTGGCACCTCACAACATTGGTGTGAGCAACCAACATGGCAGCAAGTTTTACAATGCTCCACCATGCCTACATTCATAGCAGTGGGAAATGGGGTTGGAGGACCCCAAGAGTAGGAGGCCCTTAGTGATTACTTCCTGGAATTTGAATCTCAATCTAAAAGGTTCAAACAATATCTAAACTTCCAAGAGTTTTTTCAAATCAAGGGTAATAGAAGACCCCGTAATAACAATAGAAGTGCAGGGTTCATGCAAAACAAGGATCTGCAACATACTAGGGGTAGATTATTTCTACCTGCTTTTGATGGGTCACCCAAGTGCACAACCAAGGCTTGGGCAGAGAAATTAGACATCTCTTTCCAGCTAAACCAAGTTTCAGAGATTGGAGCTATTAAGATAGCAATGCTGCACCTTGAAGGTGAAGCACATGAATGGTGGTTTCACGGTTTAAAAACATTGGGACATGCAGGTGTGACTACATATGCAGAATTCACCCAGAGTTTGGTAGAAATATTTGACTGAAGAGATCCAGAGGTGCACTTTGTTGAGCTAGCTAAGCTTAAGCAGACAAGAAATCTAGATACTTATATCTCTAAATTTCTGAAAATTTCAGTCATAGTGCCAGATCTGACTACAGCTAGAAGAGTATATATGTTTATTGATGTGCTAGCAGAACCTTTGCATGGGTTGGTGAAATACGCTAGACCAACTATGCTCCAAGATGACATTGAGAGGGCTAAAGACATACAAGTTCTTTGCCAAGGGCAATAGCTGCATTCCAGAAAAATCACTCCTTTTAGTCAAAGGGGAAAGATATGAAGGTTCATCCCTCAAAGGGGAACCAAGAGAAAGGATCTCTTAGTAATGATGTCTGGAAATATTTGAGGAGGGGGGAGCTCTACTTCAGTTTCCAAGAACCATGGGCACCAGGGCATCGGTGTGCTACCAGAAAGTTACATTATATTGAGGTATTCTATGATAGTGAATAGGAGGAATATGAAGAGTTGGAAGGAGATACCAGTGATGTAGCACGAGGAGGAGATCCACCACCACCAAGAGGTGGAAATGGAGCATTTTCTCCAAATAGAGGAGCCCTTGCAGCTTTGTGGTGAGTTCCCAAGTATCTAACATTGAGAGTTTGAGGCACTATTCAGGGGCAACAGGTGTCGATATTGATAGATAGTGGGGCTACCCACAATTTTATTGATACCCAATTAGTGCAGAGGAGAGGCATTCCCACAAATGATTTTGAGGGATTTTCAGTTTTGGTTCCAGGAGATAGAAGCATGCAGTGTGTGAATTATGTCCTGGCATTGAATATCACTTTCGGGACTTACACATTGATAGATCACTTATTTTTGGTTGATATTCCCAACACCAATGTGATATTGGGTGTATAATGGTTGATCACACTGGGGAAGGTCACCACGGATTGGGAGATCTTGGAGATGGAATGGATAGATCAAAGGAGCGGTAAGTGCCAAATGATCAGAGGCATGCACACATATCCACCTCAGATAGTCTTAGCACATAGGATGGAGGTTGATTTGTGTAGAGGAGACATAGAATGGGAAATATAACTGCATATGTCAAAGGTAGGAGGGAAGGGTGCACCAATCCACCCGGATGTGTAGTCTACTCTAGACCGCTATTCTACAGTATTTGGGGACATATCACTGGGAAGGCCACCAGACCAGGGGTTTGAAAATACTATTGAGTTGGAGCAGGGGATCTCAGTAGTGATCATCACACCCTATAGGCATCCCAAAGCCTACATGGATGAGATTGAAAGAGCTATTTAGGATCTCTTGGCTTTAGGACATACCCGACCCAACACCAGTCCTTTTTCTTCTTCTGTGGTCTCCGTGAAGAAGAAGGATCGTACATTGAGGATTTGCATTGAATAAAGAGCCTTGAATAAGAAGACAATGAAGAGTATGTACCTGATTCCTAGGATCAATGAGTTGATGGATGAGCTAAGGGGATCAAATTTCTTTTCAAAGATTGATTTGAGGTCGGGGTACCATCAGATCAAGGTAAGGGATGAGGATATCCCCAAGACTGCATTTAGATGTCATTATGGCCACTTTGAATTCTTGGTGATTCCCTTTGGGTTAACCAATGCTACGACTACTTTCCAGTCTTTTGTGAACCACATATTTCGTGGTTAATTGAGGAAATTTTTGTTGGTTTTCTTTGACGACATTATTATCTACAACCACACATGGGAGAAGCATCTGCAGCATATTGATATAGTATTACACATTCTGGAGGAGCATCAATTCTATGCTAAGCTCTCCAAATGGGTTAGAAAAATCTAGTCATATTAATTTGACATTGAATATGTCAAAGGGAAGGGAAATGTGGTAGCAGATGACTTATCATGGAGACCAATAGTGCTGTCATTGATGAGTGTGGATACATATTGGAAGGCCCAGCTACTAGTGGAGTATTCCAAAGACTGCTTCACATGTGAGATAATACTTGCGTAGGCGACCGATGAGAGGTATAGAGCGATGGATGAGATCATATATTACCGGGACTGAAGCTTCTTTACTAGAGATTCTAAGCTCAAGGAGAATATTTTGCATGTAGCACATGATTCACCACTCTCAGGCCACCAAGGTTTCACAAAGACATATCGGGCCATTAGGGAGAGATTCTCTTGGAAGGGTCTCAAGGAGGATGTGCTCCAACACATCAGGAAGCGCGTAGTTTTCCAACAGAATAAAGGAGAGAAAAACCATCCTGAAAAGTTGTTACAACCGCTTCCTACTCTGGAAGGGAAATGGGAGAGCATTTTTATGGATTTCATTACCGATTTGCCAGCAGCACAAGGCAAGGATTATATCTTTGTGGTCGTTAATAGACCAAAAAATTATTCATATTTCTTTGCCATTTCTTCACAGCACACTGCTTCACAAGTGGTCAGGCTATTCTTTAGATATGTTTTCAGACTTCATGGTCTTCCTAAGAGCATAGTCAGTGATAGAGATAGTCGCTTCATGGGTGGCTTTTGGCAGGAGATTTTCCATTTGGTGGGTACCGAGTACCACTTATCACCTTGGGACAAATTGGAAAATAGAGATAGTAAACAAGTGGCTGGAAGGCTACTTGTGAAAATATGTTTCAGGGCAGCAAAGAGCATGGCTGCATTGGCTCCATTTGGGAGAATATTGCTACAATATGACATTTCATATGTCGATCGATATGTCTCCATTTCGAGCTCTATATGGGTATGATTCTTTATCATTTGTTGATGTGATGTTTGGAGAAAGAAAGGCTCCTAGAGCCAAAGAGTGGATCCAAGAGAGCTAGGATATACTCCGTGCTCTTAAGGACAACATTGCTACAACCCAAAATCAGGAGAAGTTTTATGCAGATCGTAGTTGGGTGGAGAGACATTTTGAGGTGGATGATTTGGTCTATCTCTGTCTTCAACCTTACAAGGAATCTACACTAAAGAAGAAGGGGGATGAGAAGCTTAAGCACCATTTCTATGGGCCATACAAGGTGATCTCTCATGTTGGGAAAGTATCATATGAGTTGGAGCTCCCCATTGGGAGTTAGATCCACAACATTTTTCATATATCACGCCTCAAGAAGGCCATTGGATTGAATGTAGTTTCTACTATAGATATCCCACCTATTGATGATGAGGGCCATCTGGTTTTACAACCGGAAGCTATCTTGGATACTCGGGAGAGGAAACTAAGGAACATGGTGATTAAAGAAAATCTGATTCGATGGGGGAATCTATCAGATGAAGATGCTACTTGGGAAGGATAAAATATTTTGCAGCATCCATCCTTGTAGTTTATTTACGACAAGCAAAATTTTGAAGGGAAGGATTGTAATAATCCTAATTATATTTTAGCTAGTTAGAATATTAAATTTTGTTTTTGTCAATAAAATAGATGAATAAGAGGGTAGAGGGACCCACAAATCTCTTTAGTAGGAATAAAACCACTTCTAATGTGAATATGGATCAGTGTATCTAGTTGAATAAATCTCTCCTTGGTGTGAATGAGGTTCAATGCATGTGGATGGGGTCAAGGTTGACCAAATCAACAACGCAGTCATGGAGGTAGTGGTGATAGTGGAGGACGTCGCAGTCATAATGGGAGGAAGTCTCCATGAGAGTAGCATCATTATTGAGTGGGGTCAAGGGGGAAGAGGCTCACAAAGCATATAAGTAAGGGGATGGAAGCCATATAAGGCATTATTCATATTATTTATGTATGGTATTTTATGACTTTCTGCATGCTTCAGCTGTTTAGAGCAGTCTACTATGTTTTTTAGCAAAAGGGTGTTTCTAGGCGGAAATCCTACCCTCATCCTTGGGGGACTTTGAGTGCCCACTCGGGAGAGGTTCTTTGAGATACATTCCATCATCTGACATTAGGCCAATATTTAGCCACCTTCAGGAGCACAGTCTCCTTCAGGAATTACGCAATCCAGGATGGCGGTTTCAATGAAGGGTTGACAACCCAAGTGTTTGAGCTTAATTTCAAGTGAGGGGAGCAGCCATTAACCTGGAAAGTCAGTGGGGAGGAGTATCAGCTATTTTCTCATCAGATCAGCCACATCCTAGTATTTACCTAGCTATAGAGCATAATTCAGCCCTAGGGCTACATTTTTTGTCTTGGGTATTTCTAGAAACCCTTTCTGGGTTATCTTGGAATTGTACTCGAAAGCCCAGATCTCTGATCCTAGAATTTTTTGAGCACCCTATCAGAAAATATATGCATTCCTATTTTTGAGCAGTAGTTATTTCTAGCAGGATTGTGTAGTTCTAGCCTCCCAACAGCTTATGTAGCAGTAGTTTCTTATGTCTTCATGTATAGGGTCATTTCAAGCTTGTTTTGCCTAGCTTGAGTGTATTTTCCTCAAGATCTTGTACTTCATTTCTACTATCATATATAATAAAATGGCTCAACGATATTCTCATGTTTTTGAAGTGCATTTTCTAGTTTTATGTTCAATATTCCTTTTTTTCCTATTTTGGAATATTAAATTATTAGAGCTCCATGGCTCTAAGGACTCACTGCAAGTATTTAGTGTTCTACCTCTTTTTTTACCACCAACGGCTAATAAGAGGGGGTTCGTTCTCCGTTACAATTATTAGTTCATTTACTCAAATGATCTTGTGTTTATGTGTATTTTTTGTTTTGTTTATTGTGTCATCTTCTTTTTGTAGCATGTTATGTTCTATAAACTAGTTTTTCTACATGTTATCATGTTTCACTAACCATCTAACAGGTCATTCTTTCCCTGTAACCATTTCTTGTAGGTTATAAATCACTCCTAGTGTTTTTTGTACACTTGTGTACTAAACTCAGCAATCTCGGATTGGTGACTCCCCTTATTTTTCCTCTTAAGCTAAGTGGTTGTGTTTTTGTAGAACCTCTTTTCTACTCAGGATTACTGCTGGACCAACTCTCCTCCTCCCCAGCTTCCCTCATTCACCCTCTATGAAGAGATTCAGTTCAGGAGATTCAAAAATTTTGTGTGTAGGAAAACCGCATGCATTTTGTATAGACAGACACGTCGGTTTGCGTGCGTTCAGCTCAGATAGTTGCACAGAGTCATGCACCTATGTAGAAAAATTATGCGCGGAAACTAGTGAACCATTTTTTCACTGGTTTTCTTCAATTTTTGTAGGTGTAAAGTCACTGGCAGCCCAGAATAAATCTTACAACACTATTTTTTGTTGTCACTTGACTGTTAGGACATGTTTTTAGTTGCACTTTAGCTTAGCTATTTTCATAGTTCTAATTTTTATTTCATTGTCACAAATTCACATACTTTAGTTAGGAGGCAAGTAAGTGGCTAAAATCCACCCATGTTATCTGAATGAACTTATTTAGTGATAATAGACACAAAACACGTAGGCAATTAGAAAAGAGTAAGTGCCCATATCCATGCACGGTTAGCTAGTTTCATTTTATTTTTCCAAAGTATTGCATTAAGATTAGTTTAAATTTTGCATTAGGAACGGGGACTAGGATCAAATTATGTAAGAAGGCAAGCAATATTTGTTTCCCTTGCACCTTTTGGTGACCCTAGGCATGCATAGGGATGTTCTCTTTTGATATTTTTCCATCTCCCTTTAGTGAAACATTTAGTATAAATAGGCAAAATTATAAGCGACCCATTATCCATGCATCATTTACTTTTTGAAAGGAACAATAAAAACATAGTTTAATTAGGAGGGAGTGTAAAGGATCATCGCATATCCGCATCCTACAAACATTGTGATAGTAAAATCTCTCACACACATTTCCACACCATAAGCAAAGTAAGCCACTTTAAAACTAACCATTAATTGATCTCATTAAATCTCCCCACAGGGTCCACAATATAATTAATAGTTTAGGTTAAGACAATTGGGGGTAGGCATCCAATAAGTAACCATTTTTAGTTTACATTCTTGAAACATAGAAGTTGAATTTATAGGGAGCTTTAAACCTGTCTATCTACCCACAAAAAATAATTCCCGAGCACCACAGAGACCCGATTCAGAGGGGGTTAAGCTTAGGCCCAATGTGAGCAAGACTATTTGGGGTTGCCTGACCAATCTAGTGCTCGGTACTGGTAGCTGAATACCAAGAAGCTCAACACTCGAATACTCACATGGGACAACAGTACTTAGTGGCCAAATCTAGGGCACCCTTCCCTATAGGTGATGGTGTAGGCAACACTAGATCCTTTTTTCCATTATCTTTGTTGATTCTTCAACTACTGGAAATCATCGCCAGTTATTTTGATATGTTGGCCCTAGTACCCACCAAAATATATCTTCGCAGGGCCCAGTTACAATTGAGAGTGTGAGGATGATTAGGTATTCCAATATTTTGAGTATCACACGCAAAACAACAAAAACCATTTTTGGATTGATTGATCACATAGGATTAATATAAAGGGAAATTAACCTTTTATTCTCACTTTGTTTTATGTATGTGATTGTGTTTTGATTTGAGATATAATCTCTCTCCTCTCATAAAATGAAAAATATTTTCAAAATAAAACCTAGTCAACACCATAATGGACCCAACAAGACCTCATCGATCTAGATTTTTTTGGACCTACCCCCATTAGAGGGAGGAGTTCCAGGTATTGTTCCATTTAGCCGTCAAAAATGGAACACGACCACCCTTATCATTTCATCCTTTATCGGGACATATTTAGTTGGTAACCCCCAAGGGTCACCCAATTCCACACTGGTGGAAACCCACTCAGGGTCACCACACACCACTCCTCCCACAACCCCTAGAGGGCAGAGGAGCGCTACCCATTCGGGAGCCAACATAATACATAGTCGGGTACGTCACAGAAAAAACCCATACATAACCAAAACCCTGTGTTTTCACATTCTACAATGGTGCTCAACACTCAGTTACCTTTCTTAGCATATTTAAACTTACTGGATCGATCAAAGTTAACAAATGACCCCATTACACACAATCCCATTTGGTCCCCCATGCCCACGATGCTCCCTTCGGAAACTCCAAAGTTTGAAGGGAAGCAAGCGGAAGACCTTGAAACCACGTAATGACTTTCCACCTATGGTGTTCTTCGAACAATATTATTGATGATACTATTCGATTAAGACTATTTTAGCGCACCTTAACTAGACCATCCACAAAATGGTATGGGGAGCATCCTTCTACTTCACATGGAACCTTTATCACCCTCGCTACTGCATTCTTCACATATTTCCAGTTACCCATCCACCACCATTCAGGAATGGATTTACTGGTGCATTTTAGACAAACATGAGCCGCCCATATCTCAGACCATCTCCATGAATGATTATGACGTCAAATTTTGTGTAAATCCAAACTCGATGATTAATTTTTACTGGACCTATCCCTGAAAACTCTCATGATAGATATTTCAAAGGATGTGGTTTCTCAAGGACCTACTTCCAAAGAGGATGCCGTTAGCAAAGCCCAACAACGCGAGCTGATATACACTCAGTTAGAATACATCTATAACATCCTGCCTAACGTCGTGCACCTACAAACTTATAAAGAATTTCCAGGCACATCGAACATTGTAGACGAATTAATAGGGTCACTAATCTAAATTCACCTTGGTAGCAGTGCCCCATACCCTGGTTACGCGTAAGATCCTAACCATAACAGCCCACAACTAGGCTATCATCAGAGTCATCATGCACCTATGCAGAACATGACCAATAGGGCATCATCGTACCATCATCAGCAAGGAAGTTCATACCCTCCCACATAAGGGACTGAGTAAGAAACTAGGAACACTGATGGAATATCTCCCCACAGAAAATATATACAAACCATCGACTGAGACCTCAATATTCCCACTCTCCAGCACAAAACCCACCAATGAAAAATAGTGCACCAGTGAGCTTTGTGAAACATTCCCACGCCCAACCACGCCATCCATACGGGGAGAGAATCATAGTCATCCTCCTAACACGGAAAGGAAAATACCAAAAAATAAAAAATGGGAGATCTTGGATAGGGGGGAAATAACCAACAATGCCCTCTGTGATCTCAAGCTGGGGGCAACCCAACTGAAATTAAACCAGGATCTAAAAAACTCTCAAGGGAAGAAGAAGAGGGCTAATCTTCTAACCAACCACTCTTGTAAAATTTATGGTGAGTATGGCCATTAGACTCATCACTGTCCTGAACTGCACAAGCTAAATAAGCTTCAAGGTAACTGAGGACAAGGGGGACCTACGTAGCAAACAACTGTAATGCAAGAGCCCTTCCCCCACCAAGGGGTGGTTAGTACCCAACAGCAAAAACCACCCCTTGATGATTCTGGACACAATAGCCCTGAAATATATATGAATGGCAAGGAAATTTTCTTTCAAACACGGAACCGAAGTTACGATACCCCGCCAGAAACTATTACTTTGGGGGCTAGCACGAGTTCACCTACAACACCATAGACTATATTAGAAATTCCTATTAAACCTTTTCCAAAAATGGCTAAGGGTCCAACAAGGTGGGAAAGACACCACTCTAAAGTGGCCCATAATTATAGCATCATGGATTACTTAGCACAGTCTCCTACTGCCATGTCATCTTTAGAGGTCCTGCAATATTGCCCAAAGCAAAGGAAAGCCTTACTTTGTGTGTTAGGTGAAATCGACCTTGCCAATTCACACGTAATGGATTTTGAATTAGATAGTGGTGCTAGTCCTGAACATCACTATCCATTGATGTATCATTGAAGAGGGTATATCTACATGCATCATGTAAAAAAGTGTTTGCCAAAAGTTGGGATCCCTCTAACTAAAGCCATCAGACATCACAATTAGAGCATACGACGAGCATCCTTCTGCTCCCATCAGTCTCTACCAAAATGTCCCAGCCTGCTTGGCCGGAAAGACAGTTCTTATAGACATTAAGGTCTTATACACTCAGTTTCACTACAACATACTCCTTAGACGGAGTTATATGTACGCCATGTCTGCCATAATATCCTTTGTCTTCTAGATCATGATGTTCCCCCATGATGATCGCATCATCACCATCGACCAATTAACATACCATGATAAGTGACCCATGACGAACGTTGGCATTGTTGTTGTTGAAAATGCAACAAGATGATGGAACTTAGTGAAATGAAGTCGCCTTCACTAAGTGGGCCCGCAGGCTATTTTTGGCGCAAAGTCTATTTTTAGACCATGTCTATTTTTAGACATGTGGATCATGGTCTATGAGTTGCAAAATGATATTTATGGATGATTGGTCGAGTTGGTAAAAATAGATGGACCTCTATTTTTAGACATTGGGCGGTTTCTATTTTTAGACTGCCGGGCTAAAAATAGAACAGTCAAATATTATTAACCCTTAATAATATTTAGACTGTAAACATTATCTTATCCTCTTGGAGCACTTCAGTTTGATGCTTGGATGTGGCACATGCAGCTGACAGAAGGAATTATGCTATTCCTAGGGGTTAGTTGAGCTATTGCATGGTTGACTTCAGTTAGAACTCATGTGGCAGAGTTTGGTGGAGTTGTGTTCTATTTAACTTAGTTGAACTAGTTGTATTTAGTCTAACTGAAAAATACACTAGTGATGAGTGGTGTGAATTAATTATTAATTAATTCACTAATTATTAACTCATAAATCAACTAAAGAACACATCATTTAACTGCAATGCATGGACAGTTCAGTGGAGACCAGTGTTAGAGGTGGGTGAAAGGGTGAGTCTACTATCAATTGTGACTATGGCTGTGCATGAGATTTGCACACACATTGATGGAGATTGCCAATGAGGATTGCGCAGTTGGAGCTAGTGGGATTCAAACTTGGATCTCATCATTATTCATCTTCGATTGCGCAGTAGAGGCAGGCAGACTTGTGGAGGAGATTTGAACTTGTGACTTGTTCATCTCAGAGCTAGTTTTGTGAGTAGCATGTGAGAAAGTGCTGAGAGCTGTGAGAGCTTTGTGCTATGTATTGTTACATGTTCTCTATCATTATAATATACAGATAGTTGGGGGTTTTCAGCTGTATTCTTTCCCCATTACATATTGTGTTTATGTGTGCTTGACTATTGCGTTTATGTGCACATGCGACTGCTTCTATTTCCGCATATTGATGATAAATTGTAGAAGAGGTTATGTATTATGCATGAAGCTTAAATAGTGTGTAATTAGGATAATCTCGGTGAATAATTCAGCAAATTATTCAAATTTCTATAGTTGTACCCTATGTAGACACATTTGTATAATTGCTCACATGGTACCAAGAATATGGACTTGGCCAATTAAAACTGTCGTCTATCCTTGGATCATTCCTGGGAGATCCCCCTATCATACCAGAATCATTCGCTGATATCACAGGAGCCTTGGTGTGCATGATATCATCATCAAGCACCAAGATGAGCTAGGAGATAGAGACTAGTAGTAAAGAAACTGAGTCCACTAGCACAACGTCTTCTCTATCTTATGACATCTCCCAAACTCCTTTTCTATACCCACCACCTGTTTTGTGACACAACAAGTTTTGGCAACAATAGTATTGCCAAACATATCTTTTGCAATACCAGTTTGGTACTTGGTCCCACCTACCATGATGGGAGGCATGTGAATCATTGCTATAGGATTTACCTCTAGCACTCCTAAGGAAGCCCCACCTGTTAAGGAAAACCCCATAGCCATAATAGTTAAAGAAACTTTCATCGCAAAGTCGGTGAAAGCGACTAGGAAAACCCCTAAAAAGGGGAAAAATATAGAAAACCCCATCATGGCAAGGGAATTACAACATTGTGCATTGTGCTATATTGTAGGCCCCCTTACCAATATCTGCCCGGAGTTAGATGAATTAAAACCACTCCTCAACTCCGATCAAAATATCGTGATGAAAATCTCCCGTAAAAAGGAACTAGCCACAAAAAACCAAGGAAAAACATTACACACAAACCACGCATGTGCTATCTGTAACAATTATGGTAATTACACTCATAATTGTCTATAAATACCATGATATCGGGATGCCTTAAACACCCTAGAACAATCATATCAAGAGAATCCCTCGATGTAGTCAAATTGGGAAGAACCTCAGGTCATATTATACCTCCAAGAGGCACGGTAGTCACCAGAATGTCTCCTGTTCATCCTTCCTCCTCCTGTCTAACGTTGTGCACTCTACAACAAATGCATCCATTTCTTCGATGAGTGTGCAACCGTGGAGCTATTCCAAAGATGGTATCTGGATGTCTATGTGTACTATTGATGCAGGGCTAATGTCTAACCCCACTCTTACCGAGGATTAATACTCATAACAGAGTATACACTCCGAATTTGACACATTCATATAGGTTCATATATCTCTAAGAACCTTTAAAAACCCAATTATATCATTATAAAATTCATTTCGCGGAAATCATGTTTAACATTCTTTATGGGACTCTGGTTGAAAACCGAAAGTAATCCTTCTCAATAAGTGCATTTATCATGAAACACTTATACTTGCCCTTATTACCTTCATCCATTTTCATCTATTGTACATGATAGCTTCATGTTGATTGAGGCTTCCTCCTTCGAAAATATTTATCACTTCGCGACTCCACATCACATTGCTAAACCAAACCCTTTCCTTTAGCGCTTCATCGCGCATCGCAAAACTTACCTCATCACACATTTGTGATCATAACATTTCACACTTCAGCACCTTATCGCATGTCGCAAGGTTTAGCCTCATCGCAAATCAGCATTTCACAAATTTAAGTCTCCATCGTTACTGTTATACCATATCGCATGCGATGTGCGATATTTATCGCAACACATAGATCTTAACTTATCGCATTTCGACACTTTCACAATTTAATCAGCGATGAGATCTCAACCATCCATCTATATCTTTGTCAGATGCATCCCATAAATTCCCAATTCACATCTGCCGTTGATCAATATATTATTCGACGATCCTTGTACTTTCTTTTTTGTAATTTCACTTGACTTTCATGTGCATATTCCTTTGGTTTCTTCCACTCTATCTCTACCGTGCCTTGATATACAGTCGCATTTTTATCCATGTTGTTCTTCCATGGTGTTAATCCCTCCTAAACTTTGTTATGTAGAATGGTGTTGACTTCTGCAACCACTTTTGCACGTTGTTTTCACTTTGATCTTCCTCTGACTCACCTATAATACTTAAGTTCTATGAAATACACACAATTTTATAATTCATTAACACTCTACACTCCACATAAAATTGAAATTGCATTTTCTATTCACAAACAAATATTTACATAATAATGGATCTCCTCTTGGCCTAATTTTCTATTTCATTGGCCTCTCCACACTACGTCTCTCTCTCTCTCTCTCTCTCTCTATGCCTATAGGCTTACAATCAAATATCCTATCTAAGGATATGGTCTCTAATGCCTTTGACATTTACACATATATAAAAAAGGTTTGGCAACCAATTCTAGTTCAAATCCTCAATCTTCTCAACTAAATCCTAAGAATCCTCTAAATCCACAAAATCATCAACTAATTCCTAAGTCTAGGATTCAAAATCCCCATGAAATCTCAACTAGCCCAAATCTCTCATGTTCTCCTACATTCGAGAACATTTACAAATATGCCTCACAATATTTAATTAAATCCTATTTTAAATGTCGCACATAAAATCACTCAAAACATTGAAAATTACATTAATTAAATACTTAGGGAACCAGCTCCCTTGAAAACATAAGACCCCCTCGATTTGACTAAATGTACAAAATTTGGAACCATGATGCTCCTGCATCAGACTCCCAAGGTAGAAATTAATCATGATCTCCAGATCATGTTTCTTTAATTGTTGTCCTCCTAGATCCCAAAATTCATTTTGTACTCTTTCTTTGGCTTCCTCTATTCCTTTATGTTGTTTTGTTGTTGTTGTTGTTTGATGTTGTTCTCCAGGTCTCCAAATTTTATGCTGTAGTGCTCCAATGTCTCTACCTTTTCTTTTTTTTCGCTCTCCAATCATCTTCGCAGTGGATTACCTTCTTCATTATGTTGTAGCTCTCCTTAGGTATCTGCATTAGGTTCCATATTTCATCTATGGTTTCTTGTAATTCAATCTGCTGCTGCAAACTAATTTTGTTTTCTTCACTTTTCCATTGTACTTTGCTTCACTTTAGCCATTTATCACTAAACTGCCGATTTCTTTCTTCAGCTCTTCTTGCTTCAATTTTGGATTTTTCACGTGGAATTACTCCATTTACTACTGAAAATATTGCTATGGACATTTCTACCTCCAATATTTTCCGAATATCTCTTAATATATCTCCCTCTCCAACATCCCTCTTCTGCTCACTACTTGCAAATTTACTTTCAAAAACAAATTGTCTTCTGATTCTTTGACTGCAGTAATATACTCATTCAATCTTCTTTGTATACTAGAAAAAATAATCAAGTTTGGTAATCTAGTATCTGCTCCTGCCTCTTTCACAACTTGAGACATTCCACATCATTGTCTGCAATTCCTTTCTCTTGCTCAAATGTTTCCAGCAAGCATTTCAACCATTCCCTTTGTACTTGTCTCATCTCAACCACATCATCAATATGCTTCATTTCAGTTTCAACATAACCTTCTTCTTATTCCTTGACAACCCTTAGTGATTGTACTTCACCTCCTTACCTCATTCTGACAATCAATTTAGCTTCTTCAAACACTGTATCTTCATGCTTTACATCTTCCTCATCATTATGACTTACCCAACAACTTCCATTCTTCTTCAGTTCTAAAACTGACACTCCTTCAACTTGAGACATGTCTCCCTCATCTTCATCTAAATTCAATTTTACATTCAGAATATTCATTGTATGAATTTCTAGTATATCCTCTAAAAGACTTAGCTTATGCCACAAATCTTCCATCTCACATGGAATTTCTCCTGAAAACCCTATACAATATTCAAAATTTTCCTCTTCTTTGTCACAAGTCCAATCATTCTGTGACACTATTTCTTCATCCTATATTAGAATAAAACTATGATCCTCTATCTCTTTGTCAGCTTTAGATTTCTGTCCAACAGTATTCTATTGGCCAATGAGATAAGCCAATTCCTCCCTTTCCTCAACAATAACAAGTTCCTTCATATGAGACATGACTGTCTCACCTTCCTTGGATATTTTTTCCTTATTAAGTAAGCAATATATGAATTCCTTTTGTTGTAGCAACTCAACTTGGTCTTCATCAAAAATACACTCTCCAACATACCTTGCTTGACAATTCTCAACTTCATTCACGACAACTCCAAGAGATGGACTGCCTTCTGCAACACCTGCAAACACAGTCAAATTATCAATCTCAAAATTACAAGACCAAATGGTCTCATTTTATTATCCAGTCACCAAATATTCCTCTTGTTGTTCTAAGTCTCTTTCATGACTTAGAAAGTCTTCACTACCTTTCTTCCTAGCTTCCTCAAGCATATTAGTTAAATAATTGACATCCTCTTTTGCTTCTTTATGTTCTAGGCCATCATCATAAGCCAAATATTTTATGTTTTCAACCTTCATAGTATGTTTAAAAACCTCACCTTCAATCAACTGTGCATGTGCATGTACATGAGACTCAGCTATGTCATCTTCTTTCAAAAGATGATTAACATTATGTCCTTCTCCTTCATTCTTTATGAAAATATTAGAAAATTGTCATTCTTCATTCATTGTACCTGCATACATACACAAAATATCAGATTCAATACTTTGAGACCTCTCAACCTCTCTTTGAGTTTCAGCCTTTAATTCTACTCCTAGATACCCACTTATTCTGGGTAATTCTTCCAACAGTCGAGAATTTATCACTTTCTCTTTCATCTTCTATAGCTTATGCCACCTTATCTTCCTTCTCATAAGAAACCACACCTTTGGTCTTCCTTATTCCTCTGTAACAACTCGATCAATACTTCAAGATGGACTTCTATCTCAGCTTTCTCCCTCTCATATTCTTCATGACTCATCTGTCTCCATATGCCATTAACTTTGGCATATTATTTCTTCACTTAGTGGCTACTGAAGGGCCTCAATTAGACATAAAATAAGGCCCATATAAAATTTCTTAGGCCCATCTAACTTCCTTATGCACATTAAAGGATATATTAAATTTCTCCTTCTGCACTTAATAATTTTTTCTTATGCTTTAATATGTTCTTAGGAAGGATTAAAGGAAGTTGCATATTTTTTCCTAATATTGGTTATTTTTGTAGAATATTGTGAGAATATTTGGCAGATTATATAGATTTGGAGAAGGATATGATTTAGGGAGGCTACCTGCCACTGGAAGATCAATATTGGAGAATAAATGAGCACAACATCAGGAAATTAGGGAGAAATTTTGGAGACATGCAAGGAGATTGTCCACCCTCCTTTACTCTCAAAGGCATCTAGAGGATCCTGAGATCCCCCTCCAACAATTCGAATTGAAGAGGCATCCAAGAAACTCAAGGCCAAGTGCACTCAAGATATACTTCACTTGGAGTCTCCAGCAATTGAATTCCAAGAGGTAGCCAAGCGACTGAAGATGAAGGGCACTCAATCTATGTTTACTTTGAGTCAAAGTGGACTCAATCACCATTTTTCAAAGGATCTATTGGTAGTTTCCCTGTAGAATAAATAGAGAAGAGATAGAGCTAGGAAGGAGTTAGTTAGTTAGCCAGTTAGTCTGTTCTAGTCTTGATTCCATTCAGAACTATTGTTGTGAGCTATTGAGATTTTGTTTTATTTAGTGATCAAACTCTCAGAGATGTATGAAGTTATTCCTTTATGAAATGAGCAAACTGATTTCATTCGAATGATTTAAGTTTCATAGGTCTAGGCTCATGGGTTAGAGCCAAATCCATGTGCCTCAGCTTCTCTTCCGTTACTATATTTTCCTTTCTGTCATTTAGCTAGTTTCTTTTCTGCCATTTATTTAGTTTTATTCTTGAAAAGTTAGCTAGTTTCTGATAGTTTCATTGCTGCTTAGTTTTTTCTTTCAGTGTACTATTGTAGTTATCATTTGCTTGTGCGTGATAAATTAGAGGAGAAAAAACAAGAAAATTTGTCGATCAAGACCCTCTTCTCATCTCTTTCAATAGATATCAAGGAGGGCGAACCTTCCCACAGACCCAAAAACAGGTTTCTGTTCACTTTTTCTAAGATTAGAAGTAGAGTTTCATTATCATTTTCTAGTTTTCCTTTGCACGATATTTTTCATGCATTTGTAGGTTTCCCGTGCATAAGATCAGTAGAGTTGTTTGCAGAACCTACTGTTAAAAAACCCAGAGCTATGTGGTGCTTCCCTGCTTCATTTTCCATTGCTATTACACCCTCCATTCCCTCCTTTTTCTGCTTATTCCAACTGTTGCACCCACATTTTATTTCCAAAAACACTTAAACACTTCAGCCCACCTCATTAATTTTTTTTTATCGGTCATGGTTTCCTTACCCTATTTAGTCACAAAATGCATGAAAAACCATCCAAGGTCAACCTCCACCTTTGCTCCTTGAGTTCCCCACTATTGTACTTCACAAATCGCACTTCACGACTTTTCCCTTTTACTTTAACACTTACCACCCATTTTAGCCAATTGCAATATTGTGATATCGCATATCGCAAATCGCACCTTTCCCCTTTTTCTTTCAAATACTTACCGCAAATCACATCGCATTTCCTTTTCACTCGACTGCAATCGTGTCTCCTTTCCGCAATCACGCTTCACAGTCTTTTCTAAACAACACTTCCACTATTCCTCCAGATTTGCAATATTGTGAATTGTGATATTTAATTCCACACTTCACATCATTTCTCTTGTTCTTGTTCACACTTACCACTCCAACTGCCAATTTCGATATTGCGATCGTGCTTCGCCAATGATCCAACCGCCACGTCACCCATCGCAAATCATATTTTTCACCTTTTCCTTTTTTCTCCAAGACTTACCGCTTTCTTTCGTCGATTGTGATATTGTGAAATCGCAAATCACACAATTTATCCTTTTCCCTTCAAAGCTTACCACTCCAACTTCGCGATATCGCGATTGTGATATCGGTCCCACCTCCACATCGCATCTCTGCCATTACATATTTCAAGTTATTTTGCTCCAAATCCTTTTGCACTATAATAGTTTCTTAATCCAGTTTAAACCCCAACTTTCCACTTCTAAGCTTCATTTCATGCGTTAAGCCCTCTATTAGTCTCTTTAGCCCTTTTCATTCCTCCAAGATGCAAATCAACACTCCTTTTACTTAGAATTAAGTCATGGATAGCTTAATTGGATGAATAGAAGAATGATAGATAGACCATAGGATAAATAGAGTGCATTTAGCCATTTGGCCAAGTTAAGTGTCGTTTAGAATTAGTTTCCTTTCTGCCATTTCTTTTTAGCAATATAGTTTAGTTTCTTTTCAATCATTTCCTTTCTTGAAAATTAAATTAGTTTCATTTTTATTATTCCTTTTTAGTGATTTAATTTAGTTTCCTTCTGTCATTTCCGTTCTGCAATTTAGTTTAGTTTCATTGAAGTGTGAAAGACTTCATTGAGAACCCTTAGAAAGAGCACCCTTTCGTAAAGCGGAAGCGGATGACATGAAAAAAATTCATCTGATGTGTATATAGCACTGCCACCTCCAAGTTTGTATGAACCACAGGTTGATAACATAAAGTAGGGCAGCCCCTAGGAATTGAAGCACTCTTGGTGCAATACGAGGGCTCAATACGTTTTAGTGTCATTGAAGGGGAGGTGTTTAGTAGATCCTTTGTTTTTTTTTTAGCATTCTTTTCTTCTTTCCTTCTTCATGTTGTTTCAGAAATATTGAAAAATACAAAAAAAATCTGGTTGCCATGCCTCATAGGAGTAGGGATAGTCAGAATCTTAAAATAAAATAAAATACTTCTCCAATACTAACCCACCCACTTGACCACATGGTGTAGTAAGAACCACATTACCATACACTTTTGAAGGAAGAAGAGATGAATGGATATTATGAAAATGAAGAAGATCTTATTGTGTTTCCCATTCAAGATATAAAAATCAGTGTACCTATGAAGAACATCCCTCCATCTTTCCTTCCCAACTTCCGTGGTATGAGGACAGAGGATCCAGAAACATTTCTCTTTGAATTTGAGATACTTTATAGTTCTTATGGATACTTATCACACACTCAAAAATTTAGATTGTTTCCTACAACCTTGAAGGATAGAGCTCTTAAATGGTTCATGAGTCTGGGTATTAATTCAATAAGATTATAGAATGATATGCAAAAGATATTCCTAGAAAAATACAAATATCCTGATCTTAGAGAAGAAATTTTTAGAATGAGCCAAGAAGAAGATGAGAGCCTTGAGGATCTAATAGAGAGATTCACGTATCATGTTAATAGGGAAAAAATGCATCATCTAGGATTTGACACACTAAAAACCATCTTACTTAGAACAATTAGGGATGAGTGGATTGATCTCCTTTATCTCATGAGTAGAGGAGATGTATACCAATTGTCATTTGAAGAACTTTGTGAAACATGCAAGCACATAACAAGAGGAAGGGAAAGAGTAAGTAAATCAACATCAACATTGGTAAGGCAAGATGAACTTGGAAATTTTCTTGATAACTTCAAAACATAAATTCTTAGCAATCTAAGTGAACAAGTAGAAATGTTAAGAATGCAAAATGAGCAAAATGAAGATGATGATATTTTTCTTATCCATGAAGAATCATATGCTACTAAATGTTGTTCATCATTCCCCGGGTTTAAATAAGTTTAACAAGAAGAAAATGGAGCAAGGAAATCACCAAAGAAGCTATGTTATGTAGCTCCAAGGAGACCCTGGAAGCCTAGTCAACTTGATATGATGCAAGGAACTACTTAAAAATTTCAAGCTTATTAAAATATATCTCAAACTAATTGGGACACACTCCCTCCTTGGCAACCTTGGCCATCTCAACCTCAAACCCAATCTTGGCAACATGATTGGCAAGGACCTTATTGGGAAAATCCTCAACATCCTCAATATTTCCCTCAATATCCTCCATATCCAACTCCATGCTATCCCTACCATCCACCTCCACCACAACCACATCCATCTCATATATCCACCCCCTCTCAACTACCTATACCACCATTTCCAAACCCACACCATGAAGTATCTCAGCCCACTTACAATGGTGAGGTACAACACTACCAAACATATCCTCTTGATCGAAATGGTCTGCATCTTAGTTCAAGAAAGGTATTGCATAGAAGATATTTTCTCAATGTCATTGAAGGAAAAAATCAAGAAGAAGAATATCCAAATGAGGAGATCAAAAGATCAAGGGCTGCACTTGATGAAGAGTCGACATCATAATCATATTTTGAGAAATTTTCCTCATGTTTACCATCATTTCCTCCATGTGTTCAAGAGAAAAATCAGAAAAAAATAGGAATATTTGAATGTCATAATAGAAGAGGACATCCAAGGTGATCCAACTCAGCAAGTGGACTAGTCATTACGTTGCATCATCACGCTCTTCTCCAACATCACTTGATACAATGCCAGTCAAAGAAATCCATCTCTCATATTTAGGTACATGTCAGACCATGTATTCCAAGTGTGCACATGATTTTATCTGTCATCTTGATGTGTACATGGCTTCATTGGAAGTATTCCTATACATGAAAAATGTTTTGTTTTTTTCAAGTAGAGTAGGAAAGTGAAAAAAAAGAAAAAGGGAAAGAATAAAATCTCATATGAAAACCTCTTTGAGGCATTTGAGATTGGCTCACTGATTCAAAACCTCAATGAGGTGGTCAATGGGTTGAAAAAATAAATAAATAAATAAAATATCCTAGGTGAAAACCTCCTTTGAGGCGCTTAGGCAGACCTTCTAGTGGAAAACCTCATTGAGGCAACTAGTAAGGCCTTAAAAAAAAATTCAAAAAAAAAATGCATTTCTCCATGTATCTCTCTCTAATGAATGTAGATCTTCTCCAACCTTTGCAAGAAGAAAAAAGAAAGTTGGCACAAAAGGAAAATTTGGTCAACACTTTAGTCAAATGTAATAAAACTTCAAATTCCTCCACCTATGCTCAAAAGCTCCAAAAGGACCTCACGCAAATTATCAAATGCAACTTCAGAACCACCAAAGACAACTTCAATAGCCATATCACCAACAACTCCAATATCACATGCAAAAACAAATCAATGGTAAGGCTCAGGTATGAAATTATCTAACCCTTTCTTCGAATCTATTTTAGCTTAATAAAACATTAAAAATTGTGAGAAGGAAAAAAATTTATATAGCCAAAATCAGTAGCAGAGGAACCTCAGCCTTATATAGCAACTAGCCTCACTTTTTCAACCAAGAAAAGGAACAAGAGAAAAGTAAAAAGGACTTGAGAAAGTGGGCAGTAAGCAGCTCATTGAAATAAAGGACAAGGAGTGACAAGGGGTAACCAAGGGTGAACTCAATTCACATAAAAAAAAAGAACTGTGATTTTACTTTTCATGAAATAAAAAGAAAAAAGAAATAACAAAAAAAAAAAAGACAGAGAAAAAAATAAATAAAAGGTGGATACACCACCTCTTGGCATGCAAAACAGATCTAGTTAAGGCATCTGAGGAACTCCATGAAGCACCTACAAGAAGAATTGCAGAATAATAATAGCAAGAATATTAGTATCGGGAGCAGTGCATGGCCCAAGAAACAAAAAATGAAATAAGCCAACATGCAGGAAGAACCATAAGGCAGGGAGGATGAATAGTTTTCTCAGAGGATGAGCAACAGTTTTAGTAGGGGGGTGATGATGGGCCTCTAAATTAGACATAAAATAAGGCCCATCTAACCTTTCTTCGGCCCATCTACCTTCCTTATGCACATAAAAGGATATATTAAATCTCTCTTTCTGCACTTAATAATGTTTTCGTATGCTTTAATATGTTCTTAAGAAGGATTAAAGGTAGTTGCATATTTTTTCCTAATATTGGTTACTTTTGTAGAATATTGTGAGAATATTTGGTAGATTATATAGATTTGGAGATGGAGATGATTTAGGGACTTGCTCCCTACCACTGGAAGATTAGGATTGGAGAATAAATGAGCACAACATCAGGAAATTAGGGAGAAATATTGGAGAGATTCAAGGGGATTGTCCACCCTCCTTAACTCTCAATGGCAGCGAGAGGATCCTCATGAGATTGCCCTCCAACAATTCGAATTCCAGAGGTAGCCAAACAACTCAAGACCAAGTGCACTCAAGCCATACTTCACTTGGAGCCTCAAGTAATTGAATTCCAAGAGGCAGCCAAGAAACTGAAGAAGAAGGGCACTCAATCTATGTTTACTTTGAGTCAAAGTGGACTCAATCACCATTTTTCAAGGGAGCTATTGGTAGCTGCCCTTTAGAATAAATAGAGAAGAGATAGAGCTAGGAATTAGTTAGCTAGTTAGCCAGTTATTCTGTTCTAGTCTCGACCATTCAGAAATATTGTTGTGAGCTATTGAGTTTTTTGTTTTATTCAGCAGTCAAACACTCAGGGATGTATGAAGTTATTCTTTCATGAAATGAGTAGACTGATTTAATTCGACTAATTTAAGTTTCAGAGGGCTAGGCTCATGGGTTAGGGCCCAATCCATGTGCCTCAGCTTCTCTGTTGTTACTATCTTTTCCTTTTTTTCATTTAGCTAGTTTTTTTCTGCCATTTATTTATTTTATTCTTGAATAGTTAGCTAGTTTTTGATAGTTTCATTGCCGCTTAGTTTTTTATTTCAGTGTGTTGCTGTAGTTTTCATTTTCTTGTGAGTGATATAATAAAGGAGAAAAAACAATAAAATTTGTGCATAAAGACCCCCTTCTCATCTCTGTCAATAGAGCTTGAGGAGGGCGAACCTTCCCACAGACCCAAAAACCGGTTTCTGTTCAGTTTTATGAGATTAGAAGTAGAGTTGCATTACCATTTTCCATTCTTCCTTTGCACGGTATTTTTCACACATTTTTCAGTTTCTCGTGCATATGATCAATAGAGTTGTTTGAAAAACCTATTGTTAAAAAACCTAGAGCTCCCTGGTGCTTCGCCGCTTCATTTTCCATGACTGTTACGCCCTCCTTTCCCTCCTTTTTCTAGGTATTCCAACTCTTGCACCCACCTTTTATTCCCCAAAACACTTAAACCCTTCATCCTGACTCATTCCTTTGTTTTTATCGATCACGTTTGCCTTACCCTCTTTAGACTCAAAAACCTTGAAAAACCATCCAAGGTCGACCTCTGCCTTTGCTCCTCTAGTTCCCCGCTACCGTACTTTGCAAATTGCACTTCGCGACTTTTCCCTTTTACTTTAACACTTACTACTCGTTGTAGCCAATTCTGATATTGAGATATCGCATATCACAGATTGCACCTTTCCTCTTTTTCTTTCGAAGACTTACCACAAATTTCATTGCATTTCCTTTTCACTTGACCGCAATCGCATCTCCTTTTCGCAATCGCACTTCACAATATTTTCTAAACAACACTTCCACTATTCCTCTAGATTTGCGATATTGATAATTGCGATATCACATTTATTGCACTCACCGCTAGTACCCATTCGCACTTACCTCTCCAACTGCTAATTGTGATATTGCGATCATGCTCCGCCGATGGTCCCACCGCCATGTCACCCATCGGAAATCGCATTTCACACCTTTTTCCTTTTTCTCCAAGACTTAATGCTTGCTCTCACCAATTGTGATATTGTGAAATCACAAATCACAAATTGCATCATTTAGCTTCTTCCCTTTAACGCTTACTGCTCCAACTTCACGATATCGCGATTGCGATATCGGTCCCACCTCCACATTACATCTCTGCCATCACATATTTCAAGTTATTCCGCTCCAAAACCTTTTGCACTATAATAGAGTCTTAATCCGTTTTAAACCCCCGCTTTCCACTTCTAAGATTCATTTCATGCGTTAAACCCTCCATTAGCCACTTTATCCCTTTTCTTTCCTCCAAGGTGCAATTAAACACTCCTTTTAATTAGAATTAATTCATGGATAGCTTAGTTGGATGAATAGAAGAATTATAGATAGACCGTAGGATAAAAAGAGTGAATTTAGTCGATTGGCCAAGTTAAGTGTGGTTTAGAATCAATTTCCTTTCTGCCATTTCTTTTCAGCAATATAGTTTACTTTCTTTTCAGTCATTTCCTTTTCTACAAATTAAATTAGTTTCATCTCTGTCATTCCTTTTCAGCGATTTAATGTAGTTTCCTTCTGTCATTTTCGTTCTGCAATTTAGATTAGTTTGATTGAAGTGTGACAAACTAAACTTAGAAGCCTTAGAAATAACACCCTTTCATAAAGAGGAAGAGGTTGACATGAACATAATGCATCTGCTATGTATATAACACTATCACCTCCAAGTTTGTATGAACCCCAGGTTGATAAAGTAAAGTAGGGAAGCACCTGGGAATTGTAGCACTCTTGGTACAATACCAAGGTTCACCAGCTGCTTCCTAAACCTCTACTATGACTATCAGTAGTCATCATCTTATTCGTCTTCATGAGCTTCTCACACTCACTATGAGATGCACTAAGCCTCCGCAGTAACAATTTCTCCCTGCTAGAACTTACCTCACCAAGCTCTCCTATGTACTTGGCCATTATTCCCCTCTCTGGAACTTTCTTTGAGAATTCATATGTTCTTTCTAGGCTTCAACTCATCTGCAATTTTGGGAACACAACTGTCCTCTTGTATTTCAATTACAACTAAAATACTAGGTTCTAGCCACACTCTCTCAGAAACCCTTACTGGCTTCCTTCATCACTACTCTTAATGCTATGATCTTCTTGTTGAGATGCCTCACTAATTTTTGTTACCTACATATCAATGATATTTAAAACAAATACCATTCCCAAGCTTTCAAAATCTTGTTGCTGCCAAATTTCTATGGCCACTTTAAAATGCTTCTGCTCAACTTCCATCTCTGGCTAATCTAACCTTTTTCCCTTGCATGTAACTACTTTTCCCAAAGTAGCTTTCCTTGTCCTCATTAAGCTCTAAGCTCTTGCATATAAAATCTTTTAATTCACAAAACCTCCTCTATATACCTTCTGTCTATCTCCAAAAGAGAAAAACTTGCTCTGATACCAAATGATGTAGGGCTAATGGCTAATCCCAATCTTACCCAGGATTAATACACATAATAGAGTATACACTCTGAATTTGACAAATTCAGATAGGTTCATATATCTTTAATAACCTTTAAAAACCCACTTATATCATTATAAAATTCATTTCACATAAATCATCATTAACATGATTTATGGGACTCTAGTTTAAAACCCAAAGTAATCCATCTTAATAAGTGCATTTATCATGAAACACTTATACCTACCTTTATTATCTTCATCCCTTTTCATCTGTTGTACGTGACCTCTTCACGTTGACTGAGGCTTCCTCCTTCGGAAATATTTATCGCATCACAACTCCACATCGCATCACTAAACTAAACCCTTTCCTTTAGTGCTTCATCGCACATCGTAAAACTTCCCTCATCGCACATTGATGGTCATAAAATTTCGCACTTCAGCCTGAAAACCTTATCGCATGTCGCATTAGCCTCATCGCAAATTGGCATTTCACAAATTTAAGTCTCTGTCGTTAACTGTTATACCATATCGCATGTGATGTGTGATATTTATCGCATCGTGCAGATCTTAACTTATCGCACTTCGACACTTTTGGAATTTAATTTGTGATGATATATCAACCATCCATCTCCATCTTTGTCCAACACATCCCATAAATTCCCAATTCACATCTGCCTTTGATCAATATGTGATCTGATGGTCCCTGTGCTTTTGTTTGTGTAATTTCACTTGACTTTCATGTGCATATTCCTTTGGTTTCTTCCACTCAATCCCTACTGTGTCTTGATATACAGTCGGTTTTTTGTCCTTGTTGTTCTTCCATGGTGTTAACCCCTCCTGAGCTTTATTATTTAGAATGGTCCTGACTATTGCAACCACTTTTGAATGATGTTTTCACTCTTATCTACCTTGGACTCACCTACAATATTTACATTATACGAAACACACAAAATTTTATAATTCATTAAACTCTATGCTCCACATAAACTCAGAATTGAGTTTTCTATTCACAAACATATATTTACATAATAATGGAGCTCCTCTCGGCCTGATTTTATATTTCATTGGCCTCTCCACACTACTTCTCTCTCTCTCTCTCTATGCCCGTAGGCTTACAATAAAATCTCCTATCTAAGAATATGGTCTTTAATGCCTTTGAGGCTTACAAATATATAAAAAATGTTCTGCAACAAATTTTGGTTCAGATCCTCAATCTTCTCAACTAAATCCTAAGAATCCTCTAAATCCACAAAATCATCAACTAATTCCTAAGTCTAGGATTCACAATCCTTATGAAATCTCAACTAGCCTAAATCTTTCATGTTCTCCTACATTCGAGAACATTTACAAATATGCCTCACAATATTTAATTAAATACTATTCTAAATGTCTCACATAAAATCACTCAAAACATTGAAAATTACATTAATTAAATACTTAGGGAACCAACTCCATTGAAAATATAAGACCCCCTAGATTCTACTAAATTTACAAAATTTGGAACCATGATCCTCCCGCATCAACTACGTTGGCCTACAAGCAACCCAATATTCGTGTTAGATATGTTCTAGCAATCACCCATTACGCCATTGTCATTACATCCCTTGATTTAGTTTAGCATTAACCATTTTATGCACGACCATCACGTGCCTTTCCCTAGAAGATGGATCAGATACAGAATCCATGGACAGCTCGACAACGCAAGAGGAGGTGACAAGAAGATCCATCCTCTTTCTGTCAGCAGAAAAGCGGTCTCTTGAGGGGCACATAGTCACCCCCAACTTCCTTCCATGGAGAAGACCAACCTATGTGTCACACCATTTTTTGGTCATCTAAACTATTGTTATTAGATGGACCCAAGTACACCACGTAAGACCAATTTTACCCTAAGTAAAATTGCATTCACTATGAAAAATAACTTAGTAAACCACCTTTATTAAGTTGTTTATGGTCTAAACAGAAAACCCCATGAGGAAATATTAAATAAATCTACATTTTTCTGATTCTCCTCAAGGAATAATTAGTTAAACAACAATTTAATTAATATTCCTGGTTATATTTAACCCAAAACAGGGAAAATAATTAGATAAAGCATTATTTATCTTATTATTTCCTAAGAATAATTATTTAAACCTTATTTAAATAATATTCTTTGTTGAATATGACTAAATGACCCTTAAATAATTAAATAAATCATTATTTATTTGATTATTACTCAACCACATCCTTAAAATGATAAGTAAATTATTTATTTATTTATTATTTACAAATAAAGGGATTTTACCCAAGTCAAATTCCTTTTCCCTCCAACAAATATAATAAAATATTCCATAAAAGTTGGATCTTGATTTGGTTAATAATATTTTAATTATGCACCATTATCTAGACTAACTCAATATTTTGTTATAAATAGAAGGGTTTTCCCATTCATTTACCACCTTTTGTTGCCTAAAGATCACTCTGGATCTATACTTTTGGTCTTACTATTGATCCAAAATCATAGCCATATTTTGCTACCATTTTTGTACGCGTTTTCTACACCATAAAGAGAGAGGAATTTTAGATCTGAAGTGCTGAGGAATTACAAGAACCCATCCCATTGAGGAGAACTGGGAATACCCTCCTGTGTTTTCCTCCCAGGTGCCATTAATACAAAATTCATTCAACATATTCTTGTCTTGTCTATTGGATGCATAGAGTAAATCTTGTTTTTTCTACTGTTTAATGTCTTATAATGCATAGATCTAGATTTTTGCAGCATTTATCTTGATCATCTAACTACAAATCTGAAGATATTGACAGCCATCTTTTCTATTAAGGTTGTTTCTTATGCACAACTAAAGTGGTATTTTTTCGTACGCTTGGAATTAAGATTCGTACTAACAACTAACGACTCCACACGGGGTTACGATTACGACCGTTGTCATTTTTCTGATCCTTGCATATCTAGTTGCTCCAAACCCTAGGATTTCTCTTTAGCTCCTTGTTTTTGCTTTTCTTGATGTTTTTTTTAACCTATAAAACCTTAAAACTATAAAAATTCTAACTTCCATGTGTTTTCGGACCTATTGCGCAGGTGACATACATCAACCGTAGCTGAGATAACAATTTTTTCTGAAATCTACCGCCGAGAGTGCCAAAAGTGCAGGTCAGAATTTTTGGCCCAAAAAATACGACGTGGAGCTTTAGGAAACATGAATCAGCCCAAAAATTGCGACCTCTATTGAAAACAGGTCAGAAACTGTGACCAGGATTTTTTTTAGGGATTTTTCTGAAAATTTTCTGGGTTTGTCCGAGCCTTTGTTCAGGGTTGTCTAACCTTCGTCTTTGCCCATTTTGGACCTGTACTTGTTCTTTTTTTCTCATATAAGTGGGAACCTAGCCCCCTAGGGCTTCAGTACCCTCCACTTCTTGTGGAAGAGTTTCTGTTGTTGCGGGTTGTCTAAAATTTCAAAGTCTTCAGCCATTTTTTAGATCTAATACCTCACCTTTAGATCCGCTTGTTATCCATACAAATAATCTCATTTAGCTTTTTTTGGGTTTTCCTCTAGGGTTCACTCCATTTCCCCCCTAGAGATAGCCTTTTGCCACCTCTTTTTACAAAAAAATTTCCTCTGATTTGTTGTTGTTTTCTACACCACTTTCCAGCAGATTTTGTCCTTTAGATCCTTGTCCCTCCTGACCTTAGATCTATTGGCTTTTTTAGTGTGTTTTGATTAGTTTTTTTTTACTCACCTATAGACTAGTTGTTGAGAGGCCCGCCTCCTTTGGTTTAGATTATTTCATTATTAGTTGTTTATTTTCTGTTTTTGCGGGCTTATATACTGTCATTTGTAGGTTTATTTGTAGTTATACAGCACACTTTCTCTTTTTCTCTACAAAATTCTGGGTTTAAACATTAAAATTTAAACACTTCACACACACACCCTAAGCAAAAAAGGGCTTGGTTAACACCGCCAAGGAAAGAATCTAAAACATTGAAATCAATTGATCCAACACCTCTCTGCCCTTGTTTTGACATTGTAGTTAGATGATCCTGCACCTCCCTGCCCTTGTCGGTATCTTTTTCCTTTGTGCCATGTTTATGTCATCATCATTGCACCACCAAGGATTTTATCCTAGATACTTATTGGCCTTCATCCTTAGTTTCCGATAGGAAGACTTCCTCCTCCACGTAGGATTTGAGTTAGTCCTCCACCGAGTCTTCACACCAGCTCTTCTTCTGGTCCTTTGGGTTCTCCTTCTCTTTTCACCTTCGGTTCTCCCCTTGATGCCTTCACCATGTCTGGTGCAAGACCTAATGCTAGTGGTAACCCCGGCACACATGCCAGGAATACCACTAGTGGGACGGCAACAAACACTACCCTAGCTGTGCCTTTTCTCCCCTTCATGGCAGGCATCAGCCTTCCTGATTTTGACTAGTTTATAAACGACCCTATACACCATGACTCTAGTTGGCCTACCATGCCGACAAAGCTCCCTTCCGACATCCCAAAGTTTGAAGGCCTTGTTCGAGAAGATCCTTGAAATCATGTTCGATATTTCCACATGTGGTGCTCATCTAACTCCATTACCGATGACTCTGTCTGTCTTCAGTTGTTCCAACGAATGCTTACATGTGAAGCTTCTAAGTGGTATGTTGATCAGGCCCCTTCCTCTCATACCACCTTTGCGACTCTTGCCCAAGCTTTTCTATCTTACTTCCAGCTTCCCCTTCGTTATGACACTGGTACCGAACTCTTGACTTCTTTCCGTCAATCGTCTGCGACCTGCCTATTTGACCATGTCCAGGAATGGCGGAAAAGAAAGAGCCTACGTTGAGCCCCTACCTTCGAAGACCGTGTCTACATGGACTGGTTCCTTAGATCTCTCTTGCCACCTATCAGGAAGTATGTCGCATCGCACTTTCCTCAAACCAAAGAAGCCACTCTCCAAATTGTGTTAAAATATGAATTCATCTACGCTCAATCGGGTTATGTTTATACCATTCTACCTAATCTTCCCAGGCCTGGTGGCACCAACACACCGGGGGCATCTCACACCATTGATGATATCATTAGAGCTCTCTCTTATCCATATGCTCAACCTCCCATGGGATATGGTTTTCCTCAGGGAGGGGCTAGCACCTCTTGCACTTTTCCCCCTCCCGATAGCACGTATCCAAGATATGGCATACCTCCCCTTTTTTCCCAACCTCCTATTTACCACACTGTTACCCAACCTCCTTATTATCCGTATCCATAGCCTGGTGCTCTAGCACCTCCCCCTCCCTTGCCTTATCAACCCCCGCAATAGAAACTGCCACCCCCTCAGGGGCAGGTGTATGCACAGCAGGGTGCGACTAATCCTCCTCCCTTAAAAAAGAAGAGGAAAGGCACTCAAAATAAAGCTACCCCCGGTAATCCTGGACCTAATCAAGGTAATGCTCCTAACACTACGAACCAGCAACAAGGCACTCAGCCCAAGCAGAACAGGCATGTTCGCACGAACAAGCCCTGTTTTTGTTGTGGTGTTTATGGTCATTGCATGCATGATTTTCCTCTTTTGCCACAGATGTGGTAGCTATGGGAGTCTCAAAAAAATTTGAGAGGACAACAAGCCGTCCCTTCCATTCCTCCCTATTTTTCACCAGTCAACCGGTTGTGCTTACTGATCCTTTCCCTCAGCAAGGAATATTTGTGACTACCCAACCACCTAAAGGTCAGGTGGCCACTCAACCTATTCCATTTGGTACCTCTGATTACCAGATTCTCATGATGAACTCTGATCAACCTTTAACTGTAGACATCAATCTTCAGACTCGGTCCCATCAGTACAACAAGCCTCTCACTACGTCTGTCCCCGAGCCACCTCCTTCGGTCTCTACAGAGCCTCTTTCAACACCTAATGGTCCCTTATAGATCCCTTAGCCTACGGTAGAGGTTCATACCAAGATCCCTAAGGGACCACTACGCCAAAATCCTGCTTCAGGCAAAGCTGCCCATTTGTGTAGCATAGTAGATGATTTGACACAATCCCCTGCTGCCATTCAATGCTGGAACTCCTCCAGTCGTGCCCTTCACAACAAAAATCTCTACTATCTTCCATGGGCACTGTAGATCCTTCTGACGATCAATTTACTGTCTTTGATGTTGACCGGTCAGAACATCCTCCTCTCGCTGCTTCTGTCGCCTTCCAAATCCCAGTCAAGATCCGGAATGCTAACGTTTCCCGGTGCATTATTGATAAGGGGGCATCCACCTGTGTGATGTCCACTTTGGTTTGGAAGAAAATGAGATCACCTGAGTTGGCTCCTTCCACAATCACTCTCCAAATGTGGGATGGCCACATCTCCCAGCCCATTGGCTTATTTCGCAATTTTCCTATTACTCTTGCGGGCAAGACTGTTTACGTTGACGTAGAAGTCATAGATGCCCCCTTGGATTACAACATTCTATTAGGTCGTAGCTACACTTATGTGATATCTTCTATCCCTTCCACGGTCCACTGCAAAATTTCTTTCCCTCATAATGGAAAGATAGTCACCATTGACCAGTTGACATATTACGAACCAAAGTCTCAGAACTCCCTTGAGTCCACTATCTCTTCGGTGGCCAACAAGCAAATCGTCGATCCTTGGACTAGTGTTTCACCCAGAGTCTACAAAGACTCCTCATTTCTTGGTACATTTCCTGCTCTTCCTCTTGCTGTCTCTGATCCCATCTCATCAAATGTTTGCAAGATGCAATCGTCTCGGGCTACCCTCAAACGGCCTACCTCGGCTAGTCAGCAACCTCCCCACCCTCTGCAGCCTTCTCCTAGCCCTTTGATTCAACCTTTTGGACCTACTCCTCTTCGCCCTTCAACTGGTACTCATGAGCCTCCTTACCCTCTTGGAACAGTTCCTTCAGGCCTTAACCATTAAGGAGCCGTCCCGCCTGGCCATTACCCATCCAGTCAGATATCGTTATTAGTTCCCCTACCAAGAGTCTATATGGCACCTATCATGGCTACCCTCTCTCATCCTAACTTGACCCTTGGGATTCCTGTCTGGTACCTTGATCCTCCAGCCGCTACCCCGCTGGTCAACCCAAAACTTATCTTGCTTTGACCCAGGTTCAACCGGTCCCCATGACTTCTCCCAGTGAAATTGTGCCTCAGCCACCTCAACGGGAACCACCTCTTGTTGCGACTGCTTTGGGTAAGAAGGGAAAATCTCGCATGGGGGCAACCAAAGACAATACCACTCCGACAAATCTTGCCCCTTCTCGGCTGCCAAAATTCACTATCCAGTGTGCTTTGTGTGATGTTTTTGGCCATGCCACCCACACTTGTCCAGAGTTTCCTCACCTTAAGTCCATGGTCAATGAGAATTTTCCATAGTCTTATATCCCTGAGGTTTATGTCACTATACCCAATTCAGTTCCAAAACTAAAAACTTTGCGCACTAGTCACCCCTGTGCTTTGTGCGATTTCTATGGCCATTACACTCACCTATGTCCCCGCCTTGAAGAGTATCACTCCTCTTTAGAAGTGTTCCGCCAATTTGAGGCCAAGCATGACAATTCCACCTCTCACTTGTCTGCGAGTTCTGCTCCAGCAGAACCAGAGGATCTTCCTGCTCCCATTGACATTCCACCTCCCAATGTTAAGACGACAGAGCCTTTCGCCCACATTTTCTTCCTATAATCATCCATGAGACCCTCAGTAGAAGTCCCCTTAGAGACTTCCCTTGATGTTTCTCCTGACCTCCCTTCAGCGATCACCCTGGGCTCAACATCGGTAGATCCTTTATCTGCTTACTCTCCTGTCATCCCCCACGACATTGCACATGTGAGCCTTTATTCACACGATAATGAGTCAAGTAGTTCTACCACTTCAGGAGGCCTTTCTTCCTCCAGTCACCCATGCATACTTCCTCCCATAGTAGTCCCATGACCAATATGTTGTGGAAACTAAATACTTAATTCCTAATGAGGTCGATTGGTTTAGAAATCCCATCCCTACGCCTGATGCTTTCGAAGAAGGAAATATGGCCAATATCTCTCCTACCATTAAAATTGACATTTCTGACAAACCAGGGATAGAAGAAAACATCACATTGGGAACCCATTGCACCCCGGAAGAAGTTGAGGCTTACACCAAGCTATTCAAATAATTCCATGATATTTTTGCCTCGTCCTATTCAGAAATTCCCAGACTTAATCCGGCCATTTTTTAACACCATATCGATACATGGCCTGATGCCAATCCTATCCGTCAAAAGTTGAGACCCATTAACCCTTCCAGAAGAGAGATGTCAAACCTGAAACTGATAAGCTCAAGCAGGCTAGTTTTATCTATCCCATTGAATACACCACTTGGGTGTCCAATCTGGTTCCCGTTCTCAAGAAACAAGGCATCATTCGTGTCTCCACTGACTTTCGCAATCTGAACAAAGTTTGTCCCAAAGACAACTTCCCCACACCATTAATTGACCAAATCATTGATGAGTGTGTGGGGCATGAGGTTCTATCCTTTATGGATGGTTCTCTAGGTACAACCAAATTGTTATCCGTTGTGTTGATCAACTCAAAACTGCATTCATTAGTCCGTGGGGAACCTTTGCCTATCGAGTCATGCCATTCAGCCTTAAAAATGCGGCGGGCTATGTCTTACTGTTTCCATGACCTGGCTCATATTATCCTTGCTTATTTAGATGACCTTACTGCGCATTCTAAACATTAGGCACAACACCTCCATGATCTGCGTACCGTCTTTCTCCGATGTCACAAGTATAATATCCACCTTAACCCGCTAAAGTGTTTCTTTTGTGTGCCTGCCGGCCATCTTCTAGGCTTCATTGTGTCTAAATATGGTATCACGCTCAACATATTAAAATTTCAAGCCATCCTTGAGCTTCCTATCCCCTGTACTTTATGCCAGTTACAAAGCCTCCAAGGAAAAGCTAATTTCCTTTGCCAGTTTGTACCTAACTATGCCACAACCGCACATGGGTTCCTTAGACTTCTCCACTCTAATATCCCTTTTGTATGGGATGCCTATGCTCAAACGTCTTTTGATGCGGTGAATCATGCTCTCACACCCGCTCCCTTGATTTGTCCCCCTGACTTTGATAAGGATTTCATCCTGTATATCTCCACTTCCACCCAATTGGTCGCTGGAGTACTTATTCAGGAAGATTACAACGAAATTGAGCATGTTATCTATTATGTCAGTAAGAACCTAGTAGGACATCCTGTATCCTACTGACACGAAGATAAATTAGCACTAGATGTCGTGTTCTTGGTCCAGAAACTTTGTCATTACATCCTCATGCATTCCACCAAGGTTGTGACTAATTCCAACCCCATGGCCTTCCTATTGAGTCATCGAATCATTAGTGGGAAGTACGCCTGTTGGATCGTGATCCTCCAGGAATTCAATCTTGAATTTGTCACACCAAAAAGTAGGAAAGGTTTAGCCCTTGTTGAACTCATTTCTGAACTACCTACAGGTACGCAAGATCCTCCAGTTCATGATAATTTCCCTGATGAACATTTATTTTCCATCACCATTGATGACCCCTGGTATGGGAACATCCTCACTTATTTGCGAACTCAGAATTTTGCCTTCCATCTTGAACGTGATGCTAGATGATGTATTCAACACCAGGACCCCGCTACCTTCTTATCGATGACGACCTTTATCGTCACGGTGTATATTATGTCCTTCATCATTGTCTCACACACGCTGAAGCAGAAAAATTCCTCAATGCCTGTAATAGTGGTGCTTATGGTGGCCACCTCTCTGGTCTGGCCACTGGCCAGAAAATCATGCACGCTGGGTACTTTTGGCCTTCTCTCTTTGCTGATTTCATTGAGGTAGTCAAACACTGTCCCAATTGCCAACATTTTTCCCCTAAGGCACGAGCCCTTCCGGCTCCCCTCCATCTTTTCATCTCAGCTGGTCCCTTCTGTAAGTGGGCCATATAATTTATGGAGTGTCGAACATCATCGGCTAGTAACCATAAGTATATCATCATGGCAGTTGACTATTTTACCAAATGGGCTAAGGCCATGCCAACGTTTAACAACACGACAGCTACTGTAACCCTCTTTTTCTTCAACCATGTGATTGCTCGATTTGAAGTTTTGAAACAATTGGTCTCTGACCATGGCCGACATTTTGAAGATGAGATATGGCGTGAGCTATCCTCACTATTGGGTTTTGAGCACCAATATTCCTCCTCTTATTACCCCAAAAGTAATGGCCAAGTTGAAGCAGTCAATAAAATTCTTAAAACCATGCTTCAACGAATAGTGGATAAGCACAAAACCAACTGGCACCTTATTCTCTTCCCTACTTTGTGGGCCTATCGAAATTCTGTTAAAACTGCCACCGGGTTTACTCCTTTCCACCTTGTGTTTAGAGAGGAGGTAGTCTTACCGATCGAGTGTGAAATCCCTTCCCTTCATCTTGCCGTCGAACTTTTCCCTAACACCCAACCTTTAGAACAATGACTTATCATGCTTGAGCATGCTTCCGAAGACCATCGTGTTGCATTGCAAACCATTGAGGTGGCTAAGAAATGCACCAAAGCTCAATATGACTAAAAATTCCACCCTCGTACTTTTCACGAAGGCGATCTTGTTCTAGTGTATGACCAAGCCCATGATGTACTTGGTCATGGGAAGTTTGACTCATTATGGCTAGGACCTTACTCACCAGTAAATATTTAGGTCGGGGAGCATATCTATTAGAGGACTTCGAAGGCCATCCCCTTCCCAATCCTCACAATGCACTCTATCTGAAGAGATATTACCCTTAGCATTTCCTTCTGGGAGGGCATGTTTTATTTTCTTTAGGTAGCCAGGTCATGCTTTTTGTGATTTGATACTTCACCAAGACACAGTTTGTCCACAAAGCGTCACTTAACCCCTTTTCAAAATCGAATTTATTCACTTGCAACACTCATACTGGGGGCACCACTTTTCCTCTAGACTTTTCCACGCTCGTGTCGACTTCCGTCATGAGTTACCATATTTTACTCATGTTTTTATGGTCCCCATTGGACCTTTTCTATGTGGCAGCACCGTCGAGTCACCTTTGTTTAAAGCATCCAAGTTGAGTCATCATTGCATTCATGGAGTTTATCTCAAGTCCCTTTGCATCCCTCTATAGTCCTCCATCCTTGATCGCTTGGTCCCTCTCTCATGTCGCACATTATGGCCTTCAGTCCTACTGTCCCCTATCCCTCATGATATTGTGTCAGTCACTACTAGGTCATCCATGCCCTTTATGCTCTAACAAGGGAAGTCATCCATTTGCTACTCAGTACCCCCCATTTCATCATCATCATTAGTGTTAGTCTGTTAGTTGCTCTACTATTTTCTCTCGTGCCTTAGTTGAGGATCCCTTATTGCCTCCCCTATGGCAGACCTGCTTCTGTCGACATCAGCTCATTCTTTCTAGAAGACAAGTTTAGAGGGCGGTGTACCTTGGTTCCAGCTTCCACTCTTGTTCAGTGTCTTGGATCAGGCAAAGGGACCCCTTATTTCCCTTTGAATTGATTGTTTCTCAGCTCCAGCTCCTTTCAACATGATCGAGATCCGTATACTTAATGGTTCAATGATGCAACAACTGATATCGGTGATTCCCGGGTGTGTGTGAGATGTCTCAACCCTCATGAGGGGGTGGCCCTATAGGTAGCCCCCCACATACCCGGATGACCTCTTCATTATAGCCTTTGATGCAACTCCATAGATTTGATGATGTCGGCCTCAGCCGCTTGGAGCGCCTTTTTGTTTGCATGTATCAGTCAGATTTTCAGAGCCCTTTCCTGTTTTTAGGGGCATCTGGGTTGTATTTATATCTCATGTACTAAGATATTATTGTACAAGTCCTGGCTATTATCCCAGGCACAATATGTATGTGGGATTCATTATCGTGTTGTTATCTGGCTCATGTTTATGCCAGCATGTACTATATTGTTCAGTCCCTTTGTTTACTGGATGCCTTATTTTTTGGACTTTGCCTCGGCAGGCATAGGTATGCCTCCCCCGCCGCCTATAGCATAGGTACTCACTCATCAAAGAGACTTGTCGCACCTATAATTCTTGCCTCCTCAGAGCCTAATTCTTTCAGCACTTTGGTCTACCTTATACTTCTCTCTCTTTGACTTCCCCTTCGATGTCTAGTAATTGGGTTCTTACAACGTAATTCGGTCATACGATTAGCTCCTAATGCTCGCACGCTGGGGGGAAATCTGTTACACCATTTTTTGGTCATCTAAACTATTGTTATTAGATGGACCCAAGTACACCACATAAGACCAATTTTACCCTAAGTAAAATTTCATTCACTATGAAAAATAACTTAGTAAACCACCTTTATTAAGTTGTTTATGGTCTAAATAGGAAACCCCATGAGTAAATATTAAATAAATCTACATTTTTTTTATTCTCCTCAAGGAGTAATTAGTTAAACAACAATTTAATTAATATTCCTAGTTATATTTAACCCAAAGCAGGGAAATTAATTAGATAAATCATTATTATGTTATTATTTCCTAAGAATAATTAGCTAAACCTTTTTTAAATAATATTCTTTGTTGAATATGACTAAATCACCCTTAAATAATTAAATAAATCATTATTTATTTTATTATTACTAAACCACATCCTTAAAATGATAAATAAACTATTTATTTATTTATTATTTACAAATAAAGGGATTTGACCCAAGTCAATTTCCTTTTCCCTCCAACAAATATAATAAAATATTCCATAAAAGTTGGATCTTGATTTGGTTAATAATATTTTAACTATGCACCAATATCTAGACTAAATCAATATTTTGTTATAAATAGAAGGATTTTCCCATTCATTTACCACCTTTTGTTACCTAAAGATCACTTTGGATCTATAATTTTGGCCTAACTATTGATCCACCATCATAGTCATATTTTTCTACCAATTTTGTCTGGGTTTTCTACACCATCAAGAGAGATTAATTTTAGATTTGAAGTGCCGAGGACTTACAAGAACCCATCCCATTGAGGAGAACTGGGAACACCCTCCTGTGTTTTCCTCCCAGGTGCCATTAATACAAAATTAATTCAACATATTCTTGTCTTGTCTATTGGATGCATGGAGTAAATATTGTTTTTTCTATTGTTTAATGTCTTCTAATGCATAGATCTAGATTTTTACAGCATTTATCTTGATCACCTAACTACATATCTGAAGATATTGACAACCATCTTTGCTATTAGGGATGTTTGTTATGCACAGCTAAAGTGGTATTTTTTCATACGCTTGGAATTAAGATTCATATTAACACTGTGCGTTATGCAACACACCCAACCATTTGGTCACCAAATGCCCAGACCTAGAATCGCTACGCATATGGTACCCAATCACCTCACCAGCCCTGAGGGAGGGGAATACCCAAGAAATAATTTCTTGTCTAGTATATCAGGGCAACCATCCTGCTCAACAATGTACTTATATCTCTCAAGTGCGCCCACTAATTTACATCATTAGTTCATTGGAAACACACCGTCGGGATATGGTAAGTCCCTAGTTTGGAAAATCCGATGTAAGGAAGATTTTCCACAGGAAACCTACCCCATATCAATACCAAAACATTGGGCAATTCCAAAAGACGCACCAACCTAATAGGACCCATGTCCAGCCTAGGGTGGCATGCGTCCTATGCGACAAAATAAAAAACTAGGTCAATCAGTGTGTTATCACTCAGAAAAATTAAAACACTATTTGACATGGTCATAGAGTTCATTTGTCAAAGGTATGGTCATAGAGTTCATTTATCACAAGTTGTTATAGGAAAATTTTAATTTTTTCATCTTTAACCTATCCTAAGGTTCAAACCCACCTCCATTCAAGTCATATCATGTCCCATCAGTCATCATTTTTTGACATATTTCATTTCCCAAGATTTTGAATTCAAAAAGGTCACTTTAGCCAATTTTTCCTCTTTTTATAGCATTTTACATTGTAAAAATATTGTTTTCGCTACAAAACTGCCTAATAGTTTCATAGCGAAACTGTCAGAAAATGAACTAGACACGCTACGAAAAATGGTTTTTTCTATCTGTCTTGTCAAATCTGGTGCAAGGTGTCAGTCCATGATTAGAAGAGTTAGGGTGGATATCATTCGAGTCAGTTAGGGTTAAATCAAGATACAAAGGTCATGTCTGAGGTCATCATTACTATTTTTAGCATGTATGAGTCATGAATAAGGCATGAGCTGTCATCAAAACTTAAAAAAATTACCCAATTGTTTCTTTTTTCATTCTCCACTTCATCTTTGCATGTTATTAAGTTCTAGAGAGATGTTTCACCAAGCCAAGCTAGTTGCTGGAATTTTCAAAAGTTGCAGGTGTCACTAATGAAGTGAGGTAGAGAAGGTATAAAATCACCATGGCTGCAAAGAAGAAGACCAAAAAAGGTGGTCACTCCCACAGATATGAGCCAACATGTTGGTGTCCCGTGTTTTGATAGTTTGGCAAATCAAAAGACAAGGCAACATCAGAACCAATCTTTAGAGTTCCAGGATCTAGTCCTCCTATTCTCAGAGAGGGATCTCTCAAATGTTTGTTTGCAAAAGTTTATCTTGTGTGCTTATAATATTGATTTTAGACTAGTTATTAAGTGCAGGTGTTTATTTTTTTGTTTGGTTGGATTGAATTGATACAGCGGAACATGAAAGGTCTAGGAGAGATACATAGGACAGTCAAATATCTGTTTCATTGGGAAATGGAGTCAAGAAAAGGTCATAACACACTCATCAAAGGATATGGGATATCAGAGGGTAAATCTAACTTGGTCACAGGATCCTTTTGTCTTTGGAATGAGATGAACATTAATGGTTTGGAAAGAGAGGTTTAATTTCTACCAGTGAGGAATTAGTGATAATTTGTTAAAGAAGAGTTATTTAATAGAAGTACACAACCATAACTTTCACAACTGCACCTTTTGGAAATAATGATTTCGAAACAACTTCTCAGCAATTCAAGATTCCAGCACCCATTTCAAAGATTTTTATCTCTAAAGACCTTTAGAAAACATATAGATTTACATCTATCATGTCATAGAAGAGGAACACCTAAAAACATCTATGATCATAATTATAATACATCTGGCAACCGACTGAGGACAGTATCAGTAACATACCTCTCTATCTACCAGGTAAAGAACTTCCAAGGGAGACTTCAATAACAGTTTTTAAGTGGCAACAGACAAGCAGGGAGAACCATAAATCATGTTGAAACCAACTGTTCAAAATATTAAGGAAATAAACAAGCATGAAGACTAAAGAGAAAGATTAAAGCCTCTAAAATACTTCAGCAGAAGAAAACATAAAACAGTGAAGGATGAACAGGTCTAAGGTGCTTCCAGGAGTCATTTCTTAGCCTAATACTTTCTATCCTACCGTAGTGAGAAATTATGGAACATAATGAAATAAGAAAAATACAGAAATGAAGCCTAATACTGCCTAGAAGAAATGCCAAGCTCAAAGAACCAAATGATAGCCTTCTAGCCCAAGCATGAAAACAACACCATCAAACCCTCCAGACTAATTTTATTTTTTCAAAACCTCAAAGATTGCACTATTTCAAAGAGAGTTTCTGGTTATATAGCCAGATCAAACAATAACCAACCCCTCACTCATTTTCTGCAGAAGTATATATAGAATAATGAGGAGGTGAGATTCAAGGAAGATCTCACAACAACAATACATTTAATGCTTCAACTTCAGCCTTTGAAATACTAGTCAAGAAGTCAAGGCAATAGGTGTCTTCATTGGAATGAGTTTGAGCATACATTTTCAACTGGTGTAAAGATGACTGACCTTTCGAGGCTCCATTTCGTTAGAGTAACTTCCAGGATGCCAATGTTTGTTCGTATAATATCTTTTAAGTCAGTGTTGTGAGGCAGATATTTGGATTTGCTGCACACCTTCAGCTCGTATTTCATTTCTTTCATAGTACTGTGTGTCTTTGTAGTAGTCAATAATTGATTTCCATTAACTTGCGTGTATGAGTCATTTAATGAAAACACTCCATTTTTCTTAAAACCTAAGTTTTAGTCCTGGGATTAGGCTTAGAGAAACTTATATTATAATCCCCACAAATCATTTTAATCTCAAAATTTGCATGGCATTTGGTCTTCTATACTGATACTCATCATGGAAAATTTTAGGGGCTAATATTCGTGAGGTAACACTTTCCGTGTTTTTGCTAAAAGATTCGCCAATTTCCATTTTTTTATAAAAATGATTCGCCCAAATTTTACAATATAAAATTATTTTATGTTAAAAATCGCCAGCATTATATAGAAAATATATATAATATCATTATAAATTTGAGTAATTTTACAAATACATCAATAAATATTTTATAGTTTACATATTAGGGACAAGTGAGATTCGCCAAGTTTTTAAACTTCAAGATAATTTTCCATCCTTAAAATTATCCCTAGATACTCTTGATTTGTGATTGACTTGCTGTGTTTTTGTTGATGTGCGGGGCCGTGCAGGGTTTGAAAGGCATCAATGCCTTCACAGATCATTGATAAACATGGAGTCAAAACCCTGTGATGATTTTCTTTGGCGAATCGGAGGCAAGAGGATCGTCACCCTCTGTCTCTGAAACTTCTTTGAATTATGTCAGAGATAACATCGAAACCCTACAAAAACAAAAAACTATTATAAAATCCATGCATTTATAGGTTTATTTCTGTGGAAGCATGTGGAGGAAGCATGGTCCTTGGATGGCATCATCCAACGGTCAGGATTGATTGGGAGAGATCGTGGAATGAGCGGAAAAAAGATTAAATCTGGGTCGTCGATCGCACAGAGATCGACGGTCAGGAGCGGAGGTCGAAAGTCAAATGGAGGAAATCTGGGCAATGAAACGTGGACCATCGATCTGCAGATCAGATTGACGGTGGAGGTTGCTGTTTCCACTGTACGATAGCCCATTTATCGCGTGTGTATCTTGGTTAACCATCGGACATCTTCGACGAGCGATCTCCGTCGAATGAGCGGGTTCAGATCTGACGGTTGTGGTCAATATCGCTGGGCATCCTCGTCCGAACTTTAATGCGCGATGGATGGCAATTTCGAAAATAGTACCCAGGACACGTGGCGGCAAGTGTATTGAATCGCTGGCGATCGAGGAAAAACCGCCTTCCGCCCAAAGGCGGTGCGATGAATACCACGCGGTTTTTGGAATGGCAAACACCTGGCGGGGACCACCGGGTAGACGGACTCGGCATCGTCCGATATGTGGACTTAGATCGACGGTGTAAATTTATTGAGAAATTGCTCCGGCGGAAACCCTTATAACAATAAAATAAAACCTGAAATTTATAAATAACAAAGGTTTTTAATATTTTCGGGGCGGAAAATTTGTTAAAATGGATAAACGCCTGACTGGCTCAGCGCCAGGTTCTGGCACCAGGGCGCATGGATAAAAAGGGTTAGGGACTTGGCCGAAGGGGGCTTAAGTCCAATACATAGAAAATATGCATTTTAACGGTTTTTCAAGGATTTTCGAAGGAATTTGAGGATTCTGATAAGGCTAAGAAGGGGTCTTAGAACCTTATTACAGATTTTCATGAAGTAGAAAGGGGAGAAACATGAAAATGAGGGATTTTCATGGGAAATGGGGGGACAGAAAATGAGGTTAGTTTTTTAAGAGGAAGAAGGGGAAAAGGGATTTTGCAGAAGTACTTTGTCTTGGAAATCAGCAGGATTTCAGAGTCTTTTAGGATGTAAACAACAGTGTAGGTTTGGATAGAGGTATGAGGCCTTCAAGGAGCCTTCAAGAGCCAACAACTTTTAGTGATAAACTTTGTTCCTTGGAGGCTCAAAAATTCTTAGCCACCTTTTTGGATAATCAAATTTTACAGATGGCTAACAGTGGCTCCACTTGGGGATGGTGCCTTTTTGAAGGCATCAAGAACCTCAGACTTGGATTCTCTGGGAGGCTGACCTGTGCCTCATCCATTATATTGCTCTTCTTTTGCTGGATGATATTGCTTTGCTCTGAAAACATAATAGCAGTCATGAAGAATAATGGACTTCATCAATACAACTTTCTACCTACCCAATCCTACTGATCTAACATTTTTTCTTCGTCAGAGTGCACTTGGATTGGCAAACTCTTTTCACAACATTTTATTTTTTTGAAAGCATAAAACTAATCTAATTCTACTCCTTATTTCTCCCTGAACTTAGATTAAACAGTTGAGTTCAGATGCTTCTCTACCTAATCTACTGTCTGTTGGGATTAAACTGTCCAACAGATTTTAATTCTCTAAATTCTAAAACATAAATTAAAAAGAACTCAAGTCAGGATTGAACAGTCTAACTTGATGCTGGTCTATGGAATAAGGACAAGCTGCACATAGAAATTTATTTTGCACAAAATTTAAAATAAAAATGGAAGGTTTGAGATCTGAAAATTGAAGATATTTCCTTCCTCTTTTCTACAACTCTGTTTTGATCTTTGTTTTGAGTTATCTTTTCTTTCTTCTGGTTCAGGTTTTAATCTGATTAGAACCAGATTTTTTTACATCTTTTGACTCAGAATTTGAAACAGATTTGAGTCATTTTCTCATTGAAACTTTAGGTTCAAATTTTGAGCATGTTTGAACCTTTGATTTCTATCCTAAACTATCTACTGATAAGCCAAGATTAAAAAGTTTGGCAAATCGAATTCACTATCCTATCAGCAGAAAATTCAAAACTAATTAGTCAAGATTAGGCTATTTGACTAACTAGAAGTGTGTTTTGTAGGAGTGGAATTTGAGCTTGCACACTTTTAGATTTGTTTCTCTTTTTTGGTATGGGGCTATACCTTTATTGCTTTTACAATCTGCCCTCTTTTCTTTCTTTATTTGTTTTTGTATTTTTTATTTTTCTAAGTTTGAATGCAATGGTTAGACTATGATATTTACAATGAAAAAATAAAATTCTTTGAAACTTAAGATTCTTGGCAGAAGTAATGCTTGAGCATCCTGCCATTGACAAGACCTCCATATAGGTCTTCTCCATTCAGTTCTTTCAAGAAAAATGCATTGTGACCCCTCTCAGCATGAATAATATAGGGCCCTTTCCACGAGTTCTCAAATTTTCCATGTTTTCCCTTCTCTTCTTTTCTTTAATCCCACTTAAGAACAACATTTCCAACTCTTATCAAATAGCTTCTTCATATTTTCTTGGACTAACTATGTTCTTTCATAGACTTCCTCTCTGGTCTGCTGTAAATGGATTGTTTGGTTGATTCTTCTCTGAATATCATTCTCTTCAATCTGCACTTCTTGAAGGAGCTTCATGACTAGCACTCCCAATGAGGTGGGAAAGACTGCATCCATGCCATAGACTAGCTGATAGGGGGACATGTTTATTGATTTCTTTGTAGTTAGCCTATCAGCCCATAAGGCATGAACCAGCTTACTGTGCCATGATTTCTGATTTTGTTCCAACATATTTTTAATGATATTGATGAGGCTCTTGTTGGAAGATTCAGCTATTCCATTTCCTTGGGGATAGTAAGCAGTTGAATGGCCCAAGGTTATGTGGTATTTGTAGCAGAAATCAACCATCTTATTAGATTTAAAAGCAACAGCATTGTCTGTTATGATTTTTCTGGGACAATCAAATCTGGATAGGATATTTGTTTCAAGGAACTTGATAATGACAGAGTCATTGGCATTTCTGGAAGGTATAGCTTCTATCCATTTGGTAAAGAAGTCAGTGGCTGTGAGGATCCATTTATGTTGAGCTGAGGAGGATGGGTGAATTTCCCCAATGAAGTGTAAACCCCATTGTTGAAAAGGTGCCTCAACTCTGATAGGATGTAAGAGTAAGGGAAGAAGTTTTCTTTTGCCACCAAAGATTTGACACTTATGGCAAGACATGACCAACTTTTGAGTGTCTGGGAAAAGAGTAGGCCAATAGTAACTAGATCTAAGAATTTTTTGGCTGTGGCCTTCCAGTAGAGGTGACCTCCACATTCTCCATCATGCAACTCATGCATGATCTTTCCTGCATCATCTTCAAGTAAAAATTTAAGAAAAATTCCAACAGCGTTTTTCCAATATAATACTCCATTCAATATGCAAAAACTCAAAGCCTTTTTTTTCAAGAATCTAGGTTTAGTTTTAGACAAAGAAGGAGGGGCATTTAGATATAAAAGCACATAAATAATGTTAGCATACCAAGGAGAATTTAGAAATGTTTCTTCAATAAAAGGAGCATCATATTCTTCTATTTCTTCCAACACATCTACCATATTTATGTCCAGTGCTTGAAAGTTAGACTCAACCATGATTTTTTCTAATCCCTGCCCCTTAACTAGTTTTGTGGCCTAATTTCTAAGTCATATTCAAGAATAGTTGCAATCCATCTTCCCCTTTTACCATCGGGGTCTTGACTTAGAATGTCCTTGACAACAGTATGTGGAACAAAAGCAATTATGTGAGAGTGTAAAATATAAACCCTAAAGTCTTTTAATGCTTTCACTAATGCTAAGGCTTGCTTCTCCATGATGTTATATTTGAGAGGAGCATCTCTTAAGGCCCTACTAAAGAAATATATTGGTTTCTCTTGCCCCAAATCATTCTTTTGAAGTAAAACTGCAGCTATTGTATGTTCATATGCAAAGGAAAAGATATAGAAATATTTGGTAAAATCTGGACTAAGCAGGACTGGTGCTTGAGTAAGAGCTTGTTTGACCAGTTTGAATGATAGTTTAGCTGGTAAAGTCCATTTTATATCGACATCTTTCTTAAGCATGTTTGTAATGTTTTTTAATAGCTCAGCAAGATTAGGAATAAACCTTCTCAGGAAATTAATCTTTCCGATGAAAGATTGCAATTCTTTGAGGCTCCTTGGATGGCTGATCTGCAATATGCCATCTATCCTTGTAGGGTATATTTTGATTCCCTCTTCCGAAATTATGTGGCCAAGAATTTTACCTTCTTGGAGACCAAAGAGTGTTTTCTTGGGATTCCTCAAAAAAATTTCTTAGGTGAATCAAATGTTCTTCATAATTTTTGAGAAAAAAGGTATGTCATCAAGGTAAATGATTATGAAATAGCCAATGTCTTCAGAAAAGGCTATTTCCATGGCCCTTTGGAAGGTTTCCCCTGCATTCATTAATCCGAAAGGAATTTTGACATACATAAAGGTGCCCCAAGGAGTGGTAAAAGCAGTTTTGATTTGATCACTTGGGAGCACTAACACCTGGTTGTAACCTGAGAACCCATCTAAGAGGGAAATCCCTTTTGACCCAACTACCTTCTGAAGTATATGGTCCATTTTGGGTAAAGGGTAGTTGTCTTTTAAAGAGGCTCTATTTAAATTTCTGAAGTCAATACAGAGCCTGATCTCCCCTGTCTTTTTCCTAACAGAAACTAAGTTTGTTACCCATTCTGAAAACCTAACAGGTACTATAATGCTAGCATCATGCATCTTTTCAATTTCGGCTCTAACTAAAGGTAATAAAAGTGGGTTTATTCTCCTCAATTTTCATTTGAAAGGCTTTTGGTTTTCCTTCAAGGGAATCTTGTGCTGAATAATGCTAGTATCATAAGATTTCAGATCTGTGTATGCCCAGGCAAAAACATCTTTAAACTCTGTAAACAGATCAATGTATCGAGATTTTATATGAGTTGGAAGAGTGCTGGACAATTTAATCATCTTGGGTTCTGTTAGGGAGCCTATGTTGTGTTCTTCCACATTTGTTTCTACAGGCTCCATTTTTGGTTATTTGGCTACATCATTAAAGTCAAAAAGGTGTTCCAAAGGTGAGAGACCTCTTGGAATTGAACCGTTTTTACATTCTAAAACTTCCAGGTCTTTTTGGTTCACATTGTCAATTGACTCTGCTTCAAATGTATTCTCATAATGACTTATATCAGCAAAGTGTGTTATTTCATCATCTGGGATTTCTTCAATATATAGACAGTTTTGATTATGGCTAGGTTCTGATGTTGGTATAGTGAAATCATTTTCTGACTTCAAGAAATCATCTATGTGTTGGTTAGAATCAAACACTTGCCAGTGATTTACATTATCAGGTACTGCGGGCCTACGTTGTACCTTTACGCTAAGTTGTTCATTTATCTTAGGTATTTGACAGTTACTGGCATTAAACGTAAGTTCATTTGCTAAATGATACAATTCTCTTGGAATGAAAATAATTTCATACTTCTCAAAGGTTTTTAATAGATAAAGGGTGGCGTTTCGATATTCCCTAAGTCTTGGATTTCTAGCTGAGTATTCTCCTTTGATTTGTTTTATGATAATTTCAGAATCTCCCAAGATTGATATCCTCTGGGCTTCTAACTGCTTAAGAAGTTTTAAGCCTAGGAGAAGTGCTTCATACTCAGCAATATTGTTAGTGCATGGGAAATTCAATTTGTATGAAAAAACTTTGTTTTGTATTTTGAATCCACACACCTGCACCTGCACTTTTTTTATTACAAGATCCATCAAAAATTATTTTCCAAAGTATGCCATCCTTATTTTAATTTTCTTATTGCTGTTGATTGTCAATGTTTTGAATTTGATCGAAGGGAAGATCAGATTGTTGTGCTGAACTAATTGGGTCTATGTTTTCTTTATCTTGTTGAATAATGTCATCTTCGTTATATAAGATAAAGGAATCTAAACTTGATCGAATAGAATAGATTGGAGAGTTGTTTGTTTTTTCTATGTTGCTCACCATGTACTTCATGTGAGATTTGCTGTATAGTCTTCTGTTTTGGTTAAAAATGGGAATGGTGGCATAAGACATGTCCATTTGAAGGCTTCCCTGAAGTTTGGCTCCCCAAGATCTTGATAAGAGCATGCCATACTTAGGGGGAATGTCAGCTATGACTATATCCATAACCAGACTCTTCGCACGGATCTGAGCTAGAGTAACACACAAATCTTTGATTAAACCCAAACATTTGACTCGGCTTGAGTCAAAAGAATACAAATCTTTGTATGGTTTAGTAATCTCTAAGCCTAAGCTCTCCATTACCACCTTGGGCATCAGATTGTGTGAAGCTCCCGAATCTAACATGGCATTGTGTAAAATTTTCTCATGTATGTTCAAGCTAACATAGAAGGGAGGGACAGCCCCTTCTTGATATTTTCCTTCAACTTCTGGACCAAACAACAACTAGGTTTGTCATATGTCAAGTTTAAAGTGTCTGTATCACTTCCTAAGTTCAAAGCTTTCAAAACTTGGTTTTTGTACACCTCTTGGGTTACTAGTTTAGCTAGGGGGATGGTGATTTTTATTTTGGCAATCTCTCCCACAAGGATGAAAGGAATAATTGACTTGTTTGTATTTACATCTGTTTTTTCAATTGAATTCTTTTCAGCAACTTTGATTTGCTGAACCTTGTTTGGAATGGTAATTGGGAAAATTTTATTAGGACCGCTAGCTGAAGTGCTAGGGGTAATCTGCTCAACATTTGGCTAGACACCTTTGTCTTTGTTTGAATCTGGTTTTTTAGTCGAAATGTTGGTTTTTTATGCTGTCTTTTTGGGTTGGTTTTCTGCGTTTTTCTTGACAGCAGTGCTAGTGTTCTTATCTTTTGAATTATCTATGTTTCCCTTGCTCCTAAGATCATACTGTTTGTGTATCTCCATGATTGCATTTTCAAAACCTAATCTATAGTCATCAGAATCTTCATAGGTGTTTGTATTTTGATCAGAAGAGAAAAAATCTTGTTCTTCCTCAGTGAGGAAAACATCATCCCCACTATCTGATCCAATCAAGTTTACATGGGATTCTTCCAACCTTTCTAACTCCCTATCTTCCTCATATTGATCTACATAGTTTTGTTGGAAGGGAGGTCTAATCTGTTGGTCATTTTCGTTCTGTTTGTCTTGATTGTTTTCTCTTCTATAATTCTGATTTCTATTTCGAGGAGCAGTTTGATTTTGATTGGCTTGTGCTCTCTTGATTATGCTCATCTCTTTCATCATTTCTTTCAGCATCCTCTACATTTTTGAGCTTGAAGTAGAAGGAGTGGACTCTTCTCTAAAAGACACTCTCTTTTCAGTTTTCATTCTTTCTCTCTTCTCCATCAAGTTGACTTCCACAGAAAGAGCACCCTGTTGCATATCTTCCAGAGTTGCAAAATTTCTTTCTCTAAGCTAATAGGTCATGTCAGAGTCAAACCCTTCAGGAAATTTATTTAAAGCTGAGCCCTATGGAGGTTTTAGTTCTGGGGAAATTTTATTATACACACTATTGAACCTAGTGCAATAAGCTTGCACACTTTCTCCAGTGTTTCTATGGAGGTTTTTGTAGTCAGAAAGGACTTGGAGAGGGCTTTTCTTTACTTCCCATTTATTTAAGAATGTTTGATGGAAGCCTTGGAGATCATTAATACTATGGGGGGCTAAAATTTTGAACCATTTTCTTACTTCTCCCCCTAGGCTCTAAGAAAATAACCTAAGCTTGACAGAATCATCATCAATTTCATTTCTGTCAAAGTAGTCATTCATTTTATCCACATGTTGTGATGCAGTTATAGCATTGCTAGCATCATATAATGGAATTTTGGACTGATAGTCCTATGGAAGATTAACTAATGGGACAGGAAGGACTAGGGGAGCATACCATGCTGCCATGATAGGTGCTGGGGGCGGATTTATAATAGGAACAATGGGCTGAGGTGTAGTGGTTTGAACAGTGGATGAAGGGTGAGCAGAAGTGGATGGACCAAAAATAGATTTTTGAGCTGATCTTGGATGAGAGACACTTAAGTTGTGAAGGAAATGTAAGTCAGGAGGTTTTTTTTCTCTATTACCAGGATGCTCACTTTCTTCAGGGGATGAAAGTGAAAATTCAGCATCTAGCTGAGTTATATAATCAAATGACCTAGTTCTAAATGGATTTACTAAGTCAAGTTGTGATTGTTGTAGAGCTGTAAGATTTTCGGGAACTGAATTAGCTCTCAAGGGTGATATGAAAGTAGTTGATAATTTAATCCTAGGAGACTTCCAAAGGATGCTTTCCGGGTCATCAACTATCTCAGGTGGATCTGGGTCGGGATGGGCCCTAGTGTGAATCATTTTAGGAGCCACTATGCTATATTTTTCAGACTTGGTTAGAAAGAGAGTTTAACCAATTATGGAAATATTTAAGAGGCTAACTGATCTTTTCAGAAGAAGGAAAATTTTTAATCTTTAAAACCTTCTAGCTGAGTTTGTAAGATTCTATTAAGACTTGGGGTCTTCCCATTGGAGTCTTAAGGTCTGTTTTTAGGATTGTGGAGTCGCCAGGTGGGAATTTTTAGCTCTTTTGGAGGTAAAAGGTTTTATGGTCCACCACCAAGTTTATTATGAAGCCAAGCTGAAATTTTTTGGGCTTTTCTGAGTTATTTTGGTTTTTATAGGTTATGAGAGTGTTCTAAGTCTGATTTAACACTTAGCTAGGGTATCAAAACGTACAAAGTTTACTCTTATGGCTTGGTAACTGAAATCTTCAAGGTTTGACAAGGCCTTATGACAATCCTAAGAGTTACTTAGTTTGCCACTGATCCAAAAGGTCCTATCATGATTATCATTGCTTGGTATTGCTTGAAGAAGGTTACTTATGTTATGCTAGACAGTGAGCGTTTTACTTTGCAGATTTTACTCAAGGTCCCACCATGATCGCCATTATGTTGGTGTCCCTTGTTTTGATAGTTTGGCAAATCAAAAGACAAGGCAACATCAGAACCAATCTTTAGAGTTCCAGGATCTAGTCCTCCCGTTCTCAGAGAGGGATCTCTCAAATGTTTGTTTGCAAAAGTTTATCTTGTGTGCTTATAATATTGATTTTAGACTAGTTATTAACTGCATGTGTTTATTTTTTTGTTTGGTTGGATTGAATTGATACAGCGGAACATGAAAGGTCTAGGAAAGATACATAGGACAGTAAAATATCTGTTTCATTGGGAAATGGAGTCAAGAAAAGGTCATAACAAACTCATCAAAGGATATGGGATATCAAAGGGCAAATCTAACTTGGTCACAGGATCCTTTTGTCTTTGGAATGAGATGAACATTAATGGTTTGGAAGGAGAGGTTTAATTCTCAAAAAAGGGAATTTGAAAGCATATTTGAAACAATAAAGAGTTCTTTAATAGACAGGGCTAACCATAAATTCTACAAATCACACCTTTAAGCAAACAATGATTTCAAAACAACTTTCAAAGTAAAATCTAAGATTCGGGGAACACCCTATTTCCTCAAAGATTTTATTCTAAAGGACTTTAGAAAACATATAATATTTACTGATAATCACATTAATAGAAGAGGGAACACCTAAAAACATCTATGATCATAATTATAATGACCTTTAAGCCAACTATTTAAGTGAGGACAAAGGGCAACATCAAAACAGACCTCTCTGATTCACTATAAGCAAATAACTTCAAAGGGAGACTTCAATAACAGTTTTTAAGTGGCAGAAAACAAGCAGGGAGAACCATAAATCATGTTGAAACCAACTTTTCAAACTATCAAGGAAATAAACAAGCATGAAGACTAAAGAGAAAGTTTAAAGCCTCTAAAATACTTTAGCAGAAGAAAACATAAAACAGTGAAGGATGAACAGGTCTAAGGTGCTTCCAGGAGTCATTTCTTAGCCTAATACTTTCTATCCTACTGTAGTAAGAAATTATGGAACATAATTAAAACAAGGGGAAAACATGAAACAGTTCAGAATACTTCACCAACAGCCAAGCTCATGAATCCAATGATAGAGCCTTCCCAGGAACAAGCATGAAACAACATCATCAAGACCTCCAAGACTTCAATTTGTTTTTCAACTTCAAAGGACTATGTATTGATTTCAGAGAGTTTCAATATTACAGCTTGTGATCAAACAACAACCAACCAACCCCTCACTCATTTTCTTCAGAAGTATATATAGAAGAATGAGGAGGTGAGATCTGATAAAAGATTTCAAAAACCAATAAATACAGACTTAAATGGCTTCTCGGCCTTTGAGGGCTCAACGAAGAAGCTTACAATAGGTGTCTTCTTTATTAAATTATTTACATAAAGATTTTAAGCTCGGTGGAAGCTTAATTTGACCTTCGAGGCTCTGTATCATGTTAGAGTAACTCTGTAGATATTTTTTCATTAAGTTTGTTCGTAGAATTACCCTTTAGCTGTGTTGTGAGGCAGATATTTGATTTCATCAAATAACTTCGGTCTGTATTTGATTTCTTTGAGGCACAGGTGTCTTTTGTAGTAGCTGAGAAGAATTGATTTGCTTTAACTAAGGCAGTGGAGCTTTCTGTCGGATAAAACACTCTGATTTTTCCTTAAAACTGTGTTTTAGTCCGGGGATTAGGCTTTTGATAGGCATCTTAGATATAATCCCCACAAATCTGTCTTTTAATCCTCTTGTTCTGGTGCATTCTGGTCTTCTATACTGATACTCTTGATTTTTGATTGACTTGTTGTGTTTTTGCTGATGTGTAGGGCCATGAAGGGTTTGAAAGGCATCAATGCCTTCGCAGATCATTGATAAACGTGGAGTCAAAACCCTGTGATGATTTTCTTTGGCGAATCGGAGGCAAGAGGATCGTCACCCTCTGTCTATGAAAATTCTTTGAATTATGGCAGAGAGAACATCAAAACCCTGCAAAAACAAAAAACTATTATAAAATCCATGCATTTATAGGTTTATTGTTGCAGAGGCATGTGGAGGAAGCGTGGCCGTTGGATGGAATCATCCAACGGTCAGGATTGATCGGGAGAGATCATGGAACGAGCGAAAAAAAGATTAAATCTGGGCCGTCGATCACGCAGAGATCGACGGTCGAGAGCGGAGGTCGAAAGTCAAATGGAGGAAATCTGGGCGATGAAACGTGGACCGTCGATTTGCAGATTAGATCGATGGCGGAGGCTGCTGTTGTCATTGTACGATAGCCAAATTATCGCGTGTGTATCTTGGTTAACCATCGAACATCTTCGGTGAGAAATCTCCATCGGATGAGCGGGTTCGGATCTAACGGCTGTGGTCAATATCGCTGGGCATCCTCATCCGAACTTTAATCCACGATGGATGGCAGTTTCACAAATAGTACCTAGGACATGTGGCAGCAAGTGTATGGAATTGTTGGCGATCGAGGAAAAACCACCTTCCACCCAAAGGCGGTGCGATGAATACCGCGCGGTTTTTGGAATGGCGAACAGCTGGTGGGGACCACCGGGTAGACGGACTCCGCACCGTCCGATCTGTGGACTTAGATCGACGATGTAAATTTATTGAGAAATTGCTCTGGTGGAAACCCTTATAACAATAAAATAAAACCTGAAATTTACAAATAAAAAAGGTTTTTAATATTTTCGGGGCGGAAAATTTGTTAAAACGGATAAGCGCCCGACTGGCTCAGTGCCTGGGTAAAAAGGGTTAGGGACTTGGCTGAAAGGGGCTTAAGTCCAATACATAGAAAATATGCATTTTAACGGTTTTTCAAGGATTTTCGAACGAATTTGAGGATTCCGATAAGGCTAAGAAGGGGTCTTAGAATCTTATTACGGATTTTCATGAAGTAGAAAGGGGAGAAACATGAAAATGAGGGATTTTCATGGGAAATGGGGGGACAGAAAGTGAGGTTAGTTTTTTAAGAGGAAGAAGGGGAAAAGGGAGTTTGTAGCAATACTTTGTCTTGGAAATCAACAAGATTTCAGAGTCTTTTAGGATGTAAACAAGAGTGTAGGTTTGGACAGAGGTATGAGGCCTTCAAGGAGCCTTCAAGAGCCAACAAATTTTAGTGATAAAATTTGTTCCTTGGAGGCTCAAAAAGTCTTAGCCACCTTTTTGGATAATCAAATTTTACAGATGGCTAACACAACAGACATGAATTTGTTAAATGAAGATCCCACTGCATTGGAAGTGTTTAGAAGAACGGGGTGTTTGCAATTATGCCAAAGGCAGCAAAGGTGTCATTTGCAAGTTTCAAAGAAGTTTTCTAAGAGTTTTACTAGATCAACTTCAAAGGTGGAAATGATAAATCTCATAGTAACACCAGAAACCATTGCAACCGCAACAGGAATCCCTAGAGGAGGAGAGAAATGGTTCAAATGCATCAAGTTCACCATGCAGGAATGTAAGGAATTCATCAAGACAAAGCATAGTGAGATTGATCACACAAATGCTATCCCAAGGAGCTATATGAAGGAAAATTACTCAAAGTTGTTGTTGATCATTCAAAAGTACTTCACCTGTGAAGGGAGGTATCACATGGTCTACTCCTACCACCTTAATCTTCTGCTACATTTTGTGGGTAAGAGGTCTCTTGATTTTCCTTTTTACTTATACAGAAGCTTAGCTAAAATGTTAGACAAGGTTCAAGTTAAATTAGAAGGAAATGAAACCTCTCTTTTTCATCATGGTTTGATCAAGTTTCCGGTGTTATAGGAGTTAAAAATATTAGGCAGGGATTGGTCATATTTTATGTTCATAAGTGGCTTTGCTGTATATTTTATTACTCCTAAAAGAACTCCCAAACCTATAGATATCCCATCACCTTCAGTGGCAGAGCAGTCAGAACTAGTGAGCATGGAGATAAAGTCTTTGTAGAAGGCTGACACACCCAAAGTTACACCTGCAAAACAAAATCCAACAATTAGAAAACATGGTAGCAAGAAGGTTATAAGGAGAAAAAAAATAGCTAAAGGTAATTTAGAGGACATCTTGCATGCCATTGATATTGAAGAAACCCCCATAGTCCAAGCTGAAGAGATAGATGAGGGAGGAAGGAAGCTTAATAAAGGAAAAACAACTAAGAAGTTATAATTTGCAGGTGATGATGTTGGATTTATGTTTCAAGCTAGAAAATCAATGATAAGACATGCCAGAAAAGTCTTGGAAAGAAGCAAAGAAACTCATAAGGTCAGTGAAACTTCTCAACCACCACCAAGCATCATTGACCTCTCCTCACATGCAAAAGAAGAATTAGTCATCAAACAAAAGAAGGGAAAAGAGAAAATCAATGAGAAATAAGAAGTTGAAGTCCTTAAGGAAAAATTGAAAGATTCAAGTGAAGAGATATCAGTCTTAAGGAAAGGGGTAAAGAAACATAAAGCTAAAAGAGTGTAGTTCAAACAAATGAGAAATATTTGGGAGGATCAAGTCACAAGTGTCTTTAAGACCTTGGAAAACACAGAAAAATTGATAAAGTGGACTTAGCCACTAAGAAAATAGGTCAAGAATATCAAAAAGGTAAACCTGCATTTGCAATCTAAGAATAGGACACTGAAGGGCAAAGTCAAAGATCTTCAAGGGCAATTAGAAATGATTCATGAAGAGCTAGAGAAAAAAGGTTTGAAGATCACTCTGCTTGAGTAGCCCATAGCTCAACGGATCATAAATGAAGAAGAAACACCATAGAAGCCTTATGTTGAGTTTGAATATGTTTTAGAAGGTTCATTATATGTAGAAGATCAATTTTTTGTAGCTGGAGGTCACTTTTTGGAGACAGTTTTGAAATCTGGATTTTTTGCACTTTGGCATAGTTTTGTAGCATTTCCTAGGCTTAAAGCCAGGAAAACGCTACGAAAAAATTTGTAGCATCCTTTTTTCCTCTAAAGTCACTTTTTGCATTTTTAAAGGAGGTATTTTGATGGTGGTGATGTGCCATGGCTTGGTTGACACCATGGAACATCAAAGGAGCAAAGTTATTGGGTGCAGAAGATACTTTTTCAATGCTACCAAAGCTCGCTACGAAGTTGTCCTGTTTTCGTAGCGAGCTATTTTTGAAGGTTTTGGAGCATCTTAATGGTAGATTTGGACAGCTGGACTCCTCCAACATGTCATGGGAGCTTATCATCAAATAATTATGACTCGAAGGAAGTGTTGTGGAGACAGGCCATCAACCTAAACAACTTTGAAGATAAGAGTTATGTATTCCTGAAAAACAGGGTTATGTTCCACAAATCTAGGAGGTTTTTTAAAGTGTAAAATGGTGATGAACTATTGTTAAGCAGGTAAATCCTCTCTGTGAACAGATATGATCCCTCTAGCCCTAGAGTGCGTCTAGAAACAAAGAGACATGCTAGAGTGTAGGTTCCTAATTACTGAATGAAAAGAGGACACAGTACATTAACCTACTTGAAGTCCAATGCAGTCGTCGCAGCTATAGTGGTGGTGACCTCTTGCTCCTGCCTCGGCAAGTCACAATCCTTCTACAGTCATGCTCGGGTACCTGCACATAGATCAGAAGACAAGAACAATATACGACATAACAAATTCATTCATAACTAATAGCCAGTCAAAGAGGGCTCAACATATTGTATTAAAAAAATAACATAACACAAAATGGGAACCAAAAAATAGTCACGTATATGTATTGATAGAAGGAAAATTTATGACCAAATATTTGATGTCGTAGTCTCCTCCAGCGGGGTTCAGCCAAAGCGCGTCTTAGATAATCATCAAGGGATTAGGACAGGATGAGGGCATGGACTTAAGCTCTCTCAATGAAGTTCCTTCTTATTGTATCTCTTCAATGGCTCAGCTATAGTATACTCATATCTCCATGTTTAGCTAGCTTATGCAAGGAGAGATAGCTTATTTTTATAGAGGAAAAGGAGGATTTTTGGATCCCTACAAAGGTGGAAGGGAGGCCTACCCTTTAGGAGGTTCCCATAAGAGGTGGAAACCATAAAATAAATGAGGGAGTCCATGGTTATTCAGTCCAACCACTCCCAATGACTCATCCTCGAAGTTGTTAGAGTGGAATATCCGCCTCTATTTTAAAAAAAAATTCCATAAATAGCTCGGCGTGGGTGTCCAATTGGGACAGAGTGCCCACTGGCATGGGGTCCAATGTTAATCTTCCTCATTGGTGCGAGGGTAGAACTGGCTACTCGCGCCAAGGTAAAAACAGGGGTTTCTGAAGCTCTGCTTAGGGAATTTTCAAAAGAAGGAATATTGATCTCATGTAAAGGGATGCAATGATGGTCTTTGCAAGGCATGACACTTATTATTAGTCACATAAATTACCCTCCAATGTGTGAGATGGGGATTGCAGGGACAGTGACAAAATTTTGTGTAACAGATGCCCCCTAAAGCATGAGGTCTGAGGGAGAGGGAGGGGCGAAATGCTTTACGAGAACATGTTTGAACTAAAAACCGATGTCAGAAAAACTGTAATTAAAAATACAACTGATATCTCTGATACATGAACATGTGGTCTGGGCGCAACCATCCATAATAGAGTACATAAAAACTGAGATCTGAGGTATGGACGCAGCCATCCAGCAGTAAGGATCAACAACTAGACTCAGGTATGGTCACAGCCATCCAATCAAAAGAGTCATTCAATAAGTCATGATAATCCACAAGAACCCACAGCTTGGATTTTATCAAACAAAACCCAGGGTCTTGTGCTCCATCTCGACTTGAACAAGTACAAATTCAAGCATGCGAATATATGAGATGAAGTCAAACACGCAATAAAATCGTCTGACTACCAGTTAATGATGAAAGATGTTAATAGACGCGAGAGAAGCCACCAATAATGAAAATGGCCCTCAAGGTATGAGAGGTAAAATCCATGGAATGTAAACGGTGATATGACATTAAACACCCTCAGAATCACTCAATTGAAGGCCAATGATGTGGACCTTGCATCGAATGCAAAGAACCTGCCATTGAGGCATGCAGGCTCCAAGGTACCAGTAGGGAGTCTCTAGATCAGATTCCTGGATAATGAGCTACAGTTGACAGGAAGTGACTTGGTCGAAGGAGGAAAACAATGTTTCCCACATCATCGACACGAGATAGAGGAACATGATGATAGTGAATAGAATCAGAGGGAGGTTTAAAAATGCAGAGGTAAACTTCTCTTGAACATATCAGCGACACGACACTGGATTTGGCAGTATTTTAAATCAAGGGATATGAGGTCATAGTGACATGGAAAAGAGTAGATGAGAGGTCAAAACATATTACCCAAACCCATGAAGGCAAAAATAATGAAATGAGATGTCCCCAACTTGACATGAATGTAGATGAATGTCATGTTCAAGAGTGAGATACTGCCAACATAACTAAAATCTGCTTCAATTTTCCCCCACAATTTATGGCGATTACCCCAATTAATTTTTAAAATAAGCTTGAAGGGGATAGCATATGCTTGTAATGAAAGTTTTTCCTTCGGAAAAATCCAACCTAGTACATTTTATGAGCCCTAGGAAGGAGGAACTCGAGTAACATCATGGAGATGAAGTCTGATGTCATCGGGGTTTAACGAGTCTAACAAAGGGAGAACTCGACACCTTTTCATGTTTAGAGAGTTTGAAAAGAAGGTGGAAAAGAAAAATATAGCATGGCCCTTTTCGTAAATATTCACTCATATCCAGAAAGGTAAAAAACAATATCTAAAAGAACCTCTTAGTCCTGATAGGCTAAGGTATTCCTTCTTCATAAATAATCTATCCCAGCCCAAAAAAGGGGTAAATGTATACTGGGTAGATATCGTTTCGTAGCCATTTAAAAAGTTAAAAATGACAAGAATCTTGGAAATATTTTCAATTTTAGAGAATTAGAAAAGAGCTGAAATATGACTCCAGTAGTGACTTTCTCATTTTTTTACCTAGTTCAAAAAGGTATAAAATACAACTTGTTACTTCATCACTATCGCGTGAAAACCTGTCGCTGCACAAGAGATACGTGTAAAACCCATTTCTCAAAATAATATAATAAAATAATCAGAAAAATATGTCTTCAAACCTAATTCGGGTTGTGAAAAGTTATAAAATGCCAAAAATGGTAAAAATAATTACTTTTCACTTTTTTACCTCTTGTGGAGCAATAGTTACCCATTTTCCATTGAGATTTTGCAAGGACGATAGCAGAAAATCCGGTAGACCAATCTCGAATCCCTCAGTTCTAGGTAAGATTCGACATCCTTCCCTTTAATTTAAGTCCTCTTTTATTTCCTGCAACACTCAATTTTTATTTCTGAGGAAAATGAAAATTTTAGGGAACGGCGGTTGGCACGAGTTTCGGGCACAGACTCGCGCCAATCGCCCATTTTTCTGAACTGGGGCACACCCGTTCGCATGACTGCTTTAGAAACAGTCGCGCCAACCATGCAGACCATGTTAGATTTTGAAAATTCAAGTTAAGGGCCCAATTTTTCACAAATTCAAGCTTCTAAATCAACTAATAATGTTCATATGAACATGCTTGTAGGTATAAAGCGGCATAATGGTAATCGAATGGAAAGAACGGGAACACAGTAAAGAAGATGAGCTTTCCATGGAAAATGAGAGATGCATGGAAGCTCTCAGAGACTATTGACTGAAAAATTTCTTCTTGACACCATGTCTTCGTGCTCAACTGAAGCTGCTACAATATTTGATCAGCATATGGGATGAGGATCAAGAAAATTTCATCCATCGATATCAGGAACTTGAGATTGATGTTTCTGATGTCTACTTCATAACAGGACTATCGCAGAGGGGGGAAACACCAATCCTAATTGGCACCTAGACTTGCATGCAGAACATCTCCATGGTGATTGACAGGGTATGTCCAGGGGCATGGAAGGGATCAGGAAGTGGGAAAGTAGATATCCAGACTATCCTAGAATTGGCAATAAAAGTAGCGCTACACACCATAGCACAAGTTATGGGATCGCAAGCACTGCACGAAGCAACAAAGACACAACTACTTCTTGCTGTAGACTACTTGACACCGACCATATACAACTAGGCAGAGGCCATGGCCATCAACATGAAACACCAACTGAAAAAGTGCAAGAATACCAAATTGAAGCAATTTGGTTACGGGTCTATCCTGGTATCATTCTTCCTGGAATGACTACCAATATTTTAGCGTCAGGAGGTCATAGTCCCGGCACCACCAGCGAGGGAACCATGGATGGCCTGATGGGAAGCTCTGATGCCAAGGGTAGGGGGTGGTCAAAAGATGTCCTAGAGACCAGAGTTCTTTGATTGGCTCTGCCAGCAGTTGATTGTCGTGGAGGATTGGCCCTACTCTGGTACAGATTTTACTGGTGATTCGGACCTCCCACTCCCAGAAGGACAGGATTGGGATGAATATTTAGGTAAGACTCATTTTTAATTTTCATGATTGTTATGGTTTTTGTTTTAAATTATGTATGTTCTGACATTAAACCCATGTTCTTGCAGATGTTGGCCCAGAGAGACTCGCAGGCATGTCTCCAATAGCGAGGTGAATCCCTCTTGATTTTGACCCTCATGGCGAGGGAGGGGAGGAGGAAGAGATTTTGCGCAACTTGGAGGGAATCACACATAGAGTCCCGGACTATGCATGACTCGACGATGTTCCTCATGCCTACCAGAGACATACCGTAAGGGTGAAAAACCGAATTCACCACTTGTTGAGGTAGCTCATATGGGCAGTGACATGCTACCATAAGAATCACGTTGATTAGACACTTAGGTTTTATATCTGCATATTTTGAGAGACATGATGTCTTAGGATGTAAAAAAAACACACATATTTTTTGAATTTATGATGCACACTGATACAAACATTCGATATATATATATATATATATATATATATATATATATATATATATATATATATATATATATATATATATATATATATATATATACATCTATTTTCCTACATCGATCTTTTACATATGATGATTATTTTACAGATTACGCAAATATCTATCTAATACAATGTTAGCCACTGTATCAGTTAATGAATTCATTCGCCTAGGAATATGTTGATATGTAATAAAATCAAAATGTATTTCCAACAAACTAGCATGTAAATACAATGTCATAATGTATGAGTTTCTGACCGAATAATGACCATTGAGCTGAAGAACGACAAGCTGTGAATCTAGATTTACAAGCAATGCACGTATGCTGAGGTTGATTGCCTCGGTTAATAGTTCAAGGATAGCATTATACTCAACAACATTGTTTGTAGTCCATCCTAGAAAAATACCTTGTAGATCTATCAACTCTCCAGCAGGATCATAAATTACCCAGGCTGCTAAAGACAAATTCCTGGTATTGCGGGAAGCACCATTCACGAAACTGACATAGGGGGTAATAGACATTTTCACAATAAGCAAGACCCAATAAGAAGGAAAAACACTCGCAAAGCACACCTAACCAAAACATGTACAAAAATAAAAAATGACACATATGTACACAAGTCATGCATGAATGACTCATGCATAATATTTTTTGAGATACAACCCATTTCTCGGTTGTTCTAGAGGATGACCTTCATAATCAATGAGCTCATAGGCCCTATTCTGCAACACAAGTTTAATAATTTTGGGCCCATGCCACATGGGTTGAAATTTTCCTACCCCCAGCTTATCATGAGCTTGGTCGTACAAGAGGACGAGGTCTCCTTCAAAGAAGGAACGAGGGGAAATGATTAGTCAAAATGAGCTTTGACCCACTTCTTCTGTGCTTCGATAACCAGACTAGCAAAGCAGCAAGTTTCATCTAGACTTTATAAGTAGAGGAGACGCTCTTCTTCTGGCGAAGTGTTCACTAGTAATTCAAAAACCAACTTGAGCGAAGGTATTTCACACTTAATTTGAAGAGTAGCTTCCAGACCCTAAACTAACTAAAAATGAGTGAATCCAGACACATTCTTAACTGAAGTCCGGTATGCCCAAAGATCCAAAAATAACATGAGATGCCAATTTGATTTGTGGATCCCAATCGTACGCTAAAGCATGGTGACAAGAAATTTGTTCACGGCTTCAACCTGGCCATTAGCCTAAGGATAGTATGGCGTTTAGCTATCGTGACACAAACACAACTTAGAAGTCAACTCCTCCACCATATAATGCGGAAAATGGGAACCATGATCGGTAACGATGGCTTGAGGAACGCCAAACCTGGAAATGATGTGATTGAATATGAATTGAGCATTTTTCTTACCATCAGCGGCAAGTGTAGGCATTGCTTCGGCCCATTTGGTGAAGTAGTCAACAACTATGATAATATAAGCATGCCCCCCGGCTGAGTGAGGGTTACACGTCATAAAATTGATGCCCCACTTTGTAAAGGGACCAACGGTAATGACAGGATGAAGAGATACAGGAAATGCACGCATCTTGCACTGATAGATCTGACAATCATGACATTTACGAACCACGACAATGCAGGCCTTGAACATAGAAGGCCAGAAATAACCATCACGAAGAATATTCTGTGTAGTGGCATAACTAGGCATGTGACCACCACAGGTGCCACTGTGACAATCATTCAGGGCTTTCTCAACTTCCTCAAGAGTCAAACAATGGCAGAGTATGGAATCCACTCTAAAGCGATAGAGCATATCTCCGACTATACGATAAGGTTGCGATTGGTGTCGGATGCATCGGTGGGCATCCTTCATTAACTCAGATTTGAAAGTAGAAGTCTGGAGATAGACGATGATATCACCGTACCAAGGATCGAGGGTGCTAATCAAGAAAAGTGTATCATCTTGAATGTATTCCTCAGAACGAGGTGGAGCAGACTCTGAAGGGAGGGAACAGATCAAATCAGCAAAGACTAATGATTTCTTCGACTTGGCAGCACTGAATTCCAAATCGAACTCTTGGAGGATGAAAATCCACTTCGAGTATTTCTCCCCCAGTAATTTTTGAGACAATATGTAGGTCATAGGGTTGCAATTAGAAATCATGGTCACAGTACACAAAAGAATATAATGAAAAAAACGTTGAACAGCCTAAACAACAGCTAATGCTAACTTCTTAACATGTGCATAACGTGTCACAGGATTGAGAAGGTTACGAGATAAGTAATAGATAACATGCTCGTTACCGTCATCATCGTCTTGTACCATAACCATGGCAATTGTGCTGAAAGCGGCGGCTAAATAGAGGGAAAAATAATTATGATAGTTTGGAGGACGCAACACAGGAGCATTGATAAGAAATTTCTTTAGAACATCAAAGGACATCTGAGAAATCTCATCCCAACAGAATGGGATGCCCTGCTTTAATAATCATGTGAATCCTTTAGCCATTTTTGCATAGTTAGGTATGAAATGGCGCAGAAAATTAGCCTTCCCTTGCAAACTCTACAACTGATGCAATGAGGATGGAGAGGGGAGATTGATAATAGCCTCAACCTTGAGCGGATCGAGGCGAATTTAGTCTTTGGACACTATAAACCCCAAGAGTCTATCAGAATCAACGCAGAAGACACACTTGTGTGGATTAAGCCAAATGTTGTAGCATCAACAACGAAGAAAAATCTGACAAAGATGGTCAGGATGGACCCTACCCTTAGCTAAATGAGCTGGAAGGTCATCCAGATAAGGCTAAATGATGTGACAAATATCGTGAAAAGCATATGAAATTGCTCGCTGAAATGTGGCCCTAACATTATTTAAGCCAAAAGGGAGCTTCTGATATGCGAAAGTACCCCAAGGATAGATGAAGGAAGTCTTATGTTGATCAGTCGGGAGAATGTTAATCTGATTATAACCAGAAAAATCGTCCATGAGGGAAAAAATCTCACTCCTAGCACAGTCGTTAATGATTTGATCGATAAAGGGAGTAGGATAATTATCCTTGGGACAAGCCCGATTAATATCATGATAATTAAGGTAGACTCGAATGGTTCCCTGATTCTTATCTACAGGGACAATATTAGAGACTCATTCTGTCAAAGGAATCGGATAAATGAAACCAGCTTTGAGAAGCTTTTCGAATTCACCTTTAATGGCAGAATATTTTCTAGGGTGCATAGGAAAAACACACTAGAAAACAGGTTTCGAACCAGGGTAAGTAGGAATTTCATGCACCACTATACTAGGATCAATGCCAGGAATTTCTTCGTAGGACCATGCAAAGACATCACAGAACTCGCAGAAAATGCTAGTGTAAACTTGTACTTCATCTGAAGAACAAGTGACCCTGATATGGATGTTCTCGATGATTCCCAATTTAATGAAAATGTCAATAGGAATCATCTGTTTAATATTATTCAATTATATTTTGTAAAAATGTCATGTGTTAGAATAGGAATTTGAAGCGGAGGAGAAGGAACCTAAGATGAAAATTGTTCAAGACACGTTGACATGGCCTCGAGGCTAGGCATGAACGAGGAACGATGATGACCATCATCCCATGGCAGATATTTGAGAGACATAGTTTCCACAATGGCTTCATTGGAGGGAAACACTTATTTCAAAGGATCGGGAGAAGATGAATTGCCAAGCCAGGGGGATTGAAAATAAATTTCAAGAGACATGCTCAAAGGAGCATGATCAGAGGATGGATTTTTCGAAGCCACAACGAGTTCATAATAGTCAATATCAATCAGACTAAAGACATTGAATCCTGAAAAGAACTGATCTGTTCCAGTGAAGGAATAATCCATGGACCATCAGACTGAGAGATCATATTGACCTGAATAGTGTTTGGTGGAGGAAGGGGAAAAATACCCATGAGGGAAGGATCCTTGAAAAGACTCAGCCCTACGATCCCATAGGGAGTAGGAATCTGATCCACATACGAAACGTTGTTCTTGGAAGAAGAGTTGAAGAAGGAAAATTGATCAACAGTAACAATATTTCCTTCGTGCGGAAATTTCAGAACACAAAAGGGAGTGGATGGAACACACAGCATGGTGTGAGTCCAACTGCGACCAAGGAGAATATTGTAATTGAGTTTGGCATCAAGTGCCTCTACCTCGACATTGACTATATTTCCTTTGAAAGTAATCGGTAAACTAGCGATAACACCTAAAGGTTTTGATTCCCTTCCATCAAATGCTTCAAGGGCATTTGGTGATGAATTCAGGGCTGGAGAACCAATATCTTTCCAGCAAGAAGATGACATGACACAGGTTGATGCACCCTCATCGACAACTTCTCAATGGATGTCGAGACCATTAATAACAACTTGGATAATCAGCGCAATCTGATGTGGAATTCATGGAACGAAATTCTCTAAATCAAAAGTGAGAAGGCTAGTATTAGCAGGATCAATCCCGCCAATTGCAGAAAAAAGAGCCCTCTGTTGAGACGTTAAACTCTGAAGTGCTTCTAATGCAAACATCACAGACGGTGCCTGAGAAAACTCCTCAAAAATATTGTAATGGTGAGTGGCATGGGCTTTGGGATTGTAAGAAGACTTGTGTAGTACACCTTTGGAAGCTAGACGTATAATGGATTCAGCATTGGCCTTTCAATCTCAAGATGGCCAGAAATAGGCAGAGGAGGAGGACCATCAATGATCTCCTTCCCCGTTGCCTGACACAATCCAGTATACTCTTTTGATTAAGTAGTAATAGAAACGGCTGCAAAATCATTCATCATGAACACCTCAGAGCCAAATGGGGCAGAGGACTGAGGTTTCTCTACCATCTGGGTCTGCTGAGATGGGAAAGCTTCTTTAATAATGGCTGTAGTTCCCTAGGTGCCTTTGATAAACTAGATCACTTCGGACCGTCAAGGACAGTCCTTGGTGAAGTGCTCTTAATCACAAATCAAACAATGGTACTTCGGCTTGCATTGAGAACTATCGCTAGCATGAGGTTTTTGAGAATCCTGTTTTGGGGATTGGCTTAGGCCTTACCTTTACCCTTATTTTTACCTTTAGAAGTGTTATCTGCCGGATTGGCCTGAATGACATTAACTTCTATGGGCTTACCATAATTTGAGGTGGACTGAGAAGAAACATTTTTGGAGAAGTAGACTTCAGCTTCCCAGAGTATGAAGAAGAAGAATTCTAAGAAGTTTGAGATATGGAACCAATAATACCATCAATGGATGGAGTCACTGGTGGTTTAGAAGTTCCAAGTTGACAAGCATCAGGCAAGATATCATACAATGCGCCAGACCGAGATTACACAAGATCAAGGTATTAGGTGTAAGCGATGGTTTGTTCCTCGGTTACACATGCCCCCATAGCTATGTCTTTTACAATCTGATTGACAAAGGAGGTGGTGAACTAATGAGTCAGAAGCTAATCAGGAATCTCAAATTTGATCATGTGACGATGACATCGCCACTCATGAATATGATTCAAGATATGAGTAGCTCGGTCTTATTGCAATGAAGTGAGGAGGTGCATCCCAGTCTCATAGCAAACTGATAACTGAAAATACGTAAGGGGTGCCATGGCTAAAGAATTTAAGTCTTGGAAGATGCCACGAGATAGCTCAATGTACCACCTTGCAGTGGCACCAGTAAGAGTTCACTAGAAAAGACGAAGCCGGATAGAATTTTCAACCCAAGAGCTAGAGGAACACCACAAGTGGTAAGTCATAACATGCGCTTGGGGGTCTTTGCCAGACTTGCCCTCAAACTTAGGACAATCACTAGGAATATTGGTCGGAACCGAAGGCCAATATGGGTTATGAATAATGGTATCATTTTTTAACTTTGACACATCTGGTAATTCCAACGTAGCAAGAAATTGTAATTGAGTATTACAATTCATTTGAGGTCTCTAATAAGGACCCGTGTTCACATTCCACCCAGTCCGAGAGGAATTCTTCCCCCATATATTTTTTCTTGGAGGATTATGACCATAGGGGTTAGAAGCAAGATAATTTTGTTGATACTTGGGTTGAGGACCAGGATACTGAGTCTGGGTAGACCATTGAGGTCCCTTTTGAGAAATGTATGGAGTCTATTGTAGAATGTAAGCATGTCTTTGAGGTTGAAAATACATAAATGAAGGCTGATTTTAAGAGTAACAAATTTGGGGTGCACTATATACTGGCTGAGGGTAATAAGCACCTTGTGGTTGAGCAGGTGGACACTGCTGAGTAGGTTGAGCGGGCTGTTGAGCGGTTAGACCTGGCTGAGTTGGATAAATAGGTAGAACTAGCTACTGAACCGATTCAACCGGTTGGGGAGCAGGTTGAATCGGTTGCTGAGCTTGTTGAACTGAATAATGAGGGCCACCAAGTTGCCCTTGCAGGAAAGGTTGGGCTGATGGTTGTGATGGACTAGGTTGTCCCTGATAACCAGGTTGACCCAGAGGAGGAGCATAAGGTTTTCCTTGTTGCACAAAGTGTTGGCCATACTGAACGTTTGGCGGTGGTGGTGGTGCAAAAGGTTGTCCCTGTGGTGGATAGATTTCCCCCCCAGGAGCATAAGATGGTCCTGGTTGATTTTTAGGTTGACCGGATGGGTCGTAGGGTTGGACTTGTTGGAGCAAAGGTTAACCTTGTGAAGTTTGGCCTTATGGACTTAAATTTTTTCCCTATGGACCAGAGGTAGAGCCTTGCTAAGCCAATGGTTGTCTCGATGAGGGTTGTCCTTGCAAGCCAGAGGGTTGCACAGGTAAGGTGGGTCCAAGATGAGAAATGGTTTGACAAGGATCATAAGCAGCCTGATGAGGATCAATAGGAGGAAAATAGATAGGATTACAATATACATCATAATGATGTGGAAACAAATAAATGGGGTTACCGATGGCATCATAGTGATGGAATCAAGGATTGCCAGGAGCTTGGGGCTACTGAGAACCCTGAGAGATCTACTGCTAAAAAAACAACAAATACCCTTCAAAATTAAGGCCATTAGGAATCACTGGGGCAGTGAAAACTGCACTAGAAGCAGGCGGGGCCTTCGTGGCACTAGATTGTGATCTACCCAGACCAAGATTGACAAGCCACATAGGATTGAGAAAAATAGACCTATGAGTGTGAAAAGATCCTGACAACTGAATCGTAACAACTAGTGTGGATGAAGCCACACATACAGTAGGTTAGACTAGGACAGATGGAACAGTAACCGATGAATGAGGTGTTAAAGGTGATAGTCCTAATGAAGGGAGAACCGAAATCTGAGGAGAAGTTGATGTACTAGATTGTGCTATGGATGCAACACCAGACATAATCTAACTCAAGTACCTATATCCAAGAGGAAGTCACACCGATGATGGAGAAGACTGAGCAGAAACACGAGAGAGATATTCAGAAAAAATTTGATATTATCCTGTAGAAACATACATTCCTTCAGATGAATCCATGTCTGACTCTACCATAAGATCTTTGAAAAGACTATGGGGACTAGGAGGTACAGCAACAGCTAAAAATGGTGATCCTGATGTAAGAGGAGGAAATTCTCCTTCTTCCCCAAAACCAGACCAAGCACCTGAAGGAGGCCAATTGAACTCAACTAACTCTTCATGGGGAGATCAAGTAGCAAGAGGAAAGATAGACGGGATAATAGGCTGTGAAAACTCGGTAGACCTAGTGGACTAAGGGGTTTCAAAAGAAATGTTCAGAAAAGAGCCACCACTAGGAGGCAATGAGGACGATGAAACTAGTGGTTCCGCCACTGTGACTGTATTTCAAAACAGGAAGGAAAAAAGATAACCAATCGAAGGCTCCAACATCAAAATATAACGAAAACAAAAATAGGCCAAGTAATAAGACTTTTAACGAGTGTGTGATCATGGGCAATTAATTTTATGACACTAAAACTGGATTTCGATGTTTCATAATTTAAGAGTCGAGAAGTAGGAAAAATATGACTCTAGTCACTTTCAATTTTAAATGAGCATGAAAGGAAAAGTGCTCGAAGACCTCTTCTCTTTTTAAGGAGTCACGAAAAGATCAAAATGACTACTTAGGTACTCTAATCAAGAGGGTTTACCAAGTTTCCATGAACTGCTATATACACCTTGGTGATCAAATGAAAGAGAAATGACCAAGGAATTAACGTACGTGCAGGTAGTCTCCCTGAATGTTGTGTTTGGTGTATCATAGTTACAAGGCGGTAGACTCTACTTCCTATGGATAAAAAGGTTACAACCTAGAGGGTTCTCTCTTTATATACTCGATGGTATGGGGAGCACAAGTCCGTACTAGTGCTGTCTAAAGCTAGATGGCAAACGAAAACTACTAGATCACGTCTCTACCCTAGACCACTAAAGATGTTACATTAGGTTCCAATGCTTCCTTAGGTTAATTGAATGAATTTTAAAGTTGATCTTGGATTATGTTTCAGTTTCAAGGCCGTACCTAATTTGGATCTCAAATTTCCTAAATGCAGGCTATATGTAAAAGAACATCATCTTCCATTCAATGAATGCTAATTATGATAAGGATATTGATCTTTCAAACAATATAAAACAATGAGAATATGCGAAGAAATCTACTCATGCATCTAATGCAATCAAACGAAAATGAAAAACTCTTTCCTAAACTATCAAATGCTAGTTATGCAAAAGAACATTTCGCTTTCGATGCAAAGGAAAGGATGCAAACATTTTTTCTTGATTTTCCAATGAAATGAAGCACAAAATGCACTAATTACATGAAAAACAAAATGAACATTAGCTTGTGTATTGCGAATGTGGGAATCGAAATTGAATGACTCAATCAACGCAAAACAAACACAGGAAAGCACTCAAACTAATGCGAAAATCTTCCAAACCAAAAGAAAGTTTTCAAAGTGACCCAAACAAGCAATGTGATCTATGCTCGGAGCAACAAGGAGAAGAATCAAATGAAAAATGAAATGATCATCCAACCAAAGAAAACACTCAAAAGGATCAAGAAAACTTAGCCCAATCAACCCGGGAATGAGACTGACAACAATAAAAAATAATTTATTTCCAAACAAAAGGCTCAGTGCACCAAGACACTCAGAAACCCTAAGTCCTTAAACTGCAATGATAAGAAAATAGACAAACAACTAAGAAAAACAAGCCTACAACAGTCAAAATAGTCCCAAAGGCTCAATTACACACAAAAAACAACCCAGATTCAAGCACAACTAACCCAAAGACTCATCAAGGAGGTCAAACCAAATCCTACAGGATTTGGCGCGACTATAAGGTGGTAATCTACGTCAAACAGGGGTTGGCGCGACTGCAACAAAAGCAACCTGTGCTAATCGGCGTGAATATTCAAGAGAAAAGCGCGCCAAGCTAGATAACTATGGGAAAAGGGGAAAAACAATGAGCAGAGGTCAATATTGACAATCTAGAGCTAAACAGAGGATTTAAGACAAGCAATAAAACCAAAAAAAGAGAGATAAGCAAATCAATGACTGAAGTCGACCCAACAAGATGAAACGACAAACTCACACTGATCCCCAGTGGAGTCCCCAATTTTTTAAGCAGTTAAATGCTCTCTACAGACAGAGATGATACCTCGAGCCCTAGAATGGGTCTAGAAACAAAGAGAAATGCTAGAGTTTAGGTTCCTAATTACTAAATGAAAAGAGGACACGGTAGATCGACCTACCTAGAGTCCAATGCTGTCGTAGCAGCTATAGTGGTGGTGACCTCTTGCTCCTGCCTCGGCAAGTCACAATCCTTCTATAGTCATGCTCAAATACCTACACATAGATCAACAAACAAGAACAACATACAACATAATAACTTCATTCATAACTACTAGCCAATCAAAGAGGCCTAAGCATATTGTATTAAACAAATAACATAACACAAAATGGGAACCAAACAATAGTCACGTATATGTATTGATATAAGGAAGAGTTACAAGCAAAGATTTGATGTCGCAGTCTCCTCCAGCAGGGTTCAGTCGAAGCATCTCAGATACTCATCAGGGGATTTGGACGGGATGAGAGCATGGACTTAAGTTGTCTAAATGAAGTTCCTTCTTATTCTATATCTTCAACAGTTTAGCTATAGTATACTCAGTTCTCCATGTTCAGCTAGCTTATGCAAGGAGAGATAGCTTCTTTTTATAGAGAAAAAGGAAGAGGTTGGGATCCCTACAAGGGTGGAAGGGAGTCATATCCTTTAGGAGGTTCCCACAAGAGGTGAAAATGATAAACTAAAGGAGGGAGTCTATGGTTATTGAGTCCAACCACTCCCAATGACTCATCCTCGAAGTTGTTAGAGTGGAATCTCTACCTATATTTTTAAAAAACATTCCATAAACAACTCAGCGTGGGTGGCTAACTAGGACAGAGCGCACACTGGCATGGGTTCCAGTGTTAATCTTCCTCATTGGCGCGGGGGCAGAAATGGCTACTCGCGCCAAGGCAAAAACAGGGGTTTCTGAAGCTCTGCTCAGGGTATTTTCGAAAGAAGGAATATTTCTCTCATGTAAAGGGATGCAATGATGGTCTTTGCAAGGCATGACACTTCTTATTAGTCATAGAAATTACCCTCCAATGTGTGAGATGGGGATTGCAAGGATAGTGACAAAATGTTGTGTAACAACTAAGTTATGGCTTTTTCAAGCATGTGATGCTTATTTTGTAATTGACATGTAACTGTGTCACAAAGATAAGGTAGAATATGTAATAAATAGGAGTTAGACTCTTATTAGGAGATGTCTTCTTTAAGGTGTATCTATCAATTTCTTGTTAGAAGTCATGTTTTTCAGTTATGTGATGTGTCATAGGAGAATATGTGTCATAGGAGAATTCGATGAATCTAGCCATCAGGTAGATCATCCTTGTTGTAAGAATGTCTATTTAAAGACAAAATATAGAAGTAGTGAGAGGTTGGAGATTTTTTTGCACCAAATTGTTGCTTTATGTATTTTGACTTATATAAGTAATACATAGTGACTATATTCTTAACAGACTTGAGATTCTCATGGGGTTTTTAATGTCCTATCGATCTACATCTTATGTTTTACCACTTGTAGTAGATTTCATTTCTGTTACTTAGAATTCATAACCCTATGCTCTGACTTCCTTTAGTAATGAAATGACTGTGTTTTCCTATTTTTTATGAGTGAATTGCCTTTGTTAAAGACCTCTATCTTCCTCAGCTTCCATGTCAAGAAAAATTTCCACTGAAACTACTGATTGTTGACTCCATAAGACCAATGGTAGCAAACATGCATTCTTTCAACCTGCAATCATAAAAAAAGATACAATTTCTATATAGTTAGCCATATAGCACTATCATTAACCAATATCATAAAATCCCTTTGAGAGAGCCTCTCAGGCTGAAGATGCTAAGCATCAGTCAAAAGCTGGTTTGAAACAGGTACACTTAGTTTCCTGATCAGTAGCCAATCAAGTAAAATTTTGTGATAACACAGCGTAAGGAATTGAAGCACGTCACAAACAAGTTTCAGATGGTCTCCCCTATCCCTCATAAGTACCTCTCTAACTAAGGGAATATCACACACTGCTATTGCATGATCTTGTCACACTTCACCATACAATGAATTGTGAACACCTCCCAATGCTGCAAGTAGAAATAGCAGCGTTGAGTCTACAGTCCCCAAGGGAGCTAGATCTCTTGAAACCCAAAACTTGGAAATAGTAGTAGTAGAACCTTTCTCCTACACCTGATCCATTCCGAGCGACCACTTTAGGGATGAAGAGTAGTGTTGGTTCTCACACCATCTACTCAGTAGGCATCGTGGTACCATCAACATTTGCACCAGCCAGAACCACGAAACAGAGGCATGCCCATTAATGGAAACATTCTGGTGCCTCTTTACAAACCACAATTTCCAAATCCCAGAAAATTCAAGTACTCTTGTTATGTCCCATGAGGAACCTAGACTTTCTCTCACACAATATTCCACCATGGAAACTCCTCTCCCACCAAACGCCAACGACATGATACATCATATATTATTCATATCATCATGTATTGGAACCATTACTCGTGAAGTCTGCTCATTAGTCATAGGTATCGAGTCAACTGCAACTATAGGAGTAGTTGTACCATCGACGGTGAAAACCCAATCTATCTGCATCCTGTTGACCTCATCTGGTTCCACCACATCGACGATGGAATCTTATTCATGTCTGTCGACTAGCTCTATTAGGACCAAACCACCTCCACATGGTCTCGTGCAGACTCAATCCCCCTTAGGATCCTTATTCCACTTAGATGAGGATATTATTGAGGCCATGGCGAAACTAGAGTATCCATGGGATGTGATGCATCACCACTCGTTTTTTCTTCCTGAAAAAACATTCAGCCCTAAAAAAACAGGAAACCAAGAGATTTTTGCACTCGAATCAAAATATTTCCTTCCATCGAGGAAATTCGATTGGTTCGAAAATCCCATTCTGGTGCCCAATGCATTCAAAGAAGGGAACATGTCAAACATTTCCCCTGCCATCAAGGTGAATATCTCTCAAAACCCTGAGAAAGTCGAAGAAATATCATTGGGGGCAGCATGTTCCCCATATGAGGTAACCTCTTACAACCATTTGTTGCATGAGTATCGAGATATGTTCCCATGGGACCACTCGGAAATTACAACACTTAGTCCCACTATAGTAGACCACCACATTGACACTTGGCCTGACGTACCACCAATACACCAGAAACAACGTCAAATACACCCATCCAAGATAGAATAAATTAAATGAGAAATCGATAAGATTCACAAAGCCAGGTTAATCTACCCCATCGCTTACACATCATGTTTTTCCAACCCTATTCGTCTCATGAAAAAATAGAGCACCATACGCGTCTGTACCGATTTTCATGATTTGAACAAAGCTTTTCCAAAGGACAATTACCCTACCCCATTCATCGAAGAGGTTATCGATGCTTGCGTGGGACATGAGGCCCTTTCCTTCATGGATAGTTTCTCTGGGTATAATAAAATCCAAATACGGCATACCGACCGGTACAAGACCACGTTCACCACCCCATGGGGCACGTTCACATATCACTACAAGAAAAAATGACATTGGTGAGCGGCGAAAAATGTCACCATAAGCTCATTGGTGATGGTAAAAAGAATCTTTGTCACCAAAAATTGAATGTCACCAATGGTGGCATTGCCGAAAGTATAGGTGTTGTGGTGACATTCAAGGTCCCTCACCAATAATTATTTATAATGACAGATAGTGACCGTCACCATTTCATATGAGCAATGGTGACAGTAAATAGCCTCCATCACCAAAAATTGAACGTCACCAAAGGTGTCATCGCCAAAAGTATGTGTTGTGGTGACATTCAAGGTCTGTCACAAATATTGATTATAATGATGGATAGTGACCGTCATCATTTAATATGAACAACAATGGTTTTTTGTGATGGACCTTTCATGGCCGTCACTATTGGTGCATATATATGGTGACGTTCATTGACCCTCACCATTTCATATTTGGTGAGGGTCAAACAATGTCACCATAAGCTCATTGGTGAGGGTCGAAAAATGTCACCATAAGTTCATTTGTGATGGTCAAAAGAGCCTTTTTCACCATTCCATATGAATACTAGGGCATGATGGAATCGAACCACCAACCTCTTGCTTGTAAATCAGGCGCTCTTCCATTGAGCTAGCACCCTTTAAAGAACTAGACTTTAAAAAATTAAACCTTGAAAATTTATAAATTCTAATTTATACAACTTTTGAGAAATTATAAAACTTTGTAAAGTCTTGGCAAATCTTTACTAAACAAGAAAAATAACATCGAAGTTGCAATTGTCTACCTAATGGTTATGGAAGTTATGAAAATCAGGTAGAGGTGTTAATAAAGTGTTGGGAAGTACCAAACATATAATTAGAATACATTTATTCCATTCTATTGGCTTGAAGGGTCCCGACCCAGGTTCGGAGGTTAAGGTTTGCCAACAAACCCCTATACTACTGGCCCTTTCGGCAGTGACCTGCTTGTGCAGGCCAAAGTCTCACCCGAAGCAATATGGGTGGGTGCTGGACCCAGGTTTCTGCACCCTGAGAGAGAGAGCAGGTAAGTCGAACCATTCAGAAACTATCAGATCTACACAGTCTGAGGTTGTTTGTGGGGCTTTCAATGATTAACGAGAGTACAGTTTTACCAGATTTATATAACAGGCTCACATCCATGTGCGAAAATCCAAGTATAAGCATAAACAATATATTCGCAACAGATTTAATCAGATTGCAGATACAGTTATCATAACACAGATAATTCGCAGCTCATAAACACATATCATTCGCAGCTCATAACATAATCACATATAACTCGAGTCCTCAAACAACATCAGATATCCACGACACTTCGCATATATTACTTATCAAAAAGTCTCTTACATACCCAAAAAACCAACCTGCGCACACAGCAGCAGGGTCCGTACATAGCAGGACTGAGGATCTCCGTGCACACAGCCAGCAGGAGTCCTTTCCCCAAAACCCAAACAGATCTACTAATTTAAAATTCGCATCAATCCTAATCCAAGTCTATCTTACAACTCAAAAAGTTTCAACTACTTATACTATTTTATCCTACGCATCCCATGGTCTGCAAACCATGGTTTGCAGATTCTTGGTCTACCCTTGACCCGCTTACAATGCATGAGGGGCTTTGACCCACCCCAAAACCCCTGCATTAGAATAAATATAAAATATGCAAAAAAGGACCATATTCGCAGCTCTTGTAGGAGACCTTGTTCCAACAGTCCCCCAACACAATCTTGTGACTCGTCCCGAGTCCCTTGTGGAAATGGGGTCTCCACCTACACCTGTATGGCTACTCTAGCCATAGAGTCATTTGATCTGATACGGTTTGAGCCAGCTACCTTTGATGTAGCCTAGGAGCATATCTCCACGCAGGGTAGCAAGCCTAACTACTCGGCCATCTGTGATCTCGTTAACTATGTAGGGACCAAGCCAATGCTACTGGAACTTCCCAGGATGCTTTACGAACTAGCTATCGTACATGTTAGTATGAATCTTGATTCGAGGTGTACCAAAAAAGACCACTTTACTATGCATAACAAACAACCCTAACAATAGAAATGACTACTAATATCTCCAGATCTGTAGTTATATGATCAAGACAAATGCTGCAAAAATCTAGATCTATGCATTAGAAGACATTAAACAATAGAAAAATAAGATTTAATCCATAGATCCAATAGACAAGACAAGAATATATCTAATGAAATTTTTATTAATGACACCTGGGAGGAAAACACAAGAGGGTTTTCCCTGTTCTCCTCAATGGGATGGGTTCTTGTAAGTCCTCAACGCTTCAGATTTAAAATTCCTCTTTCTTGGTGTAGAAAACCTAGACAAAAATGGAAAAATATGGCTATGATGCTGGATCAATAGCCAAACCAAGAGTTGAGATCCAGAGTGATCTTTAGGCAACAAAAGCTGACAAATGAATGGGAAAACCCTTCTATTTATAACAAAATATTGACTTAGTCTAGATATTGGTGCATAATTAAAATATTATTAACAAAATCAAGATCCAACTTTTATGGAATATTTTATTATATTTGTTGGAGGGAAAAGGAATTTGACTTGATTCAAATCCCCTTATTTGTAAATAATAAATAAATAAATGATTTATTTATCATTTTAAGGATGTGATTAGGTAATAATAAATAAATAAATGATTTATTTATCATTTTAAGTATATGGTTAAAAAATAATAAATAAATAAATGATTTATTTAATTATTTAACGGAGATTTAGTCATATTTAACAAAGAATATTATTTAAATAATGTTTAAATAATTATTCTTAGAAAATAATAAGATAAATAATGATTTATCTAATTAATTTCCTTGTTTTGGGATTAAATATAACCAGGAATATTAATTAAATTGTTGTTTAACTAATTATTCCTTGAGGAAAATCAAACAAATATGGATTTATTTAATGTTTCCCCATGGGGTTTCCTGTTTAGACCATAAACAACTTAATAAAGGTGGTTTACTAAGTTATTTTTCATAGTGAATGCAATTTTACTTGGGGTAAAATTGGTATTACTTGGTGTACTTGGGTCCATCTAATAACAATGGATTAGATGACCAAAAAATGGTGTAACAGATTTCCCCCCAGCGTGCGAGCGTTAGGAGCTAATCGTATGACCGAAGTACATTGTAAGAACTCAATCACTAGACAACCACGGGGAAGTCAAAGAGAGAGGATTGTAAGGTAGACCAAAATGCTAAAAGAACTAGACCCTGAGGAGGTGACTTGCAGGTGCGACAAGTCTTTTTGATAAGTGAGTACCTGCTATAGGCGGCAGGGGAGGCATACCTATGCCCACTGAGGAAATAGTACAAGAAATAAGGCGTCCGGAAAACCAGGAGATGGCATATTGTTGTCATAAACATGAGCCAGATAAATAACAAGATAATGAATCCCACATACATATTATGCCTGGGATAACAGCCAAGACTTAGACAATGATATCTGAGTACATGAGATATAAATGCAACCCAGATGCCCCTGAAAATAGGAAAGGGCTCTAAAAATCTAACTGATACATCAAATTTATGGAGCTGCAAACGGTTGAGGCCAACATCATCAAATTTATGGACCTGCATCAAAGGCTGTAATGAAGAGGTCATCCAAGTGTGTGGGTGGCTACCTATAGGGCCACCCCCTCATGAGGGCTGAGACATCTCACACACACTCGAGAATCATCGATGTTAGCTACTGCATCACTAAACCATCAAGTATACGGATCTTGATCAAGCTGAAAGGAGCGGGAGCTAAGAAGAAATCAGGTCAAAGGGCAATAATGAGTCCCTTTGCCTGATCCGAGGCACCGAACAAAAGTGGAAGCTGGAACCAAGGTACACCGCCCTCTAGACTTGTCTTCTGGAATGAATGAGTTGATGTCGATAGAAGGAGGTCCACCATAGATGAGGCAATAAGGGATCCTAAACTAAGGAACGAGAGAAAATAGTAGAGTGACTGACAGAATGACATGAATGATGATGATGAAATGGGGGGAAATGAGTAGTGAATGGATAACTTCCCTTGTTAGATCATAAACAGCATGGATTACCTAGCAGTGACTAACAAAATATCATGGGAGATAGGGGACAGTGGGACTAAAGGCCATAATGAGCGACATGAGAGAGGGACCAAGTAATGAAGGATGGAGGACTATAGCGGGTTGCGAAGGGACTTGGGATAGACTCCATGAAAGCAATGATGACTCAACTCGGATGCTGTAAGAAAGGGTGATTCGATGGTGCTGCCACACAAGAAAAGGGTCTCATGGGGACCCTAAAGGCATGAGCACAAGATGGTAACTCACGACAAAAGTCAGCACAAGCATGGACAAGTATGAAGGTAGCATGGTGCCCCCGGTATGAGTGTTGCAAGTGAAGAAATTCGATTTTGAGGAAGGGTGAAGTGGCGCTTCATGCGAAAAATGTGTCTAGGTGAAGTATGATATCACTAAAAACTAACATATACCCATTTGGGGGCTCGGTGAGAGCTTTCCAACAATGCAAACATTTTGGTAAACGGATCTACGGTTGGATCGCAACAGGTGAAAGAAAAAACAAGGGTTTCTCTTTTAATAAGGCATTTCCCCTCCAAATTCATTCATTTGCATGTGGAGCTGTGGTGAATGTAGAGAGGAGAGAAGGCCCTAAATCTTGCGGCAATCGTAGCAGACAAACCGAACATTAGAATCGAGATCCATCAGTTTTAGGTAAGAGGCCTAAACCTACTCTTTCTTTCAGTGGATTAAAAGTTTAGATTAGGTCCTAAGGGCTCAGGAACAACCCCTCACTCCTCCTCATGGCTGGGTACAGAAAAGTGCAACCTGTCTGAGGTTTGGGCCTAAAAAGTGTGACCTAGAAGTGAGGGGTGTTTCTATGCTATTTTTTGGCTAACCACTAGGCTTTTGTGATGAGAATCAATCTTTCCTATCTGTATACTGAGAAATATGATGTTTTCGTGCAGATATGGCAGAGTTACATATTAACTGGAGAGAGAGAGAGACCTGGGCACATTACAGTCATAGATCTGGGAGGATCAGGGTGTCCACAGTTCTTTGGCCAGGTTTGGGGTTCTGAAGTTTGTGGAGAACCCTTTGATGAGAGCTGGGGAGCCCTTATTGGCCCAGACTGTTAGTTATTGGGACCCGGACCATGAGGTCTTTATAGTGTGGGGGAACCAAATCGAGTTGACGGTCTAGGATATATATTTTCTAAATAGTCTCCCACCACTTGGGATGGTAGGGAATACTCAGCCAGTATTACCATGTGGGTGAAATATCATAGAGTTTGTAGAGTGCCACTTTCATCCAGGTCTCCAAATCAAGGGGACGCGGATACCCATCGGGGATTTGGAGAGGTTAGAGACCCGTGTTATGGCCGCAGCAGTGCTGCAGATCCTCAGCAACCAGGCACTCCATCACATCACGGGGGGTCAAATGCTGCTTGTGGAGATTTTTTTGAGTGGGACCTACTATGGGTGGGCCCAGATGATGCCATCGTCATTGAAACAATAGTTGTCGCTATGTAAGTAGCAAGTGAACCATGACTGTGCATATGGTACAGTTTTGTGCTCTTTCTTTTTTGAGAAGATCCCGACACTTCGACCTCACATACAACTCCCAGATGGAGGCTCGAGAGAGCATAGGATGTGCTGGTGGGGGTGACTACTGTGCAGAGGAGGAGGTGGAACAGTTGGATGGGTGTTTCATCCTAATTTCTTTGTTCATTGGGATCAAATGTCGCTGTATATATACCACTATCCCTATAGTGGGATGAGTTATTGTGGGGACCCAGATCTGCCACTGTGACCTAGTCGTATATGGGGACCCAATTGTGAGTGAAAAATTGCTAATATTTTATGTGCATGTAAATTTTCTAGAATATTATATGTGGTACTGATTCTTTTACTTTTGGTATGCAGATACAGCACTGGTAAAACCAGCCAGGTACATGGGACAAGCTGCAGTATCAGGGGCTGGAGGATCTACTGGACCAAGGGCATAGAATAATGAGGATGTAGCAGCCCTTCTGCAGAATATCTGTCATAGATGTGGGAGGCTTCTGACTGGTGTTTCGGAATGCGGTTGGCAGGACTTACATGACCAATACATAGAGCCATGTATTTCTTTACCCTCGAAATGGCGAGGGGTCATGCGGCGCATGGCGATGGCCGGACATGGCATGCATGATCTATGGGCGGTGGGGGCAGAGCCATTGGCTCAGGATCCTCCAGATAGTGATTAGTGTGTAGGGGTAGGTGGTACCCCCAATTTTGAGTTTTTGTAACATGCTATGGGCATGTCAAATGTATCAGAGTTAATGAACTCTAAATTTTTTATACGACACATACTATGGATATGCATCATTTTGATATTTTAATGTTATTGTCTTGTATTAAATGTCTATGTTAAATGCGAATCCAGAATATGGTTTTCAATGCTATCTATATAGTGATTTTGTGCTCTAGGTACATGACTAAAAGTAATGATTTCAAATTCACGCATCAAGAGCTTCACTCGTAAATATCTTCTGAAAAGGGTAGGATTATGCACACGATATACACCATTCAATTGCATGACAAGTAGTAGGGAATCTAAACGAACATGAAGGTGGAGGATGCGATGTGAAATGGAATCGGCTAATAAACCTTGTACAGCATCATATTTGGCTTGATTTGGTAGCAGTACTAATACATACACCATTTGAAAGAACAAGCGCCTACAAAGGGCTAAAAATGGCCCAACCCGCCAAGGCTAAATTCTAGGAGTAGCGACTTGCACCATTGGCAAAAGCGATATAAGGTGTTGATGGGGGGTCCCTCTGAAAGGTGCCACAAGACAATAAATGGAAGGATAAAGAACAATGCTGGAAACCTGAGTGCACAGTAGAAATCAAATGCACTCTGCGGAAGGGAGTGATCTGGGTAGGATGTATACTTCCCACATGTTGCTGGTGAGGGGAAGTGTGGGAGCTACTGGAGGCATAGCTTGAGCTCAAGCTGCATAAGTCACCAAAGGTATGGATGATGGCATCCCGTTTATGGGTGGGAAAGTTGAAGTCAAGGGTGGACGTATGTTCCATGATGTCGTCGTCACAATAGGAGGTGGAAGGACAGGAGGAAGGGATACCACATGACGCGGCGAGGCTACCTGACTCATCATTATGAGAAGAAAGACTCACATGCGCATCGTCGCGGGGGATGACGTAAGAAAAAGCAGATAAAGGATCCACTGATGTTCAGCCTGGGGTGTTTGCTAAAAGGGGGTCAATCAAAACAATAGGAGAAGATTCAGAGGGACCTTTTGTAAAGGGTCTCAAGGATGATGAAAGGTAGAGGATGGTGGCTTCATGCTCTATCATTTCAACATCATAGGGGGGGGGATGTCAATAGGAGCAGGTAAATCCTCAGTCTGGCCTACAAAATACTGTGCAAGCATGCAAGAAGTGGATTTATTTTTTCAATATCATACTCCCGAACTACCTCAAAAGAGGCATGGTAATGCGTAAGGCGGGGGAAATGATGAGAGTAATGGCCACGGAGACCACACAAATCACAAGTGTGTTTGGTGTGAATAGTCTTGGTGTTTTTTGGAAATACTAAGACGGGGGGGTGAACCAGTATTCCTTTCAATTAGAGCATTAGTTAATCTTCAATTATTATCAATGTTTGTACAATGATAGCAGCAAACAAGAGGAACACAAATGCACATATTTTTTAAGGTGGAAACCCACTTCAGGACAAAAACCACCTAATGCTTTTCTAATAATTCTTTAATATTCAACTCCAATTGAAAATAAAGCTCCAACGTCCTAGAATCTAGAAAAGCATTCTTCTCCAGTTCCCACTGGATGGATGCTCAAACACCCAAGATTTTTTAGTAGTCAACTAAATGGATGCCCCAACACCCAATGAGCTACAACTTACCCTAGCACCACCCTACCACCCTATAGAAGAATAAAAGAAGAATGGACTCCCGTACCAGGGAAAATGGTCCACTTTACAATGATATAGAATGATGTAGAAGAAGAAGATATACTAGACCATAACCCAAACTTTGACACAACCACCTAATGATGATCCTAGACCTCCCAACACTTCCTCTTCAACCCTTGGCAGATAGATACCAGTACAATTTGAACAATAATTTATTTATAATGACTAAGTACAATGATACCTTTACAATGATTGTATGCATTGCTGCCCACTTGAAGACTTCATATGATGAAATTCTTGCTGCTGTTATGTACCTTGGTTGCTGCTCTTGTCATGCTACCCTCTGCTGCACCTTTCTTTGCTTTGCTACCATAGAAATTCTAGTCCTTTGCAACCCTTGACAACACATGATCTAGATTTTTCTTGCCTTCCAGGAGCTCGATATTGAATCTGGTGTCTCTCTGTTATTTCAGATCCTCAATATCTGATTTTTGGTCTTGTAGTATTCCTCTAATTCTTCTTTCCAATTCCATAGGTCTGACCCAATTTGGATTCTTCAAGAAATATCTATGCCCAATCTCTCACAATGCCCTAATTATGGACTATTTCAGCAGAGCGCACTTCTACGGCGTGCCACGTGTCACTGTTTCTTCATTTGTCTCTGAAATTGATAGAGAGAAAATCATAGACTATGCACTATCTACTAATTTTTACAGAATTCCAATCTGATGCTCAGAGAGAGAGTTATGACGATTTTACCAAGGTCACTTCTTTGAGATGAATTTCAGGAGCCTGCACAAACCCTGACTTCCACAGATCATATCTCCGAAAATATTGTGCACCTTGATCTAAAATTTTTACTGCAGCTTCCTCAGGATTTAGACTTTGCCTCATAAAAATTTCAGCTTCTAAACCTTCGCAGAAAAAAAGTTAGAGCGCAAATTCCACGATGACCTGTTTCAGATGGCCGAATCCCTTGAATAAGGAGGAAATGAAGATCACAATTTATATGAATGCTTAAGTTGAGAGGGGCTTCAACAAGTGAACGTGGGAGGGATTTTAGGAGAATAAAAAATATTATTTATTACTTTTCAATGACCCATGCCCCAACCCCATGGGGTTTTAGCCCACTAACTGGGGTTACAAACTTCAAACATGAATATCTCTCAAACCGTGAAGAATTACGTGGCGTGCCATATATCAACGGAAACATCTCGACAAGTAGAAACCATCAAAAGCATTCTTGACCCAAAATATAGTAATTTGGTAGGTCAAAAATCCCATGCAATATTGGGGTAGCCCCTGGTGTTGCTTGGGTTGACATCAATGACAACCGTTGATCAACAATCTCCCCCTTTGGCATTGATGGCAACACAAGTACTCCCCCTGCGATCATGACACCTCTTCCTACAACATTCTCTCCCCCTTTGACATCAATGGCAAAGGATAACTCCCCCTGAAACACAACCATCCTGCAGACCTGCACACACTTCCAGTCCCGCTGACACACAACCGTCCTGCAGACCTGTACACACTTCCACTCCCCCTGACACACAACCGTCCTGCAGACCTATAATCTAATGAGAACTTGGGAGTATCCCAAGCTTTTGACAAATATATTCAAATGCTTCACAAGGTAAAGGTTTAGTGAAGATATCAACAATTTGTTCTTTTGTACAAACATACTCAAGTTTGATATTTTTTTCAGCGAATTGTTCTCTAACAAAATTATATTTGATCGGAATGTGTTTTGTTTTTGAATTCATGACAGGGATTCTTGGAGATGCTGATGGCACTAGTGTTGTCATAGAATATGGGAATAGGCTCACTGAATTGTACTTGAAGATCTTGCAAAGTTTGTTTCATCCAAAGGACTTGAGTACAACATGATGTTGCTGCAATGTATTATGCTTCTGCTATAGATAACGAGATTGAAGTTTTCTTTTTTCTAAACCATGATACGAGACAACCACCTAGATAGAATTCTGCTCCACTAGTAATCTTATGATAATCAACACTTCCTGCCCAATATGCATATGTAAAGGCTTGAATAATGAGATTTTTACCCTTGGGATACCACAAGCCATATTCTTTTGTGCCCTTTAGATATCGAAGAATTATTTTGACGGCAATAATATGTGATTCTTTTGGTGCTGCTTGGAATCTTGTTACTGGTCCAACTGCATGCATAACATCTGGCTGAGAGGTTGTTACATATAGAAGACTACCAATCATAGATCTATACAACCTTTGATCCACATCCTTAGATGAGTTATCTATGCTCAATTTGCAACCTGTTACCATCGGAGTAAGGACGGGTTTGAAATCTTCCATTTTGAATTTCTTGAGCATTTCCTTGATGTACTTGGCTTGACATATAAATATTCCTTTCTCTTGCTGAGATATTTGAAGCCCTAAGAAGTATGCCAGCTCACCAAGTAAAGACATCTCAAACTCACTTTGCATCTTTGTAGAAAATTTCTTACTTAGTCGATCATCATTGCTACCAAATATTATATCATCCACATATACCTCAATGATTGTTAAATTATCTTTATCTATTTGTACATAAAGATTTCTATCAACAGTACCTTTCTTGAACCCTTGTTGACGTAGATATCCATCAAGACGAGCATACCATGCTCTGGGAGCCTACTTGAGACCATATAGAGCCTTCTTTAACCTGCAGACATAGTCTTATTTTTGTGATAGTAGAAAACCTTCAGGTTGTTCGATGTAAACTTCTTCTTCTAATTCTCCATTCAAAAATGCTGACTTAACATCCATTTGGTAGACTTTGATTTTTCTTGAACATGCATAGGCGAGAAACATTCGAATGGCTTCCATTCTGGCAACTGGTGCAAATGTTTCGTCGAAATCAATTCCTTCCACTTGTGCATAGCCTTTGCAAACCAATCTTGCTTTGTTTCTGGTAACCTGCCCATCTTCATTCAATTTGTTCTTGAACACCCATTTAGTCCCAATGACATTTTTATCTTTTGGTCGTGGAACTAATTCCCAGGTGTTATTCTTCTCAATTTGATCCAATTCTTCATTCATAGTTGCTACCCAATGTTCATTCTAGTTAGCTTCCTCAAAACTACTAGGCTCAAAGGTTGCTAGAAAAGAAACATGAGCTTGTTGTGATGAACGAAGCTATCGATCTTCATTTATGTCACCAATGACTTGATTTGATGGATGGTTCTTTTGAATCCACTCTTTTGTTCTCCTTGGAGGAGCTTCTTGTTGTTGTTCTGGTATATCTTAATGATCATTGTTTACTTCTTCCTCGTTGATAGTTGTTTCTTGTTCTACAATTTTATCTATATATTTTTCAGCCTCTGCTCTCAAGTTTCAAAATCAAAGATTCTAAATCCCCATCATTACTAGCTAAAAACACCATCTTCGTCAAATGTAACATTTATGCTCTCTACTATCTGTTTTCGTCTTAGATTATAACATTTATAGGCCTTTCTTTTGCGTGAGTAACCAACAAAGATACCTTCATCAACACGTAATTCAAACTTACCCAAATTTTGATCTTCTCTTTTGATATAACATTTGCTTCCGAAGATTCTGAAATATTTTACATTAGCTGGTTTTCCTTTCCATAATTCATATGGAGTCTTGTTGCAATTATTTCTGAGAAGACTTCGGTTGATAATGAAGACTTCCATATCAATTGCTTGAACCCAGAATTTTTCATCCAATTTTGAGTCCTTCAGGTGTTACCATTTCATGATTCTTTCTTTCTTTTGACAACTCCGACATTTTTCTAAGGTGTTAGATGTGAAATTCCTTTCTCCATTTTAGATCATGATATTCTTGAAATATTTCAGAAGTGAACTGACCATTATCGATCACCAACATAAATTTTCAAATGGGTTTCATTTTCCAACCGCTCCTTGTAGATCTTAAAGCACTCAAATGCTTGAGATTTTCTTTAGGCCAGAAGCCAGTTGTCATCAGTATAACTGCTTATCGATAACATAAATAATTCTTGGCTAAGCCTTTTATTCTCCGATCATAGATCAGTATGTATCAATTCCAATGGATGTGATGAAAAGTGTTCTTTTGTTTTAAATTGAACTTTTGTCTGCTTGCCATGTCGACATGCCTCACATAGTATGTTGGAAGGTTTTGAGATTTTCGACATTTCTCCTATTGCTTCCTTTTTTCTTATCCTGACAAGATTTTCAAATTTTATGTGACCCATTCGTTTGTGCCATAACCAACTTTAATCTTATTTAGCTATTAGACATGATTTAGTTGCTTCATCCATAACATATATGTCATTTGGAGCTTGACTTGCTGTAGCCACAATTTTACATTACCCGCCCTTCCTGATTTCACATTTTGTGGAGTTGAATAGCATTGTGTGTGCTTGATCACACATTTGTCCAACACTTTTTGACTGATTGTGATTCATATGTTTACGACCAATAGAAAATTCTTGGCTATAACATATTTTTCCGAGAGTGACGGTACACGATCCTATAACATTTGAAGATCCATCATTTCTAAAGGATATGGTTCCATCCTTCTTCTCTTTCGGAGATACAAATTTCCTTCTATCTCTAGTCATATGCATTGAGCAACCGCTGTCAACATACCACACATATTTATTTTTTTGAGCCTTGAGAGCGAGAGTACAATTATCAGTCTTCTTCTTCTTCCATGTTCATTCATTCTGTGGCTTCGAAAATTATTCTGGAGGATTTTCAAGTCTATAGTCTCTGGCTATGTGTCCAAAGTTCTGACATTTGTAAAATTCCATATTATTTCTTAAATTTTAAAATCTATTGATGTTTTGTTGAGACCTGGGAGGTTCATATTTGAAGAATCTCTTGAAATTGTATTGGTTCATAGGGTACGTGCAATATTCTATAGCTTTATGACCAAATTTTCCACATGAATAACAATATCCATGAAAAATATGTTGGTACCTGGGTGAAACTCTTCGTCGAGGAATCATCTTCCAAGGATGTGCTTGCGTATCTTGTCCAATGAAGTCTTCATGTATGTCATATCTCATAGGTTCATTGTATTTTGTTGTAGAAGGTCCTGCTTCTTCTTCTTTGTAACCGAGGCTAGTTCTATCGTTGTAAGATCGTTGATTTTTGATGAGTTATTCCAATTCCCTTGAGTTGTTGGCATACTTTTGGACAGTTTTTCCCTTCTTCACTTCCTTACGCAGCGAGACTACTTCGGTTTCTAATGCTTCCCTTTCTTGGTTGCTTTCTTCCAACTTATTTTGAAGTGACTCTTCAATACATTTGTGTTCTTCAACCTCAATTTTGAGACCTTGAACTTGTTCTTCAAGAGTGTTGGAACAAATCTTCTTAGCATTGAGCTCTTTTATAAGCTTGATTGCATCCTCATAAAATTCTTCTATGGTCAACCCTTCTTCTTCATTGTTTGATACTTCTTGTTTATTGTGCTTGGCCATAAACAATGCTTTCTCATTGGCTTCTTCTTTGTTGTCACTTTCTTCATCGATGATGAGCTATCTTCTTTAGAGAGAAAGTTCCTTTTGGATCCTTTCTTTTTGCCTTGCTTGTTGAATTTCTTAAAGCCTTTCTTTCCTTTTGAGTGGCCATCACTTTCGTTCGGACATTTTGCTATGAAATTCCCAACCTCACCACAACCGAAACATATCAATGGAAGTTTACCTTCGAATTTTACCTTACCAGGTATTAGTTTTCTCGTAAATTAAGCATAATATTCATCTGAAAGACCTTCTCCATCATCTCCCTTTTCTTCACACTTGTAGGTGCATGTCATTTCACTTGAAGGTTGTTTGTCCTTATTGGTTTGCTTAGATGCAATGAACACAGTTTCTAGATTTGAAGTACCCTTTTCTTCGTCAAGTCTCATTTCATATGCTATGAGAACTCCATGTAATTCTTCCTTGCTGAGTTTGTCCAGATTTTCATTGTATTCTAAGACCGATACCTTTGGGTTGAATCTCCCTAGTAATGTTCTAAGAATCTTCCATATAATAGTCTTCTCATCAACTAGCTCTCCCAATCCTTCCAGAGTATTGGTTATTTCATCAACGTATTGGAAGTATGTAGCAATGTTGCAATCTTCTTTCATTCTGAGTTGCTCAAATTTTGCTCTATAGATTTGAAGCTTTGCTTCTTTGACATTTGAGTCACCTGCATATATATTCTCAAGCTTGTCCCATACATTTTTGGTGGTTTTAAAACCCAACACCTTATGATAAGCAGATTCAATAAGTCCACTAATAATAATATTCTTTTCTTTTGCATCATTTACCAAATTCTTCTTACCTTGTTCATTCGCGGTTGATGTAAATCCATTTTGAACAGTGTCCCATACTTCGTAACCTTGCGCCAAGAGATAGACCTCCATTCTTCCTTTCTAGAGTGCATAATTATTTTCATTGAATAGAGGTACACCATTCTTGGTATGCTCCATGACCTCCTTCCAGCTGTTAAACTGCTATTGAAGGAACCAAGCTCCAATACCAATTGTTGGAAATACTGAGGGGGGGGGGGTGTGAATCAGTATTCCTTTCAATTAAAGCATTAGTTAATCTTCAATTATTATCAGTGTTTGTACAATGATAGCAGCAAACAAGAGGAACACAAATGCACACAGTTTTTAAGGTGGAAACCCACTCCGGGACAAAAACCACCTAATGCTTTTCTAATAATTCTTTAATATTCAACTTCAATTGAAAATAAAGCTCCAACTTCCTAGAATCTAGAAAAGCATTCTTCTCCAGCTCCCACTGGATGGATGCTCCAACGCCCGAGATTCTTCAGTAGTCAACTAAACGGATGCCCCAACACCCAATGAGCTACAACTCACCCTAGCACCACCCTACCACCCTATAGAAGAATAAAAGAAGAATGGACTCCCGTACCAGGGAAAATGGTCCACTTTACAATGATATAGAATGATGTAGAAGAAGAAGATATACTAGACCATAACCCCAACTTTGACACAACCAACTAATGATGATCCTAGACCTCCCAACACTGCCTCTTCAACCCTTGGCAGATAGACACTAGTACAATTTGTACAATAATGTATTTACAATGACTAAGTACAATGATACCTTTACAATGATTGTATGCAGTGCTGCCCACTTGAAGACTTCATATGATGAAATTCTTGCTGCTATTATGCACCTTGGTTGCTGCTCTTTTCATGCTACCCTTTGCTGCGCCTTGATTTGCTTTGTTGTCATAGAAAGTCTAGTCCTTTGCAACCCTTGACAACACATGATCTAGCTTTTTCTTTCCTTCCAAGAGCTCGATATTGAATCTGGTGTCTCTATGTTATTTCAGAACCTCAATATCTGATTTTTAGTCCTGTAGTAGTCCTCTGAGTCTTATTTCCAATTCCAGAGGTCTGACCCAATTTGGATTCTTCAAGAAATAGTTATGCCCAATCTCTCACAATGCCCTAATTATGGACTGTTTCAGCAGAGTGCACTTGTACGAAATGCCACGTGTCATTGTTTCTTCATTTGGCTCTGAAATTGATAGAGAAAAAATTATGGACTGTGCACTATCTACTAATTTTTACAAAATTCCAATCCAATACTCAAAGAGAGAGTTATGATGGTTTTACCAAGGTCACTTCTTTGAGATGAATTTCAGGATCCTGCAAAAACCCTGACTTCCACAGATCATATCTCCAAAAATCTTGCGCACCTTGATCTGAAATTTTTACTGCAGCTTCCTTAGGAATTTGGATTGGCCTGATAAAAATTTTAGCTTTTGAACCTTCGTAGAAACAATGTTAGAGCGAAAATTCCACGAAGACCTGTTTCAGATGGCCGAATCCCTTGCATAAGGAGGAAATGAAGATCACAATTTATATGATTGCTTAAGTTGAGAGGGGCTTCAAAAAGTGAACATGGGAGGGATTTTAAGAACATAAAAAATATTAATTATGACTTTTCAATGACCCATGCCCCAACCCCATGGGGTTTTATCCCACTAACTGGGGTTACAAACATCAAACATGAATATCTCTCAAACCGTGAAGAATTACATGGCGTGCCATATATCAACGGAAACATATCGACAAGTAGAAACCATAAAAAGAATTATTGACCCAGAATATATTAATTTGGTAGGTCAAAAATCCCATGCAATATTTGGTTAGCCCCTGGTGTTTCTTGGGTTGACATCAATGACAACCACTAATCAACAGTGTTCTTGGTTGCGGTCGATGAAGAAGCAGAGGTTTCAGGGACCGTAGACTTAGGGAACACGACATTAACCATGGGCTTGATGTGGGGCAACTCGGGACAAGTACGGGTAGCGTGACTGACAAATCACACAAAGCGCAGGGCTTTGGAGGCAGAGGAGGTGCAGGGTCAGTCAGGGTGGCTTTGTCCTTTGAGGCCTTTTTGCGAGCTTTGCCATTCTTACCTGAAGCGGTCACAACAGGAGGCAGATCCTGTTGAGGTGGCTGAGGCACTGTGACAACGGGAGATGTCAGGGGGACCGATTGAACTAGGGTCAAAGCAAGATAAGGTTTAGGTTGACCTAGCAGGGTGGCAGTTGGAGGATCAAGGTACCAAACCAGAAGTCCAATGGTCAAGTTAGGAAGAGAGAGGGTGGCCATGACAGGTGCCATATAGATGCCTCGTGGAGGGACTAGGAATGGTATCTGACCAGAGGGGTGATGGCCAGGTGGGATAACTCCTAAATGGTTAAGGCCTGGAGGAACCGACCTAGGAGGATAAAGAGGCTCATGAGTACCAGCTGAAGGGCCAAGAGGAGGAGGTCCAGAAGGCTGCATCGAATGGCTAGGAGATGGCTGCGGAGGGTGAGGGGGTTGCTGACTAGCTGAGGTGGGCCTCTTGAGAGAAGCCCGAGACGATTATATCATGCAAACATTCGACGAGTTGGGATCAAATATGGGAGGGGGAAGACCAGGGAATGTACCAAGTAAGGAGGAGTCCTTGTAGACTCCAGGTGAGACACTAGTCAAAGGGTCGATGGTTTTCTTATTGGCCAACGAAGAAATAGTGGACTCAGGGGAGGTCTGAGACTTCGATTCGTAATATGTCAACTGGTCAATGGTGACTACATTTTTGTTATGGGGGAAGGAAATCTTGCGGTGGACTACAGAAGGTACAACATACATCACATAAGTGTAGCTACGACCCAACAGAATGTTGTAATCTAAGGGGGCTTCTATGACTTCTACGTCAATGCAAACCATCTTACCCGCAAGAGTGATAGGAAAATAGAGGAATAAGCCAATGGGCTTGGAGGCGTGGCCATCCCACACTCGGAGCGTGATCGTGGAAGGAGCCAACTCATGAGATCTAAGTTTTTTCCAAACCGAAGTAGACATCATGCAGGTGGATGCCCCCTCATCAATAATGCACCGAGAAATGATGGCGTTTCGGATCTTGACTGGAATTTGGAAAGCGACGGAAGCAGGGAGAGGAGGATGTTCTGACCAATCAACATCAAAGAAAATCAATCAATCATCGTAAGGTTCCACATCTCCCATGGTAGACAGAAGCACTTTTCATTGTGAAGGGCATGACTGGAGTAGTTCTGTTGACAATATGATGAAGAGTGTTGTCCTTGATGGCAACCCACTGAATGAAGATGAAGACATGAGATTGTTGACTTGTGTTGTCCTTGATGGAAATCCACCTAATGAAGTTATTCTTGACCTAATGGACTTGGTAAATGATGTAAATCTGATATGCAATGGTGTTTGTTAGCAATGTGATGCTGAGTATTGTCCCTGAATGGCAACACACTTGATGAAGATGATGGCAACTTTCTTAATGAAGTTGTGCTTGATAGAATATGTCTTGATGAACTAAATCTGATCTATCTACAGTGAGTACAGAAGGCAATGAAGAAAGTAATTCAGCATGTGCTAAATCTATGATGAAAAGAGTATGTCTCTAGGCATACGCAGATTTTCCTAGGGGAAGTCGCGTATGCACGCGGGAAAGAACGTGCCAAGTAGCGTATGGGAAAAAACGCTCATAAAGTACAAAACTAGGGGTAACCACCATGGTATTGACCCATTGTATTGGGTAATGATTCGTCTAAATGACCCCGTCCAGGAATACCATCGGAAGTAATGTGGTTTTGGCTCATGGTATTGAAAAAGGGTAAACCTATATAAGGAGAAGAAATTCATTGTGCAAATGATGAGTGTGGGTGCAAGATGTCTGAGCTTGAATGAATACTTCTCTGTGAAGTATATCTGTATGGAAAGGGTAAAAGTTTGATGATAGATCTGAATCTATGACGCTCTAATAAAGAAATGATGAAGAAGGGAATCTAGATCTGGAATGTATTTGTATCTGCTAGATCTGTTTATGGAAGGCTTAGATCTGAGATGAGGCGAACATCTGTCTGAAGTAAAAGGGTAAATCTGAACTGAATATCTGATCTGAAGAAGTATGCTGGTCTATAATGGTTGAAAATCTATACGCTAGTTCGCCATAGAGGAAGCGCGTATATACGCAGCTTCGCTGAAGAAAAAGCGCGTATGCGCAATGAAATTGGATCTGTAATAGTTACAGAAGTATACGCTGGTTTATGTGAACGGAAGCGTGTATATACGCGACATCAGAGAAAGGAAAGCGTGTATGCAAACTAGGGTTTGCTGAAGTCTGTGGTAAGAAATGTCTGATCTGTTCTGCTGGTTTACTGATATCTGTCAGTGAGTTATATGTATCTGTTTCATGGTTGAATGTGCTTAAAAGTATGGAGTGGGTCCAGTCTGAAAATATGATGAAACGTGGCCTGCAAGTGGTGTCCTAAAGGATGCTTTGGATCCAGTGTGAAAATTGATGAAACGTGGTCCATAGAGGTGTTGAGGGTTGTAGCCTTCAGTCAGGGGGTTGTACCTCCCTTCCAGGAGAGGCTGGTAAATGAGATCAGGGGGTCGTAGCTCCCTTCCAGGAGAGGCTGGTAAACGAGTCAGGGGGTTGGAGCTCCCTTCCAGGAGAGGCTGGTAAACGAGCGCAGGTGGGTGCCTGCGTGCTGGTAGAGTCTGCACCGGCACATATGTTGTAAGATGTTTTCTCTATAATAAAATATTGAAGGCTGAGCAACTGCAGCGGTGGTTTTCTCCCGACTTGGGTTTCCACCTAAAAATCCTGGTGTTCGTGTGTGATGCTTTGTGTGATGGTTTATTCTGTTGTTACTGCACATGTTTACTGATAACTTAAAATCTGATGAATGAATATTGCAAAGAACTAAGTTAATAAATATCTGCATATTTAGATCTCTGCTAATACGCGAGTTGTATGAAGGATATCCGCGTGTATACGCGAGTTTACTTAAGGAAAGTAGCGTATGGGTTTTAGACAGTGAAAAAGTAAAATTTTTTGAATATGCAGTAAATACTGATTCACCCCCCCCCCCCTCTTAGTATTTTTCCCAACAATTGGTATCAGAGCAGGTCCTTCTGCAGAAGCTTGATCGCTTGAAGGAGATCCGTCGCAATGGGAAGTCATGAAGGAGTAATGTCTATAAAGCCACCTCTATTCAATGGAAGCAATCTGATATTCTGGAAGGTACGAACAAAAGCATATCTGTAAAGTCTTGGTGCAGATGTATGGGCAATCGTGGAAGAAGGTTATCAATATCCGGCAAGTATTCCTACTGATGCAGCAGAAAGGAAGAAGTATGAAATCAATGCCAAAGCAGTGAATGTCTTATTAGGAAGCATGTCTGAATCAGAATTTGCTAAAGTGATGGAGCTACATTCAGCAAAAGAAATATGGGACAAAATCATTCTGAGCTATGAAGGAGATACAAAGGTAAAAAGTGCAAAACTCCAAAATCTTATAATTGAATATGAAAATTTGAAGATGCACAGTGATGAAAGTGTTGCCAGTTTCTTTCTCTGTCTAGATGATATTGTAAATCGGATGAGAAATTTGGGTGAAACCATAACCAATACTACTCTGGTGGAAAAGGTCTTAAGATCCTTCACTTCAAAATTTGACTCTAAAGTTTCAGCTATTGAAGAAAGGCAAGATCTGCAAACTCTTACTATTGTTCAATTACATGGTATTCTGACTGCTTTTGAAATGAGACAAGGAGGTCCTTCTCAAATCAAAGAAGCTTCTTTTAAGGTATCCGCAAGAGGAAAAGAAAAGGAAGTTGTCAAAGAATCCAGCTGTATATCCGATGAAGAAGAAGCGAATTTCCTGACAAAACTCCAACTAGGAACTGGAAGATTCAAAGGTAAGCTTCCCTTCAAATGTTTTGAGTGTGGAAAAGTTGGTCACTATGCTGCTAAATGTCCTTATAGAGAAAAACATGGTAAAGGGAAACAATTTGAAAAGAGGAAGAGTTATTATGCAAATGAAAACAGTGATGGGTCATCTGATAGTGAGGAAGAACGTGAAGAAGATCTTAGACTTCTCATGGCATTTGAACAAAGAGAAGAAAACGATACGTTTGTGGATGCTCTAGAGGACAATGACTTTCTTGAAGTGTCCAGTAAAGATGAAGAAGATTCTGACCAAGATCTGAAAGTGCTCATGGCTAATAAGCAAAAGAAGAAGGCTACTCAAAGAAAGGAGATCTCTCAGAAATCATGTATAGCAGAAATTGAAGGAGATAAAACAGGTATTAATCGTTGTTCTTGTATTTTACTTAACTGTATATGCAAAGGTTATGATAGTGAAAGTGACAGTATGGATCTAGAAGATTCTGACCAAGCGCTACAAGTGCTCATGGCAAAGAGGAAAAAGAAGAAGGCTACTCAAAGCAAGGAGATGTCTCAGAAAACCTGTATAGCAAAGATTGAAGAAGATGAATCTGATAGTAATACTCTTCTTTGTGCAAACAATAGTGAAGAAAGTGAAAGTAAAGTTGTGGATCTAGAAGAAGCCATCAAGATCAAAGTTGAAGAACAAAAAAAGGAAATTGATAAGAAAGATTCTATCTACAAAGAGATGATCTCTCAAATGAAAGAACAAATAGAAATGTTGAATGGACAGGTGGACAAGTATCAAAGGTTTCATACTTATGCATCCAATCGAATTAAAGAACTAGAAGCAGAAATCAACGATCTAAATGCAGATCTCGAAAAATCAAGCAAGAAGAATGAAGGACTTGAAGCTGCAATCATCTTTCTACAAAGAGATCTTGAAGCATCAAATAAGAAGAATGAAGAACCTCTGTCATTTGAAAAGGAAGGCCTTGAAGCAGAAATCATCTCTCTCAAAGAAGATCTGGAAAAATCAAATAAGAAGAATGAAGAGCTGCAACAAACATGTGAAGGAAACGAAAATTGGTTGAAAGAAGAGATTCTAAATCTGAAGGATCAATTTAAAGATGGAAGAAGAAAAGAAGAAAGCATGACAAAGCAATGTCAAGCCTTGGAGGTTGAGGTAAACATTCTCAAAGGTAAATTAGAAGAAAAGGTTAAACTTTTGAGGTTTCATGATAGTACTAATATTTTGGACAATATTATGAGTAATCAAAGGTCTCTTGCTATCAAACTTGGTCTTGGTTTCCATGAAACTGTTAAAGGAGAATCTAGCTCACAAGGAAGTGCTAAAAATTCAGAGGATGTCAATACTAAACCTGAAGTGTTGAAAGAGACAAAAGATCAACCAACAATCATGAATTCTCAAAGGAATTCATTCAAGAACGTTGAATGTTTTAAATGTCATAATTATGGGCATGTTGCAGCGAATTGCAGGAGCAGAACATTTGATCCTCAAACTAACAGATCCTACATAGAAAGGTACTCTAGTTTCTTCAAGGGATATTTTTTTTCATGTAACAAGTATGGACATAAAGCAGCTGATTGTAAAAGGAGGAAGATTAGAAATACTCATTATGATTCTTATGCTTATTTCTCTAGACACATGAGATGTTATTCTTGTAACAAGTATGGACATGTAGAAAAAGAATGCAGGTTGAACAGATATGAGAAATTGGATAACTTCCAGCACACAAATAGAAAGTTCAAACAAATCTGGAAAAAGATGGAGGACCGATCATAAACATAGGGAATTTTGACCCTACTGCAGTCATCTGCTTCTGAAGCTTACTTCTCTGATTGACTGCAGGAATGATGTGGGATACATTATGAGATTTAGTAATGTATCGTCATAGGGGGAGCAATGTATGATGTCTCTCATGATTGATTTGATTATTCTGGTTATATGTATTTCTGACAGAGCATCTGATATGAAGAAGACAGGTACATGAAGTACAAGTTCAGGGGGAGATGAAGGAATGTGAAAAATTTCTATGCTTCACTTTCCATACGCGGGTTCTATTAACAAAAGTCGCGTATACACGCGAGTTCCAACAGACACAGTCGCGTATGCATTGATGATAAGAGAATTTATATGATAGCTGAAGATCTGGAGCAGAGGTTCAGGGGGAGCATCAGTCTGACTGTTAATAACTGTATTATTGACTCAATATCAGCTTAGTTTCTCAGTTCTAAATAATGATGATATGATACATGGTTTCTTATGTTGAAGATTGTGGATGAGTCCTGTTTGCTTTTTGATGAAGAGTATTCATTGTTGAGATGAAAGACTTATAATTCGGAGATAAGGGCAGTTCATGCAGAGATTGTTGCTGATGACTTGCTGATGAACGTATTCAGGTTGCACAAGTTAAGAAGGAGCACTGGTTCAGGGGGAGCAGCAGGTTGAATACTAATGATTGCATTGTTGGCAATATGACTGCTAATTCTTTGGTTTTTGTGATACTCATGCTCAAATGATGATGACTTGGTACATGGTTTATTATGATGAGATTTTGAGCCCTGGTTGCTGATAAGTATCTTTTGTGCTCACGCATGGATGAGTTGGATGTCGTTTGATTCAGAAATAAGAATAGATCATGCAGAATTTGTTACTATGGTTGAGATCTTTTGCCTACATATGTTACTTCATGTTAAATCTTGAAGATCTTGATGATATTGGACCACATGGATGATTTCTTGACACATATTTGAAGATGTTGTTCTGATATGATAATCTCTCTTGGAAAGATTGTATTGATGCTGCAAAGAATCTGAAGGCTTGGTTACTAATGTGCTTATGCTACAACCATTGGATGACGCTTGAAGACACAACTACACTGTTCTATCTATCTGTAGTCCAGGGAAGCATTCAAATATCCCAGAAAGAAGCTGAACACTGTCTTTTTCTCACAGAGGATCAGATCTGGTTAAAATTTAGAAGATGGCATTGGATATGCGGGTTTCATGAAACACAGTCGCGTATATATGCGAGTTAATGCACATAAAACCGCGTATGTCTGATTGCTGACAATTTTTGTTTGGAGCCAGCTCTCTTCAGCACAGCTGCAGTGCTGTTTGGTATCTCTGATACTGTTTGGTATCTCTGGTGGTGTTCCAGTTCTCATAATTCTATTTCTAATGTTTTGATAAAGATGCCTTGATGATTTGTTGATGAAAGTGTTCAGGATGCACAAACTAAGGGGGAGCCTTAGTCATATGGAAAGGATGCTTGGATGCACAGATTCAGGGGGAGCATTAGCTTTGCTGAGTATAATTCATTGTTGGCATTATGATGGTTCTGAAATATGTTCTCTTTCTTGAGGACTTTCTGGTGTTGGTCATAAATGGTCATATTTGTATTTTGATGAAAAGGTCTTGTTGAGACCCATGATGTAAACCCACTTGGTTGGGTACTTGAGTCTCATATGTAAATCCACTTGGTTGGATATTTGATGTAAGTATGAGTCTTTGGTGATAGGAAGTTCATAGAGTCATGTATTTCATTGAAAAATATGTTTGAAGATTCAGCATGAACTCAGGGGGAGCTTGGTCACTTCAGTATACATCAGATCTGCAGAACGCTTCTTCTACATGAGGAGAAAAGGGGAGAGTGTGTTGGTTTTGATCCGCCCTTTGCCCTTGATGTCAAAGGGGGAGAGTGACATGGTGTTTGAATGAAGAGAAAGAATGGTGTCAAAAATGGAGAATGTGACATGGTGTCATTGTATTCTTAATGTGCCTATCTGTTGTGATGATCAAACACCATCGTGGTTGCCATCAAGTCCAAAGGGGGAGATTGTTGGCAATATGATGCAGAGTGTTGTCCTTGATGGAAACCCACTTAATGAAGATGAAGACATGAGATTGTTGGCATGTGTTGTCCTTGATGGCAATCCACCTGATGAAGTTATTCTTGACCTGATGGACTTGGTAAATGATGTAAATCTAATATGAAATGATGTTTGTTAGAAATATGATGCTGAGTGTTGTCCTCGAATGGCAACCCACTTGATGAAGATGATGGCAACTTACTTGATGAAGTTGTGCTTAATAGAATATCTCTTGATGAACTAAATCTGATGTATCTACAGTGAGTACAGAAGGCAATGAAGAAAGGAATTCAACATGTGTTAAATCTATGGTGAAAAGAGTATGTCTCAAGGCATACGTGGATATGTCTAGGAGAAGTCGCGTATACACGCGGGAAACAACGTGCCAAGTCGCATATGGGCAAAAAGCGCTCATAAAGTGCAAAACCAGGGCTAACCACCATGGTATTGACCCATTGTATTGGGTAATGATTCATCTAAATGACCCCATACAGGAATACCATTGGAAGTAATGTAGTTTTGGCTCGTGGTATTGAAAAAGGGGCTCATGGTATTGAAAAAGGGTAAACCTATATAAAGAGAAGAATTTCATTGTGCAAATCATGAGTGTGGGTGCAAGATGTCTGAGCTTGAATACTTCTCTCTGAAGTAGATCTGAATGGAAAGGGTTACAGTTGAATGATAGATCTGAACGTATGATGCACTAATGATGAAGAAGGGGATCTAGATCTGAAATGTACTTGTATTTGCTAGATCTATTTATGGAATGATTAGATCTGTGATGAGGCGAATATCTGTCTGAGGTAAAGGGTAAAATATGAAGTGATGTATCTGTTGTGAAGAATTGCAATGACATAAAAGTCTGAAGAACCATACGCTAGTTCGCCGAAGAGGAAGCGCGTATGCACAATAAAATTGGCTCTGCAATATATACAGAAGTATACGCTGGTTTATGTGAATGGAAGCGCGTATATACGCGACATCTGAGAAAGGAAAGCGCGTATGCAAACTAGGGTTTGCTGAAGTCTGTGGTAAGAAATGTCTGATCTGTTCTGCTGGTTAACTGATATCTGTCAGTGAGTTATATGTATATGTTTCATGGTTGACTGTGCTTAAAAGTATGGAAAGGGTCCAGTCTGAAAATATGATGAAATGTGGCTTGTAAGTGGTGTCCTAAAGGAAGCTTTGGATCCAGTGTGAAAATTGATGAAACATGGTCCATAGAGGTGCTGAGGGTTGTAGCCTTCAGTCAGGGGGTTGAAGCTCCCTTCCAGGAGAGGCTGGTAAACGAGCCAGGGGGTCGTAGCTCCCTTCTAGGAGAGGCTGGTAAACGAGTCAGGGGGTTGGAGCTCCCTTCCAAGAGAGGCTGGTAAACGAGCGCAGGTGGGTGCCTGCGTGCTGGTAGGAGTCTGCACCAGCACATATGTTGTAAGGTGTTTTCTCTATAATAAAATATTGAAGGCTGAGCAACTGCAGCGGTGGTTTTCTCCCGACTTGGGTTTCCACCTAAAAATCCTGGTGTTCATGTGTGATGCTTTGTGTGATGGTTATTATGTTGTTACTACACATGTTTATTGTTAACCTAACATCATATGAATGAATATTGCAAAGAACTAAGTTAATAAATATCTGCATGTTTAGATCACTGTTAATACGCGAGTTGTATGAAGGATATCCGCGTGTATACACGAGTTTACTAAAGGAAAGTAGCGTATGGGTTTTAGAGAGTGAAAAAGTAAAAAGTTTTGAATATGCAGTAAATACTGATTCGCCCCCCCTCTCAGTATTTTTCCCAACACATGTAAGACCAATTTTACCATAGTAAAATTTCTTTCACTATGAGAAATAATTTAATAACCCATAGTTTATTAAATTATTTCTAGTCTAAACAATAAACCCCATGAGGAAAAAATTATAAATCCTTATTTGTTTGATTTTCCTCTAGGGATAGTTAACTAAACCTATGTTTCCCATTGGATGTGTGGAGCAACTCTTGTTTATTTTCATTTTTTAATGTCTTTAACTGCATAGATCTGGATTTTTGTAGCATTTATTCTGATAACCTATTGTAGATCTAAGGAAATTGATAACAACATTTGATGTTAGGGTTGTTTTTTATGCACAACTAAAGTGAGATTTTTCATACGCTTGCAATTAGAATTCACTCTAAGAATATGTTAGCATATAAAAAATTAAATGTGGAATTTGTAAGTATCTATGTTGTTTTACTTCTTTGAGATTACAATTAAAAGAACAAAAACAACCTTTATATTAAATCCATGATTTGTAATGGGGTTTAAAACATGCAGGAAACAAAGTATGGAAATATGTAAATAGAAGACTCGTTGCAACAAGGAGGCACATGCAAAGTTTATGAGTCACTTCTTTCTTTGGTACATTGCTATTCGATTTACATTTATGCATATTATTTATTTCATTTTTCATTATTCTCACCAATGTAGATACACTCATTACCATTGTTTTTTATGTTTATAGGTGGAACAATATTAATAAGATGGAAACAATCGATGAAATCAAGAAAACATTCTTCCAAGTCTTAGAAATTATACGAGCAATGTATACCATTGGTTCTTTCAGTTTTTCACTTCTAGCACAGCTTACTATTTTTAGTAGTATTTTGGGTCCTAAACTTCTGGAGCTATTTTGACGCCCTAAACGACGTTTTTTGGGGAAAATGGGAGCAGCATGAGTCCATAAACTATTTTTTCTCACAAAATATTTTTTATTCCTCTAATAGATATTTCTAACGAGGTATTGGGCACGTCAAACAAAGATCGTATGCCAATGTTACGCCCCCGGGAAGATTGATGTACCAATTTATTCAAACGAGGCCCACAGTTTTGGCGCTTCATCTCCTAGTGTTAGGTTTTTGGATGTTTAGTGTTTTCCATTGTTTCTCAATAATAAATATGCCCTCAAACCTCATTGTAACATAGTTTAGAGGCATGTAGCTGCCACATATCTTCTCAGAGATAAGCTACCAGTGCCCTAGCTAGTTTATTTCCATTATGTCTGTAAGCATATTTCAGTCATTTTTTTATTAATGAAATGAAGTTTTATTTCTGCTACATATCTATATTTATGGTTATATGTGTATTTTGTTGCATTCCTTCTTAAATCTAGATCATCACTAAGTCGGCAAAGTCCTAGAGAAATCAACCCTATTGGAGGCAATTCGATATTATGGAAGCAGTATAAATAGAGGTACCTCTACTTATTTGGAAAATAAATAACTCAAGTTCAATATATAAGATAAAGAGGATAAAAAGAGAGTGAAGTGCGGGAGAGTAAGACATAATTCAATGAAGAAGAGAAATCAAATTTTTTGGGCATCTCTCTCTCACAATGAAAGATTTTTAGGGTTTCTAGACTAGTAGTTGGGTGTCGAAATTTCTAAAATAGTTGCAGGCCTAAAATTTTGTAGTTGGGAGCTGAAATTCGAGATTGAAGTTGCATCTAGGAAGATGACACTTGGAAACTTAATAATAATAAATTAAATTAAAGGAATGGATGACTTGGTGATTGGAGGAGGCCTTTGTCTAGGTCAAAAGGGTCTTGGATTGTCTCATATTGATCTGAATCTACTAGTGGAATAGTTTTACTAAGTTTCTCCTAGATAGGGGTTTTCCCCTAACTGAGTACCTATACCTTGTGTTCCTTGTTCTTGTGATCTTCATACATTTTATTTGGGAATTTTTTGATGAAATATAACATAATGAAGAAGTAAAATAGGGCAAAATAAATCACAAGTAATTATCAAGAAAGAGAAATCAAACCCTAATATCTGCATGCATTGATTTCTCAAAATGGTATCGAAGCTAGGGTGAAAGAAGGACTACTTGAAGATCAGTTTGTTAGATACAAATTGAAGGAAGGAAAAGCAATCTTGGAAGAAAATATCACTCTCTCAATGGAAATTTATTTTCATATGGGACATAATCTGATGAAAATTGTACAAACCTTATGTTATATGGAAAATTCACTTCTGCAGACAAAAATGAACTTCCTGGATTTGGTGGTTTGATCTAGAAAAAACACAGGAGAAAAATATATGTTTTACTTAGAGAGATTAGAATACATAAAAGAGACCTACCTAGAATATGTAATATGTCCTCCTCTTATCTTCACTTGTAAGCTCCAACTCGAGCTCCACGTGCTATAAATAGAACCTACAGCAATAACTAAAACAAGAAATAGAAATACAATATCCACTTAAAATAAAATAAGATGTGTAATCAATGAGTCAAACAGAATTGAAATACATGAGCATACACATGACACAAGTATAGGAAAACATACTTCTTTTTTGTATTAGTAAATAAAAGAGAGAGTTACAACCATTTATAGATGATGGCTTTCTAGATGTCTTCGTGATTGTTTTTTCCTTCTATGCCAAAAATAAAACCTTCACACTCAACATTAATGCATAAATGGATGATGATTCCTTAAGATCAAAGAAGAAGCATGAGGGCACTAGTAATCTCTTAAACCAAACCTAGACTCTGTGGGAGGTAGTTAATTTATAGGGTAAAAGAGATAGTTTAGGATTTACAAAGCTAGGCTTGAGATCCACATATGGAGGAGGATAAACTCAAAGTATAAGGGATAAGACCCGTAGAGTAGGAATTTGAGATCTCTATCCATGGTAAATGGTTAAAACCAACTTAGAAGCTTTTGTAAGGAGAATATTCAAAAACATTTTTTTATTTTTCTTAAAAGTATAGAGCCATTGTACTTACAGAGTATAGAATCTTGCATTGGTCAATGCAGGTGCTCAGTTATGTAATTTGCAACCATTTCAGGTGGACACAATGAAGTATAAAGTATAAAGTTAGAAGTAGTGGATAAGGAATGAAGTGTTATACCTTGTGAAAAGTTTGTATTAAGAACAAATTGGTCAAGATAATCATATTTTACGGTACATATTATTATCATGATATTATCAGTGAGGGAAGAATACCCATGCTCAACATATAATCCAATATTGCATGTACAATGATTAAGAAATAAGTTCTACTGATGACAGACAGTGAACCCATGCTTCGATGAGTGTCTCAATGATCATAGCCATCACATTTTTCAATCTTGTATGAATCTTGAAATCAAAACCTGGATGGATGGAACTAGTTTCGAGGTATTTTTCCTCTTTTCTCTATAATATGAGTCTAATAAGGTGAATAAATTAGTTGGATTTTAACATGGTAGACACAATATGATTACTCAAAAATGATGTAAGTCGTTAACGAATGCGATAGAAACCACAGATAAACATAATGTATCTCAAGTTACTATAGTATAATCTATGTGATGTGAATGAATGAGATTAAGTCGAACATCACACAAAACCTTCTGATCGAAGGCCAATGATGAGGACATGTCTTCGAGAGTGAGGAAACTTTCCATTGATGTATGCAAGCTCCAAGGTATCGAATGGAGTTTATAATTCAACTACCTAGATAATGAGTTGATGGTGACAAGAAGTGACCCATCGTAAGAGGGCCTTGATGTATCCCCCATCAAGGACATGAAACATGTATTAATATTTGAGATATAATAATGTTGATGGAGGGTTTCTTCAATAAGTATGAACATTAAAGAAGGCTAAAGAGTATTACAATATATGTAAACTAAATAACTTATCTTGAACATATCAATGAAAATTTATGTAGTTGGCAGTGTTGACTCAAAAGCAATGATGAAGCCTTTTGATATGGTGTGATTAACCAAAGAGGAAAGGATATTTATCAACTCAACAGTCGCAAATATGAAGTGAAAGAGTGTCATTTTCAAGAGCGAATCACTACCATAAATAGGTTAAGTGACCTATTTTCCCAATTTCCCTAACCATTTTTGGTATGTACCTCTTTATTTTTGAAAATCTTGAGGAGGATAACATATGTTGTTGGAAATATGATGCAATGTGTTGTCCTTGATGGCAACCTACTTGATGAAGTTGTCCTTGATGGAAACCTACTTGATGAGTTGTGTTTTGATAGCAACCTATTTGTTAAATATGTAAAAATGATGTATCTACAGATCAGTTCAGAAGTAGCAGTAAAAGGAATTTCAGTAAGTGCCAGAGAAATGATAAATATAATATGTCACAATGTATACGCTACTTTTATGAAGGAAACCCGCGTATGGATTCAATTCATACACTAATTTTGTGAAGGAAACCCGCGTATACATTCAGGACTAGTATATACACAACTATTTTGAAGAGAAATCGCGTATACACGCAGATACGAATGCTCCAAGTTGCGTATGCCTTTTGCGCTCTAAAAACTATGATACCTAGGGGCATTACCATGCTATTGGCCCACTGTATTGAGCGTTGGATTATCTATTTGATCCCGTCCAGGAATACCATCAGCGGTTGAGTGGTTTTGACTCATGGTATTGAAAAAGGCTAAATCTATATAAGGAGAATAAGATCATAGTGCAAGAGGATGCATAGGTCTGGGTTTTAATGAATACTTCACTCTGAATTATATCTGCATGGAATGGGGAACATTTTATTGATTGATCTGAATTAATAATGCACCTATGAAGAAAATGATGAAGAGGGATCTCTAGATCTGAAATGACTATGCATTTTCTAGATCTGTTTATGGAATGTTTAGATCTATGATCTGGCGAATATTTGCTAGAGTAAAGGGTGAGATATGAGTTATCTGTTCTGAAGAGCTGCATAGTACTAAAAATTTACAGATCTATATGCATGTTCATCTCAGCGAAAGTGCATATATACGCAGGTTCGTTTCAGCAAAAGAGCATATGAAATCAAAGGTCAGTTCTAAAATAGTTGTAGATCTATACACGAGTTTGTCTCTGTGAAAGCACATATATACGCAGGTTCAGCGAAGTAAAAGCGCGTATGGAATCTAGGGTTTTGAGGAAGCGTGTGGAATGAAATGTCTGATCTGTTTTGTTGGTTTACTACTATCTGTCAATGATGTATTCATACAGATCTGGGTTGTTTGAATGTTGATTATGCTACTGATTATGTTGATTAAATATCAAGTTTTTGGTTGATTGGTTGATGATTCAATGAATGAATTGATGGGGTTATAAGTTTTAGTTTGATGTATGTTGAGCTGAAATGTGTGGAGTGGGTCCAATCTGAAAATCTGATGAAAAGTGGCCTACAAGGTATGTTGTGTGGAAGTTGTTGGATCCAGTATGAAAATTGATGAAACCTGGTTCGTAGTGGTGCTGAGGGGCGAAGCCTTCAGTGAGGGGGTTGTAGCTCCCTTCCAGTGGTAGCTGGTAAATGAGAGAAGGGGGTAGTAGCTCCCTTCCAGGAGAGGCTGGTAAATGAGAGCAGGGGGTAGTAGCTCCCTTCCAGGAGAGGCTGGTAAATGAGATCAGGGGTTTGGAGCTCCCTTCTAGTAGTGGCTGGAGAACGAGAGAAGGTTGCAGACTTCTGCAGGTGGGTGCCTGCATGCTGGTATGAGTCTGCGTCAGTACAAAATTGTAAGAAGTTTTCTTTATAATAAATATTGAAGACAGAGACGACAACAACAGTGGTTTTCTCTCGAATTGGGTTTCCACCTTAAAATACTGGTGTTCATGTGTGTTGCTTATGTGCGATGGTTTATTTTGCTATTATTGCACATGCTTACTTCTTACTAAACATCTGATGAATGAATGATGCAATGATATAAGTAAATAATTAAATGCATAATAATATCTGTGGACATACGCAAGTTTTCTTAAGGATATCCGCGTGTATACGCGAGTTTGGTTCAGTAAAGTAGCGTGTGGTTTTAAGAGAAAGAAAAAGTAAAAAAATTTCAATCAGCTCTAAATATTGATTCACCCCCCCCCCCCCCCACTCCCCCCTCTCAGTATTTTTCCCAACAATTGGTATCAGAGAAGGTCCTTCTGCAGAATCTTGATCGCTTGAAGGAGATCCGTCGCAATGGGAATTCATGAAGGAGTATTTTCTATAAGGCCACCTCTATTCAATGGAAGTAATCTGTTATTCTGTAAGATACGAACTAAAGCATATTTGCAAATTCTTGGTGCAGAAGTATGGGCAATCGTGGAAGAAGGTTATCAGTATCCGACAATTATTCCTACCGATGCAGAAGAAAGGAAGAAATATGTAATCAATGCCAAAGCAGTTAATGTTTTATTAGGAAGCATGTCTAAATCAGAATTTGTTAAAGTGATGCCACTAAATTCAACAAAAGAAATATGGGACAAAATCATTCAAAGCTATGAAGGAGATACAAAGGTAAAAAGTGCAAAACTCCAAACTCTCAGAATTGAATATGAAAATTTAAGGATGCATAGTGATGAGAGTGTTTCCAGTTTCTTTTTACGTCTAGATGATATTGTAAATCGTATGAGAAATTTGGGTGAAACCATAACTGATACTACTCTGGTGGAAAAAGTCTTAAGATCTTTGACTTCAAAATTTGAGTCAAAATTATCAGCTATTGAAGAAAAGAAAGATCTTAAAACTCTTACTATTGTTCAACTACATGGTATCTTGACTGCTTTTGAAATGAGAAAAGGAGGTCCCCCTCAAATCAGAGAAGCTTCCTTTAAAGCATGTGCAAAAGGAAAAGAAAAGGAAGTTGTCAAAGAATCAAGTTATATATCAGAAGAAGAAGAATCAAATTTTGTGAGAAGACTCCAACCAGGTACTAGAAGATTCAAAGGCAAGCTTCCCTTTAAGTACTTTGCTTGTGGAAGAGTTGGTCATTATGTTGCTAAATGTCCTTATGAAGAAAATCATGATAAAGGGAAACAATTTGAAAAGGGAAAGAGTTATTATACAAATGAAGATAATGATGAAGTGTCAAATGAGGATGAAGAAGATTCTGACCAAGATCTGCAAGTGCTCATGGCATCTACCATGGATGATGATAATTTCACAAAAGAAAGGGATCTGATTGTTAAAGAATTGCATAAAAAAAGAAAGAAGGTTTGCTTTCATGGATGTTGTTTCTATTGTAACTCATTTGGGCATAGGTTCACTGATTGCAGGTTAAGTATGATGAACAGATCTGAGAAATTGGAGAATTTCTAGCACACTATAAGAAATTTCAAGCAAAGCTGGAAAAAGAAGAGGCATCGGTCAAAAACGTAGGGAATATTGACCCTACTGCAGTCATCCGCTTCTAAAGTTTACTTCTCATAATTATTGCAGGAGTGAAGTGAGATACATTATAGGAATCACTAATGTATCATCGTAGGGGGAGAAATATATGGTGATTCCCATGGTTGGTTTGGAAATTCTGGTTATGTTTATTTCTAACAGTGCATCTAATCTGAAGAAGACAGGTACAAGTGGTATAAGTTCAGGGGAAGATGGAGTTGTGAAATTTTTCTATATTTCACTTTCTATACGTGGGTTTCAGGAACTGAAGCCGCGTATACACGCGAGTTCCATTGGAGACAAAAGAGTATGTTTTTCTGATAAGAAAAACAGTGACAGGAGCACAGTTTCAGGGGGAGCATTAGCCTTGCTGAGAGTAATGCATTGTTGTCATTATGATGGTTCTGAAATATGATCTCTCTCTTGAGGTATTTTTGGTATTGGTTATAAAAAATCATATTTGTAATTTGATGAAAAGGTCATGTTAAGACCTATGATGTAAAATTGTAATATTCAATCATGTAAGGACTTGTTCAAATTTGTAAACCCACTTGGTTGGGTAGTTGATTCAAATATGTAAATCCACTGGTTGGATCATTGATGTAAGTATGAGTCCTGGTGATAGGATGAGTTATAGAGTCATGTAATTCATTGAAAAATATGCTTGAATATTCAGCGTGAACTCAGGGGGAGCATGGTAACTTCAATGCACATCATATCTACAGAGCTCTTCTTTCTACAAGAGAGGAAAAACCTTGTTTTGGTTTTGATCCGCCCTTTTTCCCTTGATGTCAAAGGGGGAGAGTGTCATGGTGTTTGAATAATGGTTATAATCAATGTATCTATCTGTTGTGGTGATCAAACACCATCATGGTTGCCATCAAGTCCAAATGGGGAGATTGTTGGCAATATGATGCAATGTTTTGTCCTTGATGGCAACCTACTTGATGAAGTTGTCCTTGATGGAAACCTACTTGATGAGTTGTGTTTTGATAGCAACCTATTTGTTAAATATCTAAAAATGATGTATCTACAGATTAGTTCAGAAGTAGCAGAAAAAGGAATTTCAGTAAGTGGCAGAGAAATGATAAATATAATATGTCACAATGTATACGCTACTTTTATGAAGGAAACCTGCATATGGATTCAATGCATACACTACTTTTCTGAAGGAAACTCGCGTATACATTCAGGACTAGTATATACGCAGCTATTTTGAAGAGAAATCGCGTATACACGCGGATACGAATGCTCCAAGTTGCATATGTCTTTTGCGCTCTAAAAATTATGATACCTAGGGGCATTAACATGGTATTCGCCCACTGTATTGAGCGCTGGATTATCTATTTTATCTCGTCCTGGAATACCATCAGCGGTTGAGTGGTTTTGACTCATGGTATTGACAAAGGCTAAATCTATATAAGGAGAAGAAGATCATAGTGCAAGAGGATGCATAGGTCTAGGTTTTAATGAATACTTCACTTTGAAGTATATCTGCATGGAATGGGTAACAATTTATTGATTGATCTGAATTAATAATGCACCCATGAAGAAAATTATGAAGAGGGATCTCTAGATCTGAAATGATTATGTATTTTCTAGATCTATTTATGGAATGTTTAGATCTATGATCTGGCGAATCTTTGCCGAAGTAAAGGGTGAGATCTGAGTTATCTGTTCTGAAGAGCTGCATAGTACTGAAAATTTACAGATCTATACGCATGTTCATCTCAGCGAAAGCACGTATATACGTAGGTTCATTTCAGCAAAAGAGTGTATAAAATCAAAGGTCATTTCTGAAATAGTTGTAGATCTATACGCAGGTTTGTCTCTGTGAAAGCACGTATATACGCAGGTTCAGTGAAGTAAAAGCGCATATTGAATCTAGGGTTTTGCTGAAGTGTGTGGAATGAAATGTCTGATCTGTTTTGTTGGTTTACTGCTATCTGTGAATGATGTATTCATACAGATCTGGGTTGTTTGAATTTTGATTATGCTACTGATTATGTTGATTAAAGATCAAGTTGTTGGCTGATTGGTTGATGATTCAATGAATGAATTGATGGGGTTATAAGTTTTAGTTTGATTTATGTTGAGCTTAAATGTGTGGAGTGGGTCCAGTCTAAAAATCTGATGAAAAGTGGCCTGCAAGGTATGTTGTTTGGAATTTGTTGGATCCAGTATGAAAATTGATGAAACTTGGTCTGCAGTGGTGATGAGGGTCGAAGCCTTCAGTGAGGGGGTTGTATCTCCCTTCCAGTGGTAGCTGGTAAACGAGAGCAGGGGGTAGTAGCTCCCTTCTAGGAGAGGCTGGTAAACGAGAGCAGGGGGTAGTAGCTCCCTTCCAGGAGAGGCTGGTAAATGAGATCAGGGGGATGGAGCTCCCTTCCAGTAGTGGTTGGAGAACAAGAGAAGGTTGCAGCCTTCTACAGGTGGGTGCCTGCGTGCTGGTATGAGTCTGTGCCAATACAAAATTGTAAGAAGTTTTGTTTATAATAAATACTGAAGACAAAGACGATAGCAGCAGTGGTTTTCTCCCGAATTGGGTTTCCACCTTAAATACTGGTGTTCATGTGTGTTGCTTATGTGTGATGGTGTATTCTGTTATTATTGCACATGCTTACTGATTACTAAACATCTGATGAATGAATGATGCAATGATATAAGTAAAGAATTAAATGCATAATAAGATATGTGGACATACGCAAGTTTTCTTAAGGATATCCGCGTGTATACGTGAGTTGGGTTCAGTAAAGTAGCATATGGTTTTAAGAGAAAGAAAAAGTAAAAAGTTTTCAGTCAGCTCTAAATATTGATTCACCCCCCCCCCCCTCCCCTCTCAGTATTTTTCCCAACATATGCTAGATTTATAAGTTCATCCTTCTCATGAATGCTTTTGATTATTTTTAAAAAACCCTAAGAAGGAGTGGTTCGGTCCCGTCATGCTTGACAAATCCAATGTTGTTTGATGATTTTTAGAGCTCAAAAAAGATGTAGAAAATAAAACTCCAAAGGTTCCTTTTCGTAACTTAGTCTCTTGAGTACGAAAAGGTAGAAAAAGATGCTCAAGAGAACCTTATAGTCATCTTATATAAAGTATTCATTTTTTCAGAAATAGTCTATCCCAATATAGAAAAGGGTTAAACTTACACTCGGTAGGCATATTTTAATTTAATTTAGCGAGTTCGAAAAAAAAAAGTACTCAACAATATTTTGATGTTTTGGGAGTCTGAAAAAAGCTCAAAGAGGAATACACCTCGAGAACGACTTTTATAAAAGTTAGAAATTAGTTCTGTTCATGATGGAACTAATCAAAACATGTAGAGGTCAAGAGGAAAACTAATAAGACTACTCATCATAATGCCTCCTCAATAAACAGTAAATACTAAGTGAAAGTGAATGATTTGCCAGGAATATGGTGATGATGGAATGAAAAAACCATGAATCATATTGCAGAAATGGGTAGATAAAAAATGGCAATCACACAGGATGAAATGATAATGTTTAATTTTTACAGAAGCTTGAAACATGGGAAAAATTATGCTTGAGAGTGATTAAATATGGTTTCATTTTTACATAATCTTGAAATGGAGAAAAAATATGCTTAAAATAAGTTGCATGTCTTGAGAATAATAACTCAATTATAGGCATATGCCCCGAAGCTTCATGGCATTCACGTAAGTAGGCTACCAGTTAGTAATAGGTACATGGAATGAAGGTTAATTTACGAGATCAAGTGAAAGGCTTGACTCAACATGTACGAGTTCTAGTCAAAGAAATGAATTGTGGGGATATGTTTCATTGTTTAATGAGATTTACATAGTAAAAGAATTATGCTGAAGGGAACCTGTTTAATTTTTAATGAGCTTGACAAAAGAAAAAGAACTTTTCTGTGGGACCTTATTTCATTTTTTAATGAACTTGAAACAAGAAAATGAACTCTATATTCTCCTACCACTAGCACCTAATAAAGGGATAGAGCTCTCCATTGTTGAGTTATTAGTGTGTTTTCTCTATTGAGAGTGTTTCTTGTGCATGTTGTTTTGTTTTTACTTCTTTTTTTATGTAGCATGCTATGTTTCCATTTAGCTTAGCTTATTACATGTTGAACTTGTTCCACTAACATTTGACAAACCACTTGACCCGTGACTTTCTCGTAGGAAAGAAACCTCCCTATTAAGCATAGTGTATTTCATCCGCCAATGTGCCAAATACACTACAACAACCTTTATAGGAGCTTCTCCATTTAATCTATTTTATGGTAAAGATGTCACAATTCCACCAAATTTAGCTCTTCCTTCATTAGAACTAGTTCAATTGATTGAAGAAGTACCTTCTTCTTCCCTACAATTAACAATGTCTCAGATCCTTAAAATGGAAGAAGAAAGAGAGAAAGCCAAATTAACTCATGCCTGACACCAGCAGATAATAAAAATCTTTTTGATGCAAATTGTGTTTCCCCAAGAACGTTCCATGTTAGAGACCTCATACTTAAGTGGGACAAGGCACATGAAGAAAAAGGTAAGCATACCAATTTCGAAAGAATGTGGCTTGGAACATTTAAAATCATAGAATAATTTGGCTCATCAACCTTCATGTTACAAGATCTTCAAGGAAGAAAAGATTTTCTTCCTATCAATGGGATGATTTTGAAAAAAAAAATTCTTAGAAGAAAATTTTCTTCTAAATGTATTATACCTATAATTTTACATTTTTTAGGAAAATAATGTTTTATTACATACTGTTGGTTTTTCGCAACACCTATGAATTATTTTATACCTTTTTATTTTTTAACAATAGAAATTCTTGTGGAAATAACTACAAAACTTGAAAAGTAAACGAATACTATACAACTCTCAATTTTTTTTCCATCAAAATTGTAACTTTTATAAACATGAAGCTTGTAAAGTATTTTTACTGTATTATCAATCAAAAAAGGTTCATCCTTACACAGTAAATACTTGTTGTTACTAAGCATCATTAACTCTAAATTTTCATCCAAAAACTCTTGAGTCAGTGATTCTCGCCATCCATTGAAAAATGATTTTTTAGAGTGTAATTCAAAAGTATAAAAAATTGAAAGGATAAGGGGTCTCATCATGAGTCTTATTATCATGATCATAGGTAAATAATAAACTGACATTACCACTATTGCATATCAAACCAGGGTAATGTCTCATGATTATTAAAATCATAAGACCAGGGGTCTCACCACAAGCTAGCTTCAATTATAACGAGTGTTTCGAATTGTCACTTTCTAGTCATCAAGCCAGGACAATTAATTTTTAAGAAAAAGAAAAAACAAGTTATATGATTAAGGATTTATCTCAAAGAATTGTAACAATAAATGGATGGGATATTGAATCATTGATGGTTAAAAGGTAACCTTCTCGAGGCTATTAATTCCTATTTTCGGTAGTGGCTCTACCTATGAAAAAATGAGTAAATCAAATGGCTAAGTTACAAAGTGATCTAAAAATGGAACTATTTGTAATGCTATGTAAACTATCCATTTCCATATAATTTAGTGTGCAAAGTGTCCTCCATGACTTGCAGGTTAAAAAATTTATTTTTGGTAATGTTTATGAGTTTTATGTGTGAGTATTTGTTATTTAAATTTATTGTTTAACATATCAAAGCAAAAATAAACAGTAAGTAAAATTCACCATAACATAGCATAGCAAAATTTTGAGGCAGTTCAACCCTCCTGGGCTAATCTGCTGGTCCAAGGCTCCACAATGGCATGTCATTTCTCTATTAATTTGCTCAAAATGGTTATACAATGAGAAATATGCCTAAACAAGAAAAACCAGTTGTAAATTCAGCTTCACAAGATAGAAAATAGCTAAAAATGGCTTTTGTTTCACCTTAAACAGTGAAGTACAACCCAACACAACTCCTTCTCCCTGATGGCCCTGATGGCTCTTTCATCTTCCCTGAAGAAAAATTGGCTGAAGCTCACCTCTGTTCACTCTACAACCTATCCAAAAATATCCAGAATGCTGAAGAAACTCAAAATTAACTAAAATTTCATCCAATTTGGTCGAAAATTGAGAAAGCTATGGCAAAAGAAAATTTGTTCCCTCTGTCCCCCAAAATCCTCCGCCAAAACTGGAGGAACTCCAGTTAACTCAAATAAAATGGCAGTCCACTCGAAACTGTTAAACTTGCTCCAAATCCAGCGGAACATTTAACTATCAAATTAAATGTTCGGGAGGGGTGGACACATGACCCCCCAACAAAATAGTTGGCATAACAATTTAAAAATCCTTTTTTTAAAACCGTTTGGATGTGGCATATTATGTTATATAGATGTGGCCACATGCTGCCATTTGTGGTCAATTGAATTAACCACCAGAGGTTTGAAAGGCCTGGTTTTGACGTTGGAGTCATATGGAGTGTGGAGGTTAGCCCCTCTTTTCCACCAACCCAACCTTAATCAAAATTCAAATAGGTAATGTATTGCATATATGTTAAGACGTGATGTATAGGCGGGCTGATCAGAGTGCTCTGTTGGCTGGTGGGAGGTTCTTGGATCGAATCTTGCAGCTATATATAATTTTTATGTAGACAATTCTCCATGGCCTGGGGCCACGTAACGGCCTCCGAGCCTATCATGTGGCATCCTTCGATTGGTCCGCCACACAAACAGTCAATCCATTATCAAACCAGCAACTGCCATTTGTCAGATTCCTATTCTTCCCTGTGGAATATTCTACGGAATGTTCTAGGAAATATTCCTCCCTAGAATATAACTTAGAATATTCTTTTTTTATTTTTTCCAATTTAGAAAAGTAAAACTTGGTCAACTAAAAAATGGAGTTTACTGGAGACTTCAAACCTCAATAACTTTCACATATGATGTCAGTTTTGAGAACCGTTTGTGGCAGTGGAATCGAAGAAATGAGACCTTTTTTATTGTTTAGATTACAACCATTTCTAAGAATTTCCATTTTTGAGCATTTTATTTTCAACTTGGACATGATCTCCTAATCACACCTCCCTAATGGGAAGATTTTGGACCCCAAAATCTCTCTTAAATACAAAAAATGAAGATGAGGAGACTGAGTCTCCACTCTTCCAACCTTGAACCACTGTAATCTCCCTGATTTCATCAAATTGAGCTCCTCATAAAAATATAAATTCTTCCTTGAATATGTTGATCGATTGTTGCTAACCTTGACTGTGTCATGATGTAAATTTTTGAAACTTGCAGAACAACAACTAAAATTTGTAGAAAACATACTGCTCCTACAATGGTCTACCTTCAAAGGAAACCGAAAATAAGATTCTCCTTGCCAACTGTCCTCATGGAAATTTTTTGCCGAATGAGCCATGTACTTGTGTCGATTCCCGACCAAATTTTCTCGCCATAGTACTCTGCCATTATGAAATCAGCAATGATCCTTGCTGAACTTTGTGCCCTCTTTTCTTGCATTCTTTTCCCTTTCTTGGATTTTTGCACCACCTTGCACTAAAACTTTGTTCTCTCCAACGATCGACACCAAAGACACTTTCTGCAACATCTTGTCATCTTCTTCCAAAGACGACCTGCTTTCAAACTGAAACATATCATCATTTACATCAGCAATAATATGAAAATGATTATGTACAAAATATTTTTGCTTAATCATCAGCAAAGTAAAATTTTGACTTGCATTGACAATCGTTCTCAACCTCCCTACATTCACTAAAGAAGAGTATAGCTTCTTCGGATGTGTTATCACAATAAACTCCTTTCCATCCTTGAATAGATGATACTTTTTCTCATGGTGATGGAAGATCGCTTTCCTGTCATACAAGTAAGGACTACCCAACACCACACCTGTAATGTCAAGTGGTACCACATCTAATTCAACCATGTCAACATAATGAGCTGTTATGGCAAAGTGCAACATGCACTTCCTTGAAACTTGTAAATTAGCATCCTCAAAAATCCATCCAAGTGGATATGGATTTGGATGTGGAATGGTCTCAAGTTTTAACTTATTCACTAATTCTTCTGAGATGAGATTCGCTTGTGACCCACTCTCAAATAGTGTGTCTATATTTGTGTGTTTTGAAATGATCCTCACTTGAAACAAATCTATCCTCTTCTCTTCATTTGGAGCTTCTATGTGACAGTTTAAAGTTATAGAACTGGGATTTGTTTCATTTACAATCTCTTTCCCTTTTATTTTCTTTAGTGCCATGGCTATGCTTTTAGTTTCATCTCCTGATTCATACCCTAACTCTTGTTCAGCTATTGCAAATTTCTTGCCCTTTTCTTTGGCCTTATATTTGGTTTTAAATTTTTTGGTTTCAACTCCAGATGAAGTTTCCAACAATGGTCTTCATTGTGGCTTGTTTTGGAATAGTTTTTACAAAACAATTTCCCTTTCTCTTTCCTAGAGTTTGCATTTCTTTTTCTCCCTTTTCCTTTAATTTCACTATCATCATTTCCATCAAAATATTGTTTACCTCTAGCCTCTAAATGTGTGGCTTGGACACAAACCTCGTCTAGACTAGTAGGATTGAACATAAGAATAGTATGTATAAGATAGCTGTGTAAACCACCTATATATTTCAAGAAAGTCTCTTGGCTATGCAAATCAATTCCCAACAAAAGAGCCCTTCTTCTAAACTCTTGAGTGTAATCTTGAACGTTTTGTCCCTTAAGTTGCCTAAAAAAATTTCAATTCATGATAGCCTTTTGTAAATGAGCTAATTGATAAAATTGTTGCTTAATTGCAGAAATAAATTCAGCCATGATAAATTGATCTTACCATGTTTTTTAATTTCATCCTTGGTCTTGGCTTGCCACCATACCAATGCTGCTCCCTGCATTCTCAAAGAGGCTAACTGAATCTTGGTGTCGTCTTCATGAAGGTTTTGTATCCTCAAATAAACTTCCAACTGCCTTATCCAATTCTCAAGTTTCTCTGCATTGACTTCACCAATAAATATAGGAAACTGAAATTTAATATCAAGATTTTAAAATGGACTTTTACCAGTGGTTTTAGACTTGTGAGATTTATTCACCGAAGTAGAGGATGACGATGTAGAGGAAGAGGATGAAGATGGGGATGGTGGATCACCATTTCCTCTGTGTCCTTTCTTTGACTTGTCATCACTTTTCTTTCCTCCTGAAGAACCCTCTCCCTCCTTGTGGTGTTTCAACCCTTCTCCATCAAGCCTTTCATTCATTTCTTGATAGAGTATCCTCACCATCTTAGTCATGTCCAGGAACGCCTTTCGGAACACTCGTTCTTCTTCTTTGAGATCAATGTGTTCAAGAACTTCTCCTTCTCTTGAAGACATGCTTGAGGCTTATTCTATGCCCCTTGGAGGTGAATTATAAGGCGGAGTTAATGGCTCTCTAGCCCTCCTTGGTTGAAGATTATTTTTTAATTTTTTTCCAATTTAGAAAATTCAAATTTGGTCAACTGAAAAATGGAGTTTACTGGAGACTTCAAACCTCAATAACTTTCACATACGATGTCAGTTTTGAGAACCGTTTGTGGCACCAGAATCATAACAACGAGACCTTTGAGTCAATCGATAATTACTCTATAGTTGATATGTTGGCATCCCTATGTCTCCATCCACAACAATTGCCAATGTTTAAAGAGTACATGAACAAGAGACTAAAAGGAATTGCATTGAAAATGATATAAGTCTCCAAACCCTTAACATAGTAGGAAAAGGAAAAATAATTAGCACTTAAGGATACTAAAGTCCTTATTAAAATGAGAAACATAAATCTACTGAAGTTCAAAACATGGAATTAGATTTCCTAAGTAATCTGTATGATTTTTGGAAGGCATCTAACCAAAAACTCTAGGTAGAGCAAGAAGTTATAATTACTGGTCATCAACAGACTGTAAAAACACCTCAAACTAAAAGACAGGACTCATTCACTGCTGGGCACTCTGATAAATTAGTAAGCATAGAGAAAGTGGAATTCATCCAGGCCTTCCCCACTACAAAAATTTTACATAAGATTGAGGAAATCCCTCCTCTGGATATATTCTACAGTCCTAAACATAAAGCAGTTATGAGAAGACAAAAGAAACGAAGGATAATAGAGAAAAATCAACTCCTTTTCCCAAAATATGTCTCAGTGGTAGTTGTCTAGAAATATTCACAGGGAAATCTTTCACAAGAGTTAACTCGTATGACCTAGTTCGCAGTAGCTTATGCATCTACAACTATAAATAAATATTCTAAGGTTCAACAATTGATGAAATAAGAGGATGAAAGAATCATCTAATTAGAACATGAGCTATAGGAAAAGAAGAAAAATGTCAACCGACAAATACATGTACAGGTAACGCAGCTCCAAGAGAGCATGGGCCAATTGAGTATTCAACACCAAAATTAAATAAGTTCAAAGGACACTCAAATTCATCAATTGAAATTTTCTGTAGAGAAATTGAAAGATAATCCAAAGGTAGATAAATTTAGAAAAGATGCCTTAGAACTAGATACCCTATTAGCACAACAACAAGTTTTTTTGTCAAAATTTTTCAAACATTCTTGAATTGTGTGAGCAAAGCGATTCCCTGATGACTCGAATACCAGACCATAGGATCAGTTTTGATGATATTGATGATAAGGTTTCACAATACATCATTAGGAAGGATGCTTCTGATGGCCAAAAGGCTAACCTGCCCAAGATTGAATACTCTGAAAAGGAAATATTGTTTACTAACTGGAACATACAATTGAAACATGGTGAAAGATCCATTTTTAGAGAAAAATATGTGGCTACTAACATTGTGGAAAATGTTAGTAAAAATCACATCGCTACAAACCATATTGATAGTTGTTCTCCCAGTTCGCTTCCTATTATGAAAGACTTGATAAGACAATGGAAAGAAGTTTCAAAGGTCAAAGAGGAACCCATCAAAAATTTGGAAAAACTAGATTGGGATAAGTATTGGAGATACTTGGTAAAGACACATAGCTAATGGCTTATGTTGTGTTGTCTTACAGAGACATCCTCCCACATGTTGGCTCCTCTTTCTGATGTTGTTTTCACTAGCCAACTACACATTAGACCAGGCCAACCTCATGAGTTTAAGTCTATGCTTAACATCCTTCAGTTGAAGGAACGAGTGGTTGATGAGGCAGCAAGACAAAAACTAACAAGCAAGTCACCCCTTTAAGTTTTGTTTCTGTTTAATTTTCACTTAGTTTAAGGGGACTTGTTTAAACCTCCTTAGTTTTTATTGTAATAAATAGTTTAAGAATTTTTTTTAATTATATAAACCCCTTCATGTATTCTAAGAATGGGTCCTGAAATTTTGAAAGGAATACTTTACAAAAGTCACACTTTTGTACTCTTGAAGTTTTCTTAATAGAAAGGGTTGAACCAATTACTTTTTCTCAAATGAGAAGAGTGAGCATATACATGGTACTTTTATCCTATATGTTATATTTTTGTTCCAAATGAGAAATGGTGAGTTTTTATGATGTTTTGTTTCATGTATATATTTGAAAACAGTCAGGCACTAACTCACTTTTGAACATGTTAGATTGTTATATTTTGGTACATATTAAATACAACCATTAAACAGCTGCGATATAGAGTTATACAATTGATTTAATTAAATACTTAATTAAATCAATCATTTCAAACTGTTTTCATATCTCTAAGTGTTTGTATATTCTTTATTTGCAATAGTTGAAAGATCATCTTTATAAGTCCCATAGAGAATATATATTTCATCCAGGGACACATATAAATAGATATATTATTTACTTCAATATTTCTATTACTCCCATCTACCAAGTTATATATAGTTATAAATCCATCCATTTAGCTAATTATATTTCATTGGGAAACTAGTCCCATAAATCCAGTCGGAACCACCATTCCGAACGTTAAAAAGGACATTTTTTATGTCCCCAACCGGGTGGTTTTCCGCGATGTGGTTGCATCGATTTTCGGGGTGTCAATTGGGTGGAAGGAAGTTGATTTTCTGAACCTGGTGTCAAATATTAACTAGAAGGTTAACCATAACACACTTAGGATCCAAAAATGTATCCACAACAATTAAAAGAAGACATTCGCCCTTTTTTGTGATACGTTTCTTATAGGAAATTAGAATTATCATCTTGGAAAATATGTCAATGATCACAAATACATAGCCATTACCATGATTTTCATAAGGAAGGCCATAAATATAGTCCATCGTGATCGATTCCCAAGGAAGATTAGGAATAGGAAGAGAGGTGTATAGGCCTTGATTCTTAATGATTGGTTAGGAAATGTTATAGGTGGTGTAGGACCTGATATAATTGCTAAGATATTTTCAAATTTCAGGCCAACAAAAATTCTTATGTTGTATTAGTACTATTTTCTCCACACCAAAGTGCCTCACTCCCTGATTTTAATGTGCCTCCTAGATTTTCTTAGCATGCATGCTTGAAAGAACAAAAGGGTGTCCTAGGTATCACAACAACCTATGTTGGAGATGGAATTCTAGAAGTTTCTTTCTTTCCATCAACATTTGATATGTACCAGTAAATTTTCAGTCAATGTTGTACAACTATGTCCATATAAAGTTCTCTTTCCCAAAATAGTTAAAAAATGTGGGTTGTGTCATAACCAAGGGCCGACTGAGTCAATATGAAACATGATTGGTGCTACCTTTCTTTTATTTGATGTTTAAATGGAATTATCGTAGATGTGTGCATAATTTTTTATGGTGATAATTTTGTAATTCCCCTTGTGCCTGCATAAAGTGAAGAGGTGTTCGACCTATGTGGTTGATTGTTTCCTTCCATAGAAAATGATGCCTCTATTCCCATAGGCCTAAATTATGGAATATACCCCCTTATCAAAGGTGGGGTATCTAAATATAGTATTAGAGAGTGTTACATTGTTGTATGTCACCATATGTCCTTGATTAATGAGAACTATAACAATAACATAGCCAGAGCCATTTGTCCCAATCTCAAATGGTTGGTACAAATATAATAGGGTGAGGACTAGTGCATAGAAAAGGTGGTATTTCAGTTCATAAAATGCTTTATGTAGTGAATTAGACAAAAGAAGAATGATTTTTATCTACTCTTGTGTTGGGCATGTTGGCCTGATAGTGTTGGCATTGATGTCAACCTAGGATGTCTACCAAAGGAGTGAGTTGATGATTCGATTTCCTTGGCATTGATGTCAAAAAATTTGGAGGTTTTTTCATGAATATTATAGCCTCAATGACAAACTATTGAGGTGTTTTAGTGGTTTATAAATATCTACATGTTCGATATATGCTTTCAGAGGAGGATTGGAAGTTTTTGGAAGTATTGAAGTAAGGTTTGAGTAGACATGAGGTGAATATGGGGTAACATGGGTTATAAGAGGACAACATGCATTATAACATTATCTAGTGTTCCTGTTACCTCCTCTATAACATAGTTCCTAAAGATAAAGGTTTTGTTATAGACTATAGAGTGAATTTCCCACATTATGTGCTCACTCCAGTGAATTCTTGAGGCATTTCCTATGGTTTTTTCACATGCTATTTGTTGAATAGAGTTAACTTGAGTTACAATCCATTTTATTAGTTTATCAAGTAAAAAATAATGAGACTTCGTGAATTTTATTGATTGCATCCTTCATCAATGAAAAAAAGGTCCGAGTGTGCAATGGATGGGGTTAGAGATTATGAGAATGTGATCTACAACAATGAAAATATAGTATGTAGATCGACTATCATATTAAAAGTACATATGAGATGATGATGGATATGTAGTGTATCTTATGTACAAAATGATTTTTTTTGTAGATTATATTCTTGCTATTTGGTGATGATATGGAGATTAGATTATTGTTGTATTTTCCTCTGTAGGTACTTTAGATGAGAGTGCAATTTTTTGACATGTTTGTGTTCCAAGGGTTCTATTGGAGAATTAATTATTATAGAATCTTTATATGTGCTCTATATGGCTTCTAAAGTATGTTATTTATGTTTGAGTGTGATGTTGAGATTGTTATTTTATGTTGTTCTAATGTTTGAGTTTGATAAGAGGAGTGATTTTTTGAGATGATGTATCGATTGAGTTTGTATTGTAGAGATTGTGTTGGAGGGCATGCATTTATAGTTTGATATATGATAAAATTGTTTATTGTGCGTCCAGTGTGAAAATGGATAAACTGTGGTTCATAAGAGTTTGTATGCAAATATTTTGGATTCAGTATGAAACATTATGAAATGTGGTCCATAAAGGAGCTTAAAGTTTGGGGCCTTTAGTGAAGCAAGTAGTAGCTTGTTGTGACAGGGTGTAGTAGCATCCTTTAGGTAGTGGCCTAATAACTTAGGAGTGGTGACTTCCATTTAGTGATGACTATATAGTTCATTAGTGGCCTGCAAATTCAAGGGAGGGGATGATTCCAGTAGGCAGTGGCCAACAAAGTTCATATAGGGTGTGGCCAAGAGAAAGTGGAAACTTGCGTGATTGGAAAGTCGTGGTTGGCACACTGGTGGTAGCAAGTCATTATATAAAAAATCAGAATTGAATATTAATAGAAAGATTAATACGAAGACTATTTTCCAATGGTGGTTTTTACACTTTAGGTTTCCACCATATATCTAATGTCTCACGTGTGATGATATCGATGGTTTCTCCTATGTCTATTTACTTTAAGGTTCTCATGGTTATGTGCTTAGATATCCTACTCATATGATAATGGTTATGTTATGTTTTTGTAATAATTGAATGAATTCATTTATGGTGAAAGAAAACAAAAAATGTGATCATATGGCACAATATTGATCCACCCCCCCTCCCCCCCTCCCAAGTATTGTTAATGATAAAAAAAAATGGTATAAGAGTGGGGATATCGGTTGCAACTTAATCGATGAGGGGTAGATCTAGCTAGATCCAACAAAAGCTGTTTTTTTTGGAATGGATCTTTAAGGAGTTTCAATTCTTCATGAAAGTAAATATGAAATGTGGAAGGTGAAATTCGATGTGTTTTTTGTCTCTTCATGAAAACCATCTGTTTTCAGTAGAATATGGAGTAAAATAAGGATTTAATGATATGGTTAAAGGGATAATTTCTTGTGGGCTTTCAAAATATGATAAACTTTATGTAAGACAATATGATACTGAAAAAGAGATGTTGGATAAGTTTTAAAACATGTGTGGTGGAGAATACTAGCAAATATCATAGAAGGTTAAAGCACCCTTCCACTCACATATTGATGAGGATAAAAATGAAAAATATTGTATACTGATATAACAATAAACAATCAATCATGCTCACAAAAATAATATGAAAGCACTGATGATAGAGATTGTGTATTAGACATTGTTATAGAGGGACAATAAGAAGAGGTTACCAACTAAAATGAAGTGTTGGAAAGGTTGAAAAAGAAAGAAATATATTATGTAAAAGTGGGACTAGTGGTAGGCTCTCTGAGATGTGAGCTTAAACAGGAAAATAATCAGCTATATCGATATTAGAATTTGGAGATGAGTACTAGAATCTTGGATAAGATTCTCAATTTTCAAAGATATCCTCTCATCAATAACTATTTGGAATTTCAAGAAGAAACATGATCCATGAAAGGAGAAGAATAAAGAGTGGGAAACCATGTGCCTACGAGAAGATCATCCATAGAAAGTTAGAAAAATTAGTAGCAAAAAGGAAAGTGAATGAAGAGAAGCACCTATTAGCGAAATTGAAGACAAGGAAATCAAAATGGTAGAATGCAGCTACACTCAAGAGGAGAAAATATGCGATCAGTATCATAGATGATTCTTCATCCAAGAATATTCAATATAAGGTTGCAAGGTTTATTTCATGGTTATTATTTTTATTGCAATGGTTTTGGACATAGAGAAATGAAATGCAAGTACTTTTCAGAAAAACTAACATTGATGAAGTGGAATGCAAGCCAAGGTAGAGTTTATGATAATGTTGAATGTTTAAAGTGTGGTAACCTTGGACACAATGAATTAGATTGCAAATATAGCAGAACAAAGCCTATACAAAGTGTAGCGGAGCTATTTAAGATAAATAAGGTGTGGAGAAGAAAACAAACTTCTATTAAGTCTTAACCTACTGAAGTTTGGAAGAGAAAATATGAGTTGCAACGATGTAACCTTTGTGGATCTTAGAAGAATTATAAAGGATTACAACTTGTTCCTAATGTTTCACTTGGTGGTTCACAAGAACACAATCTACTTAGGGGGACTAGATATTCTCTAGATTCGTATTAGAGGAGCTAGACCCATTGCAATATTTTTATCATCATGCATATTCAGAAAAATATTGTGGAAGCATATGAGAGGCAACCATAGCCTCAAGGAGAGCATATGGTAGTAATATCGTAGCATACAGAAGACATTTACACAAGTTTTAGAAACAAAATATGATGAGCTCGTGAGCCTAAAATATCAACCTGCATAGTGGAGATGAGTAGCAACATCATGCTGTGATCATGATCCTCATGGACATTCAAGTCTATAGGATCAACCTATTTATTGGAAGTGTAATGAGCTTAGGGGGGTTATGCATGGTATGAGGTTTTTTTGGATTACTTGTCATGCCTGACACTTAGCTACAAGTAAACCTCTAGAGGTCTAGAGGTTTGTCCTCCTCTCTATAAACTAGATCCAAGGGGATTTTAACCTTCGATATCTTATTTTTTTCGGGACTCGCATTACTTCGATCTTGATTTGAACTACCCCCGGGATGAAATTATTAAAATTTATTTTAAAAGAAATTACTTTAATAGATTATAATTAAATCAAAATTTTAAAATTATTTATTTATACCATAGAGGAACTTACCATCCTTCCTGACATATAGCTACTAGTAAAATTATGGAGGTATATGGTGAATAAAATGAATATTTAACCCCAATATAACCCCAATAGTTTCATTGCTAACACTATAAACTTATGGGGGTCTATGGTGAACCAATTAAATACTTTACATGAATGGTTTCTTTCCTACCACTAAAATCTTATGGGGTTCTACGGTAAATCAATTGAATACTTAACCCCAATAGAACCACAATAGTTTCATGCCTAACACTTAGCTATCAGTAAACCTCTAGCATTTTACGGTATTTCCTACTCTCTATATACAAGAGAGAAGGGGATTTTTGTTGTGAAACCAGTTCCAAAAATAGAAGAAAAGAGAGATCAATGCCTTAGAAATCAGCCACTTCGAGGGGGAAACCTCCAATAAATTACATAAATGAACAATTCTTGGATGATACAAATGAAAAAACCTCCTTTCTATGTATAGGAGTCCATGGGGCCACAATGTAATCCTAGCCGACCTAAAAATAATAATTTAAGCATGCAATAATAACAATAAGGGGGTTACAGGGGTATAACAATAACAATAAGGGGATTACACTAACAACAATAAGGGAATATACTAGTAATATAGGGACCTAACATGCTCCTCTCCTTCAAAGAAGTGTTGTCCTCAATGCTTGAGTAGCTCCAAGTGCTTTTTTATAAAATTATCAACCTCCCATGTACAATCTTCAATGGGTAAGTTCTTCCATTTGATGAGATACTCTGAAGTTGATCAATTTCGTAGGTGTTGAGTTCTTGTTTCCGTGACTGCTTCAGATTCCAATATGGTTTTTCCTTCCTCATCAAGTTCTGGTAATATTGTTTGAATTGGAATTTCGTCCCCTATAACCTTTTTTAAGCATGAAACATGGAAAACTGGATGCACTTGCAAAGAAGCAGGAAGCTCCAATTTGTATGCCATAGTACAAATATTTTGCAAAATCTTGTAAGGACCATACTACTTTGGTGATATTTTATTATCCTTCTTAGCTTGCTTGAGGTACATTTGTTTGTATGGTTGTAGTCATAAAAATACCTTGTCTCCCTCATCAAAACTTCTCTCACTGTGATGTTGATTTGCCAGTTGTTTCATTTTATTTTGTGCCAAATTTAGGTTATCCTTTAAGAGTTGGAGAACTTCTTGTTGATGCTCGATGTGATCCTCCACTGCTTGAACCCTGGAATTTTCCCTTAAATAAGATGTGATGGATGGTGGATGATATCCATAAAGTGCCATAAATTGGGTCATTTTTTCTACAGTATGGAAGGAAGTGTTATACCACCATTCAATAAGAGGTAACCACTTGACCCATTGTGCTTGCTTATTAGATACAAAAGAATGAAGATATCCTTCCAAACATTTATTCACTATCTCTGTTTGACCATCGGATTGAGGATGATAGGATGAGCTATGATCCAGGTGGATATTGGTGGTCACCCGCCTATTCCACTTGGGGCTCCACCATTGTCTATTTCATTTTTTCAGTTTCGGCACAGTTTACTATTTTTAGCAGTTTTTCGGGTCCTAAACTTCCGAAGCCGTTTTGAGGCCCTAAACGACGTTTTTTGGGAAAACGGAGAGCAACATGGGTCCATGGACCGATGTTGCTTGTTCCAAATTTGTAGTCCTCGGATAGATCTTTCTAACGAGGTATGTTACGCGTCAAACGGAGATCGTATGCCAAAGTTACGCCCCTGGGAAGTTGAAACACCAATTTACCCAAACGGGGCCCATAGTTTTGGCGCTTCATCTCCTAGGTTTAGGGTTTTGGCTGTTTAGGATTTCCCATTGTTTCTAAATGATAAATAGGCCCTCGAGCCTCATTGTAACTCAGTTCAGAGGCCTGTAGCAGCCACATCTCTTCTTAGAGATAGCTACCAGCGCCCTAGCTAGTTTTATTTCCATTCTGTCTGTAAGCAAATTTCAGTTCTTTGATATTAATGAAATGAAGTTTTATTTCCGTTGCATCTCTGTATTTATGTTTATATGTTTATTCTGTTGCGTTCCTACATAAATCTGGATCAGTGGTATCAAAGCGGTCTGCTTTTTCTCGATCCTTCTTTGCATGTCCCCAACGAGGTCGGGGTATAAGGAGCTAGGGCTCGATCTGGTGGAACCTTTGCAAGATCAGCCTCGCAAACCTTGACAGACGCCCATGGGGGACAAAAAGAAAGATGAGGGAGTAGGAGATCCTATCAAAATATTGCTCGAGGAGGCCCTCGAAAGAAAAAGGAACGTGATGATGGATAACTTTGCTCAGATCCTTCAACGGCTACCCACCGGCGGTGCATCTGCATCCAGCAGCCACTCTGGAGGCGCGACTCCTTTTAAGGTACAAGTAAATTTTGACATTCCCATATTTGAGGGTCAAATAGATGCAGATGCCGTATATAGATGGTTGAATATGTTAGAAGGATATTTCTCGGTTCATGACTTTTCAGACCGAGAGAAGATTATTTTTGCACTCATCAAAGCTACCCCCCATGTTAAGGACTGGTGGGAAACCTACTGTGAGAAAAAGGACCAGACAGAACCCTCTCTGTTCTCGGCCGTACCAACTTGGAATTCTTTCCGAGACGCCGTCAAGGAACAGTACTATCCTGTGGGGAGCTATGAGGGCAAGTACATACAATGGACCACGCTGCGACAACAAAGGGATCAAGATGTGCATGAGCTGACGAATCTGTTCCATACCCTGCGCACAAAGTTGGGTATCAAAGATTCAGAGAAACATCTGGTGCTAAAGTATCGCAGCTGTCTGCACAAATAAATTCAGGAGGAAATGGAGTTCCTTGACATCTCCTCACTTGGTACGGCATACCGGTATGCTGCCAAGATTGAGCAGAAATTCTAGCAGAAGAAGCGAGACTTTGGATCTGCGAATCAAAAGCAAGGGAAAGGTGCTTCCAAACCGCAGAAAAAAGGACCGAGCCAAGGCATGGCGGCTAAAGACAACTCATCGAAGCCACAAGAAAAGAACAGCACCGCAAAGCCAAAGAAGGACATGGGAAAGTGGTATGAGTTCCATAAGAGCTCCACTCACAACAAAAGTGAGTGTCGGGCCAAGCAGTCGCTAGTGGCCAAGATGAGGGCTTCTGAGTCAGATGCATGCTCTGACTCCGAATCAGAACCGGAAAAGGCGAATGAAAAAGGGAAACAGATTATTATGCGGAGCCCAAAGCCACTCTTCCCACTGCAAAGATCGAAAAGGAGGAACCGGAAGATCCAGAGGAGGAGGAAAGTCTCTTCCACTCCCAGATGTGGGTAAAGGGCTCCCCGGTATAGTTCATTGTCGACAATGGGAGCCAAAAGAACCTCATTTTAGCAGACGCCGTGAAGCGGTTGGGCTTGCCGACCACAGCTCACCCACATCCATACACCATCGGGTGGCTTCACCAAGGACAAGATCTCCGCGTCAGCCGGCAGTGTTGCCTTCCCTATAGCATCAAGCCCTTCACGGATGAGGTATTATGTGACGTTGCTCCTATTGATGTTTCTGATGTATTATTAGGACAACCATACTTGTGGAAGCGTCATGCTGTGTATGAGTCTCGACCTCGTGCTGCTATTGTTACTTTGGGAAATAAGTTGTACAGGATACTAGAGGTACCACCTCCTGCCGCTATCTCTTTGGTTACTGCAAAACAATGCAGTAAGCTCATTTCCCAAACCAGGAAATTCGTTTTCCTGATGATCCGCCCCCAGGGCAAGAAGAAGACCGTGGCCACGACCTCCAGACAGGGCTCCTCTGCACAACAACAACAAATGGATAAGGTTGTGGAGGAGTACGGGGACATATTCACCTCACCCACAGGGGTTCCTCTGCACTGTCAGGTCAAGCACCCGATTTATCTGACCCTAGGTGCGCCGCTACCTAATGGACCGATCTATCGGCGCTCTGTTATGGAGAATGATGAAATCAAGAGGCAGATTCAGGAGCTGTTGCAGAAAGGTCACATCAGACCAAGTTCATCGCCCCGTGGGAGCCCGATCGTGTTGGTACAGAAGAAGGATGGGACGTGGAGACTTTGTATTGACTATCGGGCGCTGAACAAGATCACTGTCCGGAATAGGTACCCAATCCCACGGATTGATGACCTTCTGGACCAACTCAAAGGTGCAAAATATTTCATCAAGATCGACCTGAAGTCTGGGTATCACCAGGTACCGATTGAACCCTCCGATGTGTGGAAGACTGCCTTCAAAGCCAAGGAAGGCCTTTTCGAATGGCTGGTCATGCCTTTCGGGTTGACGAATGCTCCCGCCACCTTCATGAGGATGATGGATGACATCTTGCGGCCATTCACTAACTCATTTGTAGTGGTGTACTTGGATGATATTCTGATCTTCAGCCAGACTTGGGAAGAGCACCTTCACCACATCCGACAAGTCCTCCAAACACTGCGGCAACACAAGTTGTGTGCCAATTTAGAGAAGTGCACTTTTGGCATGAACCAGGTTCAATATCTGGGATACATTATTGATGAAAGGGGGGTGCATGTGGATCCAGCCAAGATCCAAGTCATTCGGGATTGGCCAGCCCCAACCACTATAACAAAGCTTCGCAGCTTTCTGGGTCTTGCTAATTTCTATCGTAGATTCGTGTTGGGATTCTCTCATATCACTTGGCCCTTGAGTCAAGTCACCAAGGGAGGAGCGAGAGCAAACTTCTTTTGGTCATAACCTCAACAGAAGGCATTCATATAATTGAAAAATCGCCTCTGTTCTGCCCCAATGCTCACATTACCATACTTGCAACAACCATTTGAGATTGAGACAGATGCCTCCGACTATGCTATTGGGGCAGTTCTTACTCAACAGGGACATCCAGTGGCATATCACAGTGAGACATTGTCTGAGACAGTTCGCAAGTATCCCACCTATGACAAAGAAATGTATTCCATTGTGCAAGCCTGTCGACAATGGAAGCATTACATTTTGGGGAAGGAAACAATCATCCACACAGACCACCGGCCCCTGCAGCTCATACAGACACAAGGGAAGTTGCAGAATGATCGCCATCAGAAGTGGTCCACATATCTGCAACAGTTTCATTTGAACATCAAGTACAAGAAGGGTAGCACCAATCATGTTGCAGACTGCCTCAGCCGACCACCGATCGTGGCACTCACCACTGTGCTCAACTCTTGTGGGCATGAGACTTCTGATTGGCCGCTTCTCTATGAGAGTGACCCATAATTCGGCCAAACTTACAAGGCACTCTTGGGGGGTACGCAAGTTCCAAATTTTCACCTCCAAGATGCACTTTTATGTCACATGGGACACCTTTGTGTTCCTTCAAGCGAGCGTGCCAAGATGATATGGGAAGCACACTACAGTCGAGTCGTTGGGCATTTCGGGGTCGAGAAAACAATAGCAATCCTGCAGAAGTATTTCTATTGGCCGAACCTTCGAAAGGATGTCGAGAAGCACATCAGATCCTGCACTGCTTGTGCCATTGCCAAACCGACCATCAAGAAGCAAGCCCTATATACTCCTCTACCTACCCCTAGTCGACCTTGGGAATCCATCTCCATGGATTACATGTCGGGGCTGCCTTCTACTAAGTAGGGAAATGACTGTGTTTTTGTGGTCGTCGACAGATTCTCGAAGATGGCCATTATGGCGGCCTGCAAGAAGAATATCACAGCAGAAGCCACTGCTAAACTCTTCTTTGAACGAGTGTGGGTGCACTTTGGGATCCCACAGTCTATCATATCAGATTGGGATAGCAAGTTCCTCAGCATATTTTGGTCCATCCTTTGGTCAATGTTGGATACCAAGCTCACCAAGTCCATAGCTTTCCATCCCCAAACAGATGGCCAAACAGAGGTTGTCCATAGAATGCTTGTACACATTCCGCGCATGTACAATTCAAAGCATCCACGCACATGGGATGATAGCCTCCCTTATGTACAACATAGTTATAATTGGGCTCTCCATAGTTCAATCGGCCATAGCCCCTTTCAGGTGGGCTTGGGATTCCAGCCACTATGTCCCATTGACGTAGCCATGCCATTTGCAGCTGCTCAGGCCAATTCAGCTCATGTCCAGTCTGAAGTTGACAAAGCAAGTAGCTTCATCAAGCGCATTCAACACATCCGCCAACAGGTTCATGATATATTGGACAGAGCCAATGCCAAGTACAAGCAACGCCATGATCAACACCGGGTGCCACACAACTTCCAAGTGGGTGACAAAGTATGGCTACATTTGCAGAAGGAGCGCCTCACTGGACCCCACCGCAAGCTTCGCCCGCTCCGATACGGGCCGTACACCATCACCAAGGCCGTAGGGAACAATGCATTCGAGCTCAGTATTCCACCATTCCTTGGTCTGCACCCAGTCTTCAATGTGGATCGCCTTCGTCCTTACTTCCCACCTCTACTGGACACCTCGGACATTGTAGAACAACTCACACCAACCGAGTTAAATCCAGACTGCATGGAACAGGCCACCACAGATTGCATCATGGACATGCAAATCAAGAACACTCGCCAGCAGAAGATCCAACTATATCGGGTTGTCAAAGCCGGCCAACTCCTGCACCAAGGAAAGTGGTTCACCAGGGACCAAGTTCAGCAGAAATTTCCTCATCTCATGGAGGAACTTAACGCAATGGGGACCATTGCTTCCTAAGGGGGGAGGAATGATCCAGGTGGATATTGGTGGTCACTCGCCTATTCCACTTGGGGCTCCACCATTGTCTATTTCAGTTTTTCAGTTTCGGCACAGTTTACTATTTTTAGCAGTTTTTCGGGTCCTAAACTTCCGGAGCCGTTTTGAGGCCCTAAACGACGTTTTTTGGGAAAACGGAGAGCAACATGGGTCCATGGACAGATGTTGCTCATTCCAAATTTGTAGTCCTCGGATAGATCTTTCTAACGAGGTATGGTACGCGTCAAACGGAGATCGTATGCCAAAGTTACGCCCCTGGGAAGTTGAAACACCAATTTACCCAAACGGGGCCCATAGTTTTGGCGCTTCATCTCCTAGGGTTAGGGTTTTGGCTGTTTAGGATTTCCCATTGTTTCTAAGTGATAAATAGGCCCTCGAGCCTCATTGTAACATAGTTCAGAGGCCTTTAGCCACCACATCTCTTCTCAGAGATAGCTACCATCAGAGATAGCTACCAGCGCCCTAGCTAGTTTTATTTCCATTCTGTCTGTAAGCAAATTTCAGTTCTTTGATATTAATGAAATGAAGTGTTATTTCCACTGCATCTCTGTATTTATGTTTATATGTTTATTCTGTTGCATTCCTGCATAAATCCGGATCAAGCTATGAGCTAGTTGAGTACCCAAACAAGAAAACAATTCCATCCAAAAATTTCCTGTAAAAATGGGATCTCTGTCACTTACAATAAACTTCGGGTTTCCATATAGCTTTTGAATATTTTCCATAAATGCAGTAGCAACCGTACTCGCTTTAAATGGATGAGATAATGCACAAAATTGTGCATACTTGGTAAGTCTATCAAATATCACCATGATGACACTCCTTCCTTCGTACTTAGGTAAACTTGTGATAAAATCCATTGAAATATCCTCCAAATGTTGACTTGGAATGGATAAAGGTTGTAGAAGAGCTGGGGTCTTAATTTTCTCAACTTTATTTTGTTGCAAACCAAACATTACACCACAAGATTTTGAATATTAGATTTAAGGCCATCCCAAAAAAATTCTTTCTTGACCCTCTGGTAATTTTTTAAAAATCCTGAGTGTCCTCCTAAAGGAGAAGTGTGCAACTCCAAAAGAATATTTTGTTTTAGTTGGGAATTCTTGCAAATATATAAGCGATATTTGTACCATAAGAAATCATTTTTCCAACTAAATGTATCATATATACTAGGATCTTGCTGCAACTTTTGAATGAGAGTCCACACTTCTTCGTCCTTCTTTCATTCATCCCTTGCTTTAGTTATCCAATCTGGTTGGATAACTGAAATGGAACAAAGAAATTCTTCCACCTCTTCATCCTTTCTTTAGAATGCATCTGCAACAACATTTAGCTTCCCTTTTTTGAAGATAGTCTTTGTTCCAAAAAGTGTTTAAGACTATCATGATCAGTTTTTACCTTGAAGTGTCTTTCCATTAGGTAAGGTCTCCATTTGTTTAGTTCATTTAGTATTGCCAACATTTCCTTCTCATAAATAGCCTTTTGTAAATACTTTCCTTTGATTGAATGACTTTCAAAAGCAACGGGTCTTCCTTCTTGCATTAAAACAACACCAATTCCATTTCCTGAGGCATCACATTCCATAATAAAGGTTTTTGTGAAGTCTGGCATAGCTAAGACTGGTACTAGGCACATTGCCTCTTTAAGATGTTCAAAGGCCTTAGTTGCTTCAGGAGTCCATGAAAATGCATCTTTCTTCAATAATGTTGTTAGAGGTGCTTCTATTCTCCCATAATTCTTAACAAACCTACGATAATACCATGTTAACCCGAGAAATCCGCACAACTACTTTATGGTTGTGGGGACTTTCCATTCCTTAATGGATTTAATTTTTTTAGGGTCTACCTTAACACCCTCGTGAGATACAATGTTACCCAGTTATTCCACCTCTTCTACTCCAAATAAAAATTTGGATGTTTTTGCATATAATTGTTTCTCCTCCAATAGTTTGAGCACCCTGTCAACATGTTGAACATGATCCTTCCAAGACCTACTGTATATTTGTATATCATCAAAAAATAATAGCACAAATTTTCTAAGGAAGGGTTTGAAAATGGAATTCATCAACCCTTGAAACGTTGAAGGTGCATTGGTAAGGCCAAAAGTCATTACCAAAAATTCATAATGACCCTCATGAGTTCGAAATGTTGTTTTTGGAATATCTTCAGTCTTCATTCTAATTTGATGATATCTTGAATGAAGATCCAACTTGGTAAAATAAATTGATCCATGTAATTGATCCAATAATTCATCAATCACAGGAATGGGAAATTTATCTTTAATAGTGAGATATTGAACTCCCTATAATCTGGACACATGCGCCATGATCCATATTTCTTGTGCACCAATACTACTAGAGCAGAGAAAGAACTTTGGCTAGGTTGAATTTTACTAGCCTCTAACATTTCTGCAATCATACGTTCAATTTTTCTCTTTTGGACATAAGGATATCTGTAACGCCTGATTTTTAGAGGAAGACTTCCTAGAATCAAATGAATAGCACGATCATGATCACGAATAGGTGGGAATCCTTTGGGAGTATCGAACACCTTGGAATGTGTTAGCCATCTATACATTTTTCATATACTATGATGGCTAAAACAAGTCTATTAGTCTTCAAGAAAAAAATTTGGGGCAAACCTGTGACTTCTTCAAGCCTAGCTATGTCCATTTGTCCAAAAGGATCCATCTCACTGATATCTTCACAAAGCCCTACTATTGCCTTGAAGAAATATTATTTGAACCCCTCTTTTATCCCTCATTTTCTTCTGAAAAATCCCTCCACTTCCTCAAAAATACCTTTTAATACCATATGAATCGCTTTTATTTGGTTTTAAAACCCTTCCTTTACTCTATAGGAACCTCTGAAAAACCTCAAAAACCCCTTTTTCGGCATAAAATCAAATTTTTTTCATAAGCAGACCTTTAAGCCCCCGCGAACTTAGGTTTTCAGCCCTTTTCCTCCATGAGACCACGACCCGCGACCTTCAGCCTCAGTCTTAATCCCATTTTTCACTATCGCATCTCGCTTCACCCGTTTTCATTTCATTTCTTCATTTTACTCAACACGATGGTTTCCCCACCGATGGGATCTGAGCTGTTGATCTCCCTGATCTAACAGTCCTCACTCCATCGGAGCATCACACTTTGACAAATCCCATTTCCACTCCCCAAACCTCTTTTCCCCCGCCGATGCGCTTTCTCAATTTAATCTCCATCATTGATATCATTGCCGATCTAATGGTCCTCCATCTATCACTTTTGTTTCTCCCATTATCCATCGACCATCACAGCTTCTTAACTCCTCCTTCCCAGACCCTCTTCTTTGTCGATTTCTGATCCGCCAATGAAGTCTCCACCGTCGATCTCCCCCAGATCGTATGGTCTACGCTATCCTCCATCGACCATCACACTTGCTCTCCCATCGGCATCGACACATTGCAGTTCCAAAAACCTCCTTCTTGGATCCTCTTCTCCGCCAATCGCCGATCCGCCAAAGTTAATCCTGGATGTCCATCTCCCAGATCTGATAGCTCGCACTGATTCACCTCTTTTTCCACCCACGAGCACTTTTAGCGCAAATGGTCAAACAATATGAGTGCCCCCGCAGTTGACTCATTTGACCATAGAAGATCTTGATCTAACGGTCGAGATTCACTATGGAGGCACCCGACCTGCAAACTCGTCCGTACCTCAAGTGTCTCCGCAATATGCATTTTTCTTTCAATTTCCTTTATTACCTTGCTGGTCCCACCCAACCACACTGGGGACTTTCATTGTGTTTCCATGTGATATCCACTGTTGATCTATCTCCCCCCCAGATCCAATAGCCCATAGGCATTTTTGCACCCGTTTCACCATAGCAGCCCAATTCTCATTTTTAACATGAAATGGGTGGTTTGAAGAGAACACATGTCAACCTCCCAACCGTATCCCGTCCAAACCACATAAAACCATTTACCGCCTCGACCCTGCATGAAAAAAACTCGCGATTTTCCATGAAACTGCTTATCACCATTCCCGCACCATAATTCAAAATCCGCCTAGTTTTATTCCTGGTTTCAAGAGTAAACCCTTCCCCACTGCATTCACCTTGCCTCCTCACTGCTCCACCACCCTCGCCAAAGCCCTTTGTTAGTAGTTTAGCCCCAAATGCACAGGTTTTAGTTAATAGGTTGTTTATGTTGTAGGTTTTCATGGCGGAAAGGATATAAACCCTCCCATAGCCAGGGAAGTGGAAATAAAGCCCAGGATGATGATCCTCAGGGAAATATCATGAAAAAAATAGGGTCACAGGGTTCGAGTTCAAAGGGTTCAATCAACGTTTCATGAGCGTTGATTAAGCATAACCCTCCAGCGCAGAAGAAAGCCAAGCCACTTGTGCAGAAAAGAAAAACAAAGGAGATCAGTGAAAGATAATGGTTCAGGAATAAAGCGCCAAGATTAAACCCTTAACCAGCAGATTAAAGATAAAGACACAGTATGAAGACAGAAGATGATCGGAGAAGGCCTAATAAAGCCTTAAAAACACAATTAAGAGCTAAATATCAGTGTTTAAAGGGCTAAAACAGGTCATATCAGCAGAAGAGAGGTCTCGAATGCCACATCTACATAATTTATTACTCCACCAAAGGACCAAAAGGACACCTGTAGTCTTCTTTACCTTTCAGAGACACCTTCACAACCATCTTGCTGACAAACCCTCTTTAAAACTTTGAAGACAATTATTAAGCAGATGTGGGGCTAGAAAACCCAAAAGTGATAGTTTGCTTGTCCTAGAGGTATGACAGGGTACTTCAGACCAAGTTAGCTTCAAAGGATAGGCCTCAGAGTTACTACCAGCTTACCAGATATGCCTCAAAGACAGGAAAAAATACTGAAATGGTACAATCAGTTAATGCAATGGTTATTAAGCAGAATGGGCATTTGAACACCTCTCCCTCTCTGTCTTAATTAATATTTATTACCATTTCTGCAACACTCACCCTCTCGACACCTATATGTATTCACAAAAAAATCATTGTAATGGTTGGAAAATTGTAAATTGTTGAATTGTTATTGAGTGAGAGTTACTGATTAGTTGTAATATAGTAGGCTTGGAAGAGAAGTATTGGACTGTAAAAGTTATTAGACTTAAAGTATTTAACTGGTTTTCACATCAAATACACAAGCACATTCACTGGATCCTGATATAAATCATTGGTAATGTTATTCTCACTGTAATTTTTATTCTCCTTAATTTTTTCACTCCATTCATATTCCCTGATAAAGAAAAACAATATAGATTAGGATTTACTTCTGAAAGTACCCTAATTCCGACTAATAAGCTTTATCTTTATGTTTTTTGCTAAATGTGTGTTTGGGAATGATTTCAATAGAGTATAACCAGTCAAGGAATGTTGGTGAGCCCGTGTCTTGCTGAGTAGAACTTGAGATGTCGTTCTTGAATGATCTTTTCACTGCATGCTAAGTAGAGTCCTAATCAAGGAAGTTTGTGGTTAGCCCTATCCCTTGCTTAGTCTTAAACAACTTGTTTTGAAGATTTCCCTTAAGAGTTGGCCAAAAGTAGGCTAGGTTAAAAGTCCTTACCTAATCTTAGGTTACTTTTTATGTTCATCTTAAATTTTTTCCTTGAGATTATGTCAAAACCAGAATAGGTTAAAAGTCCTTAACTGATCTTTGACTGCCCTTTGTTTTCTTACATGTTTGCTTCTTTCACCACACTTCTTAATGTTCCATGCCAAAAACCCAACTTTAAAGATCTTCTGATATAGATGACTTTCCCAATAAAAACCCTTGAATAGTTGTTGTGCATGTAAACCCTTTTATGACTCCATAGCCCAATGTTTTAGCACTGTTTTTGACCTATCTTCCCATGCTGAAACATCCTTCCACTTATTTTCTCCTTCACTTCACATGACATTGTCATTTAATTATTCCCAACCAAAAACAAACAAACAAACCCCTTGTAATTCATAACTAGCCTAACATCATATCATAATCCTAAAGATATATCATCTGAAAACACATATAGAGAGATCCCTCTCTGAATCTAGGAGGGCTAGACCCTAGGATTCCAAAGTGGTTACGATGTTTCCTTGTCATTTGGTATGCCAATCTGCCAAATCACAGGACCCCAACATAATGGCGACTCCATTGGGGACTTCAGAGTGAATTACATCTTATACACCCTTTAGAGCTCAGAAAACCCACAACATCCTTAAATTGGTGGTTAGTTAGTGATGGTGAACAACAAGTCATCTTAAAACATTTGAAATCATCCACCTGGCAACTCCACAACTCCTAAAAGACAAAAAGACTCCACTGGTAATCAGTAGGTCTTCTGATCACTCCTGGTTTCACAAAGACTCCACTGGGGAAACCCACACTACCATTCAAACATCGTGCTCAACCGTGATTAGGAAAATTTGAGGATTAAGTTTTCTTTGTTAAAGACTAGTTTTCCTCTAAATATTGTCATGTCTGGCTAACTTTCTTCTCTTTGGGTTTGAATCTTAACATACTGGCTTCAAGAAGAATTCATACCAGAGCTTATCCTGACCCAAATCCTCCTGAAATAGTTGATAATCTAGAAATAATTCTTATGAAGTCTCCTGTATCTAGGGATCCAACTATTATCAGACCCATTCATAGAGCTAACACTGTGCCTGAAGACCTTACAGCTCTATCATATGCCCAAGTCGAATTACCCTTTTCACGAGGACTACCAAGAACCAAGTCACTTATTGGTATAGATCAAACAGACTTTGAGCCTCAAATTTCACCACAACATAGTGGCCAACATATTAGCAGCAGAGAAACCCCTCCATCCACACCTCTTGATCTTCATTTCATTCATAAATTTGGTTTCTCTCACCCCAAATCTGCTCAAAAGTCTCTTGTTGGTAGAAGCACTTCTGTCACCCATATACCCACTGTTCAAACCACTCCATTCGTCCCACAAAATCCTATCATGACAGCATGGTATGCCCCTCTAGTGTTACCACAATCTCTGGTTCCTTTACCCAATGCATATCAGTCCAAAATTCCCCATTTCAGCGGAAGTGAACCCACTACTGCTAAACAACACATAGACAAGATGAATGATGCCTTTGATTATATGGAAATAGAAGATGAGACCATTAAGATGAGAATCTTTGCCCAAAGTTTAGAAGGAGAAGCCAAGAAATGGTTTAAGGGTTTAACTCCTAATAGTATGAATGATCTCCCTTATTTACATCAAAAATTCATAAACAAATGGGAAATTAGGAAGAACCCTCTCCACATACTTTCAGATTACAACAACCTCAAGATAAACCTTGGGGAAAGTGTTCAAAATTATTGCACTAGATTCAATAGTGTTTATAACGCACTACCCCCAGATTTGAAACCTCCACAAGGCTCAGCTTTGGCCAAATTACCTGAAGGATTTGATCCTGAAATGGACTATCAGCTAAGAGAAAGGGATCCCTTGACTTTAGAAGACATGCAGAAGGGATGTCTTAGTGTGGAAGAAAATCTGCTTGAGAAGAGAGCTAGGATGAGGACTGAAAAGAAAGTAACATATAGGGAAGACACTGTCCCTTCCACATCTGACTCAAAATTAGACCATCTATCCAAGAACATGGATAGTTTGGAAAGAATGATGGAGAGGTTGGCTATCCAAATAAATGATCAGAATAGGAACCTGCCTTGAAATTAGAACTAGAACTCTAGGAGAAACCCCCCTCAGATTAGACAAAGAGATGTTGATCAACAAATCAGACCTCCATTCCAAGAAAATTATGTTGATGAAGATGAGGGAATGATATAAGAGCCAGAGGGAACTGTTATAAACATGTTGGGTGTAAGTAATGAAGACTCTGCCTTTTTCAAAAAGGATGACTAGGCAACATATACAAATTATGATAATGCATGCTTAGAATCTGAGGACTATAGGCAAGGCTTTGAGAATGTTATCATGGAAGTCCATAAACAATATGACCTGAGGAGAAAAAATAACCAAGAAACTCCCCAAACAAAGACCTCTGAAACTACTGCTAAAAATATATCTGAAAAAGTGATTAGAAAGGCTGTTGAAAACGACAAAACAAAAGCTGAAATTTCTGGTAAAAACAAGGGGAAAAGCACTCAAACCACTAACAAACAGAGTGTGGACCCTAAAAGCACTAGCACTTCAACTATTACCCCTGTAAAAATAGTTTTAACTGATGTAGATAGTAAAAACCAACAACCTGATTTTGTTGATAAGTTAGCGACTAACAACACAGATTTGAGCCTTTCAAAGAATCATTTCCCTTTCAATTTGGAAAGTGAAATTTCTAAAATCAAGATATTTTTCCCCCTCACTAATTTAGTCACTGAAGATGTATATAAATTTCAGGTGTTAAAATATTTTAACATAGAAGAAAATAATGATTCTGTCAACTTAAATGATGATGAGCCAACCCTTTTATTTGGGCCAAAAATTGAGGGAAAGTTCCAAGAAGGAGTGGTCCCTCCTTTCTATGTCAGTTTTAATATCCATGATAAGATTTTACACAATGCTATCCATGATTCAGGGGCTTCTCATAACCTCATGGCAAACATAATCATGGAGAGATTAGGCCTTGAGATAACCATACCATATAAAGATTTGTATTCTTTTGTCTGTGGTAGAGTAAAATTCTTAGGCTTGATCAAAGATCTTTGTGTAAACTTGACCCAAATCCTAGCCAAATGCATAGTGATGGATTTGGTAGTGGCTGATGTGCCCCCCAAATATGGCATTCTTCTTTCAAGATCATGGGGTTCTAAGCTTCAAGGTACCATGCAAATGGACATGACATATGCCACCATCCCTGTTTTCAGCCAACTTAGAAGACTTTATAGGGAATCACTCATGAAATTTATGGTGAGTAGTCAAGAAAAAATAGAAAATTCCCCTCTTTACTCTATCCATACAGACCTAGACTCATTCATTCTTTACAATGATGAAAGCTTTGATGAGATAGAATTGGAATGTGAGAAATCACCCAACATAATAGAAAACATAGGAGGAAAAGATAGGAAGGGAGAGGCTCTCAAACAGTTTACAAAATCTGAAAATTACAGCAAACAAAATAGAGAGTATGAATAGCCCACTATCCACCAACTTAGTGCAAGTCATGACAGTCAAGAAGAAAGGCCTCAACTCCATGAAAGCTTTAAGGAATAAGACCAACATAAACATGCTGCAGAACCCATAAAACTACACAATGATAGTAA